>JALPQD010000068.1:699322-1338925 GCA_023101885.1 Typhlomys cinereus | reverse complement strand
TGTCAAACAAAAATATTTGAGCATTCTCTACCTTACCCTTACAGTCATTCTTCACAACACCCCTTTGCCCCACCACCTTCTCTCTCTTCCCCTTTTTTTCCTCTTTTTTTCCCCCTCCTCTCTTCTTCCCCCTCTTCCCTTTTTCCTTCCCCCTTTCCTTTCTTTTTTTTTTTTCCCCTTCTCCCTTTCTTCCTTTTCCCCTCAAACCCCTCCCGCCCATTTACACCATATTCTTTTACCACACACAAACCACCACTATCAAACCTGATTTTACTTCGCCCGCTTAGAAATAAAAAATTTTAAAATTCTTAATAAATTGAATTATCAATTCCAAAATAGCTTTTCAAAGTGGGAAACACACTATTCCCAGGAGAATTTGGTGTATTCAATTCACTTTAGTACTTAATGTATTCCGATTACTGAGATTTAACAGATGTTGAAGACTCAAAACCAGCTTTCAAATGAGTGCTTCAGAATCCACACTATCCAACACACAAGGTTTAGAAGACACAGATCATCTCCTCCATGTGCTTCAATATCTTTCTGTACTATCGTAATTATTGCAGGACCTGCAGTAAACCAATTTTGTAAAAACTTTCCTAACCAACCAATAAGTCAAACTGGAAAAAGAACTGGGACATTGTATTCTTGATTATTTACCTTCATTGGCTTGAACTGGCTTTCCGTAACACTAATGTCTTACACGGAGTAGGGGAAACTGAATGACCACATTCTAGTCCCACTAAAACAATACAACACTTGAACTGTTCGACTTCTCTTATAAAAGGCATCTTGAGCACCATGCTTCAAATTCTGGAGTTAAGGAATAAGAAACACAATTCTCGGAACAACAGTCTAGAACAGACATGCACAACTGCACGCCATCATCAAGCAAGCACTTCTGCTACTGCACCTTGCTTTAGCAGTCAAGATGGACTTGGTCTTCTGTGTTGATGTGTCACCGGTCCCTTCAAAGACATCAACGAGCCTTACATCAGACTTGTTTTTACTGATGCTGACACAACATGGAAAGCATTGCCACACACTATTATTAAGTCACATACTTGCTCTTTGGTGAGATTTCGCCCCACCTAAACTGCTCTATGCTTTGGCAGGGACATTTAAATTCTTGAGGAAGTTCTAAGTTCAGGATAGGAATTTTACTTCTACTGCTTTGACTTTTCAAAGATATTGAAAATGTTTAAAGGTATATATAGCTCATCTGGAGTGCGAACCATCCGTTTCTTTGGCTTACTATTTGAAGACAAACGGTATTTCTCATAAAAGAAGAGTATCAATTCAAAGGCGTCCTTGGCAACCACAATGTGAAAATACCTTTGGTAACAGAACAATTAATTCAAGGCAGAGCCAAGAACATAATGAGGCTGGGACGCAACACTGCAGTCAAAGGGCATCGTTACTGGCAGCCTGGAGAAGTGGTATTTGCAAAGAAAGGCACGTGCTGCATTTAAAGAAAATCATTAAGCCTCGCGCGTTAATCCCTCCCCCATCCTCCTCCCGGGCTCGTCCAGGCAATTAACCAGTAGAAGGTGCTGGTTTGGCAGCCCGGGTGGATGTCGCTCCCTGTCCTTGGGTCCAGGCCGGGCTGACCCGGTGGGCCTCGCGTCCACGTTCTAAAGAGCATCACACCCGCTTCCAAGCACAAACGTTGATTTTTCCCTTAAAACCTTTATGTATAAAAACAGTCACACCAACAGGTCAAGAACAGCAAACCTGAGCCTGACTATCCCAACGCTAATCTCCCTCACACACCCCACTGCTAAACATTAACCTCAGACAGTCTTTGTCATTTCACTGAGCGACCTACTCCTATTGGAAAGGCCCTGATTACACCCGCTACAGTAAGAGTCACGTGAGCCAGCCTCTGTCCCCCCCCCCCATCAGGGGCAATGTGGAGCCCTGCGAGGCGACTGTAAGGCCAGGACGCACAGCCACCAAAAAGCCACCGACACGGATGAGCTGGCAGGAATCAAGGGGCACGACGGCGACTCGGACACGCTCTAAGTGTCCCTCAGTGTCCGGGTCCTCTTCTGCCTCGAAGGTTGCAAAAACGCCAGGCAGGAGAGGGGAGAGAGCTGAGAAAGAAATCATCTTCCCTTCCCCCCCCTTCTGTCTCTCGCCCAAAAAGAGCTGTGTTTGTCGTGCAAACCTAGTCCTAAACATGGGAGAGAGAATGAATGTGTGTATGCAAGAACAATGAGCTGAGCTGGCATTGTGTGTGTGTGGTGTGTGTGTGTGTGTGTGTGTTGGGTTCTCTCTTCAACCTCAACAACAGGGAGAGCTGGAGCCGCTTCCACTCGGGCTGGGCCATCAAAACCAAAACTGGTTTGTAATTTACAGTGGAATTAACTCGGCAAGCAAATCCTCAGAAGGAAATAACTACCCAAAGATGATT
Organism: Typhlomys cinereus; assembly: GCA_023101885.1. Classification (NCBI taxonomy): domain Eukaryota; kingdom Metazoa; phylum Chordata; class Mammalia; order Rodentia; family Platacanthomyidae; genus Typhlomys; species Typhlomys cinereus. Next base: position 1,336,509 of record JALPQD010000068.1, on the reverse strand, counting down.
TTATTTGGTGTAGATCCATCCTCTCTCCCCTCCCCCAACATACTGAGACTGAAGAAACCAGTGTACGTCAGACAAAAAAGGACTCTTTAAAAGAAAGCAATATAAAAAAACAGTTCCCAATCTGACCACAAGACCCATCAGTTTCTGTTACATTTGATGTCTGCTTTGTGATTCCCCAAGTTCATCCCTACTCCTTCCTTTTTTGTGTATTTTTTAAATAAAAATGCTTTAGAGAAAGCTATTTCAAAATTCATACAAAAACTACTTTCTAAAATGCATCTTAAAAAAGCACCACGTACTGAACATGTACGACCCCCGGTTTCTCAAAGGCACATTTTGCTTAAATTACGGTTTGAAATCTATAATCTCCCCCCCCCCAAAAAAGTGTAAGCAAACCTTGGAATAGAGACAGAGGAAAATGAAAATCCAACATGATCACTTTGTTTTCCTTTCCACAACTTCTCCAGCAAGCAGTTTCAAAAGAAACCTGCACACTCTCCCCCACCTGCCCGGCCCAACACACAGCCCCCATTCTGTGTAAAACTAGAGTTTTATCTTCTTCTCAGAACCCTAAAAAAACATACGAAGGCCCCTCTCTGCACCAGCAGACCTGCAACCCCAGAAAAGATTCTGGGCCCTTTCAAGTGCTATGTGGCTCCCTAATTTTGGAGTCACAGAGCAGAAAGTCTTCAGGTACAAAGGAGAATCTTCCCCCTAACGCGAAAATGATACTTTTTAAGTAAGAGTCAGTCCCCAGACCCCGAGACCCCTCACCCCACCCACCCCAACACACACTGGAAACGCACCGCTGCGCGCCCGCTTCCCTCCACGGTGCAGCCGGTAATTCCGGGGCGTGAAGCGGGTCGACCCCAGGCAGCCCGAGCGCGTGCGGCCGGGTCGGGGGGTCGCGGGTCGGGCACTCGTAGCACGGAGACGCCGCCCCTCCCCCACCCGGCCGGCCTCGCGGGGGGCTGCTCCGGGCTCGGGCGGCCCCCACTCGGCCTTTTCCTTTCCGGTCCCGCGGACCCGAGCGGCCCGAGCCCGGACCCCCGCCCCCCGGGGGGACCCCGGCCCGCGCGCTTGGAGACTCACTCCGGGGGCTAACGCATCCAGGAGCGCGGGGGGCGGCCGGCGGCGGGGGGAAAGTGGCGGGGACGCGGGCGGGGGGCGCGGGGGGCGCCGGGCCGCGGCGAGGCGGCGGGGGGGCTGCGGGCGCTTCCCGGGCGCCTCGCGGAGCCGTCAGCGGCGGGAGCCCAGGACCATGTCTGGCGGGGTGTTCTCGGAGGCGCGGGCTCCCGGCGGAGGGGCGACGGCGCTCGCTCTCGCTCGCTCGCTCGCTCTCCGGGGAGAGGAACGGGCCGAGGCGGGGAGCGGGAGCAGGTGGGCGCGGCCGGCGCGGGAGGAGGCGGGACCGGCGGGCGGGCGGGGGCGGGCGGGGACGAGGCTCCGGCGGCGGGGGCGACTCGCGAGCGTCTGCGGGAGCAGCGGCGCCTCCGCGATGGTGGCGGAGCCGCGCGGGGCTGCTGCGCCGCGCCGGCCGCCCACTCCGCCTCGGGTCCGGCCCACCTCGCAGTATCGCGTCTCGCCATTGGTGCATTCCGGAGTGATGTCAACGAGGGCTGGGCAATGGGAGGCGGAAGGCGGGCCCGGGGGCGGGAGCTCTCGCTAGCCTTTTTTTTTTTTTTTTTTTTTTTTTTTTCGCCTCCTTTTTAATAAAATGAGCCGAGGTGAGAGGCTGCGCCAGGCCCGGCTGCAGGCTACCGGAGCGGCCCGGTCGGCTCCCGCCCCGGGGGCGTCTTTGTGCCCGGCCAGCCTGCTCCGGCCGCTCCCGGCGACCCCCAGGCCGGTGCAGCGGATGGGCCGAGCCGGCCTTGAGGCTGTGCACGAAACGGGCGGCTCCAGTGGCTCTTGTTATTACCAGGGTTATAATTTGCTTTTTCAGTCATTGAAGACGCAGAGTCAGAGCCCCCGGGGGCGGGGGGGGGGCTACAGGGTCGCTTCGAGCCTTTGCTTCAAAGACGCTAAGTTCTAATAGGCGATTCAGAGCATTCTTTAAATAATGACAGAAACTGAATTATAAGGGTGGAGGGGGGGACTGGAAAATGGGCTGCCTATCTGAAAAGGATGATAAAAGTTTCATGAAAAAATAAGACACCCAAAGCCACAGGTACAGAGACGGGTTTTGGAAGAGCAGCAATCTGTGCTAGAAGTTTGTCTAATAAATAAATGAATCTTTAAAAAGGAAAAAAGGCAAGCCTGCGTGGTGGTCCTGCCTGTAAATCCCACCTAGCAAAGCAGAAGGCAGCAGCGGGGAACCACTGCAGGTTGGAGATCACCCTTGTTCTACATAGTGAGCTGCAGGCCGTGTAGGAGTTACACAGTGAGACCGTAGCTCCAAAAAACCGAAAGAGCAGAAAAAAAAAACCAAATGTCACTTTTTGTCTTTGAAGAATATTACTGTATTCTCAATATGCCCAAAGACTGATATCACAACATCTACACAGGACAAGCCAAGTAGGGGCGACCATGCTCCTATCTACTTAATATAATTTATAGATTAAGGGGTTTGAGATTTTAATTAATTGCCAGGTTTTGAAATGCATATCGTGTTTATTGAGTTCCTTTACAGACTCTGGCAAGAATCCAGAGTGAATCATCACCCTATTGTTGGTTTGTTAATATTCTATAAATGCCCATTGGTGTCCTTAAGTAGGAGGAGCTAAGGTCTCTGTATAATAGATAATTGAGGGATAGAATATAGCTCAAAATCATTCACTCATCTACTTCAAATAAAGTGAGAAATTTTCTCATTGGAATTCATCTATTCAGACTGTGATCTCTTTTTAAAATTTCCACCAGGGGCCGGAAGATGGCTTGGTAGATAATATACCTGCTGTCAAACTGGAGGACCGATTCTTCTCCAGAAGCCCATGTGGTGGAGGTGACTTAACTGAATTCCAGAAGTTGTCCTGTGACCTCCACTACTTTAGCAGGGCACGCATTATGTGTTCTCTCTCTCTCAATAAAAGAAAAAAGAATTGCAAGTAAATACTGCATGAAAGTATTACTCAGGGATCTAAAAACAGGACGGCCAAGATAGCTCAGTGGGTAAAGGTGCCACTTGCAGACCTGGCACCTGAGTTTGATCTCCAGTATCTACATGGGAGAAAGAGAAAAAGAATTTTGAAAGCTGTCCTCTTTCTCTGCAGTGCATCTTGGGCTCTCTCTCTCTCTCTCTCTCTTCTCTCTTCATAAAATAAAAATACGCTTTGCTACAGCTCCTTCAGCTATGAAACACACTGCCTTTTGTAGCTGACTGAATTTCACCACCAAATCAGCAAACTGCTTCCTAGGTGGTAATAGGAACAGAACTGCTTAACATCGATTTGGAAATAATGAGAGATCAAGTATATTGTACAACTTGAATTTCTATCATCTGCACATGCAGAAACAATATCGACAGTTCCTTTTTTGTTGGTTTTCAGACGGGTCTTCTGTAGTCCGAGCTGCCCTCGAACTAGGAGGCAGGCAGGGTGACCTTGAGTTTCTGTACCTCCTTGGTGTGGAGATCGCAGGCATGCCACACCATGTGTGGTTTTATGCTGTGCTGGCACTCAATTCAGGGCCCCATGGGCACCAGGCAGGCACTGTACCAACTGAGCTACATCCCGGCCCTAGGGGGGCTATTTCTGATAAAGGCTCAGCTCCGGGGTGGGCAGATACAGCACCCGATGCCAGTGTCTCCTGCCAGTCTTTCTGCCGGGCAGGTCAACGCTCTCAAGTTCAGGACACAAGATGGTGGCGTTTTCATCTATCTGTGCAAATAAATATTCATTTCAAATAAATGTTCATTTAGAAATCTCCACTGCCACATCATTACAAAGCATGATATGATCGCAAAACATAAAATTAGCTATACGTGTATTTAGTGACTGCCCCAATCAGGCTTCCTTCTAAGGACCTCAGACTTGGGCAAGGTAGTAGCATAATCCTTCTAATGAGAACAACTATTAAACCGTGATTGAAAGCTCACCATGTCCTGAGCAGTGAGCACCATGCCAGCATGTCCATTCTTTAGTCCACTTAGTTCTGATGGCCGCCCACAAGGCGTATTCTTTTCATCACCTTCTTAAAGGTCAAGGAACTGGAGTTTAAGGACGTTAAGCAATTTACTGAAAGTTAAAGAGGTCAATACCTGCTGCAATTTTTTTTTTACATGAGATAGAAAAAGTTTTCTTTTTCTCTTTGTAGCAAACTCTAGAAAAAGGAGAGTCTTTTTTTATCAACTAGAAAACATAAAGGCCCTTTGTTTTCTGTTAGCCCTAATACCGATAAACTATAATTTTTTTGTAACCCATCCTGGCTTCAACTTGCTATATAGCCAAGCATGATCACCTCCCCCACCAAAGAAGTGACTCATTTTATATCACAGAAATAAGATCAGAGATATAATCCTATAATTTAAAAGAACACAAGTTACCAAGCAAGATGTTTCAGTGGATAAGGTGCTTTCCACTGACCCTGGAGACCTGAGTTCAATTCCCAGAATCCATTCTAGGGGAGGGTTATCCTCTGTCCTGTGCACACGTGCCTCCCCCACATGTATACAGGACCATTAACTAACATAAAAGGGGCATATAAATCTAAATTAATAATGAATGATGATAACAAGGGAGTTCATCGAAAAATCGAGTTACATAACATTTCTATTTTTTTGTTTGATTTTTTTTAAGACTTATATGTGTGAGAGAGAGACAAAAAGCACTCATTTGCATGGTACCCAGATGCAGATCAGAGGACAACTTTTGGAAGCCTATGCTCTTTTTCCGCTATGTGGGCAACTGCCACCGCCACCTTGTGTCCTGCGTTATCTCATTGGCTCTAGGTTTTTAGCCAGAGTCTCATGCCGCCCAGGGTGGCCTTGGAGCACGCCACACACCATGCCTGGCTCTGTGTGTATTTTCAAAAGGACAAGTTTATATCTGCCTCAAAATCGACTTGTAGCATAAGAAGAATCAGTTTATGCTGAGCCCACTAACCATAGAAGGAAGAGAGAGGAGAGAACACAAGACTTGAGGTTTGGGGGGGGTTGGGTTTTTTTTTTTTTTTTTTTTTGCTTCTCATCTCAAGCATGGATAATTTTTATAATTAAAAAAGAAAGACAGAAAGAATGCAAGTTCCCGGAACATATGGCGGTGACTAGCCTCCATAATCCGCCAGAAGTACTCAAGCTTTGGAACATGTAAATTATTTTCCCCTAAAATGCCTTAAGCAGAACTGGAGTGCTTTAGTGAGCTTTGTAACAGACTGGGGCTTGTTTCTAGGCATTTCCTAGGAAATTGGCTTCCAAGTTTATGTAGTGCAAATACAAGCCAGTAATGAGCTTCTTCCACCTCCTGGTTGCGCTTTTTCTGTTTGAACCCTGAGCAGAGCTTCTTCATTGACAACCTCTCCTGGCAGCTCCCCTTCATTTAGAGAACCTACTTTCATTCCTCGGGGTTATCTGTACGTTCCTTTCCCCTTCTCTGGACCGCTCCAGGGCAGCCTTTGAGGGAACCTGCCCTGCGTGGCGGTGGAGAAAATGGAGACATAAGGCATACCTCAGGGCACGGAGCACGTGGAAGCAGCCACACGCAGACAAAGGATTGAAAATCAGAAACCTGACGGCGCGTGTCTGCAATCCCAGCACTTGGAAAGTTGGAGACAGGGTACCAGAAGTTCAAAAGGACCCTCAGCCACACAGCGAGTTAAGGCCAGCCTGGGCTATGTAACACCCTACCTGGAGGAGGTGGGGGTGGGGCGGGAAAATGTCTTTCCTTTTCCTTTGTTTGGGCAGAGCTGGTTGTGGATATCATCTCAGCTTCCCAATTCCCTTCCAGACCCCACTGAATTCCACTGCCCACAAGAGTAGAGAGTGAACCCTCTTCTTCTCCAGCACACACTTGTAGATGGACAGCCGAAGTGGGCCACGTGGGCTGGTGTGATGGTCAGGCTGGATCAGGGCCACAGCATGTTGCCTGGGGCCGTCAAACCCACCCGACCACTTGTGGTTATGAGAGTCTCCAGGGACTGTGAAAGAATTAGGCACCATGATGCCGACTCTCATGGTCTTGGCCCCTGTCCAGGGCTGACAATTAGGAGTCCTCTTCCCTCTGTCTTCCTGCCATTTCCAGGAGATGCGACGTCCACACTTCCTGTTAGAAACAGCTGTCTGCTGTTCACTGAGCGAGCCAAGGAGCCAGCCCATGCCACCCTCTGGAAGTTGAACTTCAAGACGAACATTGATTCCACCACCACTGGTAATGCACTCGGGGTTTACCCGGGAGGAAAGGTATGCGGTAGGCTAGAGACATGATAACGCGGGGCATTGGTCTTGATTTGTGATCTGAAGGCTAAGGAATAACTAATTATTCACTTATTCGATAAATTGAAACATGTCTAATACGTTCTTTCATTATTCTTTCCCTTACCACTTCTGTACTCTTTCCCTATATGCTTTTATGAATTTTAGGGTTCAATCTGTCTCTCCTGGGTGTTTTTGAAGCCAACTTAGACTTGTCTCTTGATTTAACCCTTCTCAGATTAGATAATTTCAACCTTTTCTGGATTTTACATAATTTTAGTTTTATTCATGATTTGGAAGTGTCTTTTTCACTTTTTATTTTTATTCAAACATATCGTAGGTTAGTTTTTGTGTGAAATCTATATTATCTTGCACATTTTCATTCCTTTTTTCTCTGCCTCTGCTTGCTTCAGATGTATCTATTGTCACATTCAAATTATTTCATTTCTGGAATATATAATGTTCCTTTACAGGTTATTCATATTTTTTAAACTATAGGATCACCACATATTGCATATAAAATGACTAATCAAAATAATATTACTATTTCCATTTTAATGTAATGATACATCTTAAATTAATATTATATATATATGACGTGTGTGAAAATTCATTTGTATTTATATAGAGTTAAACAACATTTCATCTGTTCCTTAAGTTTAATGTAATGTTAACCTAGTGGCATGGATGGATATCAATATCTGAGATGGGTTTTATGTCAGAATACAAAAGTTCACTAATATTTGTTCCTTGAGTTTAATGTAGTGTTAACTTAGTGACAAGGATATCAATACCCATCTAAGATGGGTTTTATATCAGAATACAAAGGTCACTAATATTTGTTCAATCTGTTGATAAATTTTGCTCTTTGTTGATTTCTGTTTTGGTTTTCTGAAGTTTTCATATACAAGCATGAGACTATGCATTTTGACCCACTACTACCCATCCTTCCCATCCTCCATACTCTTTCTCTTTTCCAGTCAGTCTTCCTTCTGATCTCGGTCTTCCTTAATGTATAATCCATTGGATCTTATTTAGTTATATATACATATATATTAACCCCATATGTGCATGAACACTTTCTTTCATATATAATTCATTCTGATAACTTTTCTCTCTCTCTCTTTATCTGTCTCTTTGACCCACCTCCAGCTTCCCTTCCAAATAGGCCTCCCTTCTATACTCATGACTTTTTGTTTATTTTGTGTCTGAATGTGTTTTAACCATGGTCTTTTGTGTGATCCTGTACTTGGAACTATCTCTTGTTACCTAGTAGGTTTTCTCATGAGTACATTACTGATTACTCCCCCCATCACCCTGAAACTTTTAGATGTTCATTGTCCATCAGTTGCATTTTAGAATCAATTATGTTTTTCCTTCATCCAAAGGAAACAATTACTCATTCAGCGGGTAAGGGTACTACAGCCTTGGTGTTAGTAACTGCCTCTGTTGTGTGTTCATGATTACCATGACTATTGTCATTTTTGGATGATAGTAGTTCACAATTCTTTCCCCTGTCTCCTGGATCTTACATTGTTTCCACCTCATTTTGCAGAGATCTTTGAGCCTTTAGGAGTAGCATATACGTTATGCTGAAAACTGATTGTTTAACTTTCATTTATTCTCAATTGTTAGTGCAATCGAGTTTACTGGAATTTTGTATGAATTTTCTTCACAATCTGTACCTGAAAGTTTTTAGGAAAGTCTTTGTAATATTCTCAGCAGATGTTTGATGTAAAATGCAATCAAACCAAGTTATATTATAATATTTATTCTTCACCCATGATCAATGAATAAGTTGTCTCATAACTTATTCAGTATGAAAGAATGCTGGAGAAAAATCTTGATAACATTTGACAAAATGACTCAAGCAGTCATCTCCTAAAATCAAATGGAAGTGCTGTTTGATAGAGATCATTTTTGAAAGAGTGATAATGTACTTGCAGACAATCTTTGAAGATAAGAAATACTGAGTATTGGGATCATCTTGTTTGTTATGCAAAGAAAAGATTTTGTTAGCAAATTTTGTGCCTTTCCCATGGATTATCTTCATGACTGATTCTTGGTAGAAAATTTTTCATATATTCTTCATGAAAGGATAGTGCTATCTTTGACAAATTATCCCAATAACTGTTTTTTCTTAAAATATAAACAGATAAAGTTTATAGATGGATTTTAGGTTTTCAAAACTAGTGAACACAGAATTTTCTTCATAAACTTTTTAATAAGGTGAAAATTGATTCCAGAAATACAAGCTGAGAACCTAGTACATTTCACAAGAAAAATATTAAAAATTAAATTGAATCTTATTCATCAGAGGTAAAATGCACATTTCCAATTTGAGTGGTTTGATTAAGGTGAGATAAAATAATGATTTTCATTTTCATTTGTGATATAAGTAAAAATTTCACATTCAGTGATAATGGGCTACTTAAGAAATATAAAATAGAAGACAAGAAAGTCATTTTACATTTACATTAAAATAATTCCTATTCTCACAGAAAGATTGACTTTGCTGTTACATTTTTCCAAGTCCTTTGCAGCATTGCATGTTTATCTAATTAAAATAAACTAATGTATTGTTGCATTTATTACAGCAAATTGCTAACTAGAATTGTGTGTAGTCGTATTCTTCAGGGAGAGACAGTTACATTAAGCAATATAGAAGAAAGAAAAAAGCAAGGAAAAAATTAATTTATATAGATACATGGTGGTTTGTGAGTAAAACTTGGGCACACATACAAAATATAGAATTGCCAGTAAACTGGGTTAAACCAAGCCAATAAACTCAAATGAAAATCATGATTCAATAGAAAATGTTACTTCACATGTTCAGCAGCTGAGGAAAGTAGAATCATAATCCAAAGAAAGAGTTTGTGAAATATATACAATAAACAAAACTGACAAAAATTGATTTTTGAGATAAAACAGAAAATTGTTTAAATATTTTTTCAAAAAGTAAAAGGTTAAATATTTTCCTAATGAATAATATGCTGACATAAATTTTAATGCTCTTTCAAATGTTATACTTATGAAAATTTTAATTTTAAGTGAAACATAATCATCTAACTATACCAATTGTTTTTATTTTATTTTATTTATTTATTTCTGATCATACAAACTTAATAGATACCTCAGTCCCCACCCTCCCTCCAACCTTTCCTGGACCCCCTTGCTCCCTCTCCTTTTTTCCCCTTCCTTTCCCTCCTCCCTCCCTATCTCCCACTGCCTCCTGCCCCCCATCCCTGGAGCATCCTTCAATGTGTATGTCAAACTTTCCTCTGGGTCCTCCTCTCTGATGAGGTGTAAGGGCTCAGTGGCATTGCTTAGAACTCTTTCTTGTGTTCCCCTTAAGTATAGGAACACTATTGTGGCTGTTAATTCCTAGCTTCTAAGGATTCTAGTGCATTTAGCCCATGCTAGATTTTGAGGGGTCAGTAATGTGTTGGTCATTGTGTGGGTCATGTAAAGTCCTATTATGATTGCTTTGGCCCTAACTTGTATGTAGTATCTTGCATATATAATTGCTCCTCCCCATCTTTAGGTGCTTACAATCTTACAACCCCTTCTTCCGCAAATATCCCTGCGCTTCAGGATGAGGAGAGATTAGGCTGGCCTAGTTCCAGGTGGTTGATATAGAGTCTCTGATGTTCTGACTTTTGTATTTGGATGGGCCTCTCTTTTTTTTAGATGAGGAAAGTTTTCCTTGATGATAGTTTGAAAAATTTCCTCAGGTGTGGTATTTTGGGATACTTACTCTGGTATTCCATAAATGCGTATGTTAGTCTTCTTCAGGGTGTCCCATAACTCTTAAATATTTCTCTTAAGTACCTTTTTGGCTTTAACAACCTCTTCCATTGAGCTGGTTAATACTCCCACTTTGTCTTCAAGGTCTGAAATTCTGTTTTCTGCTTCTTTAGTCTGCTGATAAGACTCTCTTTTGAGTTCTGGGTTGAAGATAACTTGTCTTTTAGTCCAGTTTTAAACTCTGCTCGAGTCTATTTTAACTGCTCTCTGCCTAGTTTTGTTTCTTGAACAGTTTTTCTCAACTCCTGCAAGTGTCTGTTGTGTTTTTCTTCAAAGTAGTTGATGTGGTTATTTAACTCCTCCCAGATTTCCTCTTTCATAGTATTGATCATGTTTTGAAAGTCGTTATCTTGAGTCAGGCTTTCTTGGTTATTTTCCGTGGATTTGTTCTGGTTGAGGTCTATCATTTTGGGGTTAATTCCTTCAGTGGGAGATTTGTTTTCTTAGGTTTTGTTTCTCATGGATTTGCACTTTGACTTGGACATTGTCATTTTATCTCTTAAGACCTTCTTTCTTTTTTTATTATTAATACATTTTTATTATTATTTCAGCTCATACAAACTTAATAGGTACACCAGTTCCCTCCCTCCCTCCTCCTCCCCCCCTTGTACTCCCTGCTCCCCCTCCCCAACCCCCTCCCTCCCCATCCCCCCAGTGCCTTCCGCCCCAATTCCCAGAGAGTCCTTTCTTGTGCATGCCTGATTTTCCTCTGGGCTCTCCTCTCCGAGGACAGACAAGGACCCAGTGGCCTTTCCCTGAACCCTTTCCCGTGGTCCCCTTAGGTATAGGAACACTGCTATGTCTGCCAATCCTTTGCCTCCAAGGATCTTGGTGCTTTTAGCAGATGCTAGACTTAGTGAGGTCAACAGTGTGTTGGACAATGTGCAGGGCATGCAAAGTCCAATTATGATTGCTTCAGCCCTAACTAGTATGGAGTATCTTACATATCATTGCTCCTCCCATCCTTTTGCTCTTATACTCTTACCGCCCCCTCTTCCCCAAATTTCCCTGAACTTCAAGATGGGGGGAGATTAAGCTGGCCTAGTTCTAGGTGGTTGATATAGAGTCTCTGAAGTTCTGGATTGTGGTTTGTTGATTTTCTTTAGCAGTTTTGCTGCTCTTGCAATGCCCTTCACTCCATCCTGATGGGTACTGTATGTTACCCCCTGGCCAGAGACAAAAAGCTGTTAAACTAGAGTCTTGTGATAAAAGCACATTCAAAGGTAGATGTAATAAAAGTGGGAAACCACAGTAAGGGAGGGGTCTATCACCCATTTGCAAAATGGTTACTTTTTATCTGCCAAACTATATGGTCTCCTATTCTGGTGAGATCATACCCCCTCAGTAGTAAATGATCAGGAACAAAAGTCTGTGAACTTAATCAGATGTCTCATTACTTATTTGAGTCCTTGATGGAGGCCTATATTCTCTGCTGTAACATGGTCCCTTGTCTCCTTGTTTCTGGTGTGGCCCTCCTACCCCATCCCTCCTGTTCATAATCCTTGCAATTACTGTCTCTAGGTGGGCTGGGTGGGTTTGGTACTAGGAGCCACCTATTAGGGAGTACATACGGCGCTTAATTTTCTGGGTCTGGGATACTTCACTTAATATAATTGTTTCTAATGACATCCATTTCCCAGCAAATTCCAGTAATTCATCATTTTTGATGGCTGAGTAATACTCCATTGTATAGATGTACCACAGTTTCCTTATCCACTCGTCAACTGTTGGACATTTGGGCTGATTCCATGACTTTGCTATTGTAAACAGTGCTGCTATGAACATGGTCGTGCTTGTGCTATCGAGGTGAACCTCTGCTGTATGGGGGGTTATTCCCAAAAGTGGAATAGCATGGTCATATGGCATTTCAATCTTTAATTTCTTTAAGAATCTCCAGACGGCTCGCCAGAGTGGCTGTATGAGCCTGCATTCCCACCAGCAATGTAGGAGAGTTCCTCTATCTCCACATCCTCTCCAACATTTGTTGTTGTTTTTATTGTGGATTTTTGTCATCCTGACCGGGGTGAGATGATATCTCAGGGAAGTTTTGATTTGCATTTCCCTGATGGCTAAGGAAGTGGAGCATTTTTTCAGATATTTGTTAGACATTTTAATTTCATCCCTGGTAAAATTTCTTTTAAGTCCCAGGGCCCATTTCTTAATTGGGCCATTGGTTTCCTTGATGTTTAGTTTTCTAAGTTCTTTGTGCGCTCTGGACAGCAGAGTTCTATCAGCTGTGTGGTTAGTGAAGATTTTCTCCCATTCTGTGGGTTGCCTTTGAGCTCGCATTACAATCTTTTTATCGGAACAGAAGCTCTTTAATTTCACAAGATCCCAACTGTTGAGAGTTGGTAGCAGTGACTGTGTCATTGGATGTCTGTTTAGGAAACGTTGGCCTAGCCCAATCAGCTCGAGGGAGTTCCCTATCCTTTCAACCATGGTTTTTATAGTCTCTGGCCTGATATCAAGGTCCTTGATCCATTTGGAATTAAGTCTTGTACATGGTGACAAGTACGGGTCCAGCTTTAAACTTCTGCATGTGGAGATCCAGTTTTGCCAGCACCATTTGTTGAAGATGCTGTTCTTTTTCCATTGGATTCCTTGGGCCCCTTTTTCAAAGACCAAATGGCTGTAACTTTGTGGGCTTATATCTGGGTCTTCAACCCTTAACCATTGATCTGTGTGTCTATTTTGGAGCCAGGACCCGGCTGTCTTTATAACTATGGATTTGTAGTATAGACTTAGGTTTGGTATGGCAATACCTTCCCCAGTGTTTTTGTTACTCAGGATTGTTTTTGCTATCCTGGGTCTTTTGTGCCTCCACATGAACTTTGAGATTATTTGGTCAACTTCTTTGAAGAATTGCTTTGGGATTTTGATTGGTATAGCATTGAATCTGTATATTGCCTTTGGTAGGATGGTCATTTTTACAATGTTGATTCTGCCAATCCATGAACAAGGGAGGTCTTTCCACCTTCTGGTGTCTTCTGCTATTTCTTTCTTTGGGGTTTTAAAGTTTAAGACCTTCTTTCAAATTCTGTGTATTTTTGACTGAACTGAATTAGTGGGCCTGGAGCAGCACCTGCTGTGACTGGCTGGTGGGAGAAGCTAGGCAAAGGGAAGAGGTGCTGGTGGCAAGCACAATTAACTTGGGGAGCTTGGGAGTAACCCAGGGGTCCTCCCTGGCCAGGAGCAGCACCTGCTCTCACTGGCTGGTGGGAGGAACTGACTAGTGGGTTACCTGGGGTTTGGGGGTGAGCAAGGGTGCTTACCTAGGGCACAGTGTGTCCTGGCTGGACTGTGCACGTCCCGGGCAGGTGGGGAAAGTGTATACCAATTGTTTTTAAACGTCAGTATTTCTCATATAGAACATTTCTTAAATAATAAGAATAAAAGGAATAAAAAGGAATATCACAAAAATGAAAAGACAACCAAAATTATTAACTATCAAGTTTGAATTACCACACTGTTCTAAATGTGTTGTACATCTACATGGAGAAGTTTAGACAGAAAAAGTGATTCTATAATGTAAAGAGGGAAGCAGAATAATAGAACTTGTAAATGGTAGGGTTTTGAATGTGCAGTCATCTGAAAAAAAATTAAAAATATGTGGAGTTTTGACCCTAATCTAGAAATTGAAGACCATTTTTTTGTGGAAGAAATACACATCATTCTGGGATTTACTAAATCAAATTATTTGTGACTGAGGAAATTCCTCAGTTAGCAATGTGTTTGATGTGCACATAAATTCAAATTACTAGGCATGAATATTAAAACAAAATCAACACGTGGTAACATCTCTGAGGAAGAAGAAATAGACAGATCCCTAGAACTTGTTGGCCAGCAAACATAGCTATATCAGTGAACAACCAGATTAGTGAGATACTCTGTGTGAAAAATTAAGGCAGAGAGCAACTAAGACATCCATCCAGTGTTGACCCCCGTTCTTGATGTTCATGTACATTTGAGTATAAATATCCTTGCACATACACACGCACATGTGCACACACACACACACATACACACACACACACACACACACACACACACACACACACACACAGAAAGAGAGAGAGAGTATATGATGTTCAGAAGCCTTTAGAGGAAGTTGAATTTACAGAAGTACTGGGCAGCCTGAGAGCTATTAAAGGAATCACCTGGAATAGAAACAAACCTTGTATTTGCTTAAACGAGGCAGATATACTTCAAGTTACGTAAGTTAGAAAGTGTTAGACACATTGTGAAATTTTAAGAACAATTTTGCAGGTGCACACACGTGTGTGTGTGTGTGTGCAAAGAATGAACTTAACTATCAGTTATGCTTTATTTTTGAGACAGCCTTCTCGCCCATGCTATTATTCAGTATACTTGCATCATTTTTGAATGATTTGCTGAAGACCACCAAATGCTACTGTACATATATAAAGCCTATAACTGCTTCAAAGTTGCTTGCCCCTCTTCTGGGCTCAGAATGCTTTACTCACTAACAAGGATCACTGATATTATCTGTAGGATATCTATTAAGTAGCTGGTTCATTTGAAGACTCTATTGAAGAACTCCATAATTCATGTTAACAACACTCCTTACTGACAACAGTTTGAATCCCACTATGCACTGCCACTGACTCACAAGAAGGGAGACAATCTGATTTTTAGGAAGAAATTTTAAACAAAGAGCAACCAAAGAAAATTCAAAAGAAATATGATGAGAGGGAGAAGATTCCTACATCCAGTCTCAAAGCACAGCTTTTCTTACAGCCTCAAGGAACACAGACTATATGTATTAAAAGGGAGGCATGAATCCTATAGTTGGCCACAGGATGTCCTAGCTCATACTTCTGCTTCTTATGATAAGGACTTTCTCTTGTCCCTGTCTTATGGTGCTCATACTAGTCATTCTGAAAGATACCCATTACTCATAACTGCCTAGAAAGCGTCCTACTTCCATTAATCATCAGAAGAAATAAAGTTTATATTAATGGATAGATGACAACATTTTGTGGGTTACACAGAAATTAGATTGTAACAAAAACAAAACAAATTCCTTTCAAAGGAAAACACATATTTAATTAACCGTTTTAGTATTTCTTTTCTGTATATTTGGATTATTGTTGCTCAGGAAAGGTCTGGCTCTCCTAGGATTAGTGGATTGCTTGGGATACCAAAACACTGAGGTATGGATATAACTTTCCATGAAAATAGAACCCATTCTATGACTGTTTTCTTTATAAAGCCTTCACCTTTCAGGTCACTATGTTAATGTATCACATAATTAGGAACAATCAACTCCTTTACTCCAGATCTCCATGGAAATGACTCAATCCAGCCAATCCCAAACTTACTTCTTTGGTTTGAATATTGTTTCCCCCTTCAATCATTCATGTTGAAATTCTAATCCAAAATAATGGTATTAGGAAGTAGTAGGGCTTTTTAGAAGGTGTTTGGATCATGATTATTCTCCATGAATTAAAGAATTATTTTTAATATATTTTTTATTATTTCCGCACATACAAACTTAATAGGTAGACCAGTTCCCTCCCTCCCTTCTCCTCCCCCTGAATCCCCTGCTCCCCCTCCCCTCCCTCCCCATCCCCCAGTGCCTCCCCCCCAATTCCCAGAGAGTCCTTTATTGTGTATGCCTATCTCTCCTCTGGGTCCTCCTCTCCTTTGACGTACAAGGACCCAGTGGCATTTCCCTGAACCCTTTCTCATGTTCCCCTTAAGCATAGGAACACTACTGTGGTTATCAATCCCTTGCCTCCAAGGATCTTGGTGCCTTTAGCTGATGCTAGACTTTGTGAGGTCAATAGTGTGTTGGACATTGCTCCGGGCATGCAAAGTCCAGTTATGATTGCTTCGGCCCTAACTTGTGTGGAGTATCTTGCAAATCATTGCTCCTCCCATCCTTGTGCTCTTACAATCTTATCTCCCCTCTTCCGCAAATGTCCCTGAGCTTCAGGATGGGGAGAGATTAGTCTGGGCTAGTTCTATGTGGTTGATATAGAGTCTCTGAAGTTCTGGATTGTGGTTTGTTGATTTTCTTTCGCAGTTTTGCTGCTCCTGCAATGCCCTTCACTCCATCCTGATGGGCACTGTATGTCACCCCCTGGCCAGAGACAAAAAGCTGTTAAACTGGAGTCTTATTATAAGAGCACATTCAAGGGTAGATGTAATAAAAGTAGGAAACATCAAAAAGGAATGGTCAATCATCCATTTGCAAAATGGTTACTTTTCATTTGCCAGACTATATACCCTCCCCTTCTGATGAGATCATACCCCCTTAGTTGTAAATGATCAGGAACGAACGTCTGTGAACTTAACCAGGTGTCACATTGCTTACTTGCAGTCCTTGATGGAGGCCTATTTTCTCTACTGTAACATGGTCACTTCTGTCCTTGTTTCTGGTGTGGCCCTTCAACCCTATCCCTCCTGTTCATAATCCTTGCAATTACTGTAGGTAATACATAGATTTACCTATGAATGTCTCAAGGTGGGCTGGGTGGGTTTGGTACTAGAAGCCACATATTAGGGAGTACATACGGTGCTTAATTTTCTGGGTTTGGAATACTTCACTTAATATAATTGTTTCTAATGACATCCATTTCCCGGCAAATTCCAGTAATTTATCCTTTTTGATAGCTGAATAGTACTCCATTGTACTTATCGACTCGTCAACTGTGGGACATTTGGGTTGATTCCATGACTTTGCTATTGTAAACAGTGCTGCTATGAACATGGTCGTGCTTGTGCTATCAAGGTGAACCTCTGCTGCATGGGGGGTTATTCCCAAAAGTGGGATAGCAGGATCATATGGCATTTCAATCTTTAATTTCTTAAAGAATCTCCAGACAGCTTGCCAGAGTGGCTGTATGAGCCTGCATTCCCACCAGCAATGTAGGAGAGTTCCCCTCTCTCCACATCCTCTCCAGCATTTGTCGTTGTTTGTATTGTGGATTTTTGCCATCCTGACGGGGGTGAGATGATACCTCAGGGAAGTTTTGATTTGCATTTCCCTGATGGCTAAGGAAGTGGAGCATTTTTTCAGATATTTGTTGAACATTTTAATTTCATCCCTGGTAAAGTTTCTTTTAAGTTCCAGGGCCCATTTCTTAATTGGGCCATTGATTTCCTTGGTGTTTAGTTTTCTAAGTTCTTTGTGCACTCTGGACAGCAGAGCTCTATCAGATGTGTGGTTAGTGAAGATTTTCTCCCATTCTCTGGGTTGCTTTTGAGCTCCTGATACAATCTCTTTATATGAACAGAAGCTCTTTAATTTCACAAGATCCCAACTGTAGAGAGTTGGTAGCAGTGACTGTGTCATTGGATGTCTGTTTAGGAAATGTTGGCCTAGCCCAATCAGCTAGAGGGAGTTCCCTATCCTTTCAACCATGGTTTTAATAGTCTCTGGCCTGATATCAAGGTCCTTGATCCATTTGGAATTAAGTCTTGTACATGGTGACAAGTATGGGTCCAGCTTTAATCTTCTGCATGTGGAGATCCAGTTTTGCCAGCACCATTTGTTGAAGATGCTGTTCTTTTTCCATTGGATACTTTGGGCCCCTTTATCAAAGACCAAATGGCTGTAATTTTGTGGGCTTATATCTGGGTCTTGAATCCTTATCCATTGATCTGTGTCTCTATTTTGGAGTCAGTACCAGGCTTTTTTTATAACTATGGATTTGTAGTATAGACTTAGGTTTGGTATGGTAATACCTCCAGCAGTGTTTTTGTTCCTCAGCATTGTCTTTGCTATCCTGGGTCTTTTGTGCGTCCATGTGAACTTTGAGATTGTTTGGTCAACTTCTTTAAAGAATTGCTTTGGATTTTAATTGATGTAGCATTGAATTTGTAGATTGCCTTTGGTAGGATTGTCATTTTTACGATGTTGATTCTGCCAATCCAGGAACAAGGGAGGTCTTTCCACCTTCTGGTGTCTTCTGCAATTTCTTTCTTTTGGGTTTTAAAGTTTTCATTGTAAAGGTCTTTTACCTCCTTGGTTAGGTTTATACCAAGGTATTTCATTTTGGGGGGGGGGCTATAGTAAATGGGATTGTTTCTTTCAAGGCTTTTTTACTTCTTTCATTGTGGGCATATAGGAAGGCCTCTGATTTTTGCACATTTATTTTTTATCCTACCACCCTGCTGAACTTCTCAATTAGTTCCACGAGTTTCTTGGTGGAGTTTTTGGGATTACTTAGGTATAAGATCATGTCATCTACAAATAGGGATAGCTTGACTTCTTCCTTGCCGATTTGAATCCCTTTTATGACCCTTTCTTGTCTTATGGCTTCAGCTAAGACTTCAAGTACAATATTGAATAGAAGTGGTGAGAGTGGGCAGCCTTGTCTACTTCCTGATCGAAGTGGGAATGCTTCCAATTGTTCCCCATTGAGCATAATCCTTACTGTGGGCTTGTTCTATACAGCTTTTATTATATTGATAAAGGTTCCTTCCATTCCTACTGTCTCTAGCGTTTTGATCATAAAAGGCTGTTGGATCTTGTCAAAAGCTTTTTCTGCATTTATCGAGAGTATCATATGGTCTTGGACTTTGGACTGGTTTACATGATGAAATACATTTATTGATTTGCGTATATTGAACCAACCTTGTGTGCCGGGAATGAAGCCTACTTGGTCCCCGTGAATGATCTTTTTAATGTGTTTTTGAATCCGATTTGCTAAGACTTTGTTGAGGATCTTTGCGTCTGTGTTCATCAGAGAGATCGGCCTGTAGTTTTCTTTTTTAAGTGAATCTTTATTAGGTTTTGGGATTAAAACGATATTAGCTTCATAGAAGGAATTTGGTAGTGTTCCTTCCTTTGCTATTTGGTGAAACAGTTTAAGGAGTATTGGTGTTATTAACTCCTTAAATGTCTGGTAGAACTCTGTGCTGAATCCATCAGGTCCAGGACATTTTTTGGTGGGAAGATTTGAGATTACTTCTTCAATTTCCTTATATGTTATAGGACTATTTAAATAATTCACAACTTCCTGATTCAATTTTGTAAGTTGTGTTTACTTAAAAATTCATCCATCTCTTTTGTCTTGTCAAACTTCACAGAGTATAAGTTTTTAAATATGATGTTATAATTTTCTGGATTTCTTGGGTGTCAGTAGTGATAACTCCATGTTCATTTCTAATTTTGTTAATTTGGGTTTTCTCCCTCTTGCTTTTGGTTAATTTAGCTAGGTGTGTATCAATCCTATTGATTTTTTAAAAGAACCAGCTTTTTGACTGATTGATTTTTTCTATCATTTTCTTAATCTCGATTTCAGATGTTTCTCCCCTTATTTTGCTAATCTCCTCTCTTCTACTACTTTTGGGATCAGATTGCTCTAGTTTCTCTAAAGCTTTAAGCTGCATTGTTAAGTTGTTTATTTTTGATGTTTCCATTTTTTATCTATGCATTAAGAGCTATGAACTTACCTCTTAGGACAGCTTTCATTGTGTCCCAGAGATTTTGGTAAGTTTTATTTTCATTATCATTCGCTTTCAGGAAATCTTGAATTTCCTTTTTAATTTCTTCCTGAATCCAGTTCTTATTCAACATCATATTGTTAAGTTTCCAGGATTTAGTGTATTTTCTCTTGTTTGTTGAGTTGTGGATGTCCAGCTTTAGGCCGTGGTGGTCTGACAGGGCACAGGTTAGAGTATCAACTTTTTTGTATATGTGTAGATTCGTTTTGTGGCCTAGTATGTGATTTATTTTGGAAAAAGTTCCGTGTGCTGCTCAGAAAAATATGTATTCTTTGGTGCGTGGGCGAAAAGTTCGATAGAGATCTGTAAGGTCCATTTCTTTCAGGGTTTGATTAAGGTCCAAAGTGTCTCTGTTAAGCTTTTGACCTGTTGATCTATCCCATGTTGAGAGGGCGGTGTTGAAGTCCCCAAGAATTATCGATTGGGGGTTGATTTCTTGCTTTAGATGCTGTAGGGTTTTCTTAATGAATGTGGAGGGCCTGTATTGGGTGCATATATGTTCAGTATTGTGAAGTCTTCCTGGTGAATTGTACCTGTGACTAAAATGTAGTATCCATCTGTGTCTCTTATGATTTTCTTTGGTTTGAAGTTCACTTTGTCTGATATCATAATGGCTATCCCTGCCTGTTTTCTGCTTCCATTCGCTTGTAGAATTGTTGACCAGCCTTTTATTTTTAGGGCATGCCTATCTTTTGTGGTGAGATGGGTTACCTGCAGGCAGTAGATTGATGGATTGTGATTTTTAATCCAAGTTTGTAATCTGTGTCTCTTGATCGGTGAGTTAATTCCATTAACATTTAGTGTTATAATGGAGAAACTATTTTTAATTCCAGACATTTATTATGTTTAGTAGTTTTTATAAGTATATTGCTTCGCTTTCAATGGTGTTATACTTGCCTTCTGTTCTCCTGGCTATGCGTGTTTTTTTCTTCAAGCTTGAGTATCATTTCTAGCATTTTTTGTATGCCTGGTATGGTGGACATGTATCCCTTCAAGTTGTCTTTGTGCTGGATGATTATTCTTTCTCCCTCGATCATGACTGATAGTTTTGCAGGGTAAATCAGCCTGGGTTGACATTTTTGCTCATTCAATACTTGAAGTATGTCTCTCCAAGTTCTTCTTGCTTTTACTGTTTTGACTGAGAAGTCATTTGTTATTTTAATAGGTTCGCCTTTAAAAGTGACTTGTTTTTCTCCCTTGAAGCTCTCCGCATCAGTTCTTTATCTTAAATGTGGAGTGTTTTGACTATTATTAGCCGTGTAGTACTTCTGTTTTGGTCATATCTGTTTGGGGTGCGGAATGCCTCTTGTATATGGATGGGCCTCTCTTTTTTAGATGAGGAGTTTTCCTTGATGATCATTTGAAAAATTTCCTCAGGGGTGGTATTTTGAGATTCTTGCTCTGGTATTCCATGAATATGCATGTTAGGTTTCTTCAGGGTGTCCCATATCTCCTGAATATTTCTCTCAAGTATCTTTTTTGCTTTAACGACCTCTTCCATTGAGCTGGTTAATACTCCCACTATCTTCAAGGTCTGAAATTCTGTTTTCTGCTTCATTAGTTCTGCCGGTAAGACTCTCTGTGGAGTTCTGGGTTGAAGATAACTTGTCTTTTAGCTCAGTTTTAAACTCTGCTTGAATCTGCTTTAACTGCTCTATGCCTGTTTTTGTTTCTTACACTGTTTATCTCAACTCCTCCAAGTGTCTGTTGTGTTCCTCTTCAAAGCCATTGATTCAATTATTTAATTCCTCCCAGATTTCCTCTTTCAAAGTATTGAACATGGTAATGACCATATTTGAATGTCGTTATCCTGGGTCAGGTTTTCTTGGACATTTTCCATGTGTTTGTTCTGGTTGGAGTCTAACATTATGGGATTAATTCCTTCAGTGGGAGATTTGTTTACTTGAATGTTGTTTCTCATGGATTTGCACTTTGACATTGGTATTGTTGTTTTAACTCTTAAGATCTTCTTTCAATTTCTGTGTTTTTTTCACTAAACTGGATTATTTGGTCTGGGGTTCTGGGGGTGGGCGCAAAGGGTCCGGAGGCGAGGCCTGGCTGGCCCACACGTCATGGGTGGCGGAGTGGAGGGAAGGGAGGATGGGGCTCAGGCGGGATGCTATTTAACCTGGGGGACCTCAGGGCGGGGCACGGTCGCAGAGGGGCCATCCTCCTCCTCCTCCCAGGTCCTTCGCTGCGGCGGCTCTGGCGGGATGGTGGGAGGAGCTGGGTCCCTTGGGGGTCTGGGTTTTTGGGGGTGGGTGGGGACGGAGATTACCTAGGTTGTGCGGTGAGGCCCGTGGTGAGGCCCGACTGGACCGCACAACCGTGTCCCTGGTGGCGGAGTGGCGGGAAGGCCCTTATTGTTTCTTTTTAAAGTCTTGAGAGGGTCAAAGAATAAGGAACCTTAAAATTTTCATGACTTCATATTTTGCCTATATTTTCTCGAATATTTTGTTTTCCCATTTAGTTTTAAATTTTTTCTTCCATGTCTCTTCTACTTACTGCTATTTATGCTATGCTCCAAGGATGTGCATATGCTTTTAAAAATTATGTTTACGTCTTTTTAAAGTTATGATGCTTTTTACTTAATATTCAATTAAAACTGCTAACTTAATTTTTGATGACTATGATTATGGAAATCTTACATTACTTTTTACCAATATTATCTAAAAAAAGCCCTTCAAAGTGACATCATATCTGTAGTTGACTTATGTGTGTACCAAACAGCTCTGTAATTTACTTTCAATTTAAATCACATTTCTTTACATCCTGGTGAAAATGTGAGCATGTTTGTAATGACCTTTTATTATTTTCTCCTTTGGCTGAGCTAAGAATCAATGTTTTAGAAATTCATTACTGCTTTGCAGTATTATTTAAGGTTTTCTTATTTTCCAGCTCAGCCAAAATCCTATAATGATTTCTGCGGAAACATCACTATCTAATGGCAACTATGAATTATACTACCCATTCACTTCCTTTTCCTAAAAAGCTGTTGAAAAAATAATTTTACTGTTAGAAACAAAGGGTTCTTTACTGTCAGTTCAAATTACATACAGCATACATATTTAAGCAGGATATGTCTGTGTGTATACCTGTGCATCATTTATGTATGTCTATATGACAAGCATTCTTTCTATTTAGCATTTAGCTAAAGAGAAGCTAGTTCTTGCAGCTACTGAAGTTTAACATATCTTTTGAGCAAAAATTGATATAGTCTCAGTTATGAGTCCTGATATAATGTTGATGCTTTTCAGATATATCTAAATCTCTTCCTTTATTGAATTAGCTTTTTAATGTTAGGGAAATAGTATTCCACTACCTTTGTTTGCAGTTTGTTGGTACTGTTTTTTAAATGATGGTCTTATGGACATTATTTGTTTCCCATGTAGCAAAAGAATACAAGCCACTTGTTTTCATCTTACTCTTCAGGAGAAAAAAAAAGTCAATGTATATGAGGTATTTGATTACACCTGAGAAGAATATTCTTATTGTTGTATGGATTTTACATGGTTATTTTGATTGTACTGGTGCTGTGACAAATGACTTGCTGTAAAGAATATTTTCAATAGCCTCTCATTTTCACAAAAGTCACCAAAAATTTTTTCATCGAATATTTTGCTAAAGATTTTACAAAATTTTTATTAGGGTTTCACATGCCAAAAAAAGAAAAATATACCAGAAAGACATTGCTTTCTGACTATAAGGAACCAAAATGAGTGAACAAATAAGTAAATAAGTGAGTAAATGCGATTGGGACTCACATTTTTGTGTAAGGACTTTTGGAGCACTATCCCAAAGTATCAGATTAAAAACCAACATACAGACATTTGTGGATGAACTGGGTGAGAAATGGCTCAGTATATACTTATGTTATGTTGGTGACTTGAGTTCATATGGTGTTGTTAGACCTAAAGGGCCAAAGCCCAAAGGCCACCAGGAAGTGGACCCCCGTAGAATACTCACGGACACAGGTTCGATGCAAAAGCAAGAGGATTTTATTCTAGCGCGCTGGGATCGCCCCATACACTAGAGGGAGAGACGACCCCAAGCTCAAGCAGCATACACTTTTTATACCCTCCTCACAGGGAGGTTACGTCATGTTACAAAATAATTGGCTATCATATTAGTTAGTACAAAGGCATAGCTGTACATATTAGACCTTGAGAGGGGAATTGGGAGGGGGTGAGTGGGCTCAAACGACATCTGCATGTACTGAAGACTGAGACCTTGAATAGGGGGAAGATTCCTGGAACCAACTTTGTTCTGATATCTGAGTCTGGATGTCTGGATGGTTTGGCATCTGGCCCTCTCACAGGGACCTTGAGAGGGGAGGTGTTTTTCAGTCTCTAGCCACCTGTTGTTTTCAGAACTCTGAAAACTGCTGACCACCAAGCTCAAGGAAATAAACATTTCTGTCTTTTGTTCTGTTTAAAAATTTCCTTTCTTCCACATTCCCCCCTTTTTCTTTTCGTGGAATTTTAATCTTAAAATTGGGAGGATGTGGATGTCTGGATGGTTTGGCATCTGGCCCTCTCACAGGGACCTTGAGAGGGGAGGTGTTTTTCAGTCTCTAGCCACCTGTTGTTTTCAGAACTCTGAAAACTGCTGGCCACCAAACTCAAGGACATAAACATTTCTGTCTTTTGGTCTGTTTAAAAATTTCCTTTCTTCCACAGTGTAAGCCCACTCACTCCCTCCCAATTCCCCTCTCAATGGTTTCTGAAAGCTGTCTTCTGACAACCAAATGTGCACAATGGCAAGCACTTGACTCCTCAATAAATAAATGTAGAAATAAAATATTTAAAAAATCACCGACACTCCTATGATACAATAACAAACATGCTAAGGAATCCATCGGGCACACAATGACATTCACAATTGCTTCAAATAATGCAATAAACTTAACCCAAGAACTAAAAGATCTTTACAATGAATTCTTTGAAACATTGAAGAAAGAAATTGACGAAGATACTAGAACATAGAAAGATTACTTATAATCCTGGATCAGAATATTTCATAGTGTGAAAATGGCCATCCTTCCAAAAAGTAAACTACAGATTTCACGAAATTTCAATCAAAATATAAATGCCATTCTTTTATTTATTTTTTGCGTTTACTATTTTTATTATTATTTCCACTCATACAAACTTTTAAAAAATTTTTAATATTATTATTCAACTATGCGCATGTGCGTGTGTATGTGCACGCGTGCGTGTGTGTGTCTCTGTGTGTGTGTGTGTGTCTGTGTATGTGTATGTGTATGTGTAGAACCACGGACGAATTTGTGAACCACCATGGACGCCTCCACCTCCTTCTGCCCCAGGATTCACAGGCTCCGCCCTACCAGGATCAGAAGCGCAGGCCGCCCCCGCTTCTGCTTGGCATCTATATATGTGATCTGGGATCTGAACTCAGGAACTTCCGTCTGCAAGGCAGAGGCTTAACCCCTGAGCCACATCTCCAGCCCCCCAGGTCCCACCCCCCCTCTCATACAAACTTAACAGGTACACTGGTCCCCTCCCTCCCTCCACCTCCTCCCGACCCCCATTGCACCCCCTCTCCCCTCCATCTTCCAAACTGTCCTCTGGGTCCTCCTCTCCGATTAGATGCAAGGACCCAGGGGCATTTCCCAGAACCCTCTCCTGTTTTCCCCTTAAGATTAGGAACACTACTGTGACTCCTCCAAGATTCCTAGTGCCTTTAGTCCATGCTAGACTTTGTGGGGTCAATAATGTGTTTGACATTGAGCAGGTCATGCAAAGTCCTATTATGATTGCTTCAGCCCTAACTTGTGTGGCGTATCTTGCATATCCTTACTCCTCCCATCCTTGTGCTCTTACAATCTTACCACCCCCTCTTCCGCAAACTTCCCTGAGCTTCAGGATGGGGAGAGATTAGGCTGGCTTAGTTCCTGGTGGTTGATATAGAGTCTCTGATGTTCTGAATTATGGTTTGTTGATCTTTTTTTTAGTTTTGCTGCTCCTGCAATGCCCTTAGCAATAGAAAAATACTTTAAAATTAATGTGAGAGCCAATGGATCCCAGATGGCTAAAACAGTTCTAAACGAAAATAAAATAGTTCTAGAGGTATCATAATCTAATTTAATGCTATAGAATCTTAGTAAAAAAAAACAAACTCAGTGCTGGCACAAATATATTAGCACAGTAGAACAGAACATGCATACATAAATCTATGGTGGTATAGTAACCTGATTTATGACAAAACATAAGAAGTATACATTGGAGAAAAGATACCCTCTGAATAAATACTTTGAGGAAAAATTGATCTACATGTAAAAGAATGTAACAAGATCCTTACTTCTTATCTTGCATTTGAATCAGCTCAAAATAAATCAAGGATATGATTTGAGTATCTGAGACCAATAAACACATGAAAAGAAATCTACTTCACTAGCCATCATGTGAATGCAAATTAAAGCTCAATTGAAATTTTATCTCTCTAGTCACAATTTTAGTTCCAAGGGAAAAAAAACTGTATACTGATGAGGATGAAGATAAAAGGAGACCCTTATACACTGCTGGTGGTAGTGCACACTAGTTCAGCTACCATGGAAATCAGGATGGAGGTTCCTCAAAAAAAATAGAAATAG
The DNA here is from genome assembly GCA_023101885.1 of Typhlomys cinereus. Classification (NCBI taxonomy): domain Eukaryota; kingdom Metazoa; phylum Chordata; class Mammalia; order Rodentia; family Platacanthomyidae; genus Typhlomys; species Typhlomys cinereus. Next base: position 1,310,269 of record JALPQD010000068.1, on the reverse strand, counting down.
ACTTACCATCTGACCCATCCATATCACTCCTAAATATTTACCTAGGGGATTCTAATTCATGTCATTACAGGGATATTTGCACATTAATAATTACTTTTCATAACATTCATATAAGTTAAGTTACATGACCACATGGATATTCAACAACAGAAAAATGGATAATGAAAATATTTTACACACACACACACACACACACACACACACACATACAGAGAGAGAGAGAGAGAGAGAGAGAGAGAGAGAGAGAGAGAGAGAGAGAGAGAGAGAGAGACAGGTATTTTTTGGCCATAAAGCAAAAAAAGTTATGTAGCTGTGATGGATAAAATTGTTGTAAGCCTGATGGTATATAGAATCACTTGTGATAAGAGTTCCTGGGTATGCCTGTGTAATATTGTCTAGAAAAAGTTAATTGACATGTCAGCACCCATTCCACAGGCTGGGATCCTGGAATAAATCAAAAGGAGAAAAAAATCAAGTATAAGCCCTCATTGCTCCAGGCTTCTTGGTGACAGATGACTCTACTGTGTTAATTCAAGTTCCTGCTCTATTTCTTTTGTGCCACGATAGAGTGTGTCCTCAAAGTGTAAACTAAATTAAGCACTTTATTACTTAAATTACATTTTCAAGTATTTCGTTGCAGTAATGAAGCAAGTAAGTAATATGGTCATTTATTAAGTTTTTTTCAGGGAAATTGATACAGCTGAGGGTAATTACATACATGTGTATGAATGATCTGAAAGTAGAAGTAAAAATTAGAAGTGAAATTTGAGATGAACAATATGGAGAGAAGAAAATAAGCAAATGATGAAAATGATGGTGGGAATATGCTCACTATACAAATACACTTGTATGAGAATATCCTTATGTAATACAGCATTATATACAATGAATATACTCAACAAATTTTATATTTGCTTTAAGTTCAGACATTTTCAAATTGCAAATTTTATTAGAGATTTTCATAAAATATAATTCCAGTGAATATCAATACATATTTCTCCTTTTCCTGCTATTTTTCAAAGTATTGCTTACCATATGAAGTTATCTTAATAGCAGTTTGTCTTATGCTATGAATATATTTCTATAAAATTTAAGGAAAAAACTTTGTTAATTTTTATATAACCACACAGTAACCTTATTGCCTTAGTTTCAGAAATATCTCATTAGGTAAAGATAAACCTCTTTAACATGGTGTATGTATTCCTTGATTCAGTCTGCACAAACAAACCTTGTTTATTTCTTCCCCAAAATTCTATGCTCTACTAAACTGTAATACTATAGTGAAGTAAGAAACACATAAATGTTATTCCCATCCTCTAACTTGATCTTCCTGAAATGCTTCTTTTGTACATATCTGCCTCCAAACAAACATACTCAAGTCTAAGAAAAATAGTCTAGCTATACTCACCCATATATAAATCTGCAACTTACTAAAAGCCTTTCAGAACTGTGCTGAAAACAAAATAAAAATTTATGCAAATGTATAGCATTATTAAATTTAGGATATATCTAGAGTAGTCATTTTTCAGTTTCTTTTGTCTTCAAAGTGTTACCTTTTGCTAATGTTTTGCAACATCTAATTTATAAATGTAAGTTTATACTAAGGATGTGTGGAACATTGTAGTGTGTATAGGGTTTGATAGTATCTGGAATTCAGACATTCACTAATGGTTTTGAAGCGTTGCCTCTCAAGGATTTAGGAGGATCATTCTAAAAGTTATATTTTGTTTCCTCACATTCTTATTCTGTGATAACATTTCCTGACCAATTTAAAGACAGAAAAGTTCATTTATTATGTTTCAATAAATATAAATTTTCATGCATGTACCATTATATCAAGAGAATAATTTGACAGCCATAGCAATTTCTTCATGTTTGACATTTTCAATACTGTGTAGAATGAGAAATCACAGATTTTTCTTATAATATCTATAGCTTTGCCATTTCCAGAGTGTCGTAAATTTGGAAATGTGGAGTACGTATTCTTCCATACTCTTTTCTTTAGCTTTTCAGTGTGCATTTAAAGCTTTTCTATATCTTTTCACTATTTGACAGTGCCTTGGTTTTGATTGTTGAATAATTTTCCATTTTTACATCATATGGATCAAACATAATTAATTTGTCCAGTCTCATTCATGGACAACTTTATTGTTGCCAGTTTTGAGAAACTAAAATAAAATTGTTATAATGAAAGTCAGTTTCACGTGTGGACTTAATTTCTCAATTCACATAGCAAAATAAATTATTATTTATTTCTAAATCATGTTTATAATTACATTTCTCAAAGCATCGGTAGTTTGTATTTTCAACACCAATGAATGAGAACCTGTTTTATCCATAATTTTACCAGTAATAAATATGAACAGGATTTTTGTATAATGATTTTTCCAAATTGTGTGTTTGTTATGCCTTTGTGTTCTTAATTTGTAATTCTCTAATGATAAGCTATGTTCAGAATTTTCTTATAGGTTCTTTTTCTTATAGGATTTTTGGTGAAAGGTCTTTTCATATAATTTGTCCACTTCTAAAGCTTATTTACACACCGAGTTTTACTTAACATCTCTCTCTCTCTCTCTCTCTCTCTCTCTCTCTCTCTCTCTCTCTCTCTCTCTGTGTGTGTGTAGGTGAAATGAAACATGGGGCCTTCTGTTAAATATGTAGTCTGTGCCCTTGTCATTCCCCAACGTTTTCTTTCATTGTTTATATTGTGGATCATCTATTTTTACATTACTCGACAGTTTTATAAATGCAAAGAATGAACTTAAATCATTTTCAACTCATATTTTCTCATTTTATCAGCCTTGTCCCACTGTAAATTTTCTATTCTTCAACCAATCTTCCTGCTACTTTTGTATCTTTTCATGTGTATGTCACATATTGAGTTTCATCAGGGATTCCTGAATTAATATGTACCTGGGAACTTGCTAGAACATGGATGATATACCAGTGGATACACCACTGAATACAGTAGACTCCCTTCACACAGCCAACGTTAACTATCAATAGTTCCTCCAAGAGAGGTGGCGCCTCATGAGCGCTTCTCCCTTCTGCGAACAAATGTTGACAGGTTCCATTTTATGTAACTTTTGAGGAGGTAAATATTCCTGCAGTGGATTATGGGTGCAATGCCATTGTTATGTCAGAAGATACTGTTTGGTGACATTACTCTCCAAACTTTTTGCTTTCTCTTCTGTCCTGTTACTGAGCCTGGGTTGTGCCTTGTGTCCACCTATACTCCACAGTCACTTATTTTCTGTACATTAGTATGGTTTGAACACTTCTCCCTATGAGATAACAAACAAGAATATATCCACCACAGACAGGAATTCTGTGGCAGAAAAAAAGCAAAAATGATACCAAGGTCTAATTTTACAAACCAACAAGTTTAGTGGTAATATGTACAAGAATGGAAGTGAGTGGATATTTACAGGAGCAGAGATAACTTAAAGGCAGCTATATCACCAGAAAGCCCATTCTAGTATGACTGACAGATTCTTCAAGGCTGCACAGATGAAGTTAGGTAGAATTCCCCTTCTAATTACTCTTTCCTCAGTTTTTAAGCCCTCATCTTCCTCCCGAACCTTAAGGCTCTGAGGGCACACTGCACATCACATGCAATTAGAGAAGAATTAGGTGCTCTGAATGAAATAAGAATCCCAGGAAAGGGTCCACTAGCCCTTCTCAATCCCTTTGTCTCTGAGAACCTCAATGGTCAACAAAAAAAAGAATGGTCACAGATAAAGATGACATCTGCTTGTTCAGAGGAACCATACAACATAAGTTTTAATACTCTGTGTTAAATGTCTTACATTATAAAAACTAGCTTTGCTTTAAAATTCTAAAAGCTGTACTAGTCTATGCACATAAAGAAGAATATTTAGATGACAGTTTAATACCATGCTCATATATTAAAACAGTAGCAGTTTGTTCTTCTATAGGATCTAAAACATAGCCATCCACAGGTTCATAGCCATGTTTTACAATTTTAGTAACTTTAATTATTTCAGGCAGTAGTTATATCCTGAAGAGTGACCTTTAAGTCTTTTCAGAAAGTGGTTTCTTACCACCACAACACTAATACCATTATTTAACAATGAGGGCATCTTACCAATGTGGTAGTTACAATAACTCACAGAACTCACAGTTTGGGAAGATTGTTGATGGCTTTTCTCTACTTACATTGTGTATAGAACTTTCTAGCAGTATGAAAGTTGGACAGCAAGAATGATTCTTCCAGGTCAGTTCTAGCTTGATTTTTCTATATTCTGTAATCAAAGTTTGTGGTAATTTCAACAGTAAGGTTTTACTGTGAGGTATATTGGCCAACCAAGAGAAATGGAAAATCCTGTATTGTTTTGGAGGTCTCTGGGATATAGTTCACCAATAGCTCATATAGAGGTATCACTTATTTGGTACTGGGAAGTTATTCTTAATTATCATTGGCTAATGGAAAATGCATTGAGATACAGTTTCTGCCATCCACCTGAAGAATTTAGTTGAACAACTTTTGCATGACATTTTTTTCTATTAAATAAATATTTCTCTATTTTTAAATTTTGTCTGGCCCTGCCTCTCTTACTCTCTCTGTCTCCTGATGACTGTGAAAGTTGCTGAGAAAATTTTATGTATTTGGCTTATGGTTCCAGAGTGGATATTGTCCATTATGGTAGGAAATGTATAGACAAAGGCAAGGCTGACAGGAGAAACAGGAGGATGGTTCAATCATCACAGTCATCAGGAAACAGAGAGAGTAAGAGAGGCAGGACCAGATGAACAAACCTCAAGGTCAAACTACCCCCTGCAACTTGCCTTCCTCTAGTAAGGTGATGCCCCTTAAAGGTGTCAGGACCTTCACAAATATTTATATTAGCTAAATATTCTAATATGTTAAGAGCATGTGTAGAGAAAGGATGGGTTTCGCATTCACTTATATCTATTCATTCTATAATTTATTTATGCTCTCTGGTGCTTTATTTTATTTCTGCAGGTATGGTCTTCCTTTTGCTTTTTTTAAAACAATAAGTCTTCATTAAGTTGTTTTTTTATTATGGTTTATTGAATCATTAGTCTATCAGGTAAAAGTTTGCTAGCAGTAGCTTATCTTGAAATGTCCGGTTTTTATTTTTCCTACCATTTTTATTTTTCTCTAGAATTTTTGAGTAATAGTTTTCTTTTGTAGAAAAAATTTTTATTGTATTCTGAGCTTCATTTCTGATGACAAGCCAGCCATTAGTTTTGTCATTATTTGTATATTCTTCTATGACTGCATTTTAGATTTCATCTTTACATATTACATACTATATGTTCAAATTTTATTTGAAAAGCATCAGCAAACTTTATCAAATTCCAGTTTTATACTACTGTTAATACAAAGATAGCAGCTATAGTCATGAAAAATGTCAGTGATTTATATTACATAAATAAATAAAACTCTTTAAGTTCATGTTATAATATTTGTTAGAAGCTACCTATTTGTATTCCCACTTGAAAGGGTTTCTCACTAAAGTAAACATGATCCTTTTATAATTTATGTTGTGTTTTCTTGGACTTCATAATTTAATGACTGTCAACTTTTGAGAGGTCTATTTTTGGAGTTTCTTACGACAAAATTAAAAATGTCCTCAAATTCATAGTGATTCTCTTTACTCAGCCTCCGGAGTTCTGGAGTCACAGTCATGAATACAATGTCTAACTTGACAGTTATTTAAAAAACTAGATTCTGTAACATCTTATTATTATTGAAAACAGGTCAGAGAGTAGGGAGAATTATCATCAAGTGATGTCTCATGAACTTAAGGCTACTACATCCACAAACTCACTGTAGCCATCATAAATTGTACAAACCTTTTTAAAGTTGAGCATGAATTGCAGAAAAGATGAGGAGGTCACATTCTATCTGAATTAATACTGATGCATAATGTTGGTTGGAGGAAGGTAAACACTATTTCTCAGTGGTATTGTCAATGACACATATACTGCATCAGGTGCTAATTCATACGCTACTGTAAACAACCCTTATGAAACTCAAAAAAGATAGAAAAATAAGAGAAAAATTTATGGAATGGTAAAGAGATGTAGTGAGTAATATGGGGAGAAAAAAAATTTTATGAAACTGTTATTTACTGAGATGCCATTTGTTGCAGTTTATATTCCTGTTGCTGATAAATTTATGACCAAATAATTTAAGGGAACAAGAGGTTTTGCTTTTTTCTTACAATTCTGATTGCAGGTCATCGTCCAGCATGGAAGGAAATATCATACAAACATCAAGAGCTTAAGGAACTGTTCATATCATATCCATGGGAATTTCTGGGAGAAGAGTAAACCCCTTCATCTGCCAGACACTAAGTTTGCAAAAGTATGCCAAACTATTGAACCAGCTATCTCCACATGTGAACCTGTTCAGGGAATAGTTCAACTCACTAAGGGTTGGGTCTTCCATAAACAAACTCCATCAGGCTTGCTCAAGCCTACTACAGTTATTTTTCACTACTAATTCTGAACAGATGTACCCATAGATCAGTGTTCAATTGCTAATTTGACACCTTATCTAACTGGCTGACCTGCTATGGTATTACACTGAATTTTCAGCCCGACCTCTTTATTTTATTTTTAAATTTTATTTATTTTATGTGAGTATGTGTGGGTGTTTGAGAGTGTAGGCACATGTATGCTAGTGTGTGTGTGCGTGTGTGTGTGTGTGTGTGCGTGTGTGTGTGTGTGTGTGTGTGTGTGTGTGTGTGTATGTGTGGTAAGAAAACAACTTTCATGAGTTGACTTTCTCCTTCTACCAATGTGGACTCCAAGAATTATACTCAGGTTGCAAGAAATTTTATCCACCAGCACCTTTATTGTTGATGTTTAAGGATTCTATTCACATTTTTTAGCATTTTTTCCTGATATCTTTTGAAAAATATTTTATTCCACTGTGTTTCATTTCTTCTCATTTTTGCACCATATTTCACAGGGAAAATTGACTTTAATAAAGTAAAGCTAATAAATTTGTTATTTTTGTCATATTTTACTGAAATTTATTCTTAATTACAAACATAGTTGGACCCTGATCTCCTCTCTCTTCCCTCCCTTTCACACCTTCTCCCCAGCCATCCTCCTGACTGTCTGCTTGTCTGGACCATAGGGTTCCCTTTGATAAATCCGTATTGGTATGGACTCAGAAGTCTGTGGCAGATTATGTGGCCCTGCCTTGGATAGACACACTGACAGGGACACTTTCCTTTACCTGTTGAGCCCTAGTCCCCAAGGTTCTACCTGCATGTAGTAATTTCTCCTGAGTTCATCATTAGTTTGTGAGAGAATATTGAAATATCAGTCATAGTATAGGTATGATGAGGATAAGTCTCATTGTGGTAAGCTTCTGGATGCAGCAGACCTATCTTTAGTGGAATGACTTAGCCATCTGTGAACCTCCACACCCTTAGCTTCTTACAATCTCTTCACCCCTCTTCTGCAAGATTCCTGAAATTTAGAATTGAGAGAGGTTTACTTGTCCTGATTCCAAATGAATGTTTTAGGGTTGCCAAAACTCTGCACTCTGGTTGGTTATTGTTGTCTATTTCACTGCTCTTCTGTTCCAATACGCTGTGACTTGTTTGGGTGTTAACATGTTTTCTTTTGTTTGTGGGTGTTGTAATAATTTCTGTTTGATTACATCAAACTGAATGTTTATTGTTAGGATCTGCTTGAAAGGGAGAACATATAGCATCTGTCTTTCTGCATCTGGGATATTTCACTCAGTATGATTTATTCCAGTTCCTTCCATTTCTAGCAAATTTCATTAGTTCATATTTCCTGACAACTAAATAGAATTCCATTATATGTATATATATATATATATGTATATATATATATATACATATAGATATACATATATGTTTAACATATTTTCATTAATCATTTATTAACTGCTGGACATCTAAGTTATGTTGTAGTTAGCTTGCATGGTTGCTGATAAAATCATCATCAAACAACTTAAGGGAACAAGGGGCTTATTTTCTCTTATGATTCCTGGTTACAGTTGCCTGTCTACTTTGGCAGGAGAGCTCACCACAATACCAAAGGGCCATACCAACTTCACATAATGACAGAGAGGGATGATCCTTACTTGCCAGACCAGCATGTCTGGCAAAGTATACATACCTCTTTCTCGAACAGTGCCCTCCATTTTATTCACCTGCCTGGGGATTCTTTCTTCCCCATCAGCCAAACAATTTCCTGTAGGTTCACTCTGGACTTAACTCAGCTACTAATTATCTATAAAGGTACCCAGAGCTCAAACCATCAACCAACATGATGACACCTGTACTTTACTATGACAAATTGGCTCCATTTTTTGCTATTGTGAAAAGAGCTACTATAAACATGGTTGTACATATGACTCTGTTGCAGGATGTAGTGTTATTTGAGATTACATCAAGGAGTGGTATAGCAGGGTCATATGGAATTTCAATTTTTAACCTTTTTTAGGAACCTCCAAATTGACTTCCAAAGGGCTAGTATGAGTTTTCAATCCCTCCAGCAGTGTATGAGGGCTCCCTTCTCCCCACATCCATGTCAGTATTTGCTGTTTTTGTGTTTTGGATCTTGGCCATTCTGACTGGAGTGAGACATCGCAGGGTAATTTTAATTTGTATTTTCCTAATAACAGGAATATTAGAACATTTTTAAAGATGTTGGTAAGAGATTTGAATTTCATCTTGTGAGAAGTTTCCTTTCCACTGTACAGCCCATTTTAATGGGGTTGTTGACTTACTTGGTGTTCAATTTATGGAGTTCTTTGTATACTCTGGATACTAGACACTATCTGATATGCAGGTAGTGAAGATGCTCAAGGAGACAAACAAGGGCTTTTTAAATTCTTCTGCGTATAGATATCTAATTCTGCCAACACTATTTCTTGAAGCTGCTGTCTTTTTCCAATGGTTTTTTGGTTACCTATGTCAAAAACCAGGTTATTATAGGTGAGTGCATCTATATTTGGATCTTCACATCTAATCCATTGGTCTATATCTTTTTTTATGGAGCCAACACAATGTTGTTTTCAATACTGTGGCTGTATAATATTGTTTAAGATTTGGTATGGTGATACTTCTTCCTGCAGAGTTTTATTATTCAGGATTTTTTTTTTTTTTTTTTGCTATCCTGGGTCTTTTATGTTTCTATATGAAATTTTGGATTGTTTCACCAATTTTTGTGAAGAATTTGGTTGTGATTTTGATTTGTTTTGCATTGAATCAATATATTACTTTAAGTAAAATGGTCATTTTTTATATGTTAATTCTGCTGATCCAGGAGCATGGGAGCTTTATATTCTAATATCTTCTGTAATCTCTCTTTTTAGGGTTTTAAAGTTTTAGTTGTATAGATCTTTAACATACTTGGCTAGGTTTATTCCAAGGTATTTCATTTTTTAGGGGCAATATTATTTTCTCTCAGGTCTTTCTCTTAATGTTTATCCTTGGAATGTAGAAAAGTCACTGATTTTGAACAATAATTTTATATCCTGCCACTCTACTGAACTTATTTATTACTTCCATGAGTTTTTTGACAGAATATTTAGGGTTCTTGGGTTATAGGAGAATGTCATTTGTGAATAGGGATAACTTGATTTCTTTTTTTCCAAGTTCTGTCCCTTTTACCTCCCCCTCTTGTCAAATAGGAGAGGAGATAGTGGGCATCATTGTTTAGTTCCTAATCTAAGCGATAATGTGCCCAGTTTTTCAACATTCAGAATGTTTCTTGCCATAGGCTTGCTTCATATGGCCTTTATTATGTTGATAAATGTCCATTCCAACCTCATTTTCTCTGGAGTTTTTGTCATAAATGGGTACTGCAATTTGTCAAAAGTTTTTCAGCATCAATTGAGAGAATCATTTGATTTTTGTCTTTGCTTTGTTTATATTGTGAATTATATATATAAATTTATGTATATTAAACCAACCTTTCTTTTCTGTAATAAACCCTACCTGATAATAGTGGATGATATATTTGATATATTTTTGTATCCAGTTTGCTAGAATTTTGTTTATAAATGAATAGGCCTATTGCTTTCTGTTTTCATTGTGTCTTTATTTGGTTTTGTGATCAGTGTAATGTTGGCTTCATAGAATTTGGAAGTTTCCCTTCCTTTTCTATTTTGTAGAATAATTTAAGGAGTGTAAATGCTAATTTTTCTTTAAATATCTGGTAGAATTCTGAGCTGAATCCATTTAGTCCTGGGATTTGCTTAGAAGGGAGTTTCATAATTACTGGTTCATCCTGTTCCTCATTATACGACTATTTAAATAAATCATTTTGGTTTAACTTTGTTGTATTGTATGTGTGTAGAAATCCATCCATTTCTCTGTGATTGACAAATTTAGTGGTGTATAAATTTTTAAAATGTGACCTTATTATTTTTCTGAATTTCCTTAACTACTGTTGTGAAGCTCCTTTTTCATCTTTAATTTTATTAATTTGGGTTTTCTCTCTTTTGATTTTGGTTAATTTTCCTAAGGTTTTGTCAATGTTAAGTTTTTCAAAGAACAAGCTTTTTGTTTGATTAATTCTTTGTACTATATTCTTTGACTCAATTTCAGTTATTTCTCCTTTGATCCTGCTTATTTCTGTATATCTACTTCTTTGGGGGTTGGTTTGTTTTAAGTTTCTCTAAAGCTATAAGCTGCATTGTTAGGTTGTTCACTTGTAATGTTTCTAATTTTTTTTTGATGTAGATATTGATTGCTAGGAACTTTCATTTTAGGAGCATTTTCATCGTATCTCAAAGTTTTGATATGTAGTGTTTCCATTATTGATTGTTGAGTTCTACAAATTGTTGAATTTCTGTTTTTACTTCTGTCCAGACCCATTCCCCATTCAGTTGCATGTTGTTAAGTTTCCGTGAATTTTTGTATTTTCTGTTGTTTTCCTTGTTATGGATGTCCTTCTTTATTCTTTGGTGGTCAGATAGAGTACAGGTGATGATTTCAATTTTCTTTTATTTTTGGAGGCTTTCTTTGTGGCCTAGTATGTGACCTATTTTGGAAAAAGTTCCATGGGATGCTGAAAAGAATGTAAATTCTTCGGTGTTAAGATGGACATCAAGCCAAATTGGTTTATGTTTTCATTAAGTTCCAATGTGTCTCTATTCAGTTTCTGGCCTATTGACCTGTTTATTGGTGAAAACAGAATATTGATATCCCCTAGTATTGTAGCATTTGGGTTGATTCATTGTCTTACATGTTGTAGTGTTATTTTTTCCTTTAAAAATTTAGGTGAGTCTATGTTTCGAGCATATATGCTTAGAATTGTGAGTTCTTCCTGATGCATTGCTCCTTGGAAGTGTGTGTTGTATCTTTCTGTATCTCTCATGATTTGTTTTGGCTTGAAGTCTATTTTTTCAGATATAAGGATTGCTACTACTGCTTTTCTCCTAGTTGTGTTTGCTTAGAGTATCTTTGACCATACTTTGACTCTGAGATTGTGCCTATCTTTCAAAGTGAGGTGTGTTTCTTCAAGACCACATATTGTTGGGTTACCACATTTAATACAAGTTGTTAGTCTATGTATCTTATAGGATTTTTTATTGTTGTTTCCCTGGTATTATTTTTCTCTTTTATTCTCTTGAGTGTGTTGGCTAATTTCATCTGTCTTGAGAATTTTTTTCTAGTATCTTGTATAGGCCCTATTTAGTAGATAGGAAGGACTTTAGGTTATATTTGTCAGGAAATATTTTTTATTCTCCTTCAAGCATGACTGATAATTTTGCTTGAAGTAAAAGCCTAGGTTTGCATTTGTGATCTTTTATGACTTGAAGAATGCCTTTGCAAGCTTTTTTTGGTTTTACTGTTTCCATGGAGAAGTCAGCTGCTATTATTTTAGGCTTGCCTTTAAATGTGACTTGATTTTTCTCTTTTACTCCTCTGAGAAAGTTCTCTGTCTCTTATCTGAAATGTTGTTACTATAATTTGCCTTACTGTGCTTCTATTTGGTCATATGTGGACGGTGTGTGATATGCATCTTGTACTTGTTTAGGGTATTCTTTCATTAGGTGTGGGAAGTTCTCATTTATGATGGACTGAAATATTTGAACTGGAGTTTTTTTTTTTCTTCTTGAATGCATAGTTTTAGCTTTTTCCTGGCATCTCATTGTTCTTTAATATTTCTTCCATGCTTTTTTTTTTTTTTTGCCTTTTCAGCTTCTTTAAGTGAATGATCTTGTTCTGTCAGTTTATTTTCCAGATCTTATTTTCTGTCTTCTGCTTGATCTATTCTGTTTGTGATACTTGCTTTTGGGTTTTCAGTTTCAGTTAGTTTGGTTTTGAATTCTAGCTGAATTTCAGTTTGACATTTTTCACCTATTTTAACCTTCTTTTTGTTTCTTCCATTTCCTTTTCCATCTCGGATTTTTAAATTATTTTCCTGTTCATACAAGGTCATATGTTTACTCATTTATTCTCTGAGTTCTTCATGTTCCTTTAGCCATTGCTCATGTTCCTTGTAGTTCTTGAAGCTTGTTGATAACGTCAAAAACATTTTTTTTGGAAGACATTATCCTTACTGATGCTTTCTTGGCTGGTATTCATGAGGCTGTTCTGCTTGAAATCTATTATATGGAGGTTGTTTTTTTTTGAGAAATATGTTTTCCTGGTACTTAATGTATTTTGTGGCTTTATGATATGACTTGGGCATTTTATGTTAAGTCTGTGACTGTTTTCTTTGGTGCTTATTTTACATGCTCCATAGTCATATCATGTTGTTTGACTAGCTCAGGGTTTGGAACCCTGGTTGCTGTCTCTGGTGGGTGGGCCATCTGCTGAAAATGGTGGGTATGCCATCTGCAGGCTCCCGGTGCTTCTAGGCTAGAGGCCTGGAGTCCAGGTCAAAGGGTCCAGTTAGTAGACCTTACATTATCTCCTTGCCTTTTACCTAGCTGGAGTCTCTGGGCCTAGGTCACTGGCTCGGGTGATCTGGCTTTCCACAGGCTGCTCCCCTGCTGGCTCCCCAGATTTCTCACTTGGCTCTGGTTTGGGATCCTGGTTGCTGGCTCCAGCGGGTGTGCCTTCCACTGGCTCCCTGAGCCTCTCCCCTGGATAGGAATTTGGGGTCTGGGTCTCTGTCTCAGGTGGGTGAGTCTTGCCCTATAAATTCATTCTTTCATATATTGTGCCTTTCAGGTATCTAAAATGTTATATTAAACACAAAGTCATAAAGATTTGACATGAGCAAACTTTCATCAATTTTATGATTTTTGTATTTTACATTTAGTTCTATGACAACTTTTGAGTTTATTATATTGTGAAAATATTGTATTTTTCATGAACAACACCAAATGCTGGAGAGCATGTGGAGAGAGGGGAACTCTCCTACATTGCTGGTGGGAATGCAGGCTCATACAGCCACTCTGGCGAGACGTCTGGAAATTCTTAAAGAAATTGAAGATTGAAATGCCATATGACTCTGTGATTCCATTTTTGGGAATAACCCCCCATGCAGCAGAGGTTCACCTCAATAGCACAAGCACAACCATGTTCATAGAAGCACTGTTTACAATAGCAAAGTCATAGAATCAACCCAAATGTCCAACAGTTGACGAGTGGATAAGGAAACTGTGGTACATCTATATAATGGAGTACTACTCAGCTATCAAAAATGATGAATTACTGGAATTTGCCGGGAAATGGATGTCATTAGAAACAATTATATTGAGTGAAGTATCCCAAACCCAGAAAATTAAGTGCCGTATGTACTCCCTAATAGGTGGCTCCTAGTACCAAATCCACCCAGCCCACCTAGAGACACTCGACGATAAATCTCTGTAATACAGTAATTGCAAGGAGTATGAACAGGCAGAATGGGGTAGGAGGGCCACACCAGAAACAAGGAGAGAGGGGACCATGTTACAGCAGAGAAGATAGGCCTCTATCAAGGACTGCAAGTAAGCAATGAGACATCTGGTTAAGTTCACAGACTTTCGATCCTGATCATTTACAACTGAGGGGGTGTGATCTCCCCTTCTGGTGAGATAGTCTGGCAGATAATAAGTAACCATTTTGCAAATGGGTGATTGACCCCTCCCTCACTGTGGTTTCCTACTTTTATTACATCTACCTTTGAATATACTTGTATAACAAGACTCTAGTTTAACAGCTTTGTATCTCTGGTCAGGGGGTGACATCCAATACCCATCGGGATGGAGTGAAAGGCATTGCAGGAGCAGCAAAACCTCAAAAGAAAATCAACAAACCATAATCCAGAGCTTCAGAGACTCTATATCAACTACCTAGAACTAGGCCAGCCTAATCTCTCCAAAGCCTGAAGCTCAGGGAACTTTGCGGAAGAGGGGGCGGTAAGAGTGTAAGAGCACAAGGATGGGAGGAGCAATGATATGCAAGATACTCCACACAAGTTAGGGCCGAAGCAATCATAATTGGACTTTGCATGCCCTGCACAATGTCCAACACACTATTGACCCCACAAAGTCTAGCATTTGCTAAAAGCACCAAGATCCTTGGAGGCAAGGGATTGACAGCCAAAATAGTGTTCCTATGCTTAAGGGGAACACAGGAAAGGGTTCAGGGAAATGCCTCAGGGTCCTTGTACATCATCGGAGAGGAGGATCCAGAGGAGAATTTTGGCATGCACATTAAAGGATTCTCCGGGGATTGGGGGAGGGGAGGCACTGGGGGGTGAGGAAGGAGGGTGAGCAGAGGGTTCGGGGGGAGTAGAAGGGAGGGAGGGAACCGGTGTACCTATTAAGCTTGTATGAGAGGAGATAATAAAAAATGTTTTAAAAAAAAGCAGGAAATAAAAAGAAAAAACTTCCAAGAAAAAAAAAAGAAAATATTGTATTTTTCAAGATTTAGTTTTTCTATACATGGAAATACATATTGCTCTAGAATTATTTGTTGAAAATATTTTGTCTTCCATAGCATATTGCTATTGATTGTTTGAGAAATGAATTTTGACATTATGTGTGATTAATTGCAGACTCTATTTCAATCTATAGTCAGAAATGTCTATTTTTGTAAATAACATGAATTTGATTACTAATCTTTCAAGAAAATTATATGGATTCAAAATATTAAGTTAAACAAAATAGTAACCACGGAGGATGATATATATAAAATTAGTGTCTACATTTTTCTTTCTTTGTATAAATATTTTTGAAAACTCATTTGATTATATAAGGGTTTTTTTAGTTATGTATTGTTTTTATTTTTAGCATGTGTACAGATAAACCATACTGTTTTCTCTCCCCTTTATCTTTATTATCTTCCCTGCCATCACAGGCACTTCATTTCTATTCTTCCTTCCATATTCATGTTCATTGTTTTTTTTTAAATCTTAGGCACAGACAGGGTTCTCTGTGAGATTCTGAAGTTGAGATCTTTTAGTCTTTCAGATTCCTCCATAGACATACTTGTGGATAAATTTTTTCCTCATTCTTAACCATGTTCATTACTGTCATGGTTCAAAATGTGAATTGTCTCACACAGACTCATGTGCTTGAATCCTTAGCTGCTATAATAATTTTGGAAGGAAATGACACCATTAAGGAGTGGAGCCTTGCCTTACTTGAAGTTGGTTATCCCTATCCAACTTCAGTAAGTGAGTCTGCTCTTGAGCTTGCATGCAAAAGCTCTTGCCTTCCATGATGTCTGAAATGGCCTAGTCCTTCTCCTGCTTTTTCCAGCCAACCATGCTGGCTATATCTCCCTTCTACAACCATAAGATGAATAAATCTCCCTTTCTCATTTAGGTTACTTGAGTTAGAGCCTTGTCTCATAGTAACAGTGGTACAGTTACTCATTATTCATTAGTAATTTGTAGAGCTCCATGTTTTTCTCCTCAGTTCAGAGCTCATAATCAATTGTATAATGACTCTATAGACTTAGTGTCATGATTGTCATGTATGTGTTATTTTTCAGAATGGCATTTCACAACCTTTCTCACTGTCTTTTTACTCTTACCTTCTTAACTTCCTTTCTTCTGCACATGTTCCATAGAATTTAGAAGTAAAATATAAACCATGATGGGGACTGAATCTATAATCTTCACTTATTCCAATTCAACTTTGGTCATGCTGAAGAGAACATCGTCTGTTGTATACTGATTATTTTGTATTCTTTACTCCCACTTCCATGTTTCTTGATCCTTGCAGAGAAAAATTTCAGCCTTATCTAAGGTCACATGGTCTACAGTCATCTTTTCTTGGTTAACTACCATCTATTTCAAAAGAAGCTTGTGTTATGAAGGCTGAGAGCTGTATCCAGCAATGTTTTTAAGATCTATATATAGGAGGCAGATGATAATGTATATGCTTAGCATAATGATAGCAATAGATTTCTGCTTTGGGACCTGTGTAACAAAACATGATTAACAATACCATACAATGTTTCACTATGGAAACATCTTAATCTGTTACCTTATCTAAAAGCAAAAGAAATGCTAAATATGGATCAGAGGTGCATAAAATGAGGGAGAAAAGAGATAGCAGAAACTCTCACTTCCCAGAATTTATAGGTGACTAAATAGAACTCTTGGTAATAGGTGTGGTTGAGCTTCATGTGAGTTGTTCATCAGAGAAGTCTAAAAGACTCCTGAAAATCAATATGAGATGCTACTATTGCTCTTCATTGCTCATGGCAATTTGATGGTGAGAATCTACTGCTGATGACATCACATTCTTCACTTATAAGACATTGGGAAATCACACTGGGAATTTTCTGGAAATATTCTTCTTTCTTCTAGATGTCATAGTATGAGAAGGTACCATGTAAATTTCTGGAAGAGAAAGAGGCACAGTTTTCCTCAGCCTAAATTGAACATCTTTCGACAAGTAGCTGAGAGTTCCTGAAAGATGAAAATTAGAAATGAAAAGTGTAACCTTGCTCCACTTGCATAACTACATTTTGTTCTTTGTTGGAGTTTGACATTGAGACATTAATAATATGAATAAGCAAGAAAAATTGCTTTTGAAGATTGGTGTTCTTTTTTTAATTTATATTTTCCATTCATACAAACTTGATAGGTACCCCATTCCCCTCCTTCCCTCCACCCCTCCCTGGATCCACTTGCTCCTTCCCCCCTCTTCCCTTTCCATTCTCCCCCCTCCTTCCCTTTTTACCCGTGCCCCCCCCAACTCCTGGAGCATCCTTTAGTGTACATGTCAAACTTCCCTTTGGGTCCTCCTCTTCTGATGAGGTGTAAGGACTCAGTAATATTGCCTAGAGCTTTTTTTGTGTTCCCCCTTAGTATATGAACACTATTGTGGCTGTTAATCCTTTGCCTCTAAGGATTTTAGAGCCTGTGATCCATGCTAGACTTGGGGGGGGGGTCAATGACATGTTGGTCACAGCACAGGTCATGCAAAGACTTATTATGATTACTTCAGTCTTAACGTGTGGAGTATCTTGGATATCATTGCTCCTCCCCATCTGTAGGCTCTTAAAATCTTACTGCCCCCTCTTCTTCAACTTTCCCTGAGCTTTGGGATGGGGAGAGATTAGGCTGACCTGGTTCCTGGTGATTATTGTAGGGTCTCTGATGTTCTCAATTATAGTTATTCTTTTTTTTTCTTCTTCCAGTTTTGCTGTTCCTGCACTACTCTTGGCTCCATCTTGATAGGTATTGGATGTCACCTCCTAGCCAGAGATAAAAGGATGTTATGTCTTATTATAAGAGTATATTCAAAGATAGATGGAATGAGAGCAGGAGACCACAGGGAAGGAGGGTCATTCTCCCATTTGCAGGATGATTACCTTCTATCTACCAGACTGTATGCCCTCCCTTTCTGTTGAGATCAAACGCCATCCGTTGCAAGTGACCAGGAAGGAAAGTCTGTGAGCTTATACAGATGTCTCATTACTTACTTCTACTATATGATGGTGGCCTGTATTCTCTGTTGTAGCATGATCCCCTCTCTCCTTGTTTCTGGCAGGGCCCTCCTTTCCCTTCCCTTCTGTTTATAATCCTTTCAATTACTGTAGGTATTACAGTGATTTGAGTGTGTCACTAAGTGGGTTTGGTACTAGGGTCGACTTATTAGGGAGTACATATGGCGCTAAATTTTTTGTGTCTGAGATACTTCACTCAATATAATTTTTTCTAATTCCATCCATTTCCCGGCACATTTCATTAATTCATCATTTTTGATGGCCGAGTAGTATTCCTTGTATAAATGGACAACATTTTCCTTATCCACTCGTCAAGGACTGTTAGGCATTTGGGTTGATTCCATGACTTTGCTGTTGTAAACAGTGCTGCTATGAACATGGTCATGCTTGTGCTATTGAGGTGAATTTTTGCTGTATGGGTGATTATTCCCAATAGTGGGATTCCAGAGTCCTATGGCATTTCAATCTTTAACTTTTTTGAGAATTGCCAGAAGTCTCGCCAGAGTGGTGGTATAAGCCTGCATTCTCACCAGCAATGTAAGAGAGTTCCCTTCTTGGAACATCTTCTCCAGCATTTGGTGTTTGAAGGCCTGGTTTAGTAGACTTGTATCCCTTCAAGTTGTCTTTGTGCTGGAAAACTTTTCTTTTTCCCTCAATCATGACAGATAATTTTCGGGGTATAACAGCCTGGGTTGACTTTTTTGCTCATTCAATACTTGAGTACATCTGTCCAAGGTCTTCTAGTTTTTACAGTTTCCATTGAGAAGTCATTTGTTATTTTAATAGGTTTACCTTTAAAAGTAGCTTGTTTTTTCCCTTGAAGGTCTCAGCACCATTTCTTTGTCTTGAATGTGGAGTGTTTATTTGCTGTGGTGAGTTTCTATTTTGCTCATATATATTTGGGTTGCAGAATGCCTCTTGTATATGGATGGGTCTCTCTTTTTTTAGATGAGGAAAGTTTTCCTTGATGATAGTTTGAAAATTTTCCTCAGGTGTGGTATTTTGGGATTCTTGCTCTGGTATTCCATGAATGCGCATGTTAGGCTTCTTCAAGGTATCACATAACTCTTGAATATTTCTCACAAGTATCTTTTTTATTATTAATGCATTTTTATTATTATTTCGGCTCATACAAACTTAATAGGTACACCAGTTCCCTCCCTCCCTCCTCCTCCCCCCATATCCCCTGCTTCCCCTCCCCAGCCCTCTCCCTCCCTATCCCCCAGTGCTTCCCGCCCCAATTCCCAGAGAGTCCTTTATTGTGCATTCCTGATTTTCCTCTGGGCCCTCCTCTCCGATGTGGTAGAAGGACCCAGTGGCCTTTCCCTGAACCCTTTCCCGTGTTCCCCTTAAGTATAGGAACACTGTTGTGGTTGCCAATCCCTTGCCTCCAAGGATCTTGGTGCCTTTAGCAGATGCTACACTTTGTGAGGTTAATAGTGTATTGGGCATTGCGCAGGGCATGGAAAGTATCTTTTTTGCTTTAACAACCTCTTCCATTGAGCTGGTTAATACTCCCACTTTGTTTCAGAATCTGAAATTCTATTTTCTGCTTCATTTGTTCTGCTGATAAGACTCTCTGTTGAGTTCTGGGTTGAGGATAACTTTTCTTTTAGTTCAATTTTAAACGCTGAGTCTGTTTGAACTGCTCTCTGCCTATTTTTGTTTTTTGAACTGTTTTTCTCAACTCCTCCAAGTGTCTTTTATGTTCCTTTTCAAGGTTGATGCAATTATTCAACTCCTCCTGGATTTCCTCTTTCATAGTATTGATAATGGTAAGGTTCATGCTTTGAAAGTTGTTATTTTAAGTCAGGCTTTCTTGGTTATTTTCTGTGGATTTGTTCTGATTGGAGTCTATCATTATGGGGTTAATTTTTTTGGTTGGAGATTTGTTTTCTTGGGTTTTGTTTCTCATGGATTTGCCCTTTAACTTGGGCATCGTTATTTTATCTCTTAAGACCTTTCAATTTCTGCATGTTTTTGACTGAACAGAATTAGTTGGTATCACTACTCTTGGCAGTTATTACTAGTTTTTGCCTTGGTGTTCGTTATGCTTGTTGTTATGGTTATTTCCTAAATGAGGCTATTAGACAATTAGTACAGGGGGTGAATATTAGAATGGTAGTGTACTTTTACAATTTAGTACCTTGGTGATATGTGACAGTGAGTGGTATAGTCCCTGAAGTTGTATGTATTTGGGGGGGGCTATATGGAAAAGTTACTCTACAGTAACTAATAATTGAAAGGAACAGGATGGTAAAAGGGGGGTTTACTTATCTTTGGGCTGGATGTGGATAATCTCTCCCATGTGACAGGATGAATTTAGAGGATTTCAAATGTGCGGCCTTTGTCCCCTAGAGCTTTACTTGGGTATTCTTTGTACTCTGTTGAATTCTGAGGACTAGTATGTCCTTTCTGGACTGGGGCACAATGTGTCTTTGCTGGATTGTGCGCATCCCTGGCTGGTGGGCAGAAAGTGCAGAGGTGCTGGCAGCAGGCACAGTTAACCTGGGGACCTGGAGTGTGGCCTTGGGGCCCTCCCCAGCCTGGAGCAGCGCCTGCCGCGACTGACTGGTGGGAGGAGCTGGGATGAGTGGGTTCCCTGGGGCTTGGGGGTGAGTAGGGGGTGTTTACCTGGGGCACAGTGTGTCCTTGCTGGACTGTGTGCATCCTGGGTCAGCAGGGGAAAGGGCTTGAAGATTGGTTTTCTTAAAATTTGCACTTAAATATTATTTTTGGTTAGCTAAAAAAGATAAATATGATCTTTACAATATAATTTAAAAGCAACTCAAGTATTAACTGAATCTCCAGGAAGAAAACAAAATATGGATAAAAGAAGAAGAAAAGAATAAAAGGAAATATTCCCATATCCCCATATCTGTTACAAAGTTTATTAGGCCAAGTGACTGAACTTTGAGATTACAGGAACATAAAATGTATTAGAATGCAACCAAGTTGTATTGAAATATTATTAGTTAATTGAAAGGCATTATCTATCTCTGCATTAATATCCTTATGACTCTAAAACCTCCACAATCAGTTCTTATATAGACTGTGGGAATCCACTGTCATAGTAAGAAATAGGTGTAAACTTGACAGTTGAGGGTATGAGCTATGGGTACATTTGTGGAGAATTAGTGGTTATTAAGCCCTGAGCAAGCCTGCAGGAAGCTTTTTGGTTTATGGGGAAGGCCCAGGTGGGGGGGATTAGGCCCTGGAAAAAAATAAATTAAATACAGAGAGCTGGTTGAGTGAGTCAGCAACCTTGTATACACTTGGCCAGACGTACTGGTCAGGAAAGTAAGGAGAGTCCCTCTCCCAGTCATTATGTAGTGATGTTGTGGTCAGTTCCCTTGGCCTTGGTGTTGGTGTATGCTTTCCCATCAAGCTGGACTATGAACTTTAACCTGTCATAGAAAAAATCAACTCCTTTTTCCCTTAAGCTGTTTGATGGTAATTTGTTAACAAGCATGCAGGTGAACTACAACAGAATGGACGTAGGGTGTTGCTGACAAATCTGGCTATGTGGATTCTGAAGGGTTTTTTTGGCGATACTTTGAAATGTTTGAAGCCTTTGAGCTTGTGGATTACAAATACTGCTCTGCAGAGTTTGATGGGCCATGTGGGTATTGAAAATGCCGAGAGGGTTATGGATTGTTTGGACCCAGTTTGTGATAAGGGAACAAGGACTTTGGTAAAGTTGAATTTAAAGACAATGGACTGGTTTGCATGATAGAGATGAACTATGTTGGCAGCCTTGAAGTTATGGATGAGGAAAGGTAGCTGAATAGCTACCATTGCTGGAATAATGAGTATCAGTGAAGGAAAAACCTATTGATTTGCACTGGGATGGTGGAAGATGTGAAAACCACCATATGGTGATTCTGCAGGTTGAAAACAGATTCCTTCACAGGCCGAAAACCCAAGTTGAAGCCATTTCTTGCCCTTTGGAAATTTTGGCTGCCTAGAAAAGGGCTTTTCCAGAGTCAGCATACTAAAGTTGGTACAGCTGTTGCTCTAGTGGACCAAGCTAAGTTTCAGTGTCACTGCAGAATCTGGCAGCATCCCCAAGGTGGTACTGGTTTTGGTATATGACTGAAAGATTAATGGAGAGCAGCAAAAGTTTGGCACCAAATGGCAGGTAGTCCTGCAAGGAAAGTTGAAGCTTATAGCTGCAGAGGTGAATCTAGATTGTTATTGGAGATGCCAGAACTGTGGGATGTATGCTGAGGTTAGTGGTGAGTGGAGATTTAGTCTGGTTCAAATGAACACTGCTTCTATAACTTTGAGCTGCAAGCAGGGACTGGGAGTGCATAGAATCTTTGAGCCACCTTGACTATGTGATGAGAATCAGAAGATGAACACTGAAGTAAAGGATGTGGCATTTGATTTGCTGGACTTTGATCTTAATTTAATGTTTACTTATTACATTAAGATACTTCAGTTTTAATATTCTATATGTTTTAAAGTATTTAACTTATTCTGATTTAATACTCTCTTAAGGTTAAAAAACTTTGAACTTTTAAAATGTTAGAAACCAAAGTTTTAATAATATAACATTTTAAATTTATCTATAAAATGTATTTATATTTTTTACAAATCATATGAGCTCAATAGGTATCCTGATCCTCTCCCTCCCTCCACACCTCCACCGTCCCCCCCTTGCACTCTCCCATTCTCTTCCCCTTCCTTTCACCCCCCTTCTCCCAGTGCCTCCTCTTTCCCCACTCCCACCCCCTAGAGCATCCTTTTGTATGAATGCCAAACTTCCCACTGAATCCTCCATTCTAGTGTGGTGTAAGGATTCAGTGGCATAGCCCAGAGTCCTTTCTTGGGCTCCCCCTTAGTATGGAAACACTAGTCAATCCCTTGCTTCTAAGGATCCTACTACCTGTGATCCATGCTAGACTTTGGAGAGTTGTTGACATGTCAGTCATTGTGCAGGTCATGCAAAGTCTGATTATGGCTACTGCAGCCCTAAATTGTGTGGAGTATCTTGCATATTGTTGGTCTTCCCCATCTTTAGGCTCTTACAATCTTGCTTCCCCTTCTTCCACAAGGTTCCCTGAGCTTTAGGATTGGGAAAGATTTGGCTGGTCTGGTTCCAGGTGGTTAATATAGGGTCTGTGGTTTGCTGAATTATGGTTTGTTGTGGATTTCAGTTCTACTTTTCCTGCACCACCCTTGCCCCCATCCTGATTGTTACTGAAGGTCACCTCCTAACCAAAGATAAAAGGCTGTTTAAATGAATATCTTACTATAAGAGGATACTCAAATGTAGATGGAACAGGAATAGGAGACTGCAGTGAAGGGGGTCAGTCTCTCATTTACAGGATGGTTACAATCTATCTGCCAGACTTTATAACCTCCCTTACTGGTGAGATCAAACCCCCTCAGTTGCAAGTGATCAGGAAGGAAAGAAAGGAGCTTAACCAGATGTTTCGCTACTTACATGCAATACTTGACATTGACCTATTTCTCTACCAAAGCATGATCCCCTCTCTCCTTTTTTCTGGGGGGGGCTCTCATTCCCCTTCCCTCTTGTTCATAATCATTGCAATTATAGTAGGTATTACAGAGATTTATGTTTGAATATGTCATTGAGTAGGTTTGGTACTAGGATCCACCTTTTAGGGAATACATTTGGTGTTTAATTTTCTTTTTCAGGGGGATATTTCACTCAATGTAATTTTTTTCTAATTCCTTCCATTTCCTGTCAAACTTCATTAATTCATCTTTTTTGATTTTCCTTATCCACTAGGCAACTGTTGGGATTTTTAGTCAATTCCAGGACTTTGTTATTGTAAATTGTGCTGCTGTGAACATGGTTGTGCTCGTGTCATTGTAATGAATTTTTGCTTTATGGGGGATTATTCTCAGAAGTGGTATAGCAGGGTTGTATGGAATTTCAATCTTTGACTTGTTTTAGAAATCACCAAACTGATTGCCAGAGTAGTTGTATAAGCCTGCACTCCCACGAGCAATGGATGAGAATTCCCTTCTCTCCACATCCTTTCCAGCAATTGGTCGTGTTTGTACTGTGGATTTTTGCCATCCTGACAGGGTTCAGATGATATCTCAGGTTAGTTTTGATTTATATTTTCCTGATGGCTAAGGTGTGGAGGATTTTTTAAGATATTTGTTAGACATTTCAATTTCGTCCCTGGAAAAGTTTCTTTTGAGTTCCCAGGCTCATTTTTTAATTGGGCCATTTTATCTCTTTGGTGTTTAGTTTTTTAAGTCCTTTGTGCACTCTGGATAATAGAGCTCTATCGATATGTGGTTAGTGAAAATTTTCTCCCATTCTGTGGGTTGCATTTTTGCTTTGTTTATAATCTCTTTATCGGAACAGAAGCTCTCTAATTTCATAAGATCCAATTTGTTGAGTGTTGGTTCTAGTGATAGTGTTATTTGTTTTCTATTTAGGAATTGTTGATCTAGCCCAATCATCTTGAGGGAGTTTTCTACCCTTTCAACTAGGGCTTTTATAGTCTCTGGCCTAATATCGAGGTCCTTGATCCATTTGGAATTAATTTTTATGCATGGTGACAAGTAAGGGGCCAGATTTACTCCTCTGCCTGTGGACATCCAGTTTTACCAGCACCATTTATTGAAGATGCTGTTCTTCCATTGATTTTTTTGGGTCCCTTTGTCAAAGTTAAAACAGCTGTAATTGTGTGGGCTTGTATCTGGGTCTTCAATCCTTATCCATTGATCTATATGTCTATTTTGGAGCCAGTACAACACTGATTTTATTACTATGGATTTGTAGTGTAGATTAAGCGTTGGTATGGTAGTATCCACAGCAGTGTTTTGGTTACTCAGGATTGTTTTTGCTATCCTGGGTCATTTGTGCCTCCATATGAATTTTCAAATTGTTTGGTCAATTTCTTTAAAGAATTTCTTGGAGATTTTGATTGTTATAGCACTGAATCTTATATTATTTTTGGTAGAATGGTCATTTTTCTGATGTTGATTCTGCCAATCCATGAGCATGGGAGGTCTTTCCACCTTCTAGTGTCTTCTGTAATTTCTTTCTTTAGGGTTTTAAAGTTTTCATTATAAAGTTCTCTCATTTCTTTGGTTAGGTTTACACCAAGGTATTTCATTTTTTAAGGGCTATAATAAATAGGATTGTTTCTCTTAGGACTTTTTCACTTCTTTCATCCTTGTTGTATAGGAAGACCACTGATTTTTGCATTTTTTTTTTTGTAAACTGTCACACTGCCAAACTACTGTATTAGTTGTAGGAGTTTCCTGGTGGAGTTTTTAGGATCACTCAGGTATACAATTATGTCATCTGCAAATAGAGATACCTTAACTTTTCCCTTGCCAATTTGAATCCCTTTTATCTCCCTCTCTTTTCTTATGGCTCTAGCTAAGACTTCTATTGAATAGAAGTGGTGAGAGTAGAAAGCCTTCTCTAGTTCCTGTTCAAAGATGGAATGCTTCAAGTTTTTACCCATTGACTATAATCCTTGTAGTTGACTTGTTGTATATAGCTTTTATTATGTTGAAAAAGGTTCCTTGTATTCCCACTGTCTTTATGGTTTGATCATTAAAGGATGTTGAGTCTCGTCCAAAGCTTTTTTGAATCTATCAAGAAGATCATGTGGTTTTGGAGTTTGGATTGGTTTATATGATGGATTACATTTATTGATTTGCATATGTTAAACCAAATTTCTGTACCCGAGATAAAGTCTACTTCATCACAGTGAATGATGTTATTGATACGTTTTAGAATCAGATTTGCTAAGATTTTGCTGAGAATCTTTGCATCTGTGTTTATCAAAGAGTTTGGCCTACAGTTTTCTTTTTTCAGTGTATCTTTATTAGGTTTTGATATTGGCATGATATTAGCTTCATAGAAAGAATTTGGATGTGTTCATGCCTTCGCAATTTGATGCAAAAATTTAAGGACTATTGGTATTAGTTGTTCCTTAAATATCTGGTAGAATTCTGTGCTGAATTCATCTGGTCCAGTACATTTTTTTGCTGGGAAAATTTGAGAATACTCATTGCTTTCCTCACATGTAATAGGACTACTTAAAAAATTCAAAATTTCCTGATTCAATTTAAGTAAGATGTGCTTACTCAGGAATTCATCTATTTCTTTTGTGTTATCAAATTCCATGACGCTTAAGTAATTCTCTGAATTTCTTGGATACGGTAGGATAACTCTATTTTTATTTCTAATTTTTTAATTTGAGTTTTCTCTGTCTTGATTTTGGTTAATTTAGCTAGGGGTGTATCAATCTTATTGATTCTTTCGAAGAACCCTGTTTTTGACTGATTCTTTGCATCATTTTCCTTATTTCAATTTCAGATATTTCTCCCTTATTTTGCTAATCTCCTCTCTTCTATTGCTTTTGATATTGCTTTTGGTATTGTCTCCAAACCTTTAAGCTACATTGTTATTTATTTGCGATGTTTCTTTTTTTTTTGATACAGGCATTAAGATCTATAAACTTAACTGTGAGGGTGGCTTTCATTATATCCCACAGATTTTGATATGTTGTATATTTATTATCATTCATTTTTAGGAAATCTTGAATTTCCTTTATGATTTCTTCCTGAACCCAATTACATTTAATATCATAGTGTTTAGTTTCCAAGAGTTGGTGTATTTTCTGTTGTTTGTTGTGCTGTGGATATCAAGCTTTAGACTATGGTAGTCTGATACAGTACAGTTTACAATGTCAACTTTCATGTATATGTGCATATTCATTTGGATGCTAAGAAAAAAGTGTATTCCTTGATGCATTGATGGAAAGTTCAATAGAGTTCTGCAAGGTCCATTTCAATAAGGGTTGATTAAGTTCTTATGTGTCTCTGTTAAGTTTTTGGAGTGTTCCTCTATCCTAGTTAAGAGTGCAGTATTGAAATCCCCCAGTGTTATCGTTTTGGGATTAATTGCTTGTTCTGAAGTTTTACCATTTGCTTAGTGAATGTGGAGAATCCCATTTTATGTGCATATATGTTCAGTGTTCTGAAGTCTTTCTGGTAAATTTTATCTACAATAAAATTTATCTGGTAAATTATACTACAATTCAGTATCCTTCTGTGTCTCTTATGATTTTTTTGGCTTGAAATCCACTTTGCCAAATAGCATAATTACTACCTCTGCTCGTTTTCTGGTTCCCTTCGTTTGAGGAATTTTTGACCCACCTTTTACTTTTAGAATGTGCCTGTCTTTTGTGGTGAGATATTTTTACTGGAGCAGCAGATGTTTGGGTTGCGATTTCTATTCCATGTTTGTAAACTGTGTCTTTTAATTGGTGAGTTAATTCCATTGACATTTAGTATTATAATGGAGAAATTACTTTAATTCCTGACACCTTTTGTGTTTACTGGCTTTCATAAGTGTATTATTTGGCTTGTAGGTTTTGGTGGTATTAAACTTCCCTTTTGTCCTCCTGAATATGTTTGTTCTTTTCTTCAAGCTTAAGGATCTTTTCTAGTATTTTTTGAAAGCCTGGTTTTGTGGTCATGTAAGCATTCAAGTTGTCTTTATGGTAAAAAGTTTTTCTTTCACCCTCAATAATGACTGATAGTTTTTCTGGGTATAGCAGCCTGCGTTGACATTTGTGCTCATTCAATAGTTGAAGTACGTCTCTCCAAGCTCTTCTGGTTTTTACTGTTTCCATTGACAACTCATTTGTTATTTTTAATAGGTTTACCTTTAAAAGTTACTTTTTTTTTCTCTTGAAGCTCTTAGCACATTCTCTTTGTCTTTATGTGTAGTGTTTTGACTTATTTGCCATGATGAATTTCTATTTTGGTTATATCTGTTTGGGGTGTGGAATGCCTCTTTTTTGGGATGGGCCACTTTTTCTTCAGATCTGGAAAGTTTTCCTTTATGGTAATTGGAATAATTTCCTTGGTTGTGGTATTTTGGGATTCCTGTTCTGGTATTCCATGAATGTACATGTTAGCGTTCTTCTAGGTGTCCCATATCTCTTGAATATTCCTCTCAAGTATCTTTTTGTCTTTAACAACTTTTTCAATTGAGCTGGTTAGTTCTTCCACTTTGTTTGCAAGATCTGGTAGTCTATTTTATGCTTCATTAGTTCTTCTAATAAGACTCTCTGTTGAGTTCTGGGTTGAAGATAACTTGTCTTTTAGTTCATTTTAAACTCTGATGGAGATTGTTTTAACTTCTCTATGCTCCAAGTGCCTCTTGTGTTCCTGTTCAAAGTGGTTGATGTGGTTATTTAACTCCTCCTGGATTTCCTCTCTCATTGTTTTGCTCATAGTAAAGATCAGGGTTTGAAAATCATCTTGGCTATGGCTTTCTTGCTGATTTTCTGTGAGTTATTTTCTGGTTGGAACCTATCATTATGGGGTCAATTTTTTCAATAAGAGATTTGTTGTCTTGGTTTTTGTTTCTAATGGATTTGCACTGTGATCTGGGCATTTTTGTTTTATCTCTTATGACATTCTTTTTGTTTCTCCTTGTTTTTGATTGAACTAGGCACATTCATGTAGAATTTTTGATTGGTTTAAACCCAGAACAAACATGCAAGAGATTGTCTGATTGGTGAGGAAAGCCCAGGTGGGTGGGATTAAGCCCTGGAATAAAACACAGAGAGCTGTTTAAGAGAGTTGGCATCCTTGTATACACTTGGCCAGACATGATGGTATGGAAAGTAAGGATTGTCCCTCTCTTAGCCATTATGTGACTGTGGTGATGTTGTGGCTAGTTCCCTCAGCCCTGGTGTTTGTGCATGCTCTCCCATCAAGCTGGACTATGAACTGTAACTGGAGTCTTGCAAGAAAATAAAGCCCTTGTTCCCTTAATCTGTTTGAACATGATATGTCAGCAACCATGCATGTGAACTGTAACATCCACCAATATAAAAGGTTAGAATGCCATCAGATAACATCTACAAACTGCAGTTATATTCCCCAAATTTCTCTAAAGTTCCTAATTGTGGTCCCCACCAATATATTTGGAAAACACATTGATTTAGGACTTTCTTTATTCCGTAAATAATAAAACCTTCTATACAGTCCAGCAAGGTATTTGGAGTAACCCAGATCTGTGTTCCCATGTGCTCAATGAAACGTTTTATGGGAGGTAACATACAAGTATCTGGTCTCTCCAGATAGGGATTCCATGGAAGGTGAAAGAAATGATAATTCTGACTTGATAAACCAATCGGTTTATTGGGGCTAACTGTAGGATTTTAAGCGAGGGTTGCTTGCAGAATAGGATGAGTGAAAAGGAGCCACATCACCAGAAAGCCCACTCAGCATGGGTGAGATTCTTTGAAACTTTAACCCTGGGAAGCTGATTCATGATTTGCTAGTCTGAGAGCTTCCTTCAGATTGACTATCTGGGTAGAGATTCTTCTCCTTCCCACAGTTATTTGCTTCTGTTTTTTATCTTGCAATGTCTTTCCCTTCTTTCTGAATTTTCAAAGTTTCAGAAACCTCCTTACCCTTAGTGAGTCTCCCTCCAAGAAAGAATGTTTAAATTGCTGTTGAACCCAGTCAGAATCAAACTGTTCTTCCTTGATTATTCAGAAATCAAAATTCAAAAGGGAATCATGTTATACCTGGAGAAAGAAAAAATATACTATAAAACACTGGAATATTTTCATTCATATTTATTACAGTTCCTGGATGAACTGTCACCTTATATTCCTTTCCAGATGAGTCCTAAGTTTTTGTGTAAAAAGATTAATTGATGTGTTTTATTTGGTGGATTTTTAAATTTATTTGTTGCAAAGGAAAAGAAAATAGTGTCTTGATATCATTTACTACACAGCATACTGTGATTATTAGTATCTTACCAATATGCATTTTTGCTTATTTGGGTCATTTTTTGTTTATCTGCTTACTGCATACTTCCTGTTTCTTGTTATTTTGCATTTTTAACAGATAATAGTGTTCATTAAAAACAAACAAAATGACTAAATATCTTTCTTTTATCTATCTCTTTTGAGTTTTCATTTAGTGATTTTATTTTAAGACTATATAAAATATGTTTACATGGAGTTTATCATATTCTGTTTGAAACTCTGTAATAAGTATTATGAAACCAAAATTTGAAAAAGAAGCAAGTGCTCTGAGAGATTCCAGATTAAAAATTTTAAATGAATGATGAGAACATTAAGATTCAGTGTGTATATGTTCCTGTGTGCAACAGTTACTCTTAACAACTGCTATAAGAGAGCACCCAGACTCAAACAACTTAAGGGAGAAAGGAAGATTTATTCAGCTTGTGGTTCCAGAGGGGAGATATAGTTTCTCATGGCAGAGTTGGCATGGTTGGCTGGCCAAAGCTGGAGAAAGTTATGTCACTTCAGACATCTTGGAATCTGAGAGATACAAAACTGCTTGCTGCAAAGGTAGACTTTTCCTAGAGGTAGGGTGGAACTAATCCACCTCAAAGCCCACTCCGTGTGACTGCCTTACTCCTGCAAAGCTCCACCTCTCAAGGTGCCATGACCTTGCCAAATACATAAGACTGTGGGGGACACAATTCAAACTGTGACACTCTACTCCTGGCCTCCACAGGTTCATTGTCATTTCATTATGTAAACTATATTCAGTCCAACTTTAAAAGTCTTCATGTACTACATCAATAGTCCCAAAAGTCCAAAAGTCCAAAGTTCAAACCCTCCTGTAAAATCAAAAGACAAGTTACATACTTCCAATATACAGTGGTACAGACTAAACACTCCATTCCAAAAGGAAGGAATGGGGGCATATCCAGAAAAGATCAGTCCTTAACAAGACTGAAAATCAACAGGACAAATTCCAAATCCTGTAGCTCCAAGTTCAACAGGTGAGCCTCACTTTGAAATCATATCAGTTCCAAAGGGCTTTGGTTTCACCCCTCCAATGCAGCTGCCTGTAGAACACGTTGCTCTCTTGGGCTGACTCCTCCCAGGGTATACAGCTCTCCTTGGCAAATGTCCCACATTGTCTCTGGCATTTCCAACATCTTTACTGCTCAATGACAAACAGGCTTTACTTCCATAGCACAAACTGCCCTTCTTGGGCCTCTAAACTGCAGACTTTATGCCACATGCTGCCTGGCTTCCATCATTTTTTGAAATCTTGGAGGAGGAATTCATGATCTCCCATTTGTATCACTGATGCCTCTAAAACTAGAACCATGTGGATGACTTTGCCAAGGCTGGCCCCCTTGAATCACAGTTGACCTTAGGAAAAAGGTCTTTTGTATCTGGACAGTTGCTTTATGGAAGAAGTGGATCCTTGCTTTGCAACTGCACCTTTTAGCTCATGTCTTCCAAAAGGATTTTCATTCTTATGGGTGGGTGTCTTCTCTGAGGATCTTACTCTCAATCTAGGGCCTTTCCTATTATCCAGAGACTAGGCTTTGATTTACTAATGGAGCTAATCTCTTTAACAGCCGTTTGTTCTCTGCTTCTTTCTGGTTCAACTCTTTAAGTTTGCCATTGCATCTTTTAATCATAAGATCTTACAGTTACTGTTTCTTCTTGCCTGATTCCTTGTTCTTTTTAATAACTCTGAAGACAACTAAAAAATAGCCATATCACATTGCCAAGACTACATTGTTTTGAAATTTCCTCCGCCAAGCACTCTAGTTTAACTTCAGACAAGCTTTAAGGACAAGGGCAAAACTTCAGTAAAGTTTCTGCCAACACATGGCTCCATTTGTCATTTGTCCAGTTACAAACACAGTCTCCTTTTCCCTCTGGGCTTCCACTCCCTGTATCTCTCACAGCATTTCTCTCTTTGGAGGTCTCACAAGAAAGGTCCATTTGGTGCTATTGCCAAGATGCAAAGACTTTCTCAGCACAAAGTCCCAAAGTTCTTCATATTTCTCCCAACAAATAGTTCCAAAGGCACACTATCCACTTCACAGCATTGGCCATACTGCTGGGTACCAATTTCAGCTTTCTAACCAGCTTCATGTTGTGGTACCAGATGCTTTTGATCTCACAGCAATACCTCAGTCCCGGTATCAATTTCTGAAATGGTTATTCTTAATTATTGCTGTGAGAGAGCACCCAAAGTTAAGAAACTTAAGGGAGAAAGGGAGATTTATTCAGCTTATGGTTCCAGAGGGGAAATACAGTTTCTCATGGTGGAGGCAGTATGGCTGGCTGGCCAAAGCTGGCGGAATCTATGTCACTGAAGACATCTTGGAGACTGAGAGCTGCAAAACTGCTTGCTGCAAAGGCAAACTTCTCCTGGAGGTAGGGTGGGACTAATTCACTTCAAGGCCCACCCAGGTGACTGCTTTCCTCTTGCAAGGGTCCACCTCTCAAGGTGCCATGACCTTGCCAGACACATGAGACTGTGGGAGGGGGATACATTTCAAACCGTAACAGTGTCTGTATATGTAAGAATGCAATTCTGACTATTACATAAGTAATATTATAGATTATGCATTTAATAATTTGACATGTAAACAGAAATTAATTTTGTAATTCATTTGCTTCTTGAATGTCTATTATTTCTTTCTGTTCCCTTATTCTTTTAGATGATATTTTCTAGTACTACAGTGAATTAAAATGGGTAGAGTCTTTTCTTGTCTTTCATCTCAATCCAAATCTTTCAGTTTCCCTATTACCTATAATAGTGTAACTATTGTTTTTGTTATATTGAGACACATTTTTCTGGAGAGATTTAATTATGAAAGGATCATGAATTTTCAATACTTTTTCTTCATTGATTAAAATTACTGTATGTCTTTATTGTATAAGTGTTATACATTGTGTTTCTTAAGTTGTGCATGTTCAAAAATCTTGTATCCCTGGAATTAAAAGTACTTGATTAGAATAGATAATCTGTTCTATGTAATTTTCAATTTTCTGGTATTTTGATGAGGATATTTATAATTATGATAATCAAGAAAATAAGTTTACTGGGCTGGAGAGGTGGCACAGGGGTTAAGCCTCTGCCTTGCAGGCAGAAGGTCCTGATCCCAGATCCCACGTATAGACGCCAGGCAACAGTGGGGGCGGCTTGCGCTTCTGGTCCTGGTAGGGCAGAGCCTGTGAATCCCGGGGCAGAAGGAGGTGGAGGTATCCATGGTGGTTCCCGATTCGTCCCTGGTTCTACACACACACATACACACATGCACGCGCACATACATATGCACATACGCAAAATTGAATAAATAATAATAAAAAAATTTTTAAAAAGAGCTTAAAAGAATATAAGTTTACAAACTTATTTTGTTTGGATTATCATCTTGATTTAGTATTATGGGTGTGCTTGCCTGATAGAATTCAATTGTAAGAACTCTTTAACTTCTTTTGAATAGTCTAAGAAGAAATGATATTAGTTATTGTCATAAAATCAGCAGAATGAGTTTGGACTTCTACCTTGAGAGTGATATTAAAAATAAATATTGAATTTAAAACTACTAATAACTTGGAAAGCATCTAATAATTCATGTGCTACTATTATGGACTAAAGCTGAGTATGAATTAAAAAATACAGTTATTTGGCTCACAATTATGATCAGAGAAAATCCAAACAAAATTTCACAGTGTGCTTCAGAGATTTTTCTGGAAATGTTACAAAATCGTGGATAAATGGAAAGATAAATGGCTACACTCAAAAAGGGGACAAGTGTATGCAATGACCTTGCTTTTTTTTTTAACATTTTTATTATCTTCGCTCATACAAAATTAATAGGTACACCGGTTTCCTCCCTCCCTCCTCCTCCCCCCACCCCTCCCTCCTCACCCTCCAGTGCTTCCCTCCCCAATCCCCGGAGAAACCTTTAATGTGCATGCCTGACTGTCCTCTGGGTCTTCTTCTCTGATGACATACAAGGACCCAGCAACATTTCCCTGAACACTTTCCTGTGTTCCTCTTAAGCGTAGGAACACTATTTTGGCTGTCAATCCCTTGCCTCCAAGGATCTTGGTGCTTTTAGCAAATGCTAGACTTTGTGGGGTCAATAGTGTGTTGGACATTGCGCTGGGCATGCAAAGTCCTATTATGATTGCTTCGGCCCTAACTTGTGTGGAGTATCTTGCATATCATTGCTCCTCCCATCCTTGTGCTCTTACAATCTTACCACCCCCTCTTCCGCAAAGTTCCCTGAGCTTCAGGATATGGAGAGATTAGGCTGGCCTAGTTCTAGGTGGTTGATATAGAGTCTCTGAAGTTCTGGATTGT
Source organism: Typhlomys cinereus (assembly GCA_023101885.1). Lineage (NCBI taxonomy): Eukaryota > Metazoa > Chordata > Mammalia > Rodentia > Platacanthomyidae > Typhlomys > Typhlomys cinereus. Next base: position 1,276,238 of record JALPQD010000068.1, on the reverse strand, counting down.
GGTTTGTTGATTTTCTTTTGAGGTTTTGCTGCTCCTGCAATGCCCTTCACTCCATCCTGATGGGTATTAGATGTCGCCCCCTGGCCAGAGATAAAAAAACTGTTAAACTAGAGTCTTGTTATAAGAGTATATTCAACAGTAGATGCAATAAAAATAGGAAACCACAGTGAGGGAGGGGTCAATCACCCATTTGAAAAATGGTTAGTTATTATCTGCCAGACTATATGCCCTCCCCTTCTGGTGAGATCACACCCCGTCAGTTGTAGATGATCAGGAACGAAAAGTCTGTGAACTTAACCAGATGTCTCATTGCTTACTCACACTCCTTGATGGAGGCCTATATTCTCTGCTGTAACATGATCCCCTCTCTCCTTGTTTCTGGTGTGGCCATCCTACCCTTTCCTGCCTGTTCATACTCCTTGCAATTACTGTATTACAGAGATTTATCGTCGAGTGTCTCTATGTGGACTGGGTGGGTTTGGTACTAGGAGCCACCTATTAGGAAGTACATATGGTGCTTAATTTTCTGGAGCTGGGATACTTCACTCAGTATAATTGTCTCTAATGACATCTATTTCCTGGCAAATTCCAGTACTTCATAATTTTTTATGGCTGAGTAGTACTCCATTGAATAGATGTACCACATTTTCCTTATCAACATGTCAACTGATGGACATCCAACAACTATTGTAAACAGTGCTGCTAAGAACATGGCCGCACTTGTGCTATCGAGGTGGACCTCTGCTGCATGGAGGGTTATTCCCAAAAGTGGAATCGCAGGGTCATATGGCATTGCAATCTTTAATTTCTTTAAGAATCTCCAGACGTTCTGCCAGAGTGGCCGTATGAGCCTGCATTCCCACCAGCAATGTAGGAGAGTCCCCTCTCTCCACATCTTCTCCAGCATTTGGTGTTGTTTGTATTGTGGATTTTTGCCATCCTGACCGGGGTGAGATGATATCTTAGGGAAGTTTTGATTTGCATTTCTCTGATGGCTAAGGAAGGGGAGCATTTTTTAAGATATTTGTTAGACATTTTAATTTCATCCCTGGTAAAGTTTCTTTTAAGTTCCAGGGCCCATTTTTTAATTGGGCCATTAGATTCCTTGATGTTTAGTTTTCTAAGTTCTTTGTGCACTCTGGATAATAGAGCTCTATCAGATATGTGGTTAGTGAAGATTTTCTCCCATTCTGTGGGTTGCCTTTGAGCTCGTGTTACAATCACTTTATCTGAACAGAAGCTCTTTAATTTCACAAGATCCCAACTGTTGAGAGTTGGTACCAATGACTGTGCCACTGTGTGTGTTTAGGAACTGTTGGCCTAGCCCAATCAGCTCGAGGTAATTCCCTACCCTTTCAACTATGGTTTTTGTAGACTCTGGCCTTAAATCAAGGTCCTTGATCCATTTGGAATTAAGTCTTCTACAAGGTTACAAATACCGGTCCAGTTTTAATCTTCTACATGTGGAGATCCAGTTTTGCCAGCACCATTTGTTGAAGATACTGTTCTTTTCCATTGGATTTTTTGGGCCCCATTGTCAAAGATCGAATGGCTGTAGTTTTGTGGGATTATATCTGGGTCTTCAAGCCTTATCCATTGATCTGTGTGTCTATTTTGGAGCCAGTACCAGGCTGTTTTTATAACTATGGATTTGTAATATAGACTAAGATTTGGTATGGTGATATCTCCAGCAGTGTTTTTGTTACTCAGGATTGCCTTTGCTATCCTGGGTCTTTTGTGCCGCCATATGAATTTTGAGATTGTTTGGTCAACTTCTTTAAAGAATTGCTTTGGGATTTTAATTGGTATAGCATTGAATATGTATATTGCCTTTGGTAGGATGGTCATTTTTACAATGTTGATTCTACCAATCCAAGAACACAGGAGGTCTTTCCACCTTCTGGTGTCTTCTGCAATTTCTTTCTTTAGGGTTTTAAAGTTTTCATTGTAAAGGTCTTTTACCTCCTTGGTTAGATTTATACCAAGGTATTTCATTTTTGGGGGGCTATAGTAAATGGGATTGTTTCTCACAGGGCTTTTTCACTTCTTTCATTCTGGGCAAATAGGAAAGCCACTGATTTTTGTGCATTTATTTTGTATCCTGCCACCCTGCTAAACTTATAAATTAGTTCCAGGAGATTCCTGGTGGATTTTTTGGGATCACTCAGGTATAAGATCATGTCATCTGCAAATAGGGATAGCTTGACTTCTTCCTTGCTGATTCTAATCCCTTTTATGTCCCTTTCTTGCCTTATGGCTTCAGCTAACACTTCAAGTACAATATTGAATAGAAGTGGTGAGAGTAGACAGCCTTGTCTAGTTCCTGATCGAAGGGGGAATGCTTCCAGTTTTTCCCCATTGAGTATAATCCTTGAAGTATACATGTTGTATACTATTATTATTAGATTGATAAAGGTTCCTTCCATTCCTACCGTCTCTAGCGTTTTGATCATAAAAGGCTGTTTAATCTTGTCAAAAGCTTTTTCTGTGTCTATCGAGAGTATCATGTGGTCTTGGGCTTTGGACTGGTTTACATGATCAATTACATTTATTGATTTGCTTATGTTGAACCAACCTTGTGTGCCGGGGATAAAGCCTACTTGGTCCCCGTGAATGATCTTTTTAATATGTTTTTGAATCTGGTTTGCTAAGACTTTGTTGAGAATCTTTGCATCTGTGTTCATCAGAGATATTGGCTATTGTTTTCTTTTTTAAGTGTATCTTTATTAGTTTTTGGAATTAAAACAATATTATCTTCATAGAAGGAATTTGGTAGTGTTCCTTCCTTTGCTATTTGTTGGAACAGTTTAAGTGGTATTGGTGTTATTAACTCCTTAAATGTTTGGTAGAACTCTGTGCTGAATCCGTCTTGTCCAGGACATTTTTTGGTCGGAAGATTCTACATTACTTCCTCAATTTCCTTATATGTTATAGGACTATTTACACAATTCACAACTTTCTGATTCAATTTAGGTAAGTTGTGTTTAGTTAGGAATTCATCCATCTCTTTTGTGTTGTCATATTTCACAGAGTCCAAAGTGTCCGTGTTAAGCTTTTGAGAGGGGGGGGTGTTGAAATCCCCAAGAATTATCTTTTGGGGGTTGATTTCTCCCTTTACATGCTGTAGGATTTTCTTAATGAATGTGGAGGGACCCGTATTGGGTGCATGTATGTTCTGTATTGTGAAGTCTTCCTGGTGAAATATGATGTTATAATTCTCTGGATTTCTTGGGTATCAGTAGTGATAACTCCATTTTCATTTCTAATTTTATTAATTTGGGTTTTTTCTCTCTTCCTTTTGGTTAATGTAGCTAGGGTTGTATCAATCCTATTGATTTTTTCAAAGAACCAACTTTTAGACTGGTTAATTTTCTCTATCATTTTCCTAATCTCGATTTCAGATATTTCTCCCCTTATTTTGCTAATCTCCTCTCTTCTACTGCTTTTAGGAACAGATTGCTCTAGTTTTTCTAAAGCTTTAAGTTGCATTGTTAAGTTGTTTATTTCTGATGTTTCCATTTTTTTATGTAGGCATTAAGAGCTATGAACTTACCTCTTAGGACAGCTTCCATTGTGTCCCAGAGATTTTGGTAAGTTGTATTTTCATTATCGTTCACTTTCAGGAAATCTTGAATTTCCTTTTTAATTTCTTCCTGAATCCAGTTCTCATTCAGCATCATATTGTTAAGTTTCCAGGAGTTAGTGTATTTTCTCTTGTTTGTTGTGTTGTGTTGTCCAGCTTTAGGCCATGGTGGTCTGATAGGGCACAGGCTAGAATTTCAACTTTCCTGTATATGTGGAAATTCATTTTGTGGCCCTATATATGATCTATTTTGGAGAAAGTTCCGTGTGCTGCTCAGAAAAATGTGTATTCTTTGGTACGTGGGTGAAAAGTTTGATAGAGATCTGTAAGGTCCATTTCTTTAAGGGTTTGATTAAGTTCCAAGGTGTCTCTGTTAAGCTTTTGACCTGTTGATCTATTCCATGTTGAGAGGGCAGTGTTGAAGTCCCCAAGAATTATCGTTTGGAGGTTGATTTCTTGCGTTAGATGCTGTAGGGTTTTCTTAATGAATGTGGAGGGGCCCGTATTGGGTGCTGTATTAGTTAGGGTTCTCTAGAGTCACAGAATTCACAGAATGAATATATATATATATAGGAAATTTATTGAGTTGGCTTACAGATATGGCCGAGGTAGTCCAGTGAAGGCTGTCAGTAGCCGAGGTAGTTCCAATGATGGCTGCCAACAGCTAGTTGTTCAGTTCGGTAGTCAAGTAGGTGCTGGCTGAAGGCTGGAGAACTCCTGGAGTCTTGGAAGGTCGAAGGAACCAGGCGGCCAGAAGGAAGAACGATTCCTAGCACAGCTGCAAGAAGGCATCTGTTCTCCTTGGTGGCTCCTTTTTATATGATGCAGTACTGGGAGGATCCTTTGAGAGCTTTGGAGGTCCTAATGGGATCTAGGGTGGGTATCCTTCAAGTAGTCTCAGTTGATCCTTTCCAGACGTGGTCTCAGCCCAGCTTAGTTAATACCGGGTGTGTCAAGTTGACATCCAGGCTTAACTATCACAAGTCCACCCCTTGTCAACTTGACACCAAATCACATTTCCTTAGGCCATTAAAAATTCTCCAAATAAAACAGTAAGATTCATAGTTCCACCTAACATAATATAGCTATCCACGTACAACCGCACATGCATTATTTTTACAAGATTAATGACAATGCCCTTTGAGAAATGCTTAGTCTTAGTGTCCCATAACACAATATCGTAATGTAGGTTACAGCATTTCATCTCATAACTAAAGATTAACATTATATTACATTATATTACATTACATAAATATCTTCTTAGAGTATGTGCACATGCACAAGTTTATTCTTGACAGTCTAGACCAGAAGCACTCATGGCAATTATAATCCTTGTTTCTGTAACTGGTTACGTGGCCTTAAGTGGTATTTATAACTACCTTCTTCTACTACCCATTCTGTATTTCCTCCACCTTCAGCAAGTACTTCTGCAGGTCTTGGCTCTTTACCTGGAGGGGTTATCCATACCTTCATTCCTGAAGGATCTGGACCATTTACTGTCTTTCCTGTGTTGGGTTGCTGTAAATTCCCATTGACCTTAATCACAGGACATGGTAATACCAAGAGATGCCCTAGTGTGTCTCCTACACTCCAAACATATTCTTCCTTACCACCATTGTGGAGAACAAGTCCAATTTCTCCTTGGTGGTCTGGGTCTATCACCCCTCCTAACACTGTTATTCTTTTCTTGGTCTGTTGGCTCAAGGGCATCAGAAGTCCAAAATAACCAGGAGGAAGCCTTAGCTTCCAGTTCAAAGGAATAGTTGCTGTGTCTCCTGGCAGAAGCATTCCCTGCTCTGGACTCAAAACTTCTAAGCCAGTAGAATACAGGCTTGCGGGAACAGGAAGCAAAAATTTTCCTAATGGGTCACTAGGAGTGATAGTAAGAGGAGCTATTCCTGTTTCCACCCCTTGATTCCTGGACCCGTGAATCCTGGCTATAGGAGACACAGTACCATATATTGGACGCTGGTTTAAGGCATATACTGCCTTCTGGAGAATTCTGCCCCATCCCTCCAGACTATTACCACCTAATTGATGCTGTAATTGTGCCTTTAAAAGGCCATTCCACCATTCTATCAAGCGAGCTGCTTCAGGATGGTGGGGAACATGGTAAGACCAATGAATCCCATGGTCATGTGCCCACTGCCGTACTTCTTTAGCTGTGAAATGAGTTCCCTGGTCAGAAGCAATGCTGTGTGGAATTCCATGATGGTGGATAAGGCATTCTGTAAGTCCCTGGATGGTAGTCTTGGCAGAAGCATGACATGCAGGAAAGGCAAATCCATAACCAGAATAAGTATCTATCCCAGTAAGAACAAAGCGCTGCCCTTTCCATCTTGGAAGTGGTCCAATGTAGTCAACCTGCCACCATGTTGCTGGTTGGTGACCCCGAGGAATAGCTCCATATTGAGGACTCAGCATTGGTCTCTGCTGCTGGCAGATTTGGCACTCAGCAGCAGCTATAGCCAGGTCAGCCTTGGTGAGTGGAAGTCCATGTTGTTGAGCCCATGCATAACCTCCATCTCTGCCACCATGTCCACTTTGTTCATGGGCCCATTGGGCAATGACAGGAATGGCTGGGGAAAGAGGCTGACTATCCACAGAACGGGTCATCTTATCCACCTGATTATTGAAGTTTCTTCTGCGATGTCCTTTTTGATGAGCATTTACATGAGACACAAATATCTTTGTGTCCTTTGCCCATTGGGAGAGATCTATCCACATGCTTCTTCCCCAGATATCTTTCTCGCCAATTTTCCAATTATGTTCCTTCCAAGTCCCTGACCATCCTGCCAAACCATTGGCTACAGCCCATGAATCAGTATACAGTCGCACATCTGACCATTTTTCCTTCCAGGCAAAGTGTACAACCATGTGCACTGCCCGAAGTTCTGCCCACTGTGAAGATTTCCCTTCTCCACTGTCCTTTAGGGTTGTTGCGGAAAGGGGTTGCAGCGCTGCAGCTGTCCACTTCTAGGTGGCACCAGAATAGCAAGCAGAACCATCTGTGAACCAGGCCCTAGTCTTCTCTTCTTCAGTTAGCTGATCATAGGGCATACCCCAGGAGGCCATAGGTGCATGCTTGGGAACAGGCATTGCAACAGGTTGGGGAACCATAGGCATTTGGGCAACTTCTTCATGTAGCTTACTTGTGCCTTCAGGACCCACTCGGGCCCTGTCTTGTATGTACCCCTTCCATTTGATAATAGATTGCTGCTGTGCCCGTCCAACTTTATGGCTTGCTGGGTCAGATAACACCCAACTCATGATGGGTAACTCAGGTTGCATGGTAACTTGGTGACCCATTGTCAGACGTTCAGTTTCCACTAAGGCCCAATAACAAGCCAAGAGTTGTTTCTCAAAAGGAGAGTAATTGTCTGCCGATGATGGCAGGGCCTTGGTCCAAAATCCCAAGGGTCTCTTCTGTGATTCACCTATGGGAGCCTGCCAGAGACTCCAAACAGCATCTCTATCTGCAACAGACACTTCCAATACCATTGGGTCTGCTGGATCATATGGTCCAAGTGGCAAGGCAGCCTGTACAGCAGCTTGAACCTGCTGAAGAGCCTTCTCTTGTTCTGGTCCCCACTCAAAGCTGGCAGCTTTCCGAGTTACTTGGTATATGGGCCTAAGTAACACACCCAAGTGAGGAATGTGCTGCCTCCAAAATCCAAACAGGCCCACCAAACGTTGTGCTTCTTTCTTAGTGGTGGGAGGGGCCAGGTGCAACAACTTATCCTTTACCTTAGAGGGGATATCTCTACATGCCCCACACCACTGAACTCCTAAAAATTTTACTGAAGCGGAAGGTCCTTGGATTTTGGTTGGGTTTATTTCCCATCCTCTGTTGTGCATATGCCTTACCAAGAAATTCAAAATGCTTGCTACTTCCTGCTCACATGAGCCAATCAGCATAATATCATCTATATAATGGACTAGTGTGATACCTTGTGGAAGAGACAAGCGATCAAGATCTCTGCGAACCAAGTTATGGCATAGGGCTGGAGAATTAACATACCCTTGAGGTAACACTGTAAATGCATACTGCTGGCCTTGCCAACTGAAGGCACATTGCTTCTGATGATCTTTATGAATAGGTATGGAGAAAAAAGCATTTGCAAGATCAATGGCTCCATACCAAGTACCAGGAGATGTGTTGATCTGCTCAAGCAACGAAACCACATCTGGTACAGCAGCTGCAATTGGAGTCACAACTTGGTTAAGTTTGCGATAATCAACAGTCATTCTCCATGATCCATCTGTCTTCTGCACAGGCCAAATGGGGGAGTTGAAAGGAGAGGTGGTCGGAACCACCACCCCTGCATCCTTCAAGTCCTTTATGGTGGCACTAATTTCTGTAATTCCTCCAGGGATACGATACTGTTTCTGATTCACTATTTTCCTTGGTAGAGGCAATTCTAAAGGCTTCCATTTGGCCTTCCCAACCATAATGGCTCTTACTCCACATTTCAAGGAACCAATGTGAGGGTTCTGCCAACTTCTAAGTATATCTATTCCAATTATACATTCTGGTACTGGGGAAATAACCACTGGATGAGTTCAGGGACCTACTGGATCTACTGTGAGTCGAACATTAGCCAAAACTCCATCAATCACCTGACCTCCATATGCCCCTACTTTAACTGGAGGGCCATTATGCTTTTTAGGGTCTCCTGGAATCAATGTCAACTCAGACCCAGTATCTAGTAAACCCCAAAATGTCTGATTATTTCCTTTCCCCCAATGCACAGTTACTCTAGTGAAAGGGCTTAGGTCCCTTTGTGGAAGGACAGAAGAAAGACTAATATTAAAGCTTTTTGCTATGGTATTAAGGTCCTTCCTTAAAGGGACCCGGCCTCCCCTTCATTCAAGGGGTTCTGGATCTGTAAACTGGCTCAAGTCTGGAAATTGGTTGACAGGCCGTGATTCTCTGCTACTACGAGTAAAGGCAGCTTTTCCTTCATTTCTGTTAAAATTTTTCTGCTTGTACAGATCAAATAAGAACTTTGTAGGCTTCTTATCTATTTTACTTTTGGGGACACCATGGTTAATTAGGCAATGCCAAAGGTCTAAGCGAGTGAGACCCTCATAAGTACTGTTCTGTCTATGCTGCACATTATGGTTAGTACATTTACTTTGCCATTGGTGATTCAATGCTGCCACTTGGTCCCTACTACTCCTCGATCCACCTAAGCCCATTGAATTTAAGTCTTCCAACTGGGCGGCCGCATCTCCCATTGTTAGGTCTGGAACAAGGAGAAGAGCAATGATAGGAGCCTTCATATTTGGTGCTGCCCCTCTCACCAATTTATTAAGTACATTTCTGGTAAAAGGCATGTCATCTGGATTCTCCCATTGAGAATTGGATTTTAAAGAACGTATCCAGTCAAGCATACCAATTTCCCTGAGCCTCTTAATCCCATCGTCAACATTAAGCCAAGGAATGTCTGGAATCTCCAGTTCCTTTTCAGATGGCCAAACTTTAATAAATACTTCAGCTACCCACTCGAATAAACTCTTGGCACCATTTTTAACTCTATGAGTGGCAGTGTTAAACCTAGAATCTCTACTCAATGGGCCCATTTCTGTGAACTCACTTTTATCCAGTTTTATGCTCCTTCCACCAGTATCCCACAGCCTTACAATCCATTCCCAGGGGTATTCCCCAGATTGCTACTTAAACGTGTTAGAAAAGTCATGGAGTTCTTTAGGGGTATAGCGCACCTCCTCATGGACCACACTTTTGTTTCACCTTTAGGAGCCTGTTTAGCCTTGAGCCTAGTTATAGGCCTGGAAGCAATCACAGGTGCGCGTGATTTAACTTCAGTATTTACTCATGGCAAAGGTGAAAACAGCACTTTTGTAGAGGGTGGTGTGGGGATTCATCCTCTGCTAAGGGTGGGGAGACCATTTCCTCATGCGGAATAAATGCACCAGAAGTTGAGGGTTCAACGTCCTCGTCCTCATCATCAGTTTGGTCTTCCCACACATTAGCATCCCACTTTTCAGGATCCCACTCTTTACCAATCAGCGCTTTTACTTTAACCGCCGACACCTTTCGAGGCTGGGAATTTAATTTACATTGTAACTCAGCCACTCTAATAATCAAAGTTTGGGTTTGATTTTCAGCAATTCGAGCCCTATTGCTACTGGAGAGAATATTCTCTTCTAGGGCACACTTAGAAACTTCTAAGTTGTTTATGCGCTTTCTGAGTTGGATAATTTCCTCGCTGAGATCTTCCTTTTCCATTTGTAGTTTAATGAGAGATGCTAGGAACAACCAGCCAGGATCATCATTTTCCTTATTCTTACTCATTTTTTGTAAAGTTCCATATACGGAATCGCTGAGCTTCTCAATCCTTGCAAGAGGGGCATCAAGACTGTCCAACACACCTACTTTTACCAGTTCTAGAAACAGTTCACTCCAAACAGTGTCCTCCATGCCACTAGGGGAGTCTTTAGCCACTGGCACTGGGTCAACAAGCCAGCTCCAGAAATCACAAAACTTGCCAGTAAAATTCATTCTTACAATTCTGCTTCTCTAGAACCACTCCTGGTACCAATTTCTGTATTAGTTAGGGTTCTCTAGAGTCACAGAATTCACAGAACGAATATATATATATATATATATATATATATATATATATATATATATATATGAAATTTATTGAGTTGGCTTACAGATATGGCCGAGGTAATCCAGTGAAGGCTGTCAGTAGCCGAGGTAGTTCCAACCATGGCTGCCAACAGCTAGTTGTTCAGTTCGGTAGTCAAGTCGGTGCTGGCTGAAGGCTGGAGAACTCCTGGAGTCTTGGAAGGTCGAAGGAACTGGGCGGCTGGAAGGAAGAACGATTCCTAGCACAGCTGCAAGAAGGCATCTGTTCTCCTTGGTGGCTCCTTTTTATATGATGCCGTACTGGGAGGATCCTTTGAGAGCTTTGGAGGTCCTAATGGGATCTAGGGTGGGTATCCTTCAAGTAGTCTCAGTTGATCTTTTCCAGACGTGGTCTCAGCCCAGCTTAGTTAATACCGGGTGTGTCAAGTTGACATCCAGGCTTAACTATCACAGATGCATATATGTTCAGTATTGGGAAGTCTTCCTGGTGAATTGTACCTGTGACTAAAATGTAGTATCCATCCATGTCTCTTATAATTTTCTTTGGTTTGAAGTCCACTTTGTCTGATATCATAATGGCTACCCCTGCCTGTTTTCTGCTTCCATTAGCTTGTAGAATTGTTGACCAGCCTTTCATTTTTAGGGCATGCCTATCTTTTGTGGTGAGATGGGTTTCCTGCAGACAGCAGATTGATGGATTGTGATTTTTAATCCAAGTTTGTAATCTGTGTCTCTTGATCGGTGCATTAATTCCATTAACATTTAGTGTTATAATGGAGAAACTATTTTTAATTCCAGACATTGATTATGTTTAGTAGTTTTCATAAGTATATTGCTTCGCTTTTAATGGTGTTATACTTGCCTTCTGTTCTCCTGGATATGCCTGTTTTTTTCTTCAAGCTTGAGTATCATTTCTAGCATTTTTTGAATGCCTGGTTTGGTGGACATGTGTCCCTTCAAGTTGTCTTTGTGATGGAAGATTTTTCTTTCTCCCTCAATCATGACTGATAGTTTTGCAGGGTAAATCAGCCTGGGTTGACATTTTTGCTCATTCAATACTTGAAGTATGTCTCTCCAAGCTCTTCTTGCTTTTACTGTTTCAACTGAGAAGTCATTTGTTATTTTAATAGGTTTACCTTTAAAAGTGACTTGTTTTTCTCCCTTGAAGCTCTCAGCATCAGTTCTTTATCTTGAATGTGGAGTGTTTTGACTATTATTTGCTGTGGTGAGCTTCTGTTTTGGTCATATCTGTTTGGGGTACGCAATGCCTCTTGTATATGGATGGGCCTCTCTTTTTTTAGATGAGGAAAGTTTTCCTTGATGATCATTTGAAAAATTTCCTCAGGGGTGGTATTTTGAGATTCTTGCTCTGGTATTCCATGAATACGCATGTTAGGCTTTTTCAGGGTGTCCCATATCTCCTGAATATTTCTCTCAAGTATCTTTTTGGCTTTAACAACCTCTTCCATTGAGCCGGTTAATACTCCCACTTTATCTTCAAGGTCTGAAATTCTGTTTTCTGCTTCCTTAGTTCTGCCGGTAAGACTCTCTGTGGAGTTCTGGGTTGAAGATAACTTGTGTTTTAGCTCAGTTTTAAACTCTGCTTGAGTCTGCTTTACCTGCTCTATGCCAGTTTTTGATTCTTGCACTGTTTATCTCAACTCATCCAAGTGTCTGTTGTGTTCCTCTTCAAAGCAATTGATTCGATTATTTAATTCCTCCTGGATTTCCTCTTTCATAGTATTAAACATGGTAATGATCATATTTTGAAGGTTGTTATCCTGGGTCAGAATTTCTTGGCCATTTTACATGGGTTTGTTCTGGTTGGAGTCTAACATTATGGGATTAATTCCTTCAGTGGGAGATTTGTTTACTTGAGTGTTGTTTCTCATGGATTTGCACTTTGACTTTGGCATTGTCCTTTTAACTATTAAGATCTTCTTTTAATTTCTGTGCGTTTTTCACTAAACTGAATTATTTGGCCTGGGGTTTTGGGAGTGGGCGGAGATGGAGCTTACCTAGGTGGAGGTGAGCCCAGGCTGGACCGCGCCTGTCCTGGGCGGCTGAGTGGGGGAAGGGAGGATCGGGGGTGGTCAGGGTGCTCTTTAACCTGAGGGATCTGGGAGCGGGCAAGGGCACAGGGGGGTGTCCTCCTCCTCCCAGGTCCTGCGCAGCAGCTCCGGCTGGATGGTGGGAGGAGCTGGGTCCCTTCGGCGTCATGAGGTTCTGGGGGTGGGCGGGGACGGAGCTTACCTAGGTCGTGGTGGTGAGGCCCTGCTGGACCACCCGAGTGAGAGTGCCGGGGGGGCAGAGCGGAAGGAAGGGAGTTTGCCAGCACATTTTTTGATTATACTGTTCTTTGCCATTGAGTTTTCTGAGCCCCTGTGTCAAAAATCAAATGATTATATGTGTAGGGGCTTATTCTTGGGGCTTCAAAACTTATCCATTAATCTATGTTTGTGTTTTGGAGCCAGTATCATGCTATCTTTATTACTATTTAATAAAGTATAACACTATATTAATATTTAGTAGTATAATTTAAGGTTTGGCATGGCGATACCTCCAGCAGTGATTTTGTTACTCAGGATTGTTATTGCTATCCTGGGCATTTTGTGCTTCCATATGAATTTTGAGATTGTTCGCTTGGTCAATTCCTTTAAAGGAATGCATTGGGATTTTGCTTGGCATAGTGCTGAATCTGTATATTGCTTTTGATAGGATGGCCATTTGTATGATGTTGATTCTGCCAATCCAGGAGCATGGGAAGTCTTTCCGCCGTACGGGTCTTCTATAATTTCTTTCTTTATAGTTTTAAAGTTTTCCTTTTAAAGCTCTCTCACTTCTTGGGTTAGATTTATACCAAGGTATCTCATTATTTTAGGGAAAATTGTAAATGGGATTGTTTCATTAAGGACTTTTTCACCTTTTTCATTCTTGGTGTACAGGAAGGCCACTGATTTTTGTAAATTTATTTTGTAACCTGCCACTCTGCTGAACCTATGTATTAGTTCCAGGAGTTTCCTGGTGGAGTTTTTAGGATCATGCAGGTACAAGATCATGTCATCTGCAAATAAAGATATCTTGTCTTCTTCCTTTCCAATTTGAATCCCTTTTATCTTCCTCTCTTGTCTTATAGCTCTAGAAAAGACTTCAAGTACAATATTGAATAGAAGTGGTAAGAGTGGACAGCCTTGTCTAATTCCTGACTGAAGTGAGAATGCTTCAAGTTTTGCCCCGTTGTGTATAATCTTTGCTATTTACTTGCTACATAAAGCATTTATTATGTTGATATAAGTTCCTTTTATTCCTACTGTCTATAGGGTTTTGATCATAAAAGACTGTTGGATCTTGTCAAAAGCTTTTTTTCATCTATCAAGAGTATCATATGGTCTTGGACTTTGGATTTGTTTATATGATGGATTGTATTTATTGATTTGCATATGTTGAGCCAATCTTATTTGCCTGGGATAAAACCTACTTGATCACAGTGAATCATCTTTTTGATATGTTTTTGAATCTGATTTGCTAAGATTTTGTTGGGAATCTGCATCTGTGTTCATCAGAGAGATTAGCCTATAGTTTTCTTTTCTAAGTGTATCTTTATTAAGTTTTAGCATTAGTATGATATTAACTTCGTAGAAAGAATTTAAAAGTGTTTCTTCCTTTGCAATTTGATGGAACAGTTAGTTTAAGGAGTATTGGTGTTAGTTGTTCCTTAAATGTCTGATAGAATTCTTAGCTGAATCAGTCTTGTCCAGGACATTTTTTGGTGGGAATATTGGAGATTACTTCATCAATTTCCTCATTTGTTATAGGACTATTTAAATAATTCAAAACTTCCTGATTCAATTTAGGTAAGTTGTGCTTACTCAAGAATTCATCCATTTCTTTTGGGTTATCAAATTTCATGGAGTATAAGTTTTTGAAATATGACTTCATAATTCTCTGAATTTTTTGAGTATCAGTTGTGAAAACTCCATTTGCATTTCTAATTTTGTAGTTTGTGTTTTCTCATATATCGATGTAATTGATTTTTTCAAAGAGACAGTTTTTCATCTGGTTGATTCTTTGTGTAATTTTCCTTATCTCAATTTCAGATATTTCTCCCCTTTTTTTGGCTGATCTCCTCATTTGTACTGCTTTTGGGATTGTTCTTGTGTCTCTAAAGCTTTAAGCAGCATTACTAACCAATTTACTTGTGACATTTACATTTTTTTGATATAGGCATTAAGTGGTATAAATTTACCTCTTAGGACAGCTTTCACTGTGTCCCAGAGATTTTGATGTGTTGTATTTTCATTATCATTCACTTCTAGGAAATCATGAATTACTTTTTGATTTCTTTCTGAACCCATTTATCATTAAATATCATAGTGTTTAATTTCCAAGAGCTGGTGTATTTTCTGCTATTCATTCACCATGTTGTGGATGTCAAGCTTAGACCATGGTGGTCTGACAGGGTACAGGCTATAATTTCAATTTTCCTGTATATGGAGAGAATCATTTTTGGACCAATATGTGGTCTATTTTGAAGAAAGTTCTGTGGGCTGCTGAGAAGAATGTGTATTCCTTGTTGCTTTGATGGAAGGTTTGATAGAGATCTATTAGGTTCATTTCAGTAAGGGTTTTCTTTTGTTCCAATGTGTCTCTGTTGATTTACCCCATGTTGAGAGTGGGTATTGAAATTCCCAAGTATTATCTTTGTGGACTGACTTCTTGTTTTAAACACTGTAGTGTTCACATAATGAATGTGGAAGAGCACATATTAGGTGCATATATGTTCATTATTTTGAAGTCTTCATGATGAGTTGTTCCTGTGACTAAAATACAGTATCCTTCTGTATCTCTTATGATATTCTTTGGTTTGAAGTCCACTTTGCCTGATACCATTGCTACTCCTACTTATTTCCTTCTTCCATTAGGTTGAAAAAATATTGACCAGCCTTTTACTTTCAGAATGTCTTTTGTGGTGAGATGTGTTTCCTGACGGCAGCAGATGGATAGGTTTTGATGTCTAATTCATGTTTATAACCTATGTCTTTTAATTGGCAAGTTAATTCCATTGATATTTAGAGTTATAATGGAGAAATTACTTTTGATTACTGACATATTTTGTATTTAGTGGCTTTCATAAGTGTATTATGTAACTTGTAGTTTGTAGTGATATTATACTTGTCTTCTGTCTTCCTTGATATGGTTGTTCTCTTCTTCAAGCTTGAGTATATTTTCTGGCATTTTTTGAAAGCTTGGTTTGGTGGTCATGTATGCCTTCAACTTGTCCTCATGATGGAAAATTTTTCTTTCACCCTCAATCATGAATGATAGTTTTGATGGGTATATCAGCCTGGGTTGACATTTGTACTCATTCACTATTTGAAGTATGTCTCTCCAAGCTCTTCTTTTACTGTTTCCATTGAAAAAGCATTTGTTACATTAATAGATTTACCTTTAAAAGTGACTTTTTTTCCTCTTGAAGCTCTCAGCACATTCTCTTTGTCTTGTATGTGTAGTGCTTTCACTATTATTTTTCATAGCGAGATTTTATTTTGGTCATATCTGTTTGGGGTGTGGTATGCCTCTTTTATTTGGATGGGCCTCTCTTTCTTTAGATGTGGAAAGTTTTCCTTTATGATAATTTGAAAAATTTCCTTGGGTGTGGTATTTTTGGATTCTTGTTCTGGTATTCCATGAATGTGCATGTTAGGCTTCCTCAAGGTATCCCACAACTCCTGAATGGTCTTTTGAAGTATTTTTTTTGGCTTTAACAACTTCTTTGAATGCACTGGTTTGTTCTTATACTTTGTCTTCAAGATCTGATAATCTCTCTGGTGAGAAAGGGAGGGCATACAGTCTGGCAGATAGAAGGTAACCATTTTGCAAATCGAAGACTGACTTCCCCACTCACCGTGGTCTCCTACTCTTATTCCATCTACCTTTGAATCTATTCTTATAATAAGACTCTATTTAACAGCCTTTTATCTCTGGCCAGGGGGTGACATCCAATACCCATCAGGATGGAGGTAAGGGCAGTGCAGGAGCACCAAAACTGAAAAAAAATCAATAAACCACAATTCAGAACATCAGAGACTCCATATCAACCACCTGGAACCAGGCCAGCCTAATCTCTCCCCATCCCAAAGCTCAGGGAAATTTGTGCAAGAGGGAGCTGTAAGATTGTAAGAGCCTAAAGATGGGGAAGAGCAATGATATGCAAGATACTCCGCACAAGTTAGGGCTGAAGTAATCATAATAGGACTTTGCATGACCTGCACAATGACCAACATATCATTGACCCCCCCAAAGTCTAGGATGAATCACAGGCACTAGGATCCTTAGAGGCAAGGGATTAACAGTCACAATAGTGTTCCCATACTAAGAGGGAACACAAAAAATTACTCTAGGCAATGCTACAGAGTCCTTATACCTTATCAGAAAGGAGGACCCAGAGGAAAGTTTGACATACACAGTAAAAGATGCTCTAGGGGTGTGGGGGGGTAATGGGAGAAAGGGAAGGGGGCAAAGAAGGGGAAAAGTGGGTGGGAGCAAGGGGATCCAGGGAAAGGTGGAGGGAGGGTGGGGAATGGAGTACTTATCAAGCTTGTATGAGTGGAAAAAATAAATAAATATTTTTTAAAAAGATCTGATAATTTATTTTCTGCTTTGTTACTTCTGCTGATAAGACTGTTGTGTTCTGGGTTGAAGGTCCTTGTCTTTTAGTTTGAGTGTAAACTCTGCTTGAGATTGTTTTAATTGCTCTATCCCTTTGTTTGTTTGTTTATTTGTTTCTGCAACTTCTTTTCTCATCTCCTCAGAGTGCCAGTGTTTTGTTTCTCATGGATTTGTACTATCACCTGGGCATTTTTGTTTTATCTCTTATTTCCTTCTTTTTGTTTTTGTGTATTTTTGACTGAATTGAATTAGACAGTATTATTAAACTATTACTATTAGACATTATTACTATAAGGCTAGTGTTTGGCTTGGAGTTGTATATGCCTGTCTGGTGGTGTTGTTATTTATTTCATAGATAAGACTATTGGACTGTTAGTATATAAATTAAGGCAGGTTTAGTAGACAGGGATTAAAGAATAAAATGTTAGTGCACTTTTTAGGTTTACTTGCTTGGCGACATATGATGGTGAATGGTATAGTCCCTGAAGTTGTATGTTAAGTTATGGTGACTAATAATTGAGAGTAACAGGATGGTAAAAAGGGTTTTCTTATCTTAGACCTGGATTGGAAGATTCTCTCTGGTATGATGGGATGGTTTTAGAACATCTCAAATGTAAGGTGTTGGTCCCCTAACCCATTGCTTGGGTTTTCTCAGGACTCTGTTGAATTCTGAACAGTGAGTCTGCTGGGTCTGGGGTCCAGGATAGAAAGGCAGAGTGACTGGTAGGATGACCTGAAGCCTTGGGCATGGCCTATGGGCCTTCCCCAGTTTCAGAAAGACAGACTGGCTAGTGGGGTATGAAGATGATTTGTGGCTTGGGGCAATGTCTAGGGTCCTTACCCGAGGAGTAGGGAATCCATCTGCATTCAGGTCTGGGGGGCACAAAGCTTAAATATTTTTAAACTTCTAGTATTCTTAATACTTTCAAAAACAAAACTGTTAGCAATGGTAAGGAAAATATTTTACATGAAAATAAAATATTTACATATAAAATAATATTAAAAGTACTTCTTGAACAAGTCCCTGAATTTGATCCCTAACAGTGAAAAGAAAAATTACTTTGTCAATATAGTTAAGGCATATATATATATATATATATATATATATATATATATATATATATATATATATGTATTATATATAATATAGTCTAGTATGTAAGTATAGGCAAGTTTGAACACATTCATGAAACATGATAATACTTGATTATAATTTTGTTTTGTTGGATTAATAAAATTTTCATTCACAGAAAAAAAAATTACAAAAACCACATTGCAAGACTAAATGACAACTAAAAGCTACTTTTTCCTATATTCTATTTTTGCCTGATTTGACAGTTGGCACCATGATACTATAATGGATTTAATTTCAGTACGTTGTTTTTATTTTTTACTCCAAAAGCTTGATTTATTCTTTTTTTTTCCCACTACAAACTTTGTTATTGGCAATTTAGACCTGAAAATTAAATTTGAGATCTACTTGACTTCTATAAGGACTTATTCATGAAGGATGAATTTCACTTAGCAGAATTGTCTAAGCATAAACTATTTTTCTTAATGATTCATGTCACTGTGGACAACATACCTTTGATACATGACAGAAATAGTAAGAGTTGTGTGGTCTTACAGAGTTTACATAAATTTTCAGGGAAACTGGTTGATGATATTCATTCTACAAAAAATGTAAAGTAGAACTATAATGGGGAAAAGCATCAAAAACAATTAAGAAAAATGACTTCCTAGATCACTAAAAGAAAATAAGGCCTTTTATATAGTTTGTTCCATCTTACTTTATAGCTGCATTTATTCTTTCAGAGTAGAGTTGATGAGCTAAACTGGTAATAAATAGTGTAATAAATTTCCTGTTCGTGTAAAATGGTAATAGAATTTTTATTAGAAATAGGGAAGCAATAAGTACAGTTGTCAGAATCTTGGCGTCCAATCCAAAATAAAACATGAAAGTGATAAGCTCATAAATAACATAGAGGGACAGCACAACAGAGGAAAATGTGAAAGAGTAGAGCTAGAAAAGTTTCTCAGAAATGTCTTTTGCTAATCTTAACAAACCATACTCTGGGCCAGGTTAATCAGCTTCTATTTATAGAATTTTTTAATGAAACTAAGATCATCTCAATAGCATTAATAAGGAAAAAAAGTTTTTTTTTTTTCTTTATTGTATACGGCTAACTCTCCATTGGGTCCTCCTCCCCGATGACATATAAGGACCCAGTGGCATTTCCATAAGCCCTTTCTCTTGTTCCCCTTAAGCATAAGATCACTACTATGGCTGTCAATCCCTTGCCTCCAGGGGTCTCGGTGCCCTTAACAGATGCTAGACTTTATGAGGGCAACAGTGCGCTGGACATTGCTCAGGGCATGCAAAGTCCCATTACGATTGCTTTGGCCCCAACTATTGTTGAGAATCTTGCAAATCGTTGCTCCTCCCCTCCTTTTGCTCTTACAATCTTACCGCCCCCTCTTCCGCAAATGTCCCTGAGCTCCAGGATGGGGAGAGATTAGGCTGTCCTAGTTCTATGTGATTGATATAGTCTCTGAAGTTCTGGATTGTGGTTTGTTGATTTTCTTTTGCAGTTTTGCTGCTCCTGCAATTCCCTTCACTCCATTCTGCTGGGCACTGTATGTCACCCCTTGCAGACCTTGATGGAGGCCTATTTTCTCTGCTGTAACATGGTCTCCTCTCTCCTTGTTTCTGGTGTGGCCCTCCTAACCCATCTCTCTTGTTCATAATCCTTGCAATTACTGTGTTTCATAGGTTTACTTTTGAGTGTCTCAATGTGGGCTGGGTGAGTTTGGTACTAGGAGCCACCTATTAGGGAGTACATACGGCGCTTAATTTTCTGGGTTTGGGATACTTCACTTAATATAATTCTTTCTAATGACATCCATTTCCCAGCAAATTCCAGTAATTCATCATTTTTGATGGCTGAGTAGTACTCCATTGTATAGATGTACCACAGTTTCCTTATCCACTCGTCAACTGTTGGACATTTAAGTTGATTCCATGACTTTGCTATTGTAAACAGTGCTGCTATGAACATGGTCGAGCTTGTGCTATCGAGGCGAACCTCTGCTGCATGGGGGGTTATTCCCAAAAGTGGGATAGCAGGGTCATATGGCATTTCAATCTTTAATTTCTTTAAGAATATCCAGACGGCTCGCCAGAGTGGCTGTATGAGCCTGCATTCCCACCAACAATGTAGGAGAGTTCCCCTCTCTCCACATCCTCTCCAGCATTTGTCGTTGTTTGTATTGTGGATTTTTGCCATCCTGACCGGGGTGAGATGATATCTCAGGGAAGTTTTGATTTGCATTTCCCTGATGGCAAAGGAAGTGGAGCATTTTTTAAGATAATTGTTAGACATTTTAATTTCATCCCTGGTAAAGTTTCTTTGAAGTTCCAGGGCCCATTTTTTAATTGGGCCAGTGTTTTCCTTGGAGTTTAATTTTCTAAGTACTTTGTGCACTCTGGACAGTAGAGCTCTGTCAGATATGTGGTTAGTGAAGATTTTCTCCCATTCTGTGGGTTGCCTTTGAGCTCGTGTGACAATCTCTTTATCTGAACAGAAGCTCTTTAATTTCACAAGATCCCAACTGTTGAGAGTTGGTAGCAGTGACTGTGCCATTGGATGTCTGTTTAGGAAGTGTTGGCCTAGCCCAATCAGCTCGAGGGAGTTCCCTATCCTTTCGACTATGGTTTTTAAAGTCTCTGGCCTGATATCAAGGTCCTTGATCCATTTGGAATTAAGTCTTGTACATGGTGACAAGTACGGGTCCAGCTTTAATCTTCTGCATGTGGAGATCCAGTTTTGCCAGCACCATTTGTTGAAGATGCTGTTCTTTTTCCATTGGATTCTTTGGGCCCCTTTGTCAAAGACCAAATGGCTGTAACTTTTTGGGCTTATATCTGGGTCTTCAATCCTTATCCATTGATCTGTGTGTCTATTTTGGAGCCAGTACCAGGCTGTTTTTATAACTATGGATTTGTAGTATAGACTTAGGTTTGGTATGGTAATACCTCCAGCTGTGTTTTTGTTACTCAGGATTGTTTTTGCTATCCTGGGTCTTTTGTGTCTCCATATGAACTTTGAGATTATTTGGTCAACTTCTTTGAAGAATTGCTTTGGGATTTTGATTGGTATAGCATTGAATCTGTATATTGCCTTTGGTAGGATGGTCATTTTTACAATGTTGATTCTGCCAATCCAGGAACAAGGGAGGTCATTCCACCTTCTGGTGTCTTCTGCAATTTCTTTCTTTAGGGTTTTAAAGTTTTCATTGTAAAGGTCTTTTACCTCCTTAGTTAGGTTTATACCAAGGTATTTCATTTTTTTAGGGGCTATAGTAAATGGTATTGTTTCTCTCAAGGCTTTTTCACTTCTTACATTCTGGGCATATAGGAAGGCCTCTGATTTTTGCACATTTATTTTGTATCCTGCCACCCTGCTGAACTTCTCAATTAGTTCCAGGAGCTTCCTGGTGGAGTTTTTGGGATCACTCAGGTATAAGATCATGTCATCTGCAAATAGGGATAGCTTGATTTCTTCCTTGCCGATTTGAATCCCTCTCATGTCCCTTTCTTGTCTTATGGCTTCAGCTAAGACTTCAAGTACAATATTGAATAGAAGTGGTGAGAGTAGACAGCCTTGTCTAGTTCCTGATCGAAGTGGGAATGCTTCCAATTGTTCCCCATTGAGCATAATCATTGCTGTGGGCTTGTTGTATACAGCTTTTATTATATTGATAAAGGTTCCTTCCATTCCTACTGTCTCTAGCGTTTTGATCATAAAAGGCTGTTGGATCTTGTCAAAAGCTTTTTCTGCATCTATCGAGAGTATCATGTGGTCTTGGACTTTGGACTGGTTTACATGATGAATTACATTTATTGATTTGCGTATGTTGAACCAACCTTGTGTGCCGCGGATGAAGCCTACTTGGTCCCCATGAATGATCTTTTTAATATGTTTTTGAATCCGATTTGCTAAGACTTTGTTGAGAATCTTTGCGTCTGTGTTCATCAGGGAGATCGGCCTATAGTTTTCTTTTTTAAGTGAATCTTTATTAGATTTTGGGATTAAAACGATATTAACTTCATAGAAGGAATTTGGTCGTGTTCCTTCCTTTGCTATTTGATGGAACAGTTTAAGGAGTATTGGTGTTATTAACTCCTTAAATGTCTGGTAGAACTCTGTGCTGAATCCATCTGGTCCAGGACATTTTTTGGTGGGAAGATTCGAGATTACTTCCTCAATTTCCTTATATGTTATAGGACTATTTAAATAATTCACAACTTCCTGATTCAATTTAGGTAAATTGTGTTTACTTAGAAATTCATCCATCTCTTTTGTGTTGTCAAACTTCACAGAGTATAAGTTTTTGAAATATGATGTTATAATTCTCTGGATTTCTTGGGTATCAGTAGTGATAACTCCATGTTCATTTCTAATTTTGTTAATTCGGGTTTTCTCTCTCTTGCTTTTGGTTAGTTTGGCTAGGGGTGTATCAATCTTGTTGATTTTTTCAAAGAACCAGCTTTTTGATTGGTTGATTTTTTCTATCGTTTTCTTAGTCTCGATTTCAGATATTTCTCCCCTTATTTTGCTAATCTCTTCTCTTCTACTGCTTTTGGGATCAGATTGCTCTAGTTTCCTTAAAGCTTTAAGCTGCATTGTTAAGTTGTTTATTTCTGATGTTTCCATTTTTTTGACGTGGGCATTAAGAGCTATGAACTTACCTCTTAGAACAGCTTTCATTGTGTCCCAGAGATTTTGGTAAGTTGTATTTTCGTTATCATTCACTTTCAGGAAATCTGAATTTCCTTTTTAATTTCTTCCTGAATCCAGTTCTCATTCAGCATCATAGTGTTAAGTTTCCAGGAGTTAGTGAATTTTCTCTTGTTTGATGTGTTGTGCATGTCCAGCTTTAGGCCGTGGTGGTCTGATAGGGCACATGTTAGAATTTTAACTTTCTTGTATATGTGTAGATTCATTTTGTGGCCCAGTATGTGATCTATTTTGGAGAAAGTTCCGTGTGCTGCTGAGAAAAATGTGTATTCTTTGGTGCGTGGGTGAAAAGTTCGATAGAGATCTGTGAGGTCCATTTCTTTCAGGGTTTGATTAAGTTTCAAAGTGTCTCTGTTAAGCTTTTGACCTGTTGATCTATCCCATGTAGAGAGGGCGGTGTTGAAGTCCCCAAGAATTATCGTTTTGGGGTTGATTTCATGCTTTAGACGCTGTAGGGTTTTCTTAATGAATATGGAGGAGCCCGTATTGGGTGCATATATGTTCAGTATTGTGAAATCTTCCTGGTGAATTGTACCTGTGACTAAAATGTAGTATCCATCCGTGTCTCTTATAATTTTTTTTGGTTTGAAATCCACTTTGTCTGATAGCATAATGGCTACCCCTGCCTGTTTTCTGCTTCCATTTGCTTGTAGAATTGTTGACCAGCCTTTTATTTTTAGAGCGTGCCTATCTTTTGTGGTGAGATGGGTTTCCTGCAGGCAACAGATTGATGGATTGTGATTTTTAATCCAAGTTTGTAATCTGTGTCTCTTGATCGGTGAATTAAGTCCATTAACATTTAGTGTTATAATGGAGAAACTATTGTTAATTCCAGACATTTATTATGTTTAGTAGCTTTTATAAGTATATTGCTTCGCTTTTAATGGTGTTATATTTGCCTTCTGTTCTCCTGGATATGCCTGTTTTTTTCTTCACGCTTGAGTATCATTTCTAGCAGTTTTTGAAGGCCTGGTTTGGTGGCCATGTGTCCCTCAAAGTTGTCTTTGTGCTGGAAAATTTTTCTTTCTCCCTTGATCATGACTGATAGTTTTGCAGGGTAAATCAGCCTGGGTTGACATTTTTGCTCATTCAATACTTGAAGTATGTCTCTCCAAGCTCTTCTTGCTTTTACTGTTTCGACTGAGAAGTCATTTGTTATTTTAATAGGTTTGCCTTTAAAAGTGACTTGTTTTTTCTCCCTTGAAGCTCTCAGCACCAGTTCTTTATCTTGAATGTGGAGTGTTTTAACTATTATTTGCCGCGGTTTGCTTCTATTTTGGTCGTATCTGTTTGGGGTGCGGAATGCCTCTTGTATATGAATGGGCCTCTCTTTTTTTAGATGAGGAAAGTTTTCCTTGATGATCGTTTGAAAAATTTCCTCAGGGGTGGTATTTTGAGATTCTTGCTCCGGTATTCCATGAATACGCATGTTAGGCTTCTTCAGGGTGTCCCATATCTCTTGGATATTTCTCTCAAGTATCTTTTTGGCTTTAACAACCTCTTCCATTGAGCTGGTTAGTACTCCCACTTTATCTTCAAGGTCTGAAATTCTGTTTTCTGCTTCATTAGTTCTGTTGATAAGACTCTCTGTGGCGTTCTGGGTTGAAGATAACTTGTCTTTTAGCTCAGTTTTAAACTCTGCTTGAGTTTGTTTTAACTGCTCTATGCCATTTTTTGTTTCTTGCACTGTTTTTCTCAACTCCTCCAGATGTCTGTTGTGTTCCTCTTCAAAGCGATTGATTCGATTATGTAATTCCTCCCAGATTTCCTCTTTCATAGTATTGAACATGGTAATGATCATATTTTGAAAGTAGTTATCCTGGGTCAGGCTTTCTTGGCCTTTTTCCGCGGGTTTGTTCTTGTTGGAATCTAACATTATGGGATTAATTTCTTCAGTGGGAAATTTGTTTACTTGAGTGTTGCTTCTCATGGATTTGCACTTTGACTTTGGCATTGTCATTTTAACTCTTAAGATCTCTCAATTTCACTAAACTGAATTATTTGGCCTGGGGTACTGGTGGGCGGGGCCCTAACGGGGACTCACCTAGGGCGTGGGGTGAGGCCCGGGTGGACCGTGCGGGTGTCCCAACCGGTGGAGCGGGGTGGGGTGAAAAGGGACGATGGGCGCGTAGGCGTGGAGCTATTTAACCCGAGGGCAGCTGGGGCGGGGCCCGGGCGCAGGGGGAGGTCCTCCTCGTCCCTCGGCCCCCGCGCGGCTCCGGCTGGATGGCGGGAGTCGGAGCCGGGTCCCTGTGGGCTGACCTGGGGTCCTAGAGCGTGCGGTGAGAGCCCGGCTGGATCTCGCGTATGCGTCCCGACCGGCGGAGCGGGGGGGGGGGGGTGGCGAAAGGGGGAAAAAAAGTTTTTTTAATTATTTATTTAACTGTGTGCATGTACGTGTGTATGTGGGCTCGCATGTGTGTCTGTGTAGAACCACGGACGAACTGGCGAACCATGGATGCCTCCACCTCCTTCTGCCCCGGGATTCACAGGCTCCGCCCTACCAGGACCAGAAGCGCAGGCCGCCCCCGCTTCTGCCTGGCGTCTATACGTGGGATCTGGCATCCAAACTCAGGACCTTCCGCCTGCAAGGCGGAAGCTTAACCCCTGAGCCACCTCTCCAGCCCGGTAAAAAAAGCTTTTTAAAGGGATTATTCAATAGGATTGTTTGAATGCCTTGCCATCTGAACATTTAATTTAATTTAATTTAATTGTAAGTTTTAATGGAAATTTGATCACCTCTTTTGAATCTTCCCTATTATGTTTGCATAAAAAAGAAGCTAGACACATGAAAAGAGAATGATATTTTGTCTACATATTCTAGAGAAGAAGAGGAAAAGAGGGTGCAAAGAAGATCTCACTCTAAGGTGACATTTATCATTGCAAGCATTTCTCTGGAGAGTCAAAAAGCAGGAACAGGATTTGATGATTCCTTGAGGAATGTTTGAAAGTATTAAGATATGTGAAATAAAGCTAGCATTTGGGTGACAAACATAACTTTTGTTACAGAGGTCAAAATAAGGATCTCTTAATGAACAAGAAATCTATTGGGTCAAGGATTCTTTGTAACACTGAGAAGATAAGACATATTTATTCATTTATTTTATAATTCAGTACATTGATATGCTTGTTAGCAAATGTCTTATCTTTATCTTTATGAATAGATTTCATCTGTCATTATCTCTTTTTGAAGAAAGAATGTATTCTTGATATTATAAATGTGAATTATAGTTTTAATGGTCAAAGGAAGCAGTAAGTAAAAAATTACAATTTTCATTCCAGATGCTCATCCTAGCATGCTAAGGTAGATATGTGCTCTTTTCTAAGAGAATATATACTTTATATATAATCATGTTGAAGTTCAGAGAGCTGAAAAATTTGTCCAATATCAGTGGACAACTTATCTAATGGATTAACATAAGAGAGATGCTTAGGATTGTTTAAGAATTTTGTCTATGAAAACTCTTTTTATTTTGTGGCTTGCTATTTTTGTTACATTTCATCTTCCATTATTTTAGAGTAAAATTAATATATTTAATGATGTTTCTACATATCTCTTGAACTTGGTAAAGTACATTTTTATTCAGAAAGAAAACTTAAAGTTAACCTAGTGATGTATATATTTCATGAATAAAGCCACACTGATTTGCAACAAAGTAACTGTGCATGATATTAAAACATACAGTGCATATGTTAATATGTCATGGTGCAAATATATCTGCACAAAATTTTAAGTCTAATTTAATATGTCATTAACTAGCCAATAAGTATATCCAGAAAGATGAAATCCTTTGTTTATTTGATTTTACTTGGTATCACACTAGCTTAAGTTGCCATATTTTGTTTCAAATATAAATATTTTACAAGTCTTGGGGATGCAGTTTAATGGGAGAGTATGTGCTAACATACACAACTCTGTGTTTATTGCTCTACTAACAAAATAAATACAACAACATACAAAAATAAAATAAAGCAATTGAATACAATACATTTTATTTACAAAATGTCATTTAGCCTGCCTTAGGTGAGACCAAAGCCATAAAGGCCTCCAAGCGCAACCCAGGGGGTAAAAAACCTCCTACCCACCCTATCTCATATCTGTCCTGGGATCCCTAGCCCATGCCAGGTGAGCCAAAAGCATCTATCAAAGACAGTAGCTATAGACTTAACAGAAAATGTTCAGGTCAAAAACCTCATGTTTTAACAACAAAATACTCAAAGCGCCAGGAAAACATGTCTCCAGAAACAACAAAAATAAACTCACATAATATAGACACTAATCAGAGCAACCTCATGGATACCATTTATGGAATCAATACTGAAGATAATGTCCTCCAAGAAACTTTATCAACT
Source organism: Typhlomys cinereus (assembly GCA_023101885.1). Taxonomy (NCBI): domain Eukaryota; kingdom Metazoa; phylum Chordata; class Mammalia; order Rodentia; family Platacanthomyidae; genus Typhlomys; species Typhlomys cinereus. The sequence continues at coordinate 1,249,213 of JALPQD010000068.1, read as the reverse complement.
TGATCAACAAACTTAGAGAAATACAAAATGAGAGAGAGAAAGAAATGACAAAAGTACGTGAAAAGTTTAGAGAGGAGGTAAGTAACCACATGACATTATATGACCAGGAATATAATAAAAAAAATCTGAGATGAAAATGAAAATATAGGAAAAGAGAACAAGTTCAGAACAGGCCAAAAAGCATCAAACCAAAATTCACCTGGAATTCAAAACTAAACTAACTGTAATTAAAAACCAAATAGACAGTAATGCACACAGAATAGATCAAGCAGAAGATAAAGTATCAGATGTGGAAGATAATCTGACAGAACAAGATCATTCAACTAAAGAAATTGAAACGTCAAATAAAAAAAAAATGAAAGGAATATCTAAGTACTCTGGGCAAACATGAAGAGGCCAAACCTATGAATCCATGTAATCCCAGAACAGAAACACAAGGAAAACAAAACCCAGTCCAGATATTTCAATCATAAATGAAAACTTCCCATACCTAAGGGAAAAGTGTCCCATCCAAATACAAGATAAATATTTCACACCATTCAGATATGAACAAAATAAAAATACAAGGCAGGTAATACTAACATCTCAGTTATAGGACAAAGATATTTTGAGAGAATAAAAGAGAGAATTAAAAACTAGTCTCATTTAAAGGAAAACCATTTAGAATAACAGCTGACTTCTTAATGGAAGCAGTAAAAGCCAGATGGGCCTGCAATAGCATTCTTCAAGTTATGAAATATCACAAATGGCAAGCTGGACTGCTATATCCAGCCAAACTACCACCAATGCTTGAAGGAGAAAGAAACATATTTCCAGTCTAAAATAAAGTTCAAACCAGGACTGTAGAAAACACTAGTAAATATTCTCAAAATAAATGAAATTGGTTTGCATATTCAAGAAGATAAAAGGGAAAAATTATACCTATATAGCTACCAGACAGAGAAATGCCAATATACAAAAACCAATATTCAAAAATGACAAGAATCACTTCCTGCTCCATACCACTATGGACTCCCTGCTCCTAGAGAAGGCCCTAGGCTACACCATGGGCCTCAGGTCATCTGTAGCCCCACAAGCCAGTAGGCCTTTCTGCTTCAGGGAAAGGCCCCTAGGCCACCTGCAGGACCCAGGTCTCTGTGAACCCCACTAGCCATTTGGTCTTTCTACTCTGGAGCACAGTGGGCTCCCTGCTCCTCCTGCAAGGCCCATAGTTGATGCCTCAGGCCCTAGGTCATCAGCAATACCTACTAAATCATCCCTTCGAACAGGAGAGAATCTTTGCATCCAATTCTAAGTAAACACTTTTTACTGTCCCATTACTCTAAATTGTTAGTCACCATAGTTTAACATTTCCAAGTAGCCCACCCAAAAACCTATACAACTTCAGGGACTATACCACACACCCTTACACATTACCAAGGAAGTAAAACTAAAAAGTGTACTACCATACTAATCTTCAATCCTGCCTAATAAATCCACCTTAATAGAAATTCTAACATTTCAATAGCCTCAACTAGGAAACAACACCAATACCAGACAGGCATATCCAACTCCAAGGCAACCACTAGCAATAAATGCTCAAGTGTAATAATACTGTCTAATTCAGTTCAGCAAAAAACAAACAAAAACAAAAATAAGGACATAAGAGATAAAACGAAAATGCCCAGGTCACAGGACAAATCCATGAGAAACAAAAACTGAGACAACAAATCTCCTACAAAAAGTATCAACCTCATTATGATGGAATCCAACCAAAAAAAAAAAGCATAGAAAATAGCTAAGAAAGACATACCCAAGATAATGATCAAAATGATGAAAGAGGAAATATGGAAGGAATTAAATAACTCCATCAACCAATTTGAGCAGGAACACAACAAACACTTGGAGGACAAGAAAAAAACATTTGAAGAAACAAAAATAAGCATAAAGCAGTTCAAACAATCTCAAGCAAAGATTAAACACAAACTAAATGACAAGTTATCTTCAACCCAGAACTTAACAGAGAGTCTTATCGCAGAACTAACAAAGCAGAAAATAAAATATTGGATCTTGAAGACAAAGTAGAAGAACAAACCAGTGCAGTCAAAGAAGTTGTTAAAGCCAAAAAGATACTTGAGAGGAATATTCAGGAGATATGGGATACCTTGAAGAAGTTTAACATGCTCATTTATGGAATACCAGAAAAAGAATCCCAAAATATCACACTTGAGTAGATTTTTCAAATTATCATAAAGGAAAACTTCCACATCTAAAGAAATAGAGACCCATCAAAATACCAGAAATATACCATACTCCAAACACATAACACCAAAATAGAAACTTGCCACAGGAAATAGTTAAAACACTACACATACAAGACAAAGATAATGTGATGAGAGCTTTAAGAGAATAAAATCAAGTCACTTTTAAAGGTAAACCTATTAAAATAACAAATGATTTTTCAATGGAAACAGTAAAAGCTAAAAGAACGTGTTGAGACATACTTCAAATATTGAATGAGCACACAGGTCAACCCAGGCTGATATAACAATCAAAGGTATCAGGCATGAACAAGGGTGAAAGAAAAACTTTCCACCATGAAGACAAGTTGAAGGCTTACATGACCACCAAACAAGGCCTTCAAAAAATGCTAGAAAAGACACTCAAGCTTGAAGAAAAGAACAACAATATCCAAGAAGACAGAAGGGATGTATAATAGCATCACAACCTACAAGCTAAATAATATAGTTATGAAAGTCACTAAACACAAAAATTTCAGGAATCAAAAGGAATTTCTCCATTATAACCCTAAATATCAATGGAAATAACTTACCAATGAAAAGACTCAGGTTACCTTCTGCTTCAGGAAACACATCTCACTGCAAGAGACAAGTACATTCTAAAAGTAAATGGCAGGTGACTAGTTCTTCAAGCTCGTGGAACCAGGAAACGAGCAGAGGTAACAATTATGGTATCTGACAAAGAGGACTTCAAACAAAAGAAATTAATAAGAGATACAGAAGGATACTACATTTTAGTCACAGAAAGACTTCACAATATCAAATATATATGCATCTTACTATGAGATCCTGCACATTTATTAAAGAGACACTAAACATCTAAAACAAGATATCAATCACAAAAAGATAATGTTGAAGATTTTCGTACTCTATTCTCATCATGGGATAGGTCAACAGGAAAAAAACTCAACAGAGACACACTGGAAATAATTCAAGCCCTTACTGTAATGGACCTAAAAGATCTCTATCAAACCTTCCATCCAAGAACCAAGGAAGACACATACTTCTCAGCAGCCTATGGAACTTTCTCTAAAATACAACATAAATTGGGCAACAAAATGAATCTCCACATAAAAAGGAAATTATAGTCTGTACCCTCTCAGGCGACCATGGTCTAAAGCTTAACATTCATAATACAATAAATAGCAGAAAACACACTCAGTCTTGGAAATTAAACACAAAGATGCTGAATGAGAAATGGGTTCAGAAAGAAATCAAAAAGGAAATTCAAGATTTCATAAAAGTAAGTGGTAATGAAAATACAACACATCATAATTTCTGGGACACAGTGAGAGCTGTTACCAATATCGAAAAAATGGAAACGTCACAAGTAAATAACTTAGCAATGCAGCTTAAAGATTTAGAGATACAAGATCAGTTCAATCCTAAAAGCAGTGGAAAAGAGATTAGCAAAATCAAGGGAGAAATATCCAAAATGGAGATAAGGAAAACTATACAAAGAATCAACCAGATGAAAAGCTGTTTCTTTGAATATGTCATTAAGTGGGTTTGGTATATCAGGACCCACTTATTATGGAGTACATATGGTGTCTAACTTTTTCTTTCTGGGATACTGCACTTGATATAACTTTCTCTAATTCCATCCATTTCCTGACAAATGACCTTCAATACCAATGGGGATACAGCTAAGGGCAGTACAGCATAAGCAAAACTGAAAACAGCAACAAACTATAATTTGGAACACCAAGAACCCTACATTATTCATTTGTAACTAAACCAGCCAAATCTCTCCCCATCCTAAAGCTCGGGGAGCCTTGCAGAAGAGGGGGCAGCAAGATTGTAAGAGCCTAAAGATGGGAAGGACCAAAGATAGGCAAGATACTCGACGCAAGTTAGGGCTGCAGCATACAGAGTTGGACTTTGCCTGACCTGCACAATGGCTGACATGTTAACGATCCCCAAAGTCTAGCATGGAGTATAGGGGAGAAGGTTCTAGGCAGTAGTATACTTTGGGTGAAGGGATTAAACAGTCACAAAAGAGTTCCCATACTAACAGGGAGCTCAAGAAGGGGCTCCAGGCTATGCCACTGAGTCCTGAACCTTCACTAGGGGAGAGGACTCAGGAGGAGGATTGGCATTCACATAAAAGGATGCTCCAGGGGATAAGAGGGAGGGAGGGGAAGGCACTTGGAGAGGGAGAGGGAAGGAAAGGAGATGAAAGGAAGGGAGAAAGGGGAAGAGTGCAATGGTGGATAACTGGGGAGGGGAGGGGAAGGGAGAAGACAGGGGTACAAACTGAGCTTGTGTGATTAGGAAAAAAGTAAAATGTGGGAAAAAAAGAGAACAGTATAGGCCAATCTCGTTGATGAACACAGATGCAAAGATTCTCAAAAAAATCTTAGCAAATTAGATTCAAAAGCCTACCAGAAAGGTCTTTCACTGTGATCAAGTAGGTTTTATCCCAGGTACCCAAGATTGGTTCAACATTTGCAAATCAATAAATGTAATCCATCATATAAATCAATACAAAGTCCCAAACCACATGATACTCTATAGATGCAGAAAAATGTTTTGACAATATTCAACATCCTTATATGGGCAAAACTCTAGAGACAGTTCGAATGGAAATATCTCACATCAGCATAATAAAAGCTGTATGCAACAAGCTAACAACAAGGATTATACTAAATGTGGAAATCTTGAAGCATTCCAGCTTTAATCAGGACCTAGATAAGGATGTCCACTCTCACCACTTCTATTCAATCTTGTACTTTGTCTTTTTTTATTATTTATTATTTACTCAATTGTGTGTGTATGTGTGTGTGTGTGTGTGTGTAGAGCCACAGATGAATTGGGGAACCACCATGGACGCCTCCACCTCCTCCTTTACTCTGTCCTGGGATTCACAGGCTCCGCCCTACCAGGACAAGAAACTCAGGCCACCACTGCTTCCACCCGGCGTCTATACGTGGGGTCTAGGATCTGAACCCAGGACCTTCTGCCTGCAAGGCAGAGGCTTAACCCCTGAGCCACCTCTCTGCCCCATACTTTAAGTCTTAACTAGGGCCATAATATAGTGGAGGGAGACAAAAGGATTCAAGTTGGAAAGGAAGAAGTCAAAATATCTCTATTTGCAGATGACATGATCTTATATCTGAGTGATCCTAAAAATTCTACTAGGAAACTCCTGCAACTATACATAAGTACAGCAGAGTGGTAGGATACAAAATAAATATACAAAAGATCAGTCACTTTTCTATACACCAAGGTTAAAAAAGTGAAAGAGTCCTAAGAGAAACAATCCCATTTACTATATCCCTAAAAAACTGAAATACCTTGATATAAATCTAGCCAAAGAAGTGAGAAAGCTTTATAATGAAAACTTTAAAACCCTAAAGAAAGAAATTACAGAAGACACCATGAGGTGGAAACACCTCTTATGCTCCTGGGCCAGCAGAATGAACATCATCAAAATGAATAACATTCCAAAAGCTATGTATAGATTCAACATTATACCAGTCAAAACCCCCAACCAATTCTTTGAATAAATTGACCAAATAATCTCAAAATTCATATGGAAGCACATAAGGACAGCAAAAACAATCCTGAGTAAAAAAACACTTCTGGAGGTATCACCATACAAAACCTTAAACTACACTATGAATCCATAGTAATATAAAAAAACTTGGTTCTGGCTCCAAAATAGATAAATAGATGTTTGGATAAGGGTTGAAGACCCAGATATTAGTCCACACAATTACAGCCATTTGATCTTGGATAAAGGGGTCAAAAATCAATGGAAAAAGAATAGAATCTTCAACAAATATTGCTGACAAATTGTATATTTACATGCAGAAGATTAAAACTGGATCCATACATGTCAACATAAACAAAATCAATTCCAAATGGATCAAGGACTTTAATATTAGGCCAGAGACTATAAAAACCCTAGTTGAAAGGGTAGGGAACTCCCTCAAGCTGATTGGTTCAGGCCAACATTTCCTAAACAGAAATCCAATAGCACAGGCACTAGAACCATAACTCAACAAATGGGATCTTATGAAATTAAAGAGCTTCTGTTCAGATAAAGACATTGTAAAGAAAGCAAAAAGGCAACCCACAGAATGGGAGAAAATCTTCACTAACCACATATCTATTAGAGCTCTATTATCCAGAGTGCACAAAGAACTTAAAAAATGAAACACCAAGGAGATAAATAGCCCTTTTAGAAAATGGGCCTTGGAATTCAGAAGAAACTTTTCCAGGGATGAAAACAAAATGTTTAACAAATATCTTTAAAATGCTCCACATTCCTTGTCATCAGGGAAATGCAAATCAAAACCACTCTGAGATATCATCTTACTCTAGTCAGGATGGCGAAAACCCGCAATTTTAGCATCACTGAATCTTGGAGAGGACTTGGAGAGAAGGGGACTCTCATACATTGCTGGTGGGAGTTAGGCTTATACAACCACTCTGGCTGTCAGTATGGTAATTTCTAAAAAAGTTAAAGATTTAAATACCATATGACGTTGCTATGCTATTACTGGGAATAATCCCCCCAAAATACAGCAATTCACTACAGTGACACAAGCTCAACCATGTTCATTGCAGCTCTATTAACAATAGCAAAGTCAAGGAATCTACCCAAATGCCCAATGGTTGATAAATGGATAATGAAAGTATGGTAAATTTATACAATGGAATACTACTTTGCCATTAAAAAAAGATGAATTAATGAAATATCTGGGAAATAGATGTAATTAGAAGAAATTATATTGAGTGAAGTATTCCAGACAAAGTCAGATGCCTTATGTACTCTATAATAAGTGCATCCTAGTTCCAAACCTTCTTAATGACATATTGAAAGGATATGACATTTGATACCAGTTGGTATGCAGCCAAGGGCAGTGCAGGAACAGCAAAATGCAAAACAACTAGCCATAATTCAAAATATCAAAAACCTCCATTATTCACCTGAAACCAGACCAGCCAAATCTCTCCCCATCCTAAAGCTCAGGGAACCTTGCAGAAGTGGTGGAAGCAAGACTGTAAGAGCCAAAAGATGGGGAAGACTAACAATATGCAAGATACTCTACACAAGTTAGGGCTACAGCAGCCAGGATATAGGCACAATGAGATTGAACCTTGTCTGACCTGCACAATGGCTGACATGTCAACAACCCCCCAAAGTCTAGCATGGATCACAGGGGAGAAGGCTTCAGGCAGTAGGATTCTTAGAGGCAAGGAGTAATACAGTCATAATAGAGTTCCCATGCTAGCGGGCAGCCCAAGAAAGGCCCCAAAGTTATGCTACTGAGTCCTGAACTGTCACTGAGGTAGAGGACTCATAAGGAGGTTCAGTGCCCACATAAATAGATCCTCTGGGGGATGGGAGGAAGTGGTAGGCAAAGGGAGAGGGGGAGGGAAGAACGGGTGTGTGTGTGGGGGAGAGTGCTATGGTGATGATGGGGGGAGGGGTGAGAGAGGGAGAGGAGAGGGATACCTATTGAGCTTAGATGATTAGGCAAAAGTCAAATGTGTACTTAAAAGAAAAAGGAGAAAAAAGGAAGTAAATAAAGAAGAAAGAATGGAGATAAAGAGGAAATGATAAAGGGAGAAAAAAGAGGAAGAAAACAAATGGAAAAATTAGGGAGTGAGGGATGCAAAAAATGACAGGAATCAATAAAATTTCTCAATTATATATTTAAATGAAGATAAATAGACTATCAGCATGGATTAAAAGTCACAATCCCTCAATATACATAAAAATACACCTCTTACCTTGAAAAATAGTCGCAATCACAAGGTCAAAGAATGTTCAAAGATATTCCAATCAAACAGACACATAAAAGAAGCAGGAGTAGTCATCCTAATATCCCACAAAAATAGACTTCAAACCAAAACAAATCGTAAGACATACAGAAGGACATTAAGTACTTGTTAGAGGAACAATGCACCAAGAAGAATATACTATTCTAAACATATATACTCCAAACATAGGCTCAGCCATGTTGATTAAATACTATTGCACATAAATCAACAAGTGAACCAAAATGTAATAATACTAGGGAATTTCAATGTGCCATTCTCACTGAACAGAGACACACTGGAACTAAACAAAACAGTGAACCGAATGGATCTGACAGTTATCTACTGAACACACCTTCTTAAATTTTTATTATTATTATTATTTGTTTAATTGTGCATGTATGCGTGTGTGTGCATGTGTGTATGTGTGTGTGTGTGTGTGTGTGTGTGTGTGTGTGTGTGTAGAACCACGGATGAATTCGGGAACCACCATGGACCCCTCGACCTCCTCCTTGTTTACTCTGCCCTGGGATTCACAGGCTCCACCCTGCCAGTACCAGAAACGCAGGTCGCCCTTGTTTCCACCCCGCGTCTATACGTGGGTTCTAGAATCCGAACTCAGGACCTTCCACCTGCAAGGCAGAGGCTTAACTCCTGAGCCACCTCTCCAGCCCCTGAACACACCTTCTTAACACCAAGGAGCCCATGGAACTTTCTCCAAAACAGATCACATACTAATCCACAAAACTAGCCTGCACAAATACAAGAAAATTGAAATCATCACCTATACTCTATCAAACCATCAGAGAATAAAATGGACATCCATTACAAAGCAAACAATAGAAAGTACACAAACTCTTAGAAGCATAACAATATGCTATTGAATGGGGAATGCATCCATAGGGAAGTAAAAAGGTAAATTCAGATTCCTAGAACTCAATGATAATGGAAAATCATCATATTAAAAGTTTTGAAATATGGTGAAGGAGTTCCTAAGAGAAATACTCATAACATTCAACACCTACATCCAAAAACTTGAAACATCACAAGTGAACAACCCAATAATGAAGCTTTAAACTTTAGAGAAACAAAAACAAACCAACTTCCATGAAGTAGACAAACAGAGATAAGCAGGATCAGAGGATAAATAATTGAAATTGAGACGAAGAAAACAATAAAAACAATCAATCAAACAGAAAAACGGGCTCTTTGAAAAATTTAACTAGATGGATAAAACCTTAGCCAAATTATTCAAATCCTAATTAATAAAATTAGAGACAAAAATAGAGCTTTGAGAACAAATGTCAAGGAAATTCAAAGTACCATAAGGCCATACTTTAAAAATGTATATACCATGAAGTTTGACAGTCATAAAGAATGGACAAATTTCTGGACACATGCAATACATCAAAATTAAACCATATGGAATTGAATAATTTAAATAACCCTGTAACAAAAGATGAAGTTGAAAAGGTAATTACGAATCCCCTTATGAGGAAAAGTCCAACCCCAGATGGATTCAGTGCAGAATTTTACCAGTCAAAGAAAAATTAACACCAATACTCCATAAAATATTCTACAAATTAGAAAAGGAAGGAACTCTTCAAATTCCTTCTATATAGCCAACATCACACTGAACCAAAAACCAAAGAAAGACACAACAAAAAAGGAAAACTATAGGCCAATTTCAATGATGAACACAAATGACAAGACCTTCAACAAACTAGTAGCAAACTGATTTCAAAAACATATCAAAAAGATCATTCACTATGACCAAATTGTTTTTTTTCATACACACACTTTTTTTAGTATACATAAATTTTTAAATATAGTTCACCATATAAACAAATGCAAAGACAAAAACATGATTATTTCAATTAATGCTAATAAAGCTTTTGACAAAATCCAACACCATTTTATGATAAAGACCCTGGAGAAAATAGTGCTGGAAGAAACATTTATCAATATAACAAAGGCCATATAGAACAAGCCATTGGCACAAATCATTTTAAATGGTGAAATGCATGAAGCATTCCTACTCAAATTGGGAATTAGACAATGCTACCAACTCTCACCATTCCTATTCAACAAGTTTTATCTAGAACCATAAGATTAGACAGGGAAGTAAAAGGGATACAATTTGGAAAATAAAAAAAAATATCAAGTTATTCCTATTAAGAGATAACATCATGATCCTATACCTCAAGAACCCTTGAAAACTCTGCCAGAATACTCCTGGATATAATAAATAAGTTCAGTAAAGTGACAGGATGCAAAGTAATGTTACAAAATCAGTAGATTCCTTATATACCAAAGATAAACAAATGGGAAAGACCCAAGAAAAACAATACCATTCACCATTTTTTATTAAAAAACTGAAATACCTTGGCAAAAACCTAACCATGTAAAAAATCTCTACAATGAATACTTCAAAACCATAAGAAAAGGAATTTCAGAAGACACCTGAAAATGGAAAGATCTCCCATGCTCTTGGAACAGCAGAATAAGCATTGTTAAAATGACTATTCCACTAAAAACATGGTAAAGATTCAATGCAATAACAATCAAAATCACAATCCAATTCTTCCTAGAAATTAGTAAAACAATCTCAGATTTCATACAGAAACATAAAAGACCCAGGATAGCAAAAACAACCCTGAGTAACAAAATCTCCGCTGGACGTATCACCATACCTGACCTTCAACTATAATATAAAGCCATAGTAATAGAAAAAGAATGGTACTGGTTCCAAAGAAGAGATGTAGATCAATAGATTAGAATTGAAGACTCAAATATAAGCTCAATTACCTACAGCAAACTGATCTTTGACATAGGCAAAAAAAAAATTGGAAAGAAGAACAGCATCTTCAACAAATGGTCCTGGTAGAATTCCATATTTGCATGTAGAAGAATGAAAGTGGAGCCTTATTTGTCTTCTTGCACAAAAATCACCCCCAAATGTGTAAAATACCTTGATATTAGACTGGAGACCATAAAACTCCTAGAAGATAAAACAGGGAGTACCCTCAAATTGATTGGCCTTGGCCAGCATTTTCTCAACAGGACCCCAAGGCACAGGGAATAAGTCCCACTCTAAACAAGTGGTATTATATGAAAGTAAAACCTTTTTCTCAGCAGAAGAAACTGTTAATCATACGAAAGGAAACCTACAGAGTGGGAAAGCACCTTCAGTTACTTATATCTGATAGAGAACTAATATTCAGAGTATACAAAGAACTTCAAAAATTAAATTCCATACATACACGCACACACACACAATTGAATAAAAAAAACTATAAATAGAGATCAATTACGTAGTATTTCAAGTAAACATATCTGTATCCATGTTCTTGTACATGATAAATGGTTCTAAATTATTTATTTATTTATTAATTTAATTGTGCGTGTGTGCGTCTGTGTGTCTGTGTGCCTATATGTGGGGTCAAGGATCCGAACTCAGGATCTTCCGCCTGCAAGGCAGAGACTTAACCCCTGAGCCACCTCTCCAGTCCACCTAAATTTTTAAATTATCATTTGCTTTCATATTTGTGACTTATCCAGAATCTTAAATGTTTCAAACTTTGAATTTGAGTATATATTTTTATTATTAATACATTTTATTATTATTTCAGCTCATACAAACTTAATAGGTACACCAGTTCCCTCCCTCCCCCCTCCTCCCCCCAAACCCCTGCTCTCCCTCCCCTCACCCCTCCCTCCCCATCCCCCAGTGCCTCCCGCCCCGATTCCCAGAGAGTCCTTTCTTGTGCATGCCTGATTTTCCTCTGGGCCCTCCTCTCCGATGACGTACAAGGACCAGTGGCCTTTCCCTAAACCCTTTCCCGTGTTCACCTTAGGTATAGGAACACTGCTGTGGCTGCCAATCGCTTGCCTCCAAGGATCTTGGTGCCTTTAGCAGATGCTAGACTTTGTGAGGTCAATAGTGTGTTGGACAATGCGCAGGGCATGTAAAGTCCAATCATGATTGCTTCAGCCCTAACTTGTATGGAGTATCTTACATATCATTGCTCCTCCCATCGTTTTGTCTTACACTCTTACTGCCCCTTCTTCCGCAAATTTCCCTGAGCTTCAGGATGGGGAGAGAGGTTCTAGTTCTAGGTGGTTGATATAGAGTCTCTGAAGTTCTGGATTGTGGTTTGTTGATATTCTTTTGCAGTTTTGCTGCTCCTGCAATGCCCTTCACTCCATCCTGCTGGGCACTGTATGTCACCCCCTGGCCAGAGACAAAAAGCTGTTAAACTAGAGTCTTGTGACAAAAGCACATTCAAAGGTAGATGTACTAAAAGTGGAAAACCACAGTGAGGGAGGGGTCTATCACCCATTTGCAAAATGGTTACTTTTTATCTGCCAGACTATATGCCCTCCTCTTCTGGTGAGATCATAGCCCCTCAGTAGTAAACAATCAGGAACAAAAGTCTGTGAACTTAATCAGATGTCTCATTACTTATTTGAGTCCTTGATGGAGGCCTATTTTCTCTGCTGTAACATGGCCCCTCTCTCCAGATGTGTGGCCCTCCTACCCCATCCCTCCTGTTCATAATCCTTGCAATTACTGCCTTTAGGTGGGCTGGGTGGGTTTGGTACTAGAAGCCACCTATTAGGGAGTACATACGGCGCTTAATTTTCTGGGTCTGGGATACTTCACTTAATATAATTGTTTCTAATGACATCCAATTCCCGGCAAATTCCAGTAATTCATCATTTTTGATGGCTGTGTAGTACTCCATTGTATAGATGTACCACAGTTTCCTTATCCACTCGTCAACTGTTGGACATTTGGGCTGATTCCATGACTTTGCTATTGTAAACAGTGCTGCTATGAACATGGTCGTGCTTGTGCTATCGAGGTGAACCTCTGCTGTATGGGGGGTTATTCCCAAAAGTGTAATAGCAGGGTCATATGGCATTTCAATCTTTAATTTCTTTAAGAATCTCCAGACGGCTCGCCAGAGTGGCTATATGAGCCTGCATTCCCACCAGGAATGTAGGAGAGTTCCCCTCTCTCCACATCCTCTCCAGCGTTTGTTGTTGTTTGTATTGTGGATTTTTGCCATCCTGACGGGGGTGAGATGATATCTCAGGGAAGTTTTGCTTTGCATTTCCCTGATGGCTAAGGAAGTGGAGCATTTTTTAAGATATTTGTTAGACATTTTAATTTCATCCCTGGTAAAGTTTCTTTTAAGTTCCAGGGCCCATTTTGTAATTGGGCCATTGGTTTCCTTGGTGTTTAGCTTTCTAAGTTCTTTGTGCACTCTGGACAGCAGAGTTCTATCAGATGTGGGGTTAGTGAAGATTTTTTCCCATTCTGTGGGTTACTTTGAGCTCCTGTTACAATCTCTTTATCTGAACAGAAGCTCTTTAATTTCACAAGATCCCAACTGTTGAGAGTTGGTAGCAATGATTGTGCCATTGGATGTCTGTTTAGGAAACGTTGGCCTAGCCCAATCAGCTCGAGGGAGTTCCCTATCCTTTCAACTATGGTTTTTATAGTATCTGGCCTGATATCAAGGTCCTTGATCCATTTGGAATTAAGTCTTGTACATGGTGACAAGTACGGGTCCAGGTTTAATCTTCTGCATGTTGAGATCCAGTTTTGCCAGCACCATTTGTTGAAGATGCTGTTCTTTTTCCATTAGATTTTTTGGGCCTTTTTGTCAAAGACCAAATGGCTGTAATTTTGTGGGCTTATATCTGGGTCTTCAATCCTTATCCATTGATCTGTGTGTCTATTTTGGAGCCAGTACTAGGCTGTCTTTATAACTATGGATTTGTAGTATAGACTTAGGTTTGGTATGGTAATACCTCCAGCAGTGTTTTTGTTCTTCAAGATTGTCTTTGCTATCCTGGGTCTTTTGTGCCTCCATATGAACTTTGAGATTCTTTGGTAAACTTCTTTGAAGAATTGCTTTGGTATTTTAATTGGTATAGCATTGTATTTATATATTGCCTTTGGTAGGACGGTCATTTTTACGATGTTGATTCTGCCAATCCAGGAACACGGGACGTCTTTCCACCTTCTGTTGTCTTCTGCTATTTCTTTCTTTAGGGTTTTAAAGTTTTCATTGTAAAGGTCTTTTACCTCCTTGGTTAGGTTTATACCAAGGTATTTTCATTTTTTTAGGGGCTGTAGTAAATGGGATTGTTTCTCTCAAGCCTTTTTCACTTCTTTCATTCTGGGCATATAGGAAGGCCTCTGATTTTTGCACATTTATTTTGTATCCTGCCACCCTGCTGAACTTCTCAATTAGTTCCAGATGCTTCCTGGTGGAGTTTTTGGGATCACTCAGGTATAAGATCATGTCATCTGCAAATAGGGATAGCTTGACTTCTTCCTTGTTGATTTGAATCCCTCTTATGTCCCTTTCTTGTCTTATGGCTTCAGCTAAGACTTCAAGTACAATATTCAATAGAAGTGGTGAGATTGGACAGCCTTGTCTAGTTCCTGATCGAAGTGAGAATGCTTCCAATTGTTCCCCATTGAGCATAATCATTGCTGTGGGCTTGTTGTATACAGCTTTTATTATATTGATAAAGGTTCCTTCCATTCCTACTGTCTCTAGCGTTTTGATCATAAAAGGCTGTTGGATCTTGTCAAAAGCCTTTTCTGCATCAATCGAGAGTATCACCTGGTCTTGGACTTTGGACTGGTTTACATGATCAATTACATTTATTGATTTGCGTATATTGAACCAACCTTGTGTGCCGGGGATGAAGCCTACTTGGTCCCCGTGAATAATCTTTTTAATATGTTTTTGAATCCGATTTGCTAAAACATTTTTGAGAATCTTTGCGTATGTGTTCATCAGAGAGATTGGCCTATAGTTTTCTTTTTTAAGTGAGTCTTTATTAGGTTTTGGGATTAAAACGATATTAACTTCATAGAAGGAATTTGGTAGTGTACCTTCCTTTGCTATTTGATGGAACAGTTTAAGGAGTATTAGTGTTATTAACTCCTTAAATATCTGGTAGAATTCTGTGCTGAATCCATCTGGTCCAGGACATTTTTTGGTGGGAAGATTCAGGATTTCTTCCTCAATTTCCTTATATGTTATAGGACTATTTAAATAATTTACAACTTCCTGATTCAATTTAGGTAAGTTGTATTAACTTAGAAATTCATCCATCTCTTTTGCGTTGTCAAACTTCACAGAGTATAATTTTTTAAATATGATGTTATAATTCTCTGGATTTCTTGGGTGTCAGTAGTGATAACTCCATGTTCATTTCTAATTACGTTAATTTGGGTTTTCTCTCTCTTGCTTTTGGTTAATTTAGCTAGGGGTGTATCAATCTTATTAATTTTTTCGAAGAACCAGATTTTTGACTGGTTGGTTTTTTTCTATCGTTTCCTTAATCTCGATTTCAGATATTTCTTCCCTTATTTTGCTAATCTCCTCTCTTCTACTACTTTTGGGATCATATTGCTCTAGTTTCTCTAAAGCTTTAAGCTGGATTGTTAAGTTGTTTATTTATGATGTTTCCATTTTTTTTGATGTAGGCATTAAGAGCTATGAACTTACCTCTTAGAACAGCTTCCATTGTGTCCCAGAGATTTTGGTAAGTTGTATTTTCATTATCGTTCACTTTCAGGAAATCTTGAATTTCCTTTTTAATTTCTTCCTGAATCCAGTTCTCATTCAGCATCATAAGTTTCCAGGAGTTAGTGTATTTTCTCTTGTTTGTTGTGTTATGGATGTCCAGCTTTAGGCCATGGTGGTCTGATAGGGCACAGGTTAGAATTTCAACTTTTTTGTACATGTGTAGATTCGTTTTGTGGCCCAGTATGTGATCTATTTTGGAGAAAGTTCCGTGTGCTGCTGAGAAAAATGTGTATTCTTTGGTGCGTGGGTGAAAAGTTTGATAGAGATCTGTAAGGTCCATTTCTTTAAGGGTTTGATTAAGTTCCAAAGTCTCTCTGTTAAGCTTTTGACCTGTTGATCTATCCCATGTTGAGAGGGCGGTGTTGAAGTCCCCAAGAATTATCGATTGGGGGTTGATTTCTTGCTTTAGATGCTGTAGGGTTTTCTTAATGAATGTGGAGGGGCCCGTATTGGGTGCATATATGTTCAGTATTGGGAAGTCTTCCTGATGAATTGTACCTATGACTAAAATGTAGTATCCATCCATGTCGGTTATAATTTTCTTTGGTTTGAAGTCCACTTTGTCTGATATCATAATGGCTACCCCTGCCTGTTTTCTGCTTCCATTAGCTTGTAGAATTGTTGACCAGCCTTTCATTTTTAGGGCATGCCTATCTTTGTGGTGAGATGGGTTTCCTGCAGGCAGCAGATTGATGGATTGTGATTTTTAATCCAAGTTTGTAATCTGTGTCTCTTGATCAGTGCATTAATTCCATTAACATTTAGTGTTATAATGGTGAAACTATTTTTGATTCCAGACATTTATTATGTTTAGTAGTTTTTATAAGTATATTGCTTTGCTTTTAATATACTTGCCTTCTGTTCTCCTGGATATGCCTGTTTTTTTCTTCAAGCTTGAGTATCATTTCTAGCATTTTTTGAATGCCTGGTTTGGTGGCCATGTATCCCTTCAAGTTGTCTTTGTGCTTGAAGATTTTTCTTTCTCCCTCAATCATGACTGATAGTTTTGCAGGGTAAATCAGCCTGGGTTGACATTTTTGCTCATTCAATACTTGAAGTATGTCTCTCCAAGCTCTTCTTGCTTTTACTGTTTCGACTGAGAAGTCATTTGTTATTTTAATAGGTTTACCTTTAAAAGTGACTTGTTTTTTCTCCCTTGAAGCTCTCAGCATCAGTTCTTTATCTTGAATGTGGAGTGTTTTGACTATTATTTGCCGTGGCGAGCTTCTGTTTTGGTCATATCTGTTTGGGGTACGGAATGCCTCTTGTATATGGATGGGCCTCTCTTTTTTTAGATGAGAAATGTTTTCCTTGATGATCGTTTGAAAAATTTCCTCAGGGGTGGTATTTTGAGATTCTTGCACTGGTATTCCATGAATACGCATGTTGGGCTTCTTCAGGGTGTCCCATATCTCCTGAATATTTCTCTCAAGTATCTTTTTGGTTTTAACAACCTCTTCCATTGAGCTGCTTAATACTCCCACTTTATCTTCAAGATCTGAAATTCTGTTTTCTGCTTCCTTAGTTCTGCTGATAAAGCTCTCTGTGGATTTCTGGGTTGAAGATAACTTGTCTTTTAGCTCAGTTTTAAACTCTGCTTGAGTCTGCTTTACCTGCTCTATGCCAGTTTTTGATTCTTGCACTGTTTTTCTCAACTCCTCCAAGTGTCTGTTGTGTTCGTCCTGAAAGCGATTGATTCGTTTATTTAATTCCTCCTGGATTTCCTCTTTCACAGTATTGAAGATGGTAATGATCATATTTTGAAGGTCGTTATCCTGGGTCAGGCTTTCTTGGCCATTTTCCGTTCTGGTTGGAGTCTAACATTATGGGATTAATTCCTTCAGTGGGAGATTTGTTTGCTTGAGTGTTGTTTCTCATGGATTTGCACTTTGACTTTGGCATTGTCGTTTTAACTATTAAGATCTTCTTTTAATTTCTGTGCGTTTTTCACTAAACTGAATTATTTGGCCTGGGGTTATGGGGGTGGGCGGAGACGAAGCTTACCTAGTTCGAGGTGAGTCCAGGCTGGACCCCGCGTGTCCCGGGAGGCGGAATGGGGGAAGGAAGAATGGGGCGTTGGCGGGCTCTATTTAACCTGGGGTACCTTGGGGCAAGCCTAGGCACAGGGGGGTCCCTCTCCTCCTCCCAGGTCCTGCCGGTGGCTCTGGCTGGATGGTGGGAGAAGCTGGGTCCCTGGGGCGTCCTGGGGCTCGGGGGGGTGGGCAGGGACCAAGCTTACCTGGATCGCAGCGAGGTAGGCCCGGCTGGACCGCATGCGTGTGCACGTCCCAGGCAGCAGAGTGGAGGGGAACGGCTGAATCTGAGTAATTTTTAGTTTAATACTTTGATTAAGATCAATATAGCTTTTCAATGCTGTGAGATATATTGTGCACTAAGATAATATTATTGTATATTAATCCATTGTATAGAACACATATCTTTTTATCTACTATTGTTTTAATGTTGATTAATTAAGATTTGTCACTTAGTTTAAACGTGTTACATTTTGCAAAGCATATTGATACTGATTTATTTTATTTTTCTACTTTTACAAGCATATTAGGTATTCATCCCATCTTCTTTCCCTTCCCACTCCCTTCCATTCCCTCTCTCCCTTCACCTTTCTTTCCCATGCCCTCCCACCCTTCTGCCTGTGTGCTTCTATGGACTCCAGGGTTTACTCTGACCTGTCTACTCCTGTGGGGCCTCACTTGAATAAGGCAATCCCAGCTTTTTGGGAAGAACTGGGCACTTTGGTGTCACTTGAGGAAAAGGTAGACAGTTTCTTCATTGTGTCTTAACATGGCCTTAATTTCCCTTTCATCCATAAAGCATTCAAAGTGTTCTCTTCGTTTAAGGATATGACCAAGTTGAAATATGCGTTTACTCTAATCTTTTTGAATACTGTTTTTCATATCTGTTTCCAATCCAAATCAGACCAACCAAAGCTCTTCCCATCCTAAGGCTTAGGAAATTTGATGGAAGAGGGGCAGCATGATTGTAAGAGCCTGAAGGTGTGTGGATGTTCACTGCCATCCAGATAACACTAAATACAACAGGGCAGCTGCATCCAAGATCACACTGCAATGATACCTACCCTCACCAGGCCTTCACAATGACAGACATTATCAACACTTTCTCATGGACCAGTGAGAAACTCAGAAGAAATAACTACAGGCTGTTGGAAACTTAGGGGCAAGGGTTAGACAGGTGAAAGGGAGCATGTCTATTAGTGATCTACCCAAGGAAAAGGCTATTTGAATTGCCAAAGTGTCCTGAACATAAGGGTGAGAGGATGAGAGATGGATTGGTAGGGAGAGAGAGGAAGAGGAAAGAAGGGAGAAGAGACAGAGGAGGTAGAAGAACAATAACTCATCATTTTTCTCTAAAAGAAGAATTTTTAATAAGAAATAGATGTGACCAAAGGTTCTATGATTTGGAGAAGAAAATTGTGTGTGTATAATGAATCCAATTTTAGAGGATTTTAATGGTTTATTATATTAGAAGTTCAAATGAAGAATTCTGATACAGAGGAGGAGATAAATTTTAGTTTGTTTTTGTTAGACACCCAGAGATGGAAGATAGGTGTGGAGATTAGAGGAGAAAATACAGAAGTAAGTGCAGTCATTCTGTTATTTTGACTCCAGGGATTGAAATAAAGTCACCAGGTATACATGCAATTCTATGCAATGAGACATTTTCTTAGCCACAAACTTTAATTTTGAGTAGAATTATTGGGAAATTGCCACCTACCAAACTCACTTTGAAATGTGAGTTTTGATAAATTAGGTAATAGGTAAAAATCTCACAATCTTAAAGATGCTAGGCAAAATATTTACTGATTATACAAGGTCTTACACTACCAATTTATAGATTAGTGCATCAGAACAAATGTATTTTAGATTCATTGCAATCTTTCAATAATTATGTAACATTGTACACATACTAAGGAGGAAAAAGCATATGGATTCTCTTTTAGAATAAAGAATTTGTCTGGTTTTAATCTTAATTCCTGGAGGAGACTGCATGAAACCTTAGGAATTTCCTGAGTGATAGGGCTTCCAGGGATTGAACTCAGATCACCAAGTTTGTGAGCAGGCACCTTACTTGCTGAGCTATTTCAACAGCTCAAGGCCACAAATAGTTTAAAATTGTTCAGAATCCTTAGCCATCAAGAAAATACAGAATATTGCTCTCACTCTAGTCAGAAAGGCTACAAACAAAAAAATGAATAATTAATGCTGGAAAAAATAGAAAGAAGTGTTTCACATTTCACTTGTTGATAAAAATCACCATCAAACAGCTTAAGGGAACGAGGAGTTTATTTTCTGCTGTAATAGACTAGTTACAGTTCCTCATCCAGTTTTGCAGGAGAGCTCACACCAATGCCAGGGCCAAAGGAACTGGACACACCATCTCCATGTAACGACTGGGAGGGTTAATCTTTACTTGCCAGATCAACATGTCTGGCCAAGTATATACAAGGATGCCAATTTTGCAAACAGTTCCCTCCATTTTATTTACCCGCCTGGGGACTAGTTCCACCCACCATGGGATGGCCCTTCCCCATAGGTTAGAAAATCTCCTGCAGGTTAGCTCTGGGATTAAATTGACTACTAATTCTCTACAAATGTATCAAAAGCTTAAACCCTCAACCATCAAATTGACACCTGTACCTCTATAACTAAGGGAGTCCCTTATAAATAATTTGTAGGAATGTAAACTTTAGAAATTATGGAAAATTACAGGGAAGCTTCTCAAAAACTGAAGTTAGAACTACCATATGAACCAGCTCCTCCATGATTGTGTATGCAACACAGAGATACATACACATGCTTGTTTATTACAGCACTATTTATAGTAAATAGAAAATGGACCTAGTCTACAAATCCATGAGCAGAAAAATGCACAATATGGTTCATATGTATAGTGGAATTAGGCAGCCTTAAAGAAAAAAAAATTTTGGCATTTTCAAGGAAATAGATGAAACTGGAAATGATTATATTAAAGTAAAATAAGCTAGATTCAGAAAAACAACATGCTTTCTTTCACATGAAGACTCAAAATATAAAGTTTTATAAGTATATATATATGTTTGTGTATATATGAATATATACATATTTATATATGTGTGTTTGTAGATCATTGTGATGATTTGAATGTAAAATGTCTTCTACCATGTGGCTAGCTCAGTTGACAAAGCATGAAAGTCTTAAAATGTTCCCGTCTGGGTCATGTGTTTAAATATTTAGTCCAGAGCTGGTGGAGTTTGAGAAGATTATGGAACATTTAGGATTTGGTAGAATGTGAAAACTTATAAGAAGTGGGTTTGAGGTTTGAAAACTGGTTCTGAGTTCCTGCTTTCCCTCCTCCCCCTTCCCCTCCTACTGCTGCTTGGACTCCTGCTTCCTGTTGCAATGCTTATTTTTGTCTTCCACCACATGTTCCCCACCATTTCTTCAGGAACCCTAAGCCAAAATAATAAACTCTTCCTTAAGTTGCTTATTAGACTATTTTATCACAGTAATAGAAGAGCAAGTGGAGCAATTATGATTCTAAGAAAGGGATTTTGGAAGGGGAGGAAGAGATCTTAAGGGAGGAGGAAAATAATGACTAAAATACAAATAGGAAAGCAGAAATATAACATTACTGTCATAAAAAATGGAATAGCCTAAACATAAAAAGGGGAGATAGAAGAGTAGTAGGGGGTGGGAATAAATTAGAAGATTGAAATTTAATACTTATGTATGATAATATTATGACAAAACCCACTGTTGTATTCTAATTTAAAAATTAATTTAATACCTTAAAAGTCAATTAATCATTTAAAATGCTATCTCTTAAACAAAAAGTAAATGGTCAGCAATGATCGACTCTGAATGAGATAAATTCTACAAGAATGAAGTGATTAATGTTATCTGATATGTAAATACACTATCATATTTTTCCATTTCATTTTCACTAACTTGAGATTATATTGGTATAGGAAAATAAAATAATACAACAAGGTTTTGGATGATTACAATCACCCTTGCCCAGAGTTTACCATTTTTTTAATTCATCTGTTGGGTCAGAGAGGTTTTTAAAGCCTTCAAGATCTAAAGCTAAGAATGGAATGCAGAAACATGGAGCAGTATATTATAAGGGTTTGAGAAAAGAAAAATGGAATTTTATTCTAAGCTAACTAATAATAGTAATTCTCAAAACACATAAAAAACAAGTGTTATCTCAGAACTTTCTGAAATACATCGTGTGTAGTAACAAGTTTTTCATTTTCCATTATCATGTATTATAGCTTTTTCTCTGAAATCCTTTTGAAAGATTGCATGATAAACACATATATCATGAAAATTCCTCCCTTAAAAAGCATTTCTTCTTACTATTTTGCTGTTTTCATAAACTGTTCCAGTACTGGGGACTATTGATATATTGAAGTATTAGTAACCAATACTTTCAGCACATGAAATGAGAGATTATTTTTGATCATATGTCTGACTTTGTTAAAACTTCAAGTCATCTCTTTTGAGTTAAATATCAAATAAGAAGAAAAGTTTCAACATTTGAAATAACATTGCATCAATAAGAAATTCAAAGCATATAGTATAGCATTATTATCTAATAATTGAGAGACATAGCTTAATTTTGATGGCATTTTGCTACATTAAGATGTAGAAAAAAATTGTGCAACATCTGGTAGTTTCCTGTTGGTGAAACTTTTAATATAGTTTCCCTTCAGTAGAAATATTTCAGAGTGTTCAGAGTAATAGAATGATCTATAGTTTAGATATTTGAGAAGTATAGTAAATGTGCAATAATAAGTAAACATTGCTAGTTTAAAGCACTGCAATTAAGCAGTGTTACCATGGTAATGTTAAGCAAATGAGACAGGTAATTTTGTGAAAATTATATATAAAACTGAATTTGTAATATTAACATCTTACTAATAGATGACAACAGAGGGTAAGAATTGCACACTCATCATAAGGAGTTTGTTTTTTTAATTATGTGTTGGTTATTAATTTATACTGAAGATACTTGTTGTTGTGTGGGTAAGATTGGAAAACTAACTGTGAATATTATGCTGCAAAAGATATGCTAGTTTGTGTGAATTCCTAGAAAAAAATTTTCATATGTACATATTCATATTATATATAATATATATTCACATACATTTGGCTTAATTGTAAGACGCAATCAAAACTAGTAGAATTAAATAATAGGACAAAGACTCTGAGTAAATTAGCTCTAGTAGTTATCAAAATTGCCTTTATCTTCAAGATTTCTGTATTTTATCAAAAGTGTAATTGCTGCTGTATAAAATCACTGACATAAAATAAAGCTGAAAATGACTAGCATCACAAGGAATTGAATTATTAGATGTACAAAATAGAATTCACGTCATACTTATATAAAAAGATACTCATTTGTTAGATAATTATAGGTTTGCTAAATTATTTGATTGATTATTATAGGTTGTTAGTAACTATAAGTAAGTTTATTCATATAATGTGAAATATTTTTATTAAGGCTGAAAAATAGTCATACAAGCTAATGGAGCAAGAAGGGATGTTATTCCTTATTAATACAATACAGAGCCATTAAATAAACAAATCAAAATGTCGAGTACGTTAAATACTCTATTTTGAGGTGAGAACATGCAAAATTTATTCTCGTGACATTATTAAATATACATTACAATGTTGTTTTCTGCATTTACATCTGAAGAACAATATATATGCCACTACATAATTCAGATTTTATATCCACTGATCTACATAGCCTTGTTACATATTTGAAATACTAATCTCTTATTAGATTTTATGTGTAGAGTGTTAATCATAAGCTTTTCTATCTGCAAGTCTTAAATTTGATGTACATAGACTAAATTTCTATTTTTTTAACTTTGTGGCTTATGCTACATAGTCCTATCAAAAAACCCATCCCATGTAGTTTGTCCTTCATGCTTTTTCCTAGTGGCTTTAGAGTTTATAAACTTTCAGTTTAAGCTTTTAATTTAAGTTTCCTGAATTGAGTTTTGTATGTGGTGTGGAAATAGAACTCAATCTCATTCTTCTGCATGTATATATCCACTTTTCCTATACTCTTTGAAATTATTTAATGTTACCTATGTTATTTTCACATACTTTTCTATTGAGCAATTTTTGAGGTAATTCTATGTCTAACGTGGTAAGAAATTTTTATTAAGAATGAGTATCAAATCTTGAATTTGAAAAATACTCTTTAAATATATTCACATGGCCATCTATGTTTTTGTTATTCATTCTCCTGTTGTGGTTTATCTTATGTATTGTTATTTATTGAAATATCCTCTACAAGGGATAAATCTTAAATACTTACAGTTTTATGATTCCTTTAATGTGCTATTGAACTGGATTTTTGAATCTGCAATTTCCTTTTCTTCTAATGACATTGTCTTGATTTTGGAATTAGGGTAATGTAAGCCTCTTAAAAGCATTTAGAACTCAGGATTTTTTTTTTTTTTTTTTTTTTTTTTTTGCTATCCTCGACCTTTTGTGCTTCCATATGAATTTTGCAATTGTTTGGCCAATTTCTTTAAAGAATTGCTTTGGGATTTTCATGATATAGCATTGAATCTGTATATTGCTTTTGGTATAATGGTCATTTTTACGATGTTGATTCTGCAGATCCAGGCACATGGGAGATCTGTCCATTTTCTGGTGTCTTTTGTAATTTCTTTCTTTTAGGTTTCTTTTAAAGTTTTTGTTATAAAGCTCTTTCACTTCTTTGGTTAGATTTATACCAAGGTATTTCACGTTTTAGGGGATATAGTAAATGGAATTGTTTCTCTTAGGACTTTTTCAAAATCCTGAGTGTTGCTGGTCACCTGTATGGTTGCTAATAAATCACCATCAAAGCACTTGAGGGAACAAGGGGTTTATTTTCTTATGATAGTCTGGTTACATCTCATAGTCTAGCTTGACAGGACAGAATGCATCAACCTCAGAGGCTAGGGAACTTGCCACATCATCATGTAATGGCTGAGAGAGGTATGATATCTTTCTTGCCAAACCAGTATGCCTGGCCAAGTGTACACGAGGATGCCAACTTCCTCAACCTGCTCTATGTATTTTATTCCAGAGCCTAGTCCTACCCATCATGGGCTAAGCCTTCCCTATCAGCTAGACAATCTCCTGCAGGTTTGAACTGAGAATATTTCAACCATTAATTCTCTACAAATGTGCTCAGAGGTCAAGCCCTCAACTGTCAAATTGACATTTGTGCCTAGCTATGACACTGAGTAACAAAAACACAAATGACAGTATCACCATACAAAACCTTAATCTATACTACAAATCCATAGTAATAAAAATAGCTTGGTATTGGCTACAAAACAGACACATAGATCAGTGGATAAGAGTTTAAGAGCCTGGGGCTGGAGAGGTGGCTCAGGGGTTAAGCCTCTGCCTTGCAGGCAAAAGGTCCTGAGTTCGGATCCTAGTCCCCACCTATAGATGCCTGGCGGAAGCAGGGGCGGTCTGTGTTTCTGGTCCTGGTAGGGTGGAGCCTGTGAATCCCGGGGCAGAGTAAACAAGGAGGAGGTGGAGGCGGTCCATGGTGGTTCCCGAAATCGCCCGTGGTTCTTCACATACACACACACATACACACACTCACAATTGAATAAATAATTAAAAAAAAAGAGTTTAAGAACCTGATGTAAACCAACACAATTGCAGCCATTTGAGTTTAGAAATAGGGTCCCAAAATATCAATGGGAAAAGAACAGCATCTTCAACAAATGGTGCTGGCAAAACTGGATATCCACATGCAAAAGATTAAAACTGGGCTCCTACTTGTCACATACACAAAAAATCAACTTCAAATTGATCAAGGACCTTAATATTAGGTCAGAGACTATAAGCCCCTAGTCAAAAGACTTGGGAAATCTTTCAGGTGGATTGGGCTAGGCCAACATTTCCTAAACAGAAACCCAATAGCACAGGCACAAGAACCAACACTCAATGGGATCTTATGAAATTAAAGAGCTTTTGTTCAGCCAAAGAGATTGTAAACTGAGCAAAAAGACAACCAATAGAGTGGGAGAAAAATATTCACTAACCACACATCTGATGGAGCTCTGTCATCCACAGTGCACAATGAACATAAAAAATTAAATACCAAGGAGAAAAATAGCTGGGCCTCAGAAATCAAAAGAAACTTCCAGGAAGGAAACTGAAATGTGGAACAAATATCTTAAAAAATACTCCACACCCCTGGCCATTGGGTCAATGTAAATCAAAATTAACTTGAGATAGCATCTCACCCCAGTCAAGATGGCGAAAATCCACAATACAAACAACAACAAATGCTGGAGAGGATGTGGAGAGAAGGGAACTCTCATACATTGCTGGTGTGAATGCAGGCTTACACAACCATTCTGGAGATCAGTATGGCAATTTCTAAAAATTTAATGATTAAAATGCCATATAACCCTGAGATACCAGTACTGGGAATAGTCCCCCAAAATGGAGCAATTCACTACCGTGTTCATTGCAACACTACTGGCAATAGCAAAGTCGTGGCCAAGCCAAATGCCAGGGACCTGACAAATTTATAATGAAAAGGTGCTACATTTATACAATGGATTGTTACTTAGCCATCATAAAAGATGAATTAATGAAATTTGCCAGGAAATGGATGGAATTAGAAAAAAATTATATTGAGTGAAGTATCCCAGACACAGAAAGTTTGATGCCATATGTACTCTCCAATAATGGATCCTTATTTACAAACCCACTTAATGACATATTCAAAAGTAAATCTCTGTAATACCCACTATAATTGCATAGGATTGTAAATAGGAGACAAGGGGAAAAAAGATCTCAAAAGAAAAGAAACAAAAGAACACACTTCAACAGAGATATTAGGCCAAGGTCATGTCTTGCATGTAAGTAGCAAGATATAAGATGCAGCTCACTCTCACTTCCCTTTCTATTCACTTGGGACAGAACAGGTTTGATCTTCCCAGTCAGGGAGGGTGTAGGGACTGTCAGTTAGATGGTAACCAACCAGCAAACACGAGACTCACCCCTCGAACTGCTGAGTCCTATTCTTCCATCTACCTTTGAATTTCTTTTTATAATAGATCTTCATTTAACAGTCTTTTATGGTTGGTTAGGAGATGACCTCGACTTTGATCAGAATGCAGCCAAGGGTGGTACAAGAAAAGCAAAACTGAAAACTGAAAGAAACCATTATTCAGAACACCAAAGACCTACAATATTCACCTGGAACCAGACCAACCTAATCTCTCCCCATCCTAAAGCTCAGGTAACTTGCAGAAGATGAGGCACAAGATTCTAAGAGCCTAAAGATGGGGAGGACCAAAGAACGGCAATATACTCTACACAAATCAGGGCTATAACAACCAGGATATAGCCACAATATGATTAGACTTTGTCTGATCTGCACAATGTCTGACAAGTCAACAACCCCCAAAGTCTAGCAGGGATCACAGGGAAAAAGCTTCAGGCAGCAGGATCCTTAGAGGCAAGGGGTTAAACAATCCTAATAGAATTCCCATACTAGTGAGCTTCCCAAGCTCTGCCACTGAGTCCTGAACTCGCACTAGTGTAGATGACTCAGAGGGAAATTCAGCGCCCACATAAACAGATGCTTTGGAGAGTGAGAGGGAAAAAGCAGGAAGCACCAAGAGTGGAGGAGGGAAGGAAAATGGGTCAGAAGGAGGGGTGAGGAGAGTGGGATGGGGAGGAGATTGGAAGGGTTATAAGGGGGGGGGGTGGAGTACCTTTTGTGCTTGTATAACTAGGCAAAAAAATGTAATAAGGATTTTTAAAAGTATCTGGAACTACTTCTTTCTCCTATTTTCTTGTAAGAGTTTTGAGAAAGATTGTTATCATGTCTGTAAATGTTGGTGGTACTCATGATGCTATCACACCTAAGCTTTTCATCGCTAACAGACTTTTTAAAATAAAAACTGGTTGGGTTTTCTAATTGCTGCTAATATATTCATATTTTCTTATAAGTTTGTCTTTTTATGTTGCAATAATATATAATTTTATATATTCTTCATAGTTATTTAATTTCTTGGACTACATAAATCTTTACATATTAGTTGTTTATAAACCTTTGTGTTGATAAAGCAGCTCCAGTATGGTACCCTCTCATTTCTGATTGTGTTTAAGTCTTCTTCCTCTTTTCTTAATCATGCTGATTTTCTTTATCTTTTCAAGAGTATCATAGCACTGTCATTTACCTTTTGTATTACTTTTCTAATCTCTATATTTATTTTTGTTCTTATCTTATTCTCTTCTTCTAATTGTATTTAGTTGGGTTTTATTTTAGTAAAGTTTCCATTTTGGTAGCAAAATCTTTGATATAATCAACTTAATGGCAGATTTGTTTTGTATAAAAGTTCAGGAGTTTTTATTCATATAGGGGACTTGCCATATTTATTTTGGTAAATGAAGTTAGACAGTATATCAAAACATGAGCATATGGTATAGGAAGGAACTCACATCACAACAGCTGGGAATCAAAACAAGAAAAACAGAGATCATGATTCAATATCCTTTCATAGCCATTCTTCCACATTATAGGTGACTTTGAAATAGACTGCACATATTTAAAAGGTCACCCCCTTCAAATATCACAATCTGGGGATCAAATCTTCATCACATGGAACCTTTGGAAACACTTATGTGAAACATGATAGTTCTTGTATTTTCTCTCTTTCATTCACCACAGATTACTTCAGATAATTATTCTTTTTTATTTAAATATTTATCACTACAAACTTTCCTCTTAGAAACACTTTTGCTGGGCTGGAAGATAGTTAAGCACCTCCTCACAAGCTTGATGACATCAGTGTGATCTCTGGAACTCCACATGTTAAAAGGAGCACTCTGACTTGCAAAAGTTGTTCTCCAACCTCTACTAGTGTTCTATGGTATTCATGTATGCAAATCTCTCTCTCTCTCTTTCCCCCTCCCACCCTTCCTCTGCTTTTATCAGTTTTCTTGTTGATTCATTGCTTGCTTCGATGTATGCTTGATGTCCATTAATAAGTGAATATTGTACATTTCTCTTGTTACTCATTTATTACAGATTTCTTGTTTCATTTTACTGTAGTCTTAAAAGATATTTCATATTATTTCAGTCATAAGTTTTCTTAGGTCTTTTAAATTTCTTTTTATTTTTTTACAGCTTCTAACAATCATAAAATGAATTTTTCAGTTTTGTTCCATATTACCCTGGCACATCCTTCCCCTCTCCCATTAAAAACCTTCTTCCCATTGAGTTCCCCTCCTATTTTTAATGCCATATGCCTTGGCTTTTGTTGGAACTTAGGAGATATATTAGGATATCATTGACACTAATAGATCTCATTCCTCCAGCCAGGGTAAACAATTAATGTTCATTCAGAAAGAGAGAGAGAGAGAGAGATGGACTACATGAGCTTTTTCCTATCTTTGATATAATGGTGATGAGTCCAAATTTGTGTGTGTATTGTGCAGATGAGCCCAGATACAATGAATTTTCAGATGTAATAGCCTTATTATATCCAGAAAGAGTGCTTTTGTGGTACTTCTCTACTTTTTGAGTCTTAAATTCTTTATATCCCCTATTCTGCAATGTTCACTGAGCCTCAACAGGCTGGTTTAGTGGGCATTTGGGTGTATTGCTTAGGATTCAGTTACTCTCTGCAATTTGACCAAATGTGATTCTCTCCATTAACCAACAGTCTTTGAAAAAAAGGTCTTCTTCATTTAGGATTCTTTTGTTGACTGTCATGACATTTATCCTAGAGAATATTCTATGTATCATTGAGAAAAAAGGTATATTGTGGTACTGTTAGTTGGAATTTTTCTACATATTTTTGACACATACATTTATCTTTAAAGTCTAATGTTTTATTGTCAGTATTCTGAATGAATGACCTATGAATGACCCGTCCATTATTGAAAATGGAGTAATAAATTTCCTTGCTACTATTGTATTGTAATCTATATTATACTATTTTTAAAGATTTATTTTACACATATATATGTTTGGATATTGAGCTCACATATCTTTCTTTGTGTGTGTGTGTGTGTGTTTTACTTATTCAACTGTGTGCCTGTGCATGTGTGTATGTGTGTATGTATATGTGTGTGTGTATGTAGAACCACGGACGAATTCAGGAACCACCATGGACCGCCTCCACCTCCTCTTTGTTTACTCTGCCCCAGGGATTCACAGGCTCCACCCTACCAGGACCGGAAACGCAGGCTGCCCCCGCTTCCGCCTGGCGTCTATACGTGGGGTCTAGGATCTGAACTCAGGACCTTTTGCCTGCAAGGCAGAAGCTTAACCCCTGAGCCACCTCTCCAGCCCCTTGAGCTCACATATCTTTCTAATTGCTATATTTTCTTGATTAGTGAAACCATTCACCATGTAGTGTCACTTTTTGTCTCTTTTGATAATTGTCTTAATTGCATTTTGTCTCATTAAGACATTGTTTTCAGTGCTCTTATTTCATTTCTATTTGCATGGATTATATCTCCCACATTTTTAATGTATATGTGTCCCCCAAATTTTAGCCAATATTTATAACGAAGCATAAGAAGCATGTTGCCATGACTTAGACTTTTCAAATACAGCTGGAATACATAGAATTTTAAGTGACTTTTATGAATAGATCATTTCAGTTACTTTTCTCTCCCTCCCTCCCTCCCTTCCTTCCTCCCTCCCTCCCTCCCTCCCTCCTCCCTCCCTCCCTCCCTCCCTCCCTCCCTCCCTCCCTCCCTTCCTTCCTTCCTTCCTTTTTTCCTTCCTTCCTTCCTTCCTTCCTTGGCTTGAGAGAAGACATTACTTGACTGTGCCAAATTAAAAAAAATTATTTCAAAATTTATGAAGGTTGAATTCTTCTTTCTTGGGTTTAACACTTGAATTATTTTTGTTAGATGTCCCACACTAAGTCATTCTAGGCTCTCTGTTTTAATATATATCCTTGACAGTGTGAGGTAATTGGTGTAGGCTCAGAGACTAGACAAAGAGACTGGAGGTCTAATAATTCAAGGTAGGTTGTACTTCCCACTTTGTTCTTTGTTGCAGTTACTCTACATTTAGCTGATAAAAATCATAATAAAACAGTAAGGGAAGAAGGGATTTTGTTTTCTTTTACAATTTCTGGTTAGTCTTGTTTGTCTAGCCTCGCAGGAGTGCTCACACCAACAACAGGGGTCAAGGGAAATAATCACACCATACCATATTCATATAACATCTGAGAGAGAGGGTCAGTCCTTACTTGCTAGACCAACATGTCTGGTCAACAGTACAGAAGGATGCTCACTTTCTCAACCAGGTTTCTCCATCTTATTATCCTACCCCAGGATTAATCCTATCCACCTTATCCATGTGCTAGACAATCTTTTTCAGGTTCACTTTGACATTAACTACTAATTCTCTACCAATGTGCCCAAAACTCAACCTCAACCATCAAGTTCATACTTGTATCTAACTATTACACTTCTAAAGTCACCTACTCACTTTTATGGGTTCTGATATTTCTGATCTGTTGATCTTGCTTTTCTATTTAGAAATCACTATGACTTCTACTTCCTTTGTTTGTTCAGTCCTCATAAAAAGTGGTAGTCACACCATTTCTCTTACTATTCTCTGTGTACTAAGAATGGAGTAGATTTTGGGGGCACATCTGAAAGCCTTTAGCCACATAACTGGCTCTGGTACTCTTTTTACTTTTTGTAAATTGAACCCAAACGATTTCTCTACATATGTCTTTGAATGATATACTTGATTTTCTTGATTTCCTAGGATCCCTCAGGCTGTTGTCAAGGATTGGCTTTTTCTACAAGAAGTTAGAGTTTGTGGTTAATTACTAATTAAACGTTTTGCGTGAGGGAATGGAGCCTATGACATATTATACCAGCTCTCTAATAGCATTCTGAAATGTGAGCTATTATCAGCACATTTATTAGAATTTCCTGCATATTTATTTCATGTAGTGATGGATTATTGTTACTTGAAGTTGTCACAACACTTAAATTTGGTTAATATGTATATGTTTACATACCACAAATATTTCAACTCCTGTGAATAACAAAGCAACACTGTCAAGAAGAAAAAAATAAGATCCTGTCTTTAATGAAAATGAACTGCCAGACACTTCCTTGTGGACATTCAAATATTTCATAATAATATCTTTAATAATATCTTTGCATTATAATATTTTTTTAAGAATTTTTTTATTTATTTTTTATTTATTTATACAATTGTGCGTGTGTGCGTATGTATGTGCGCGCGTGTGTGTCTGTGTGTGTGTAGAACCACGGACGAATTCGGGAAACACCATGGACGCCTCCACCTCCTTCTGCCCCGGGATTCACAGGCTCCGCCCTACCAGGACCAGAAGCGCAGGCTGCCCCCGCTTCTGCCTGGCATCTATACGTGGGATCTGGGATCCGAACTCAGGACCTTCTGCCTGCAAGGCAGAGGCTTAAACCCTGAGCCACCTCTCCAGCCCCTATTATTTCATTTTACAAATTAGTAAAACAGAGGCAGAAAGACAAACTTTTAAATACTATACTATTTCTAGACAACTCATTATATATGAGTTTTCAGCAAAAGGAGACATAATAAATATTTTCCAAGTAAATGCATACAATGTATAGACATATGTAATATATTCTTTTGACCACACTTATCCCTTAAACCCTCTTAAACCTCTTTCCACTCCAACTCTCCCTGAGTTGTCATCCCAATTTCATTTTTTTCTGTTTTATTTTTGCTTTTGTTTTGTTACTCACTGGGTTTGACTAAAGCCACCCACATGTATATGGTTGTGCATCTATGTAGCAGAGAATGAGTAATACACCAGTGACTATACTACTGAAGACAATGATTTCCCTTCCTTTAGCAATCTGTAACTGTCAATAGCTCTCCTGGTCAACGCTGGCCCCAGGAAGCCCTTCTCATCTATCACTGAATGTTTATGGATTCAGTATTGTGCACGCAAGTGCTATAGCTACTGTAAGTTTATGAATGATATGAATATATGTTGCCCATGAGAAAATATTTTCTGTTCTATTACTCACTGTTATACTAAGTTCCTCTAATTCCTCTTCAATGTTTCCTTATCTGTAAATGGAATGATATCTATGTTCCCTTGAAGAATGAGAATTCAGCAATGATGTGTCCTCGGCACCTTAGCCATTCATCATCCTCTGCCTTAATTGATGTTAGCAAGAAAGTGAAGGTTATTTGTTCAAGACTAAGGAGAATGTTTGTCTGTGGATATAAATACAAGTATTTAAGAGCCAGACTGACAGGTTCACTTAGCAAAATAAAAACAAAAAAACACCTCTACAACTTATGACCTTGGGCATTTCACCAGGTCCAAACTACCAAATGAGAACTCTCTCCAACAGAATGGGTCTCAGGTCTAATCAGATATCATTTTCTTATCTCCACATCAGTTATACCACTATTTCAGCAATAACCACATCTTTACTGACAGGTTGGTATTATATCATACAAAAGTTCTAAGCTGTAAAAGAGCACTGCTGATATTTTTCCCACAGTTGCATAGTGACTTCTAGCATTGAAATAACAATATGAAAGATAGCCAACAGAGGGAAAGCTTCTAAGTCACTTCCTGCATAGGTTCTCTGTGTTCTGCCACCATGATGTTTTCAGTTTTCAGAAAAGTATCAAAACATTGCTATTCTCATAGATGGATAAAGAACATAACCATCACCTGTATAGTTTGGGAGAACATCTGAGGATATCTTGGGCAAGTCCTCGGTAGTTATATCTGGAATCAGCATTAACCATACAAATACAGTATCTACATCAAAATTATTTAAAATTGTGCTTTGTAATTAGCCTTTAAAATACTATGTTTTTCTAACAATAATCAGGATCAGATGCCTCAATAACAACCACAAACATCAGATAGTAAACCTCCATCTGAACTTCTCTCATTTTATCTTTAGAAATGAAAAGGTCTCAATGCCTCAACAAGATGCAGTATATTGCAATAGAAGAGCAGTGAAATAGACAACAATGAATTAGAGCCCAAATCATGCCAACAAAATCTTTCCCTATCCTAAGGCTCAGGGAATCTTGCAGAAGAGTGAGCAATAAAATTGTAAGAGCCTAAAGGTGGAGAAGTTCACTGCTGGCCAGGATATTCCACTGAAGACAGGGTTGTTACACCCAGGAACTTTCTGCAATTAGACTTATCCTTACCAGACCTGCACTATGACTGACATATCAACATTTCCCCATAGACTAAAAAAGAACTTGGGAGAAATAATTACATGTAGGGGGAACTTTAGGAGGTAGGGCTAAACAGGTGAAGGGGAACGCCCCTAAAAGTGAGTCAACCTATCAAAGGGCAACTTAATCTGCCACAGAGACCTGAGTCCGTACCAATGTAGACACCCTGAAAGGAATCCACAGTCCCACACAAGCAGACATACAGGACAGTGGGAGGAAGAAGGATGGTTTAATGAAGAGAAGGAGCATGGGACAGGAAAGGGGAAGAGAGGGAAAGGGAGAAGGAAGGAAGGGGGGACAGAGACAAACATTATGTTTGTAAAACTAGAAAATAATTTTAAAAATTAAAAAGATTATGTTTTTTAATTCATTATTCAAATATATCCTCAGTTTTGGTTAACTTCTACCCTGCACTATCTCTTCCTTCCTCCAACAATGCCCCATTCCTGTTTACACCTTGTCCCTCCTAGTATTCCCTTCCTCTATTTCTTCGTTACATGTGTTCTACCATCTCCATCAATTCAAGTAATTTTCTCCCTGCATCCTCTCTATGGCCCCAATCCATGTTAAAAAAATCTATGAATCTGAAAAAGTAATGAAAACAGGAATGGAACTTGAGAAAAATTACAGGGTTTCAGCAGGATAGGACAATGGCACAAGACAATGGTGGGAGGAAATGACTAAGATTTATTGTATACATATATAAAGTATCAACTAATTTGAAACTCCAGGTTGAAAATACAAATTATGCAAAAAATGGGGAGGATGGATTACTTTTAGAAAAAATTTGAAGCTATGGTTCACATACAAGGGAGACCATCCTCTTTTTGACATTTGGGGCTTTGGTCATCACACTCAGTATAATTTTTTCCAATTCCAAAATCTTTTCTGAAAATTAAAATTATAAAGCTGGATAAAATTCAATTCTGCATATGTTTCACATCTTCAATATTCATTAATTTATTCATTAACATCTAAGATTATTCTATTTCTTAGATATTATACTGAGTAGTAATGAACATGATGTGCATGTATTTCTATGGTATTATATAGTGACTTTTTGGTTGTGTATTTAGAAGTAGAATAAGGTCATATGGTAATACCATTTTGAGATTTTTTTAACACTTCCAGACTGATTTCCATAGTGTCTGCACTAGTTCACATTACCAAAGCAAGGTATAAGAGCTCTACTTTCCCCACATGTATACAAACGTTTGTTGTCATTTGTATTTCTGGTGATGGCAATTTATTCTGGGGTGAATCTTAAAGCAGTTTTAATCTTCATTTTCCTGATGGTTAAAAGTATTTAAAACTTTTCTCAAAAATTACTAAATTAAACACTAACATTTTACCCACATTATAAACCTAATAAGTAGTGTACATTAAAATTTATCTAAATATTTTTGGAGACAAATGGTTATAGCCCTTTTGCTTTATGAAAATTATCCTCGAACTCAGAGCCATGCTAATAACTCTAAATTTTTTTATTTGCTTTTTAAAAATACTTTTTGCATGTGGAGTGTGTGTGTGTGGTGTGTGTGTGTGTGTGTATGTGTGTGTGTGTGTGTGTGTGTGTGTTCCTGTGAAAGACCAAGGATGACTTCCGGAATCATTCTGGATTGCTTCTACCTCCTTTTTGCTTTACTCTAGAATTTCCCAGGCTCCATTCACCAGGGCCAGAAGTACAGGCCACCACCATTTCTGCCTGGTGTGTTTTCACATGGGATTTGGGATCTGAACTCAGGTTCTTCTGTAGGCGAGGCAGTCTTCACCCCTGAGCTATCGCTCCAGCCCTAACTGTTTTATTCGTTGATTGGAAATGTAAAGAATGGTTTATCTTAATCATGTTCATGTTCACATATAACTAAATTTATCTTATTTATTAGAAATTACATTTATATTAACTTGGAATTAAGTAATAATTCATTGCTGGGTAAAATAACCATCCTCTAATTGTTATAAGGGAGACGGTCTCTCTTCTATTTACATATATTCCACAAACAAATCAAGAGCCCTTATTAGTGAAATTTTACCTCAATAAAACTCAGTTTTCTTGCTTGTCATTAAAATGAAAGAGTAAAAACACTCAGCAATTTTAATCAAGCTTTGGCATTAGAAATCTCATTTTCTATTAAGATAAAAATTAAATTAATCTCCACTATGTAAAAACAGATGAAAGTACATTTTTGGGTAATTCCAAGGATGTGATTCCCATGTGTCAACTTCATCACTTCTTTTCTTCATAACTCCTTTGAGCTCTCCCATAGGGCAACCTATAAAGTTACAAAAGCTACTGTACGAGATTTAAAGAGGTAGATAAGGACTAAATTATAAAGAGCAATGTGGGTCATTTTTAAGGAGATTTAAATTTGGCCAATGAAGTTCAGCATCTTATGATAGGATAAAGTGTGAAAGAACTAAACAGAACTTGTTACATTATATTAATCTGTGTCATTTAAAAATTTCTTGAAATAAAAACTTCTTTTCTTTGTTTCTCATACAAGTAAATAAGTTCTCTAAGTTTCTAGAGAATAACAGAGTCATAAACAAAGGAAGGCCTCATAGAAGAGTAGGGTTTTTATTTGATTTGAAAATAAATGTATTAGACAGTTTCTTGCTTTGAGTCCTTGGCCTCCAATGCAGCAGTGTTGAGGCAATAAGTCACAGGGAATGTGCTGTTTATGGGTATATCTCATTCTTGGTTATTTTTTATTCTCTCATTTGGCTTTCTCACTGTGATACATGAGCCATTTTCCTATGTCAGACCCTTTATGCCATTAATTACTCCATCACAAGTTTGGGAACAAAGCACTGAAACCTGTAAATAATACTTTCCTGCTTTAAATGATGTCTTTCCGATATTTTACCATATCAACAGAAACACACTAGAAAAGGTGTGCCCAGCAGTAAAATTATTGTTTTTATTATATATGACAATATGACTTAGTATCCCTTGGAACTTGATTGTAAGAAGAGTTTAGAAATGTCTGGAATTGCAGATTAGAAAAGCCCTAGAGTGCTACACGAAAAACTTTAGTGGGAAATTCTGTTTGGAACCCAGAAGACCAGAATATCAATTGAAAAGCACAGTAAAAGCTGCACTTAAAAAATTCAGATTCAAATAAGACTATACTGATAATTGGACCAGAAGCAATGAGTATCAATTTTGTTAAAACTCACTTCACATGTTATCCATGTCATGGAACTTTTTAAGAGTTTAGTTGAAAGTAAATGGACAAACTAATCTGGATGAGGGAATTTCAAGACTTTTAAGAAACTGTGATGGATTTCTTAAGACAGATTACAGTGAGGATGTGGTATGGCAAAAAGTAATAAAAATAATGCTATCTACTTAGAAAAATATAAGCTTTAAAGTTGCAGACATTAAAGCTATAATTGTTGAAGTAATCTGATGTATTAAAAAATAAAGCTGAATATTTTGAGAGACACCATCAGCCAGAGGCCCAGGAATATGAAATTTTAAACTTATTTCAAGAACTTTACTTTCTAAAAATGAATCTGGGGCACATTGCTTGCACAGTGCTCTCTAGGAAATCACTTGTCCAGCATTTGTTTCACTATATTCTATCATCTAGGCACTCAGAGGCCACTGGATTTGAAGTTTTCAAGTGAGTCTGGCTTTTGCTTGCATTTGTAAAAATCCCAGTATCATGCAATGTTTATATTGTAGACACACACAACAAAGATTAATATAGTCATGGAGGTTATTCTATGCTTTTATTATATTTAATTATAACTGAATTTGGTTTCCTGTGATTCTATCACCATTACAGGTTCAATGCATTAAGCAACTATTAATTGAAGGGAGAATTTTGAAGCATTGTACATTCTATGAAATATAGATCATTTCAATAATATTTCATGTGTAGTGCATAAGTTTTTCAGGACTGCTATAATAGTTTTTTGCACATGACTTAAATAATATGGGTTTATCATTTCAATGGTCTTAAGACCAAAGTCAAAGAAAATGGCAAGAGTAAGGTTTTCCTTCTTAGGATTTTGTCTGAAGTATATATCTGGGCAAATTGACTTACAGATATACATCTTCTTCTTCTGTTCTTTTACATTATCTTCTCTTTATGTGTAGTATAGTTGTGTGTGCAGATTTTCTTTCTATTTCATTATTTCATATTCAAATATCACATTGATTTATTGATTAATTAAATCTATTGTTGCCTGATTTAAAAATAAGCTTACATTTTAATCTATGTAGAGTTAAGAGTTCAATATATGAAGGCTTTTTAAATTTTTCTTTTATTTATTATTATTGTGTTTGTGTATGCCATGTATGCTATGAGGTCAGAGGGCATCTTTCTGGAGTTGGTATCTTCTTCTACCTTATGTGGACTTAAGAAATCTAACTCAGATTTTTGACTTGTGCAATGAGTGAGTTGTTGTTGAGTTATCACATTGGTCAAATTTGAATTTTGAGGGGACAAAATTCAACCTATAAATCATACTAAGTGTATATTAGATGCATTGTGTCATTCTAGTGTATATTTCTAGGAAAACATTTTGTATCCTAAAATGACTTAAACAGTATCACAAATAAACATGTTCTTTGCTTTAAGATAGCCATCATTATGTAAAAGTATTCAGTTACTAAAGGATTCTTACAGAAAATCCAAGTCCAGTAAATTGAACAAAGTTGCATGAATCTTCACACAATGTTATTTTGTAGGTAGTATATACATACATAGTAAGAACAAGTAATCTTAGCTCACATGGAATATTATTATAGTTACAGAAAAAGATATTGGCAGTCTCAGACTCTTCTATTTTACAAACTATGGACAGTAACAAATATTCATTACTATATGAAAATTAGTATCATGGTTAATTATAAAATTCATTTTTTGAAATATGAAACACTTCTTATTTTTATTTCTTTTATTTATTATTATTGTGTTTGTGTATGCCATGTATGCTATGAGGTCAGAGGGCATCTTTCTGGAGTTGGTATCTTCTTCTACCTTATGTGGACTTAAGAAATCTAACTCAGATTTTTGACTTGTGCAATGAGTGAGTTGTTGTTGAGTTATCACATTGGTCCAATTTGAATTTTGAGGGGACAAATAATTATTTGTCAATAATTTATTTTCAATAATTTATACGTAATTCATGATAAAAGATAATGCTGATTTTCATGTATTAATCTTGTATCTACTTAATTCATTAAATTCCATTATTGTTATATGTATGAAGTGGACACATACATTATAAACACTATTAGATGAGATTATAACAAACGTTTAAATATAAAAATCAAAAAATAGGAAAGTAGAATAGTGTAGTAAAAAGCAACATGTACATAAGATGTATACCCATAACATATATTATAATATGTACCACTAAAACAAGGAAAGCTTACCAGGCAATACTGAGACAAAAATGTAAGAAAATGTCAATATTATCAATAGAAAGTAACAGAAGCATTTTTTAAAATAAATGACCCTCTAAAATATAAACAATTAACCCAAATATTTTTGAAAACTAAAGAAGATTTTAAAATATTATATGCCATGATAAAGATTTTATTTTAGCACAACCTTCTTAAATACATAAAACCAGGGACATGTACTACTCAAAAGGTCCTCTTTCCATATTAAAGTCAAACTACTATATTTAAATATAAAAGATGCTGCCTAAAATGGAAGTAATATATATTCTTATCAACTATGTATGCCATTTGCAAGTATTGACAA
The DNA here is from genome assembly GCA_023101885.1 of Typhlomys cinereus. Taxonomy (NCBI): domain Eukaryota; kingdom Metazoa; phylum Chordata; class Mammalia; order Rodentia; family Platacanthomyidae; genus Typhlomys; species Typhlomys cinereus. Next base: position 1,209,532 of record JALPQD010000068.1, on the reverse strand, counting down.
ACATGTGTATGAACAATCATAACTTGGTTAAGTGCATCCAGAAAGGTAAAAGAAAAGGGTGAGGGAAGATAAAATTTGAATGAATTTAGTAATATTTTAGATATAACATTAATAATCTATATTTCTTTGATAATGTTGAATGAAATAAATTTATTGTTAAAATCATATACCACAACAGATGTAAAATAAGTTATAACTTCAAAATACAGAATAACAAATATGATTCAGGCTTTTCTAATTTTGTTTCAATTACTGATGGATGGTAAAAGGCAATATTGGGAAGTAATTTTCAAAATCTTAATTTCCTCATTTTATATAAATTACTTGTGATTCTAAAAAATCAAATGAATTTTAATTAAAACATTTTCTGTCTGTAACATGAGTGCTTTCAGTAATGTAAATACTATACTAGTGGGATAGCATAGAAAATGTTATTTAGGCTATTTATTAAGGTAAAATGTTAAATTTATATTCATTTTTGATAATTATCTTTGGTTAGCATTTTTTACTTTAGAGACAACGTCTTCCAATGTTGCTCAAACAGGCCTTCCTTTAACTCAAGGTCCTGCTTCTTCAAACTCCTGAGTGCATGATTCTGTGATAACAAACCTGACAAGTTAGCACTCACAACAAGTCTGTAATATTTTTCATTCATGCACACACAAATACATACATATGTATCTGCGGAAGAATCATTTTGAAGCACACCTAAGTTAGCGATATAATTGTTTTAACAAAATCATATTTTAGTCCTATATTTATTTACTTGTGTGTGTGTGTGTGTGTGTGTGTGTGTGTGTGTGTGTGTGTGTATCAGAAGGCACTGTGTGTCCTTGTGGAAGGCAAAGGGTGATTTTTAGAATCATCCTGGATTGCTTCTATCTCCTTTTTGTTTCAATCTGGGATTTCCCAGGCTCCATGTGCTGCAAGTGCAAGTAGCCACTGTTTTGGCCTGGCATTTTCATGTGGAACCTGGGATTTAAACTCAGGACCTTCTGCTTGCGATACAGTCTTAACCCCAGAGTCATCTCTCCAGCCCAAAAAAGTCATATTTTAAAAGTATGTAATGATCATCCTGTCTTTGTCATGATGCTTATGTTGTCTCCCTGCTTGCTAAAGTATGAAATTTGAGCACGGTATCAACTTTCTCTGTTCTTTCATGGTAAGTTCATGCAATCTAGCTCACACTAACTTTTCAAAGTAGTAATATTTTAGAAGAGTCTTCCAGCTCATTTCATATTCAATTCATGATCAATTATAAAATTAAAATTATCCATCAATGCTTTTCTTTGTTTAATTCTAGGAACAAAAGATTCTTTGAAATTTGTGAAACAAAAATCATCTTCACAAAAGGAAAATCAATAAATGAAGCCATTATATTCTTTAGTTAGAATTAAATTAGTCTTACTGCATATTGTAGTAATTATAAAGAAAATCATAGAAATCAAAGATACACTCAATGTATCATCTTAAAGATGGTAAGTAATTGTTTTGAACTAACTAATTTTAAACTAGTTTGCATCATCTCTAAAACATCAAAATGACATGTTTTTACAGTCGTAGCTTAATTACTGTATTTTCACACCGGTTGGTAAAGTCTCCAGGAATTCTAATTAGCTGTGATTCTACATTGCTCTCCCTGTTGTACAAACCACAGTTCTCAGCTTGTGTGCTCTAACACTGTGACTTGGTCAGCCAAGGTTGAATACAGCTGCTAGTTTCTTGACATACATCCAAGCTGAAAAACATGTCAGATTTTTAAATCAAAACATGTTTACTCACCTTTCTCTTTTCGTTTTGAAGCCCAACTCTTAAAACGAAAATAAATTTGACCAAAAAAATAAAATAAGCTTTATTTCTAGAAATAGTTTTAGCAATATTATTACACAAAGTCTTTAAGTTATGTGAGTGATTCAAAATACTGTTTCTTCATGTGAGCACTAAATAAATATAAGAACATCCTCTCAAACATTTTGTGATAAAATTAATCAAAATGAATTATATCTAGTACTAAATGTGCTGCGTATTTTTAACAACACTTTAACTATAAACCTCCATCCACTCTAGCAACTTTAAATTTGAAAAGATCTCCCTATGAAATCAAGGCATGTGGAAAAATAATTATCTTGGATAATGCATTAAAAGAGCTGTTAGACTGATACTATGCCTTAAGTTAAAACTATAATGCAAAGGATAATGAAGGTAGATTTTTTGATATTATTTCAAAGTTTAGGTTAAAAATATTTAAAGATAGACTTAAGACTTTTAATTTTTTGTCTTTCTGGGTTTTTTTTTTTGTTATTTGTTTTGCTCAATCATACAACCTCAATAGGAACCTCCCTTCTTCTCCCCCCTCTTCATACTTTGTCCCTCATTGTACTCTTTCCCCTTCCAACACCACCTCCTCTTACCCATTTTCCTTCCCCCCTCCTCTTTTGGTGCTTCCTGCTTTCTCCTTCCATCCTCCAGAGCATGTTTATGTGGGCACTGAATTTCCCTCTGAGTCATTTACACTAGTGAGGGTTTAGGACTCAGTGGCATAGCTTGAGGCAACTTCCTGGGCTGCCCACCAGTATGGGAACTTTATTTTGACTGTTTAACTCCTTGCTTTTAAGGATTCTACTGTCTGAAGCCTTCTCCCCTGTCATCCCTGCTAGACTTTGGGGAATTGTTGACATGTAAGCCATTGTGCAGGTAAGGCAAGGTCCAATCAAATTGTGGTTATATCCTGGCTATTACAAACCTGACTTGTGTGGAGTATGTTGCATATCTTGGTCATCCACATCTTTAGGCTCATACAATCTTGCCACCCCCTCTTCAATATGGTTCCCTGAGTTTTAGGATGGGAAGAGATTTGGCTGGTCTGGTCCCAGGTGAATATTGTAGGGTCTTTGGTGTTCTGACTTATACATTTTTGTTGTTTTCAATTTTGCTGTTCCTGCACTGCCCTTGGCAGCATACTGATTAGTTGTCTAGGTAATCTTCTAACTAAAGATAAAAGACTGTTTAAATGAATATCTTAATATAAGAAGAGACTCCAAGTTAGATGGAGGAATGGGAGTAGGACACAGCAGTGAGAGGGGCCATTCTCCCATTGACTGATTGGTTACCATCTAACTGCCAGTCCCCATATACTCCCTGACTGGGAAGATCAAATCTGTCCCAAGTGACCAGGAAGGAAAGTGAGAGTGAGCTGTTTCAGATATCTTACTACTTACATGCAGTTAATAACCTTGGCCTAATTTCTCTATTGAAGTGTGTTATTTTGTCTTCTTTCTTTTGAAGACTTCTTTCCCCTTCTCTCCTATTTACAATACTTTGCAATTATAATGGGTATTATAGAGATTTACCTTTGACTATGTCTTTAAATGGGCTGTAACTAGGATCCACTACTAAGGATGACATATGTGTCTACTTTTCTGTGTCTGGGATATTTCACTCAATGTAATTTCTTATAATTCTATCCACTTCTTGGTAAACATCATTAATTCATCTTTTTTGATGGCTGAATAGTAATCCATTGTACCACATTTGCATTATCCATTCATCAAGTGTTGGGCATTTGGATTAATTCCATGACTTTGCTATGGCAAATAATGCTGCAATGGACATGGTTGTACTCATGTTACTGTAGTGAATTGTTGCATTTTGGGGGATCGTTCCCAGTAGTGGCATAGCACGGTCATATGACATTTCAATTCTTAACTGTTTTATAAATCAGCATACTGATCTCCAGAGTGGTTGTATAAGCCTGCATTGCCACTGAGTGTTCCCTTCTTTCCAGCATTTGTTGTTTGAATCGTGGATTTTACCATCCTGACTGGGGTGAGATGATATCTCAGGACAGTTTTCATTTGGATTTTCCCAATTTCTAGAGGTGTGGAATATTTTGTAAAATATTTGTTAGACATATCAATTTCATTCCTGGAAGAGTTTCTTTTGAGTTCTGAGGCCCATTTCTAATTGGGCTATTTATCTTCTTGCTGTTTAATTTTTTAAGCTCTTTGTGCACTGTGGATAATAGAGCTCTGTCTGATGTGTGAACATTTTCTCCCATTGTGTGCATCCTTTTTGCTCAGTTTACAATCTCTGTAGCTGAACAGAATCCTTTTACTTTCATAAGATTCCGTGTGCTATTGGATTTCTGTTAAGGAAATTTTGGCTTAGCTTAATCCACATGAGGAACTTCCCTACTCTTTCATCTAGGGATTTTGTAGTCTCTGACCTAATATTAAGGTCCTTGATCCATTTATAGTTGATTTTTATGCATGGTTACAGATCTTTGCCAGCACCATTTGTTGAAGATGCTATTCTTTATCCATTGAGTTTTTGGGGCCCTGTCATAGTTAAGCATTTGTATCAACTTGACGCTTGAGGGTTTGAGATCTGGGCACATTCGTAAAGAATTAATGGTTGAGTTAAGCCCAGAGCAAACATACAGGTGATTATCTTGCTGATGAGGAAGTCCCAGCCCATGGTGGTTAGTACTAGACCTTGGAATAAAGTATAGAGAGCTATTTGAGAAAGTTAGCGTCTTTGTGTACACTTGGCCAGACATGCTGGTCTGGCAAGTTAGGCTCATCCCTCTCTCAGCCATTATGTGTAGATTATGTGGCTAGCTCCTTTGGCACTGGTGTTGGCGCATGCTCTCCCATCAAGCTGGACCATGAACTGGTAATTGGACTATCATAAGAAAATAAACACCTTGTTCCCTTAAAAGCCTTAAAAACCATTTGATGGCAACCATGGGGGTGAACTGCAACAGATTTTGTTACCTGGGAAGTGGAGTGTTGCTGATAAATCTGGCTATGTCACTTTTGTGCATTTTGAATATTTTTTGTTGGAGAAATTTGGACTTTGTGGATGCAAAAACATTTTAACAGAGTTTAGTGGGGTACTTGGAAAATAGTGATGCTGAGAGAGTCATGAGTTATTTGGGCCTAGTTTGTGATGAAGGGAACAAGGACTTTGGTAAAGATGATGGACTGGTTTGTTTGATAGAGGAGAGCTGTATTGATGGCCGAGAAACTCTGGATGTGGAAAAGGGGAGGCAGCAAAATAGCTGCTATTGTTGGAGAAATGGACATCAGTGGAGGGAAACCTAGTGATTTGCACTGGAATGATGGAGGAGATGAATATCACTGCATGGCCATTTTGTGGTTTGGATTTCTTCAGGGGCGGAAGGTCCAAATTTCAGCCCCAGATTTCTTCAGGGGCCGAAGGTCCAAATTGAAGCTATTTCTTGCCCTTTGGAAGTTTTAGCTACCTGGAAAGAGGCTTTTCCAGAGTTAGCACATGAAAATTGGTACAGTTGTGGCTCAAGTAGACTAGGGTACATTTCAAATTCATTGCAGAATCTGACATTGTCCCTATGTGCTACTGGTTTTGGTGTACAATTGAGGGGTTCATGGAAAGCAGAAAAAGCTTGGCACCAAGTGGTAGAAATAGAGTTCCTGCAAGGGAAGGTGAAGCCTATAGCTGCAGAGGTGAACCCAGAGTGTTGTTTGCAATGCCAGAACCACGGGATGTATGCTGAAGACCACTGCAAATGGAGATTCAGCCTGGTTCAGTGGAACTCTGTTTCTACAATTTTGAGTTGCAAACAGGGTCTGAGAATGCCTAGAATCTTTGAACCACCCTGATTACGTGATTAGCAACAGAAGATGGACGATTAAGGAAGGGATACCGTATTTGATTTGTTGAATGTAGATCTTAATGTTTTTTTATTATGTCAAGATTCTTCGATTTTAATGTTTCATCTGTTTTAAAGTATTTAACATATTCTAATTTAACACACTCCTAAGGTTAAAAAACTTTGAACTTTTAAAATGTTGGAACTGAAGTTTTAATGAGAGAACATTTTAAATTTGTTTATGAAATGTATTCATATTTTTTTAGATTCTAAACATTGTTATTACACATTATTTTGCCTAAGTACACAAGCTCAATAAGTACTCCCTCCTTTCCCTGGCAACTTCTTCATACCATTCCCCAGAGCATCCTTTTTTTGACTGATAAATTAGTATTGTTTATTTTGTTTTTAAATTAATTTTTTTCTTACATGTCCTATTTTTTTCCTAATCATACAAGCTCAATAGTACGGTACCCCCGTTCTCCCCTTTGCCCTCTCTTCCCCTGTCATCCTCCATTGCACTTTCCCCACTTCCCCTCTTCTTTCATCCCCTCACTCCTTCCCCCTTTCCAGGTGCCTGCTCTTCCACCCTCCTATTCTCTGGACATCCTTTTGTGTGATTGTCAAACATCCCTCTAGTCCTCCACCCTAGTGAGGGTTCAGGACTCTGGCATTATGCAGAACCCCTTCATGAGCTCCACATTAGTATGGGAACTCTATTATGCCTGCTTAATCCCTTCCCTTTAGGATCCTATGGAGCTTTCGTCTCTGTGATCGATGCTAGACTTTGGAGGGTTATTGACTTTACAGACATTGTGCAGGTCAGGCAAAGTCAAATCCTGACCACTATAGCCCTAGATTGTGTGGAGTATCTTGCATCGTGTTGGTATTCCCCATCTTTAAGCTCTTACAATCTTGTTGCCCTCTTTTCCATAGTTTCTAAACAAAATTCCAATAGAACAGGGACTAGAACCAACACTAAACAAATGGGATCTTATGAAATTAAAGTGCTTCAGCTAAAGAGATCATAAACCCAGAAGAAAGACAACCCACAGAATGGGAGAAAATCTTCACTAACCATATATCTAATAGAGTTCTATTATCCAGTGTGCACAAAGAACTTAAAAAAAACTAAGCACCAAGGAGATAAATAGCCCAATTAGAAAATGGGCCTCAAAACTCAAAAGAAAAATTTCCAGGGAAGAAATTGAGATGTCTAACATATCTTTAAAAATGCTCCACTTCCCTAGCCATCAGGGAAATGCAAATCAAAACTACCCAGAGATGATCATCTCTCCCCAGTCAGGATGGCAAAAATACACAATACAATAAACAATGAAAGCTATAGAAGATGTGGAAAGAAAGGAACCCTCATATATTGCTGGGGGAATACAAGCTTATATAACCACTCTATCAATCAGTATGGGGATTTCTAAAAAAGTTAAAAGGTTGAAATGCCATATGACCCTGCTATACCACTACAGATAATAATCCCCCATAATGCAGCAATTCACTACAGTGACACAAGCAAAACCATGTTCATTGCAGCATTATTTACAATACCAAAGTCATGGAATCAACCCAAAAGCCTAACAGTTGTCAAATGGATGATAAAAATATGGTATATTTTTATATTTTTAACATAACTTCTAACACCTGTAGGGACAAGGATTGAAGTTTACAGTTTCAAAGTGTGTAGGAGGAATGGACCAGGCAGGCCTGTATTAAACTCTCTGATCAACCATCACTTACAGTACCTCCACTTGGGGAGCTTGCTACTCAGGGATCATCTGTATGGGCTGCATGCACTAATGCAACTTCCCCAAGGTACACCTGCTGCCGTGCCTGGTGCTGACATCAAATAGCCTGGCTGAGAGGACCAACCTAGACAGGACAACTCAGCAAAAGCTCATGCTGGGACTTATGGGATGATGGGTGGGGTATATAAGCAGCCCGATATTTACAATAAACGAGCCTGCAAGCCTGCCAGTCTCCAAGCCTGCTAGCCTGCTTTGCCACTGTCCTGACTTCTAGAGTCTGTGCCGTTGACTCCGTGCCAGCTTATCCTTGCCCCCAAGGGTCTCCGTGGGCCTCCAAGACTGTTACAAAAGTGCTATGCTTTTGTATCAAGTTTACAAAGGGTGGAGTGTTGTAGTTAGGCACTGGTATCAACTTGACAGTTGAGGGTTTGAACTCTGGACACATTTGTAGAAAAGTTATGGTTGAGTTTAGCCCAGAGCAAATCTGCAGGAAGTTGTCTAGCTTTTGGGGAAGGCCTAGCCTTTGGTGGGTAAGACTAGGCCCTGGAATAAAGTATAGAGAGCTGGTTAAGAAAATTACCATCCTTGTGTAAAATTGGCCTGACATGTTGGTCTGGCAAGTAAGGATCATCCCTCTTTTAGCCATTATGTAAAGATGGTGTGGCCAGATCCCTTGGAACTGGTGTTGGTGTATCCTCTCCCATCAATCTGGACTATGAACTGTAACCAGACTATCATAAGAAAATAAACCCCTTGTTTCCTTAAACCATTTGATGGCAATTTATCAACAACCATGGAGACTGACTGCAATAGCAACAGACTCTTTTGTCAAAGATTAAATGGCTATAATTGTGTGGGATTATATCTAGGTCTTCAACTCTTATCCATTGATCTATGTGTCGATTTTGAAGCCAGTACCAAGCTGGTTTTATCACTATGGATTTGTAGCATAGATTATTGTTTGGTGTGCTAATACGTCCAAGAAGTGTTTTTGTTACTCAGGATTATTTTTGCTATTCTGGGCATTTTATCCTTCCATACAAATTTTGAGATTGCTCCATTTTTTAAAGAATTGCTTTGGGAGTTTGATTGGAATAGCATTGAATCCATATATTGTTTTTGGTAGGATGGTCATTTTCATGATGTTGATTCTACTGATCCAGGAACATGGAAGGTCTTTCTACTCAATGGTGTCTTCTGTAATTTCTTTCTCTAAGGTTTCGAAGTGTTCATTAGAAATCTTTCTTACTTCTTTGGGTAGATTTATATCAAAATATTTCATTTTTAGGAGCTATAGTAAAAGGGATTGTTTCTCTTAGGACTTTTTCAGTTTTTTCATCCTTGGTGTATAGGAAGACCACTGATTTTTGCACAATTATTTTGTAACATACCATTCTGTTGAACTTATGTATTCCAGGAGCTTCCAGGTACAGTTTTAAGGATCATTCAGGTAGACAGTCATGTGGCCTGCAGATATAGATATCTTGACTTTTTATTTTCCCATTTGAATCACTTTTATCTCCCTATCTTATCTTATGACTCTAGCAAAGATTTCAAGTACAATATTGAATAGAAGTGGTGGGAGTGGACAGCCTTGTCTAGTTCCTGATCAAAGCTGGAATGTTTCAACTTTTTCATCATTTAGTATAATCTTTGCTGTTGACTTGTTTTATACAGCTGTTATTATGTTGATATAAATTCCTTCCATTCCAACTGTCTTTAGGGTTTTGATCATAAAAGAATGTTAGATCTTGTCAAAAGAGTTTTCTACATAGATTCCAGATTATATCAATAATTTCCTTATTTATTATACGACTATTTAAATAATTCAAAACTTCCTAATTCAATTTAGGTAAGTTGTGCTTACTCAGAAATGCATCCATTTCTTTCATGTTGTAAAATATCAAAGAGTGTAGGTTTTTGATATATGATCTTATAATTCTCTGAATTTCCTGGATATCAGTTGTAATAATTCCATTTTCATCTCTAATTGAGTTTTCTCTGTCTTTATTTTGATTAATTTAGCTAGGGAGTTTATCAATCTTAATGAATTTTTCAAATAACTAACTTTTGGTCTGCTTGATTCATCGTATCATTCATTGCCCATATTTTAATTTCAGACATTTCTCCACTGATTTTGCTAAACTCCTTCCTTTTGGGATCGGATTTTTTTTTTTTGTCTCTAAAGCTTTAAGCAGCATTTCTAAGTTATTTACTGTGACATTTCCATTTTTATGTAAGCATTAAGAGCTATAACTTACCTATTAGGACAGCTTTCATTGTGTCCCAGAGATTTTGATATGTTGTATTTTGATTATCTTTGGTTTCTAGGATGTCTTGAATTTGTTTTTTGATTTGTTTCTAAACCCATTTCTCATTCAGCATCATGGTGTTTAAGTTCCTATAATTAGTGTATCTCCTGTTATTTGTTGTGTTGTGGATGTCAAGCTTTAGACCATGGTGGTCTGATAGGGAACAGGATATAATTTCAACTTTACTGTATATGTAGACATTCATTTTGTCGCCTAATATGTGGTCTGTTTTGGAGAAATTTCCATGCTTGCTGAGAAGAATGTGTTTTCCTTGGTGCTTGGATGGATGGTTCAGTAAAGATCTGTTAGCTCCATTTTAGCAAGAGTTTGATTTTGTTCCAGTGTGTCTGTAGAGTTCTTGATATGTTGATCTATCCCATGTTGAGAGTGTGGTATTGAAATCCCCAACTATTATCGTTCTGTGATTGATTGTATGTTTTAGGCGTTATAGTATTCATTTAATGAATGTGGAGGAGCCTATATTAAGTGTGTATATGTTCAGTATTGTGATGATTTCCTGGTAAATTATTCATGTAACTAAAATGTAGTATCATTGTGCATCTCTTATGATTTTCTTTCATTTGAAGTCCACTTGGTCAGGTACCGTAATTGCTAAGCCTACTTCCTTCAACTAGCCTTTTACTTTTAGAATGTGATTATCTTTTGTGGTAACGTGTGTTTCCTGAAGGCAGCAGATGGATGGGTTTTGAGTTCTAATCCATGTTTGTATCATGTGTCTTTTGATTAGTGAGCTAATTCCATTGACATTTAGGATTATAGGGGAGAAATTACTTTTGATTCCTGACTTTTTTGTTTATTGTTGTGATAGTTACTCTTGAGTGTCAATTTGACAGATCAGGTGAGACCACCTGCAGAGATTATCTGGATCAATACCTTTACAATACAAAGATCAGCCTTAGATCCGATTTGAAACTTCCTGGATATTATTGAAACCTTCCAGTAGTGGACCAGATAAAAGGAACCACAGAACAGTAAACTGGGAAGGAAACAGACTTTCCAGGAATCCTCCAGACTTCATCTTTCACCCAGTAGCCTTCTGGATATCTGCACTGACTTTGCCTGCCTGCCATATCGGCTCCATAATGAAAGACAGTTTCTCCCCCCTGGAACCATAAGTTAAATGAATATCCATTTTCCATTAAGATGCTTGACTTTGAGTGTTCCCTTATAGCAATAGTTAAGAGTAACAGTTACAAGTGTCTTTCACATGTGTATTATTTAGCTTGTAAGGTGTGATGGTATTATACTTCCCTTCTGTCCTCCTGGATATGGTTGCTCTTTCTTCAAGCTTGAGTATCTTTTCTAGCATTTTTTGAAGGCCTGGTTTAGTGGTCATGTAAGCTTTTAAGTTTTATTTATGGTGGAAAATTTTTTTCACCCACCCTCAATCATGACTAATAGTTTTGATGGGTATATTAACCTGGGTTGACAGTTGTGCTCATTTAATATTTGAAGTTCGTCTGCCCAAGCTCTTCTGTTTTATACTGTTTCCATTGAAAAATCATTTGTTATTTTAATAGGTATAACTTCAAAAGTGACTTGGCTTTTTTCTCCTGAAGCCCTTAACACATTCTCTTTTCTTGTATGTGTAGTGTTTTGACTATTATTTGTTATAGCATGTTTCTATTTTGGTAATATCTGTCTGGGGTGTGATATATCTCTTGTATTTGAATGGGTCTCTCTTTAGATATGGAAAGTTTTTGTTTATGAAAATGTTAAAAGATTTCCTCAGGTGTGGTATTTTGGGATTCTTGTGGTATTCCATGATTGTGCATGTTAGGTGCTTCAAAGGTGTACCATAACTCTTAAATATTATTCTTAAGTATCTTTTTGGTTTTAACAACCTCTTTGATTGAACTGGTTTGTCCTTCCACTTTGTCTTCAAGATCTGATATTTTATTTTCTGCTTCATCAGTTCTGCTGATAAGACTCTCTGTTGAGTTCAGGGTCAAAGATAGCTTTTCTTTTAGTTCAAGTTTAAACTCTGCTTGAGATTGTTTTACCTGCTCTATGCCTATTTTTGTTTCTTCAATTGCTTTTCTCATCTCTTCCAAGTTCCTGTTGTGTTCCTGTTCAAAGTGGTTGAAGCAGTTCTTTAATTCCTCCCAGATTTCCTTTTTCATTGTTTTGATCATAGTAAAGATCAGACTTTGAAAATCATTATCTCAGGTATGGCTTTCTTGGCTATTTTCTGTGAGTTTGTTCTGGTGGATTCCATCATTATGAGGTGATGATTTTTGTAGGAAATTTATTGTCATGGTTTTTGTTTCTCATGGATTTGTGTTGTGACCTGAGCATTTTTCCTTTTATCTATTATTTTCTGCTTGACACGTGTTTTTGGCTGCTCTGAATTAAATATTATTACTACACTTGAGCAGTTATTGCTACTGTTTGCTATGGATTTGGTTATGCCTGTATGGTATTGGTGGTGTTTCCTAGATGAGGCTATTGGACTGTTAATACATCAATTAAAGTGGGTTTATTAGATAGGGATTTAAAATTAGTAAGGTTGTGCCCTTTTTAGATTTACTTCTTTGGCAATGTGTGAGGGTGAATGGTATAGTCCTTGAAGTTATATGGTTTTTGGATGGACTATATGGAAATCTTAAAGTATAGTGACTAAAGGTTGAGAGTAACAGTAAGATAACAAGGGGTTTCCTTATCTTAATGCTGGAAGCAAATATTATCTGTCATTTTATGGGATGATTTAGAAGTCCTCAGATGTGTAGTGTTGGTACCCTAGCCTGTTGCTTGGGTTTTCTCTGGATTCTTTTAATTTGTGAGGAGCAGTAGTCTGCTAAGGCCCAGAACAGAAAGTTTAAGGATTTTTTTTTCTGAGATTTAATATTAATGACTACATTGTCAAGCGATGATTTTTTTTTTTTTTTGCTTTTTAGGCTGTGTTATAAGGGAATATTGACTATTAGTGTCCTACAAAATTTTAGGTTCTGGTATAAAAGAAGCAAGGATTATGTACATAATTTCAGGGATAAAGGTTTTAAGCCAATTTTAGCAAAATTCTCTGATAGTTATTCCTTCCTGTCAACTTGACCACTCCTGGCTTTACCTAAGATCAGCTGTCATACTTTCAGAGAGATTATCTGAATCAATACATTTATAATAAAAAGACCAGCCCTAGATCTGATTAGAACCTTCCACTAACAGACTAGGTAAAAGGAAACATAGAACAGAAAACTTAAAGAGAAGAGAAACTCCCTGAATCTATGCTAAAGAACTCTTCAGCTGTCTCCCACTGACCTATGGACGGAGCAGCACTGAGTCTCCAGGATATTTGCAGTGACTTACTCTGCCTCTAAATTCAGCCACCAGCCTTGAAAGACTGCCAATGAAAGACTGTTTCTAACCCTTCTGGAATCATAAGTTGAATAAATCTCCCTTTTTCCTTTAAGTTGCTTGACTTTGAATCCTCTCTCACAACTGTTAAGAGTAGCTAGTACATTCTCTTACTTATGTTGCATTATATTTTTCTTGTCTCTCTCTTGTTTTCTTTCTTTCTCTGTTATGTGTGTGTGTGTGAGAGAGAGTATGTGTGTGAAAGAAACAGTGTGTGTGTTTGTGTGTATATGTGTGTGTGCATGTGTGCCACAACAATAGTGCTGAAGTAACAGGATAACTTTCAGAAGTCAGTACTTTCCATTCAATATGTGGGTTCTAGGAACTGAACTCAGGCTAATATCACGTTGGCAGCAAGTGACCATCTGCTGAGTCATCTCTGTAATTCATTATTTTAATTTCCACCTTGATTAGATTGATGCCATACATTGATAATATAACATAAAATTCTATATTTCACTCATAAGATAAATATTTACTTGTAAAAATCAAGTCAGTCTACTCCAGGTTGGTTAATTTTGTCTCTTCAAAGTTTCTGATACCGCCTTTATATTGCAGTATTAAATAATTAACCTGAATCCTATAGTCTGAAGAAGTGATTTGGTTATTTATGGCAAGGAAACAATATTGGTAATATAGTTTGTAGAGAATTATGATTGGAAAATACATTATTTATCTTTACATTTAAATCTCCCCACTAAGGAATAAGGAATGTTGGTTTAACATCTTTCTCTGAAAATGACTTTTCTGAGGCCTTGTCCTTATAGTCATGTAATCTTTGATTCTGGAGCCTTTTTCCCCACTTATAATCTTAATCTAGGCTCTGTTCCTATTAGGGTAAATAAAAGAACATGTGCTAATATCACTAATTAGCTAATTACTCTAAATATCACTAATTACTAATTACTCATTATTTAACACAAGAGAACATTTATTGAATACCTATTATTCATTACATATTGAGCACCTAGCAGTGAACCTCATTATACCTTGTTTCATAAGGTTTGCTTTTATTTATGCTTCTCATGTTAGCATAGTTACAATAACTACATTTTTCTGGATATATCCCTATTTACTTAAATGGTTGAATATCATCTACTTATCAGGCCAGAATATTTGTAAATGACCTATGTATATGGATATTAGCAAATTTTTAATCTAATATCTTTACTTGAATAAATTATCTGAATACTATCTTTCATTTTCTCAATACATACGAAATAACATAATATCACATCCTTTATATGTAAGTATGCTGTTTTTGTATTTTTATAGCAGATCATCTTTCAAAATATTAGACAAAAGTGGTGTTAGTGTGTTAACCATTCCTGCACTTGTGTTATTTTTGAGGACTTGTGACTTAATTCAGTGGAAAAGAGTTGCCTAGAACATACAAAACTCTGAGACCAATCTCCAGTACTGGAAAAGAAAACTCAAGTCTAAAGTTCAAGTTTAAAGCTCAATGATAACATAAACTGACTGCAAGCCTACATATTGCAGTTTCTTTTTATATTGTTAATAAATATGTGCCCAAACAACTCAGGGAGGTAAAGTTTTACAGTTCATAATCTAGCTTTACGAGTTAGTTTATATTAACATTGGAAAGCTAGGGAAATGGCCATGACATAGTCAGAGAATTGTTGAAAGATGGATAAACCTTTACCCCTTCCAGTCCACAAGTCTGCCAAATTATGCAGCACTCAATTAGCTCTCTTCATGTTATTCATGTGGGAATACTTCCACACACAATGAGAATGACCTTTCTATTTTTTTTTACTTCCTATTTTATTTACTCTTTCTTCACAAATGTTCTCAATGATTTGGTCTTCGATTGTGGACCTGACACCTAATCGTTATTGACACACAAATAAAATGTGATATAATTCCAAGATAGAATAGTAAAGAATAAATTTCCTTTTTCTGAACAAAAGGAAGTAATAAGGAAATAGAAAGGATCAGACAAGGTAAAAACAGAAACCTAATGGGGAAACATTAAATTCTAACATCCCCTGCATCTGGGATATGCATATGGCAGCGTATGTAATTCCACAGGCTTGAACAATACCGTATCTGTAATTTTCATGATTTTATCCCACATTTCCTATCTCTTAGATCTTCTCTTCTCCCTGCTTATGGTGGCTTTCTTTGGATACTTCATGCTTCTGTAGCTTTATATTCTTGAGAACCTGATACACCTTTTGTTTCAGTTTTAGCTTCTTTCATTTCCCTGTCAGTGGATGATCACACAAACTCTAGGCTGCTGCAAAGCGTCCGTTTTTAACTTGGTTTGAAATTTGAGGTCTTATGATCCCATAACTTTCACTCATCAAGCCTGGAAAACTATCTTATGGATGACTCTAAGGTTTTCAGAGAAATGATGTATAAAAAGAATCACTTAAAATACATTTATAAGAGCCTCTGAAAGCTTTCTTGGATGAAATAAGTAGACTAAATGGTATGTTAAGTTACTTTTCTCATTTCTATCATCAAAGAACTGACAAACAAACAACTCAAGATAATAAGGGTTTATTTTCATTCATAGATCAGAGTAATGAGTTCCATCATGGTAGGAAAAGTATGGTAACGACACTGACTTGCAGTGAAAGGGCAATGTGGACTTTAAAATATTCCTCTTATTTTCCTTGTTTTTTCTTTTTTAAAAAAATGTGTGGATTTTGTGTATGTGTATGTGAGTATGTGTGTTTTAGAGGTCACTTTTGTGTGCCTCTGGCCAAGAAAGGCTTTAGATATGATCCTAGATTACAGACCTCAGCCATTTCTGCCTGAAGTTTTTCATAGTATCTGGGATCTAAACTTAGATCCTTTTGTTTTTGAGGAAGAGTCCTAATACTTGAGCCATCTCTTTAGCCCCCATTTTATCTTGTTATTCAGTTCAAAATCCTAGCCACTCACATTCATGGTGGGTCTACTTTCCTCAGTGGAACATCTGTGGACATAGATGAATTCTATGATGTCATAAAATTTCTTCTTTCAAACGAATCATCCATTACAGGAGTTGTCAGAGAAAAATCAGCAAGATTATTTGCCAGAACGTAGTATGGATATTCTCTAGTACCATTTCCAAATGAGTTCCTGCTAACCTCTCAATTTTTATGAGTTGAGACTTCAACATCCATATTTCTTTCAGCATTTGTGCTTTCCATACTTACAATGGAATGACCTTTTGATATTTGCTTACAACACTTCTTGGCTTCTCAAACTCAAAGGTCCAAATTCTAATTCTAAAGGACTACAAATTAAATGATCAGAGAGTCACATTAATGTTCCTGCATCTCAATATTTTAATGTTTTACTTACTTTTCTCAGTACTGTGACCAAATAGCTGACAAAAAAAAACACATTAAAGGAATGGGTCTATTGTAGCTATGAGTTCAAAAGAGTTTGTCTATCATGACAAAAACCAAACACAAGGGAGTGGCAATAGCTTCATCCATGGTTTATAAAAGGAGGAAAAGGAAAAAAGGTATGTCAGTCATTATCCAGATATTTGCCTTGGTATATTTTTATTCAATACGGTATTCAAGCCCATGTGAAAACCAACTCCATGTCACTACTGTCTTTGGAAGTAAAATTTCTCTGGTACAATGAGTACCTCACTGAAATTTTCATTTTTAATTATTTATTTATTTTTATATATTTGTATATATTATTAAAATATATAAATATGAAATACATTAAATATATACATATATAATAAATATATATTTTTATATATTTATATTAATATTATTTCTTTTTTATTTTTTTAACAATTTCTATTATTATTTCCGCTCATACAAACTTAGTAGGTACACCGGTTCCCTCCCTCCCTCCTCCTCCCCCCGGCCCCCCTGCTCCCCCTCCCCTCACCCCTCCCTCTCCATCCCCCAGTGCCTCCCCCCACAATCTCCGGAGAATCCTGTAATGTGCATGCCAGACTCTCCTCTGGGCCCTCCTCTCCGATGACATACAAGGACGCAGTGGCATTTCCCTGAACCCTTTCCTGTGTTCCCCTTAAGCATAGGAATACTACAGTGGCTTTCAATCCCTTGCCTCCAAGGATCTTGGTGCCTTTAGCAAATGCTAGACTTTGTGAGGTCAATAGTGTGTTGGACATTGCGTGGGCATGCAAAGTCCAGTTATGATTGCTTCGGCCCTAACTTGAGTGGAGTATCTTGCATATCATTACTCCTCCCATCCTTGTGCTCTTACAATCTTACTGCCCCCTCTTTTGCAAATTTCCCTGAGCTTCAGGATGGGGCGAGATTAGGCTGGCCTAGTTCTAGGTGGTTGATATAGAGTCTCTGAAGTTCTGGATTGTGGTTTGTTGATTTTCTTTTGCAGTTTTGCTGCTCTTGCAATGCCCTTCACTCCATCTGATGGGCATTGTATGTCACCCCCTGGCCAGAGACAAAAAGCTGTTAAACTGGAGTCTTGTTATAAGAGCACATTCAAAGGTAGATGTAATAAAAGTAGGAAACCACAGTGAGGGAGGGGTCAATCACCCATTTGCAAAATGGCTACTTTTTTTAAAGCATATTAAATACTAATCCCTGCTTCCCTTCATCCCCCCCTCCCTACCATCTCCTTCCTTTCCACTCATCAAGCCATTACATTCCCTTCCATGTTTCTACCTGGCCTCTTCTATGTACTCCAGGTTTCCCTCTGCTTGTCTACTCTTGTGAGGGTTCAGGTCTCTGTGGCATAACAAGCTGCCCCTCCTTAGGCAACCCCACTGATAGGAGGTCTTCCCTTTACTCATCCAGCTCTAATCCCTAAGAATTCCATTGTGTGTTCTTATCTCTCTTTAGTTCCTTATTGTCTATGGGGGTATTGATATTTCCATCTTTAGGTTCTTACATCTTACCACCCCCTCTTCTGAGATGTTCCCTAACACATTAGGATGGAGAGAGATTAGAATGGCCTGATTCAGGGTGAGCATTGCAAGATCATCAGTATACTGCATTACGGCTGGCCATTGTTATCCAATTCTCTGCTCTTCTACTGGCCTAGGCTCCATCTTGTCAGGGTGTTGAGATTCTCTATCTCTCTTGTGTAAGAAACAATAGAATGAGTGCTAAGATTTTTCAAATCTATGAGAATAATAGTAGCTAGTTACCCAGCATTTTGGCATACTGTCTTCCTACCTATAGGATCATTGGCTATTTTTCTGTATTGATCTATTTCTTTCCTTCATTTAGGTTCTTGCTCTAGATAACAGTAACAGAAATGTGTTCCATTCTGACAAGTAGATCTTGAGTTCATTTGTAAAGCTGTTGTTTGGTTCTTTGATGCTCATGCCACTATTACACTGGTGATCATCTGTTTCCAAAGTAATTTTTATTGAAACTTGCAGATCTCATGAGTTGATGAGACTTGTGATTATTTTTCTCCCCAAATAGATTTCTACAGTATTCCTTAGTACTGTGCAAGTTGTCCATCAAAGAGGAAGTTCTCAGACCACTTCCAGGTGATGTATTTTGCCCATGTTCTGCGATCCATTTGTGTTGCATCTGCAGTAATACACTTACTGACATTTTTGGTTTTGGTTTTGTTTTTTTTTTCTTTTTTGGGGGAGCAACAAAGAGGAATGGCAAAGGCCTATATTGTTTGGCTTATATCTTTGACCAACATTTTATCAGCAAGTGCCACATTCCTGTTACTTCTACTATATGTCTAATTGTAACTGAGTACTAAGTGGTTCACATGTGGGCTTTCTTTGTTTTGCCCCCTTTTCCTCACTCTGTGCTACTCTGCATAGGGGTTGCCCATTTTTTCTTTCTTTTAAAGACATTTTTGACATATTATTAGCATTTGAGATCCTATGGGGTTACCTTTCATAACCTTAGGGTTTTTCTATAAGTCTCTCTGTCCTTCCTATATTCTACCCTCTCATGCCCCACCCAGATATATTTCCCAGTTATTCCCTCCTTCACTTTACTTGCTGTGGTATCCTAAATCTCCACTTTTAAAAGGTTTCATCCTATCCACTCCTTCCCACCTTCCCATTCTTGGTCCCTTTTTAATTTTATGGTTCTTACAATAATTCCAAATCAAATACATTGACAAGGAAATCAGTACTAACATCTGAATATAAGAGAGAACATGAGGTGCTTATCTTTCTGTGTCTGAGATACTTCATTCACTATTATATTTTCCAGTTCCATCCATTACCAGTAAATTCGATAATTTCATCATTTCTGATGACTGAATAGTATTCTATTGTATATATGTACCATATTTTCATTACCCATTTCTCTGCTGATAACCATGCAAGCTGATTACATTTTCTTACTATTGCAAATAAAGCTTCAGTGAACATAGATGAACAAGTGTCTTTGTAATAAAATTTATGGACTTTTGGAAATATAGCTAGGAATGGTTTAGCTGGGTCAGATGGCAGTTCATTTCTAACATTCTGGGGACCCACCATAGTGATATGCAAAGAGGTTTCACTAGCTTATACTTCTACCATCAGTGAATAAATTTCCCCTTTTCTGCACATCCTTGCCAGCATAGTCTGTTGGTTGTGTTTTTTTATCTTCACCATTCAACTGGAGTAAGATGTTATTTCAGGGTAGTTTTATTTAGTTGCATTTCTCTGATGATCAGGGAATTGAGCATCTTTTAATATATGCCTTTGACATTTCAATTTCTTTCAGAATGAAGTCACCCTGTACTTCCAGGACACATTTTTAAGTAGAATATTTTAAGGTCTTTGTATACTCTGAAGATAAACCCTTCATCAGATTCATAGCTAGCAAAGATTTTCTCCAATTTTGTGGTTTTTCTTTTTGCACAATTAACAGTTTCTTTTGCAAAACAGAAGTTCTTTAATTTTGTTAAATTCCATTTGTTGATCACTTGTCTTAGTTCCTGGGCATTCGCAGTTCTATTTAGGAAATCTGTACTTAGGCCTGTCAATTCAAGTACACTACCCTTTCTTCTAACAGCTTCAGAGTTTCAGGATTAATGTCGAGATATCTGATCCACTTGAAGTTAATTTTTGGGTAAGGAGAGAGGAAACAGTCAATTTTTAGTCTGTTACATGAAGATGTCCAATTTTCCCAACACAACTTGTTAAAGTTGTTATCTTTTCCCCAGTGTGTGTGTTTGGCACCTTTGTCAAAATCAAGTGGCTGTATGTATAGGAGCTTATATCTGGATTCTCTGTTCTAATCCATTGGTTGATGTATCTGTTTTTGTGTGAGTATGAAGCTATTTTTATAACTATAGCGTTGTAGTACAGTTTGAAATCTGGTATGGTGATACTTCCAGCATTCATTTGATTGCTAAAAACTGTTTTGTTTAATTGTGGTCTTTTGCTATTCTATATGTATTTTGAGATTTGTTTTTCATTTCTGTGAATAACTTTATTGAAATTTTTATTGGAATAGCATTGACTGTGTATATTGCCTTGGGTAGGATGGTCATTTTCACAATATTGATTCTAATGATACATGAACATTGATGTTCTTTCTACTTTCTAGTGTCCACTTTAATTTCTTTTAACAATGTTTGTAATTTCCACTATACAAGTATTTTACTTCCTTGGTTAAATTTATTCCAAGGTATTTTATTGTCTTTCTAGCTATGGTGAATGGGATTATTTTTTCTCAGCTCATTAGTCTCTTGTATACTAGAAAACTATCACTTTAACTAATTTGAGTAGTTTCTTGGTGGAGTCATATAGATCTTTCAAGTATAGAATCATAGCATCTACAGATAGGGCTGTTTTAACTTTTTCCTTACTTACATGCATTTATTTTCTCTCCTCTTGCCTTATTAATCTAGCTAAGACTTCAAGCACTATATTTGTCATAGTTTGGCACAGGTGTCAACTTGATGATTGAGGGTTTGAGCTGTGGGCACATTTGTAGAGAATTAGTGGTTGAGTTAAGCCCAGAGCAAACCTGAAGGAGACTGTCTAGCTGATGGGGAAGGCACAGCCCATGCTAGGTGGGATTAGGCCCTGGAATAAATCACAGAGAATAGGTTGAGAGAGTTGGCAAACTTCTGTTCACTTGGCCAGACATGCTGGTCTGGCAAGTAAGGATTGTCCATCTCTCAACAGTTGTGCAGTGATGGTGTGGCCAGTTCCTTTGGCCCTGGTGTTGGTGTAGCTCTCCTGTCAAGCTGGACTATAAACTGTAACCAGTAATCATAAGAGAATAAATCCCTTGTTTCCTTAAGCTGTTTGATGGTCATTTATCAGCAACCATGCAGGGTAAACTGCAACAGAATTTGGTACCTAGGAAGTGGGGTGTTGCTGATAGATCTGACTATGTGGATATTGTGTCTTTTGAACAGTTTTGCTGGACAAAGTAGGAAATGCTTGAGAATTTTCACTTTGTGGATTTACAAATATTCTTCAGAGTTTAGTGGGCCAATTGCTTGTCAGTGCTGAGAGAGATTGTTTGGGCGCAATTTGTGATGAGGGGAACACGGACTTTGGTAAAGCTGAATTTAGACGATGGACTGGTTTGCTTGACAGAGGAGAGCTGTGTTGGCAGCCTTGAAGGTTTGACTATGCAAAGGGCAGGCAGCAGAATATCTGCTGCTGTTGGAGAAATGAGTATCAGTGAAAGAAAAACTAGTGACTTGCACTGGGATGGTGGAAGACATGAAAACCACCGTATGGCAAGATTGTGGTTTGGAAACTCAAATTCCTTCAGGGACCAAAAGCCCAAGTTAAAGCTGTTTCTTGCCCTTGGATGTTTGGCTGCCTAAAAGAGGCTTTTCCAGCATTAGCCCATAAAACTTGGTACAGCTGTGTCTCGAGTGGACTAAGCTGTGTTTTAAACTTGCTTCAGAGTCTGGCAGCATCCCCCAGGTGATACTGGTTTTGGTGAACCATTTGAGGGGTTCATGGAAAGCAGCAAAAGCATGACACCAAATGGCAGGACTCAGAGAAGGTGAAGCTTGTAGCTGCAGAGGCAAACCCAGAGTGTTGGAGATGCCAGAACCATGGGATGTATGCTGGGGATGGCTGTGAGTGGAGATCCAGTATGGTTCAGAGGAACTCTGCTTTTACAACTTTGAGCTGCAAACGGAGACTGGGAATGCCTAGAATCTTTGAGGCACTGTAATTACATGACAAGCAACAAAAGATGGACATTGAAGTAAAGGATGTGGTAATTTGCTGGACTTTGCTCTTAACTTGATGTTTTCTCATTGTTACAATGATTCTATTTGGAATATTTAAAGATTTTATTTGGCATATTTAAAGAAAGACTTTTAGTTCCAACATTTTAATACTTGAAATTTTAATGAGAATATTTCAAATTTGTTTATGAAATGTATTTATACTTTTAATATACCTTTTAACATATGTGGGGACAAGGAACAGTTACAGTTTAAAAGTGCTATGTCTTTCTGTCAAGTTGACAATGTGTCATAGTTAGGCACAGGTGTCAACTTGACTTTTAAGGGTTTGAGCTCTGGGCACATTTGTAGAGAATTAGTGGTTAAGTGCAGAGCAAACTTGAAGGAGATTGTCTAGCTAATGGGGAAGGCACAGCCCATGGTGGGTGGGATTAGGTCCTGGAATAAATCACAGAGAACTGGTTGAGAGAATTGGCAACCTTCTGTTCACTTGGCCAGACATGCTGGTCAGGCAAGTAAAGATTGTCCATCTCTCAGCCATTATGCAGTGATGGTTTGGCTAGTTCCCTTGGCCCTGGTGTTGGTGCGTGCTTTCCCGTCAAGCTGGACCATAAACTGTAACCAGTAATCATAAGAGAATAAATCCCTTGTTCCTTTAAGCCATTTGATGGGTCATTTATGAGCAACCATGCAGGTTAAACTGCAACAGGGTTAAACCACCAAACCTGCAGGAGATTGTCTACCTGATGGGGAAGGCCCAGACTTTGGTGGGTGGCGCTAGGCCCTGAACAGGTAAATAAAATACTGAAAGCTAGTTGAGGAAGTTGGCATTCTTCTGTTCACTTGGCCAGACATGCTTGTCTGGCAAGTAAGGATTGTCCATCTCTCAGCTGTTATGTGGTGATGGTGCAGCCAGTTCCCTGGGCCCTGGTGTTGGTTCATGCTCTCCCATCAAGCTGGACTGAGAACTGTAACCAGGAATCATAAGAGAGAATAAACCCTTGTTCCATTAAGCCATTTGATGGTCATTTATCAGCAATCATGCAGGCTGACTACAACAGAATTTGGTACCCGGGAAGTAGGGTGTTGCTGATAAATCTGGCTATGTGGCTTTTATGGATTCTGAACGGTTTTGTTGGAGAAACTTTGAAGTTTTTGAAGCTCTTGAGCTTGTGGATTACAAATACCATTCTGCAAAGTTTAATGGGCCATTTGGATAATAAGAATTCTGAGAAGCTGTGGATTGTTTGGGCCCAGTTTGTGATGAAGGGAAAGAGAACTTTGATGAAGTCGATTTTAAAGATGATGAACTGGTTTGCTTGATACAGGAGAGCTGTGTTGGCAGCCTTGAAGATTTGCATGAGAAAAGGGCAGGCAGCCAAAAAACTGCCATTGTTGGAGAGATGAGCATCAATGAAGTAAACCTTAGTGACTTGCATTGGGATGGTGGAAAACATGAATCCCACCATATGGCGATTTTGTGGGTTGAAAACCCAGATTCTTTCAGAGGCCAAAAGCCCAAATTGAAGCCGTTTCTTGCCCTTTGGAAGTTTTGGCTGCCTAGAAAGGGGCATTTCCAGACTCAGCAAGATAAAGTTGGTACACCTGTGTCTCGAATGGACCAAGCTACATTTCAGCCTCGCTGTGAACTCTCCTGGCATCCCTCAGATGGTATTGGTTTTGGTGTACAGTTACAGAGTTTGTCGAGAGCAGCAAAAGCTTGGCACCAAGTGGCAGGTGTAGAGTTCCTGCAAGAAAAGGTGAAGCTTTTAGCCATAGAGGTAAATCCGAAGTGTTGTTGGAGATGCCAGAACCGTGCGATGTATGCTGAGGACAGCTGTGAGTGGAGATTCAGCCTGGTTCAAAGGAACTCTGCCTCTACACCTTTGAGCTGCAAACAAGGACTGGGAATCCCTAGAATCTTTGAGCCACCGTGACTATGTGATGAGCAACAGAAGATGGACATTGAAATACAGGATGCAGTAAATTGATTTGCTGCACTTGATTTTAATGCAATGTTTTCTTATTGAATTATGATACTTCTGTTTGATATTTTGTCTTGTTGAAATATTTAACATATTTTGATTTGATAGATTTGAGACATTTTTTCAAAACTTTCAGTTCCAATGTTTTAATAAGTGAACTTTTAATGACTGACATTTTAAATTGAATTACAGAAAATATTAATTTTTGACTTTTAGAATTAATAAATTTAAATGTGTTTATATTTTTAAAATAACTTTTAACACCTATGGAAATAAGGATTGAAGGTTACAGTCTAAAAGTACTATGTTTTTGTGTCAAGTTGACAAGGGCTGGTGTGTCATAGTTAGGCACAGGTGTCAACTTGATGGTTGAGAGTTTTAGTTCTGGGCACATTTGTGGAGAATTAATGGTTAAGCCCAGAGCAAACCTGCACAAGATTGTCTACCTGCTGGGGAAGACCCAGCCTATGGTATGTGGGACTAGGCCCTGAACAGGTGAATAAAATACTGAGAGCTGGTTGAGGAAGGTCGCATCCTTCTGTTCACTTGACCAGACATGCTTGTCTGGCAAGTAAGGATTGTCCATCTCTCAGCTGTTATATTGTGATAGTGTGGCCACTTACCTGGACCCTGGCGTTGGTGTATGCTCTCCCATCAAGGTAGACTGAGAACTGTAACAGAGAATAAAACTTTGTTCCCTTAAGCCATTTGATGGTTATTTATCAGCAACTATGCAGGTTGACTGCAACAATATTGAACAGAAGTGATGACAATAGACAGCCTTGTCTCATTCCTGATTTAAGTTGGAATGCTTCAGTGCTTTCTCTATTTAGAATGATGCTTGTTTTGGGCTTGTCATACATAGCTTTTATCAGGTTGAGATAGAACCTCTCTATTCCTGTTTTTCAAAGCTTTTATCAAGAAGGGATGTTGAATTTTGTCAAAGATCTTTTATGCATCTATTGAGAGGATCATATAATTTTTGTTTTTGAGTATATTAATATAGTGAATTGTGTTTATTAATTTATGAATATTAAAACTTCTTTGTATTCCTGGTATGAATCTGACTTGATCGTGGTGTATGATCCTTTGAATATGTTTTTGGATTTGGTCTGATAATACTTTATTCATGATTTTTAAATCTATGCTTATTATAAGGTTGGCCTATAATTATCTTTCTTTGAGGTGTCTTTATTTGGATTTGCAATCAGAGCTATATTGGCTTCATAGAAAGATTTTGGGAGTATGCCTTCTTTCCGAATTTTGTGAAACAATTTGAGGAGTAGTAGTTTAGTTCTCCTCTGAAGGACTGGTAGAATTCTGAACTGAATCCATCTGGTCCTTTTTTTCTTTTTATTTTTGTGCTAGAAGACTTGTAAATACTGTTTTAATTTCATTTTTTGTTTTTGGCATGTTTAATGTATCTATTTCATCTTGAGTCAATTTTTGTAGGTCATATGTGTTTAAGAATTCATCCATTTCCTTTAGATTGTCCAATTTAATAGAACATATATTTTTAAAGTACATCTTTATGATTCTCTGGATTTCTCCAGTATCTTTTGTAATTTCCTCCTTTTCATTTCTGATTTTGTGGATTTGAGTGATTTCTATTCTTCTTTTGGTTAATTAAGCCAAGGACTTGTCCATCTTATTTATCTTTTCAAAAAAATCAGTTCTTTGTTTCATTGACTTTTATTATCTTTTTAAGTTCCTATACATTGATTTCTGCTTTGATCTTAGATATTTCTTACCATGTGCTATTTTAGGATTTGTTTGCTCCTTTTCTTCTAAGGCCTTCAGGTGTAACATTAAGCCACTTACTTGGGATCTGTTGTAGTTCGCCTGCATGGTTGCTGATAAACAACCATCAAATGGCTTAAGGGAACAAGGGATTAATAGTCTGCACAGCTTGATGGGAGAGCATGCACCAACACCAGGGCCTAGGGAAGTGGCCACACCATGCCTACGTAATGACTGAAAGAGGGACGATCCTCACTTGCTATACCAGCATGTCTGCTCAAGTATATAAAAAGATGCCAACTTCCTCAACTGGGTCTCAGTATTTTATTCATTTATTCAGGGCCTAGTCCACCCACCATAGGCTGGGCCTTCCCCAACAGCTAGACAATATCCTGAAGGTTTGCTTTGAGCTTAACCCAACCACTAATTCTCCACAAATGCGTGCAGAGCTCAAGCCCTCAACTGTCAACTTGACACCTGTGCCTAACTATGATAGGATCTTTCCTTTTTTGTGATGTATGCATTAAGTGCTATAAGCTTTCCTCTTAGATTTGATTTCAAAATGTCCAATAGATTTTGGTAAGTTGTATCTTCATTTTTATTGGATTCAAGGATGTGTTTAATTTCCTGTTTTATTTCATTTTTGACCCATTCCCCATTCAAAAATGTGTTATTTAGCTTCCATGAGTTTGTGTAGTTTCTATTGTTTCTTTTGTTGTAGATATCTTACTTTATTCCAGATACTATACAGGAAATTAATGAATTGTTCTGTACATATGGAGGTTTGTTTTGTGTCCTTGTGTATGGTCTCTTTCTGAGAATGTCCTGTGAGATGATGAGTAGAATGTGTAATCTTTAGTGTTTGGATTAAATGTTCCATAGATATCTATAAGGTCCATTTAATTTATGGTTTCAATTAACTCCAATATGTCTCTGCTTAGTTTTTGACCTGTTGACCTATCCAATGGTCTGAGTGGGGTATTGAAATCTCCTATCACTGTGTGTGGATCGAATAGTTGTTTTGTGTTCCATAGAGTTTTATTAATGAATTTGGGTGTTCCCATGTTTGGTGCATATATAGTTTAGATTGTAAGATCTTCTTGGTAGAATTTTTCCTAAAGTAAGATGTAGTATACATTTGTATCCCCTTAAGGTTTGCTTTAGTTTTAAATCTATTTTTTCTGATATTAAGATGTCCATTCTTGCTTATTTCCTTTTCCATTTGCTTGGAGTACTTTCAATCATCCTTAATCCTAAACAAGTGTTTATCTTTCAAGGTGAAGTGTGTTTCTTGGAGGCAGAGAATTGATGGATCATGATGTTTGTTTCAAGTTATAACCCTGTGTCTCTTGATTGGAAAGTTGAGCCCATTAACATTGAAGTCATTATTGAAAGGTTAGAAGACTTGTAAATACTGTTTTAATTTCATCTTTTGTTATTGGCATGTTTAATATATCTATTTCATCTTGAGTCAATTTTGGTAAGCCATATGTGTTTAAGAATTCATCCATTTCCTTTAGATTGTCCGATTTAATAGATTTTATTGATCTTGTGGTGTATGAATTTTTACCCCTCATTCAGCTCTTGTACTAGTATTATTTTTTGATGTGTTTGTCCTTCTCTTCTATCTTGCACATTACTTCCAGTTTTCTCTCTAACCCTGGCTTAGTGGCTACATAGTCTTTTAGCCTGTTTCTCTCATGGAATATTTTTCTTTCATCTTCTGTTTGTGACTGAAAATTTTGCTGGATATAATAATCTTAGTTGACATTTGTGTTTGTTCAGATATTGTATTGTGTCTCTCTAAGCCCTTCTCACTCTTACCATTTGTATTGAGAAGTTACATGTTATTTCAATTTCTTTGCTTCTATGTGTGTCTTGTTCCTTTTGTATCTCACCTAATATTTTGTCTGTAATGTATGTCATGGTCAGACACAGTTGACACCCGTGCCTGACTATGACATTCCGCCCCTTATCATCATGACACAAAATATAGAACCTTT
The DNA here is from genome assembly GCA_023101885.1 of Typhlomys cinereus. Lineage (NCBI taxonomy): Eukaryota > Metazoa > Chordata > Mammalia > Rodentia > Platacanthomyidae > Typhlomys > Typhlomys cinereus. Next base: position 1,181,620 of record JALPQD010000068.1, on the reverse strand, counting down.
AAACTGTAACCTTCAATACTTGACCCCATAGGTGTTAAAAGTTATCTTATTTATAATTCTAAAAGAAAAAATTAAGAGTTTATATAATCCAATTTAAAATGTCAATCGTTAAAATTTCAGTTATTAAAATGTTGGAATAGAAGGTCTTTCTGTAAATATCCCAGAGATTTTAACTGCAGGAGTATATAAAGTCAAAATAAGTTAAATATTCCAACACAGACAAAACATCAAAATAGAATCATTTTGACAATGAGAAAACATCAAGTTAAGACCAAAGTCCAGCAAATCAATTACTGCATCCTGTATCTCAGAGTCCATCTTCTGTTGTTCATCACATAGTAATGGTGGCTCAAAGATTCTAAGCATTCCCGGTTTCTGTTTGCAGCTCAAAGTTGTGGAAGCAGAGTTCTTCTGAACCAGGCTGAATTTCCACTTGCAGCTGTCTTCAATGTACTTCACCCCTGGTTCTGGCATTTCCAACAATACTCTGGGTTTTTCTCTGTAGCTATAAGTTTCACCTTCTCTTGCAGAAACTCTATGCCTACTACTTGGTGCCAAGTTTCACTGCTCTCCATGAGCCCTTTAATCGTACACCAAAACCAGTACCACCTGGAGGATGCTGGCAGATTCCACACTGAGGTTGAAATAAACCTTGGTCTACTCAAGCCACAGCTGTGCGAACTCTAGCTTTTTGACTCTGTAAAAGCCCCTTTTTAGGCAGCCAAAGCTTCCAAAGGACAAGAAACAGCTTAAGCTTGGGCTTTTTGCCCCTGATGGAATCTGTGTTTTCAAACCTCAGAATCGTTATGTGGTTGTATTTTTGTCTTCCACCATCCCAGTGCAAAGCACTAGGATTTCCTTCACTGTTGTTCATTTCTCCAATAACTGCAGCTCTTCTTCTGCCTGCTCTTTCCACATCCAGAGCTTCGCAGCCATCAACACAGCTCTCCTCTATCAAGCAAGCCATTCCATCCTCTTTAAGTTCAACTTTAATGAAGTCCTTGTTCCCTTCATTACAAATATGGCTGGCACAATCCTCAAGTCTCTTAGCACTGCCATTATCCAGATGGCTCATTAAACACTGTAGAACAGTATTGCTAATCCAGTCTCAAAATCTTCAGACATTTCAAACTTTGTCCACCAACATCGTTCAAAAGCCACAAAATCCACATAGTCAGATATGTCAACAATACTCCACTTCTCTAGTACCAAATTCTGTTTCAATTAGCCTGCATAGCTGCTGATAAAATTACCATCAAACAGTTTAAGGGAACAAGTGTTTATTTTCTCTTATGATTGTCTGGTTAGAGTTCTCAGTCCAGCTTGACAGGCAGCTCACACCAGCACCAGGGCTGAGGGAACTGGCCACACCATCACTACATAATGACATAATGACTGAGAGAGGGATGATCCTTACTTGCCAGACCAGCATGTCTGGCTAGGTGTGCACAAGGATGGCATCCTCAACTGTCAAGTTGACACCTGTACCTTACTATGACAGAGTACATATTTGGTGTGTGACTTATCATATTCCACAGGGTGTTTCTTTTTTGTTTGGTGTTTTGTATGCCTATTGAATCAAGATGTGAATCTGTTTTTTAGGTGAATGAAATTTTCCTCTATTATCTCATTGTTATACATGGTGGATTTTTCCTCTTGTGTGACTGTTTCTGGGATACCCATGATGCATTTTTGGGCCTCTTTATGGTGTTGCAGAGATCTTGTATGTCCTTTCCACTGTGTTTTTCAATTTAACAGTTACTTTCATTGACCTATCACCATTTTCTACTTTATTTTATCTTGCTTCTGAGACTCTGTCTTCTACATGATCAGCTCTATTTTTGATACTTTCTATTGAATTTTTATTAAATATTTTAAGTTTTTAGTTCCAACGTTATTTCAGACTGGGCTTTTTTCAGTGTTTCTATGTTTGTTTGCAGATCACATTGGACTTTTTAAAGTATTTCCAGATTTGTTTTCACAATCTCTATTTTCATTCTACCTGTGTTTTGTTTGCTTGTGTTTTCCTGTTTTTTTTTTCCCTGACTTTGTTGTATTCTTTTTCAAATCTGTTCATGTGTTTGTCTATGTTCTCTTGGATCTGGTTGAACATGTTTATAAACAATCTTTGAAATTCATTGCCTTTGTTATTGCTGTCTTAGGTACCTCCCAATCGGCTATCTTTGTGGAATCTGAAGCCTCTGGATTGGTGATCTTGAGGGGAGGCATGTTTTTTTGGATACGTGTGGAGTTTTTTTTTCTGTTTTTCCTCTGAGAGGTCAGCATCTGGAATTAGGTTGTTGCTTATTTTTTGATTTATATTGTTATCTTGCTTATCTCTATTGTTTGAGTTAAGTTTTCTATTTGGGTGTACTGTTTATAGGATGAGTGGACATTAATAGTACCTTTGGGTATTTATATTTGGTATGGTGGTGGTCTTCTATCTATTCTTTATCACTTAGATGATGCTAATAGCATCTGTGTTTTTACTTGTATTAGTATTCAAATGTTTGGGCCTTCACTTGTAAGAAGAGGTAAAGATTCTAGTGTTCTCTGGATATAGAATCATGTTAATGCCTCTCAGATGGGTTTTCAGAGGTGATTATTATGTTATTTTTCAGAGCCCTTTTCTCTCTTTATTCTTTGAAGTCTGGTTCTGTGTAAAATCTTCTACTTGGACTTCTTTCCTGTATGTGTGTTGATTAGTGGTGGGTGGGAGGAAGATACTGGCACATAGGCAACTTAGGGAATCCCAACAGGCTAGAAGCCTCCCACCCAAAGTACAGACTGGCTCAGAAACCAGTTCACCAAACCTAAGCTACAGACACTTGAGCAACCCAGGAGATCCTGGAGGGCTAGAAACCTGCCACACAAAAGTCAGACAGGCTCAAAAACTAATTCACATGACTCAAACTGAAGACACTCACACAAACCAGTTTACAATTACATTTTTTCACCATAAACAAAACAGGTCCAGGCAGGTAAAGCATGCTGGATGGGTTTCTCTCCTCTTAAAGACTCTAAAATGATAAAGTGTTTGAAACAAATTTCTACTTTTCTACTTTTGAGCTTGTTATTTTGCAATCTCTGCTCACTGCCTATTGCTGAAATGCCATCAAGAAATCTTTCCTATTGATCTACTACAATTTGCTTTCTTTCAGTTTCTTTCAATTGCTTTCTTTCTTTCTTTTTTTCTTCTTCTTTTTCCTTCTTTCTTTCCTTCTTTCCTTCTTTCTTTCTTTCTTTCTTTCTTTCTTTCTTTCTTTCTTTCTTTCTTTCTTTCTTTCTTTCTCTCTCTCTTTCCTTCCTTCCTTCTTTCTTTCTCTCTTTCTGTTTCTTTTTACTTTCATAAATTTTTCTTATTTCTTCTTCTTCTTCTTTAGATAGGGAGTCTTTATTTTTATCCCAAGTTTATTTTTTTCCCAATGATATGAGCTCAATAGATACTCCTGTCCTTTCCTCCCTCTTCCCCTCCCCAGTTGTCCTCCTTTGCACTCTCCCCCTTCCATGCTTCTTTCAAATCCTATCTTCCTCCCCTCCCTCCCTTAACCAGGAACATCCTTATGTGTGAATGCCAAACCTCCCATTGAATGTGGGGTAAGGACTCAATGGCCTAGCCCACAGCCCTTTCTTGTTCTCACTATTAGTATGGGAACTCTACTATGAGTGTTACTGACTTGGTTTTAAGGTTCCTATTCCTTAGAACCTTCTCCCCTGTGATCCACACTAGACATGGGGGGAGGGTCGTGGACATGTCAGCCATTATGCAGGTCATGCAAAGTTCGATTATGGCTACTGTAGCCCTAACTTCTTTGTAATATCTTGAATATTGGGGTCCTTCCAATCTTTAGGTTCTTACAATCTTGCCAACCCCTCTTCAGCAAGGTTCCCTGAGCTTTAGGATGGGGAGACATTCGGCTGGTCTTGTTCCAGGTGATTAATGTAGGGTCTTTGGTGTTCTGAATTATAGTTTGTTGTTACTTTCAGTTTTGCTTTTCCTGCATCCTGATTGGTATCAAAGGTCACCCTCTAACCAAAGGTAAAAGACTGTGTAAATGAAGATCTTAATATAACAGAAGACTCAAAGATAGATGGAAGAATAGGAGTAGGACACAGCAGTATGGAGGGGGTCAGTGTCTCATTTGCAATATGGTTACCGTCTATCTGCCAGTCCTTATACCATCCCTGACTGGTGATATCAAACCTCTTCAGTTGCAAGTGACCAGGAAGGGAAGTGAGAGTGTACTGCACCAGATGTCTTGCTACTTACATGAAATACTTGAGGTTGACCTATTTTTCTTTACTGAAGCATGATACCTCTCTACTTTTTTCTGGGGGGTCTCTCTTTCCCATTCTCTCCTGTTTACAATCTTTGTTATTACAGTAGGTATTACAGAGATTTACCTTTGAATATGTCATTAAGTGAGTTTAATACGAGGATCTACCTCTAAGGGAGTACATACAGTGTCTAACTTTCTGTGTCTGGGATACTTCACTCAATATAATTTTTTTCTAATTCCATTCATTTCCCAGCAAATTTCATTAATTCATCTTTTTTGATGGCTGAGTAGTATTCCATAGTATAAATGCACCACATTTTCATTATCCATTCATCAACTGTTAGGTATTTGGGTTGATTCCATGATTTGGCTATTGAAAATAGTGCAATAATGAACATGGTTATTCTTGTGTCAGTGTAGTGAATTGCTGCAATATGGGGTATTATTCCCAGAAGTGGTATAGCAGGGTGATATAGCATTTCAATCTTTAACTTTTGTAGAAATTGGCAAACTGATCTGCACAGTGGTTGTATAAGCCTTCATTCCCACCAGCAATGTAGGAGAGTTCCCTTCTCTCCACATCCTCTCCAACATTTGGTCATGTTTATATTGTGAAATTTTTCTTTTTTTTTTAATTCCACTCATACAAACTTACTAGGTAGACCAGTTCACTCCCTCCTTCCTCCTCCCCCCGAATCCCCTGCTCCCCCTCCCCTCACCCCTCCCTCCCTATCCCCCAGTGCCTCCCCCCCAATTCCCAGAGAGTCCTTTATTGTGTATTCCTGACTCCCCTCTGGGTCCTCCTCTCTGATGACGTACAAGGACCCAGTGGCATTTCCCTGAACCCTTTCCTGTGTTCCCCTTAAGCATAGGAACACTACTATGGCTGTCAATCCCTTGCCTCCAAGGATCTTGGTGCCTTTAGCAGATGCTAGACTTTGTGAGGTCAATAGTGTGTTGGACATTGCGCAAGGCATGCAAAGTCCTATTATGATTGCTTCCTACCTAGTGTAGAGAATCTTGCAAGTCGTTGCTCTGCCCATCCTTTTGCTCTTACAATCTTACCGCCCCCTCTTCCGCAAATGTCCCTGAGTTTCAGGATGGGGAGAAATTAGGCTGGCCTGGTTCTAGGTGGTTGATATAGAGTCTCTGAAGTTCTGGATTGTGGTTTTCTGATTTTCTTTTGCAGTTTTGCTGTTCCTGCAATGCCCTTCACTCCATCCTGATGGGCACTGTATGTCATCCCTGGCCAGAAACAAAAAGCTGTTAAACTGGAGTCTTGTTATAAGAGCACATTCAAAGGTAGATGTAATAAAAGTAGGAAACCTCAGTGAGGGAGGGGTCAATCACCCATTTGCAAAATGATTACTTTTTATCTGCCAGACTATATGCCCTCCCCTTCTGGTGAGATCATACCCCCTCAGTTGTAAATGATCAGGAACAAATGTCTGTGAACTTATCCAGGTATCACATTACTTACTTGCAGTCCTTGATGGAGGCCTATTTTCTCTACTGTAACATGGTCACTTCTCTCCTTGTTTCTGGTGTGGCCCTCCAACCCCATCCCTCCTGTTCATAATCCTTGCAATTACTGTATTACATAGATTTACCTTTGAGTGTCTCAATGTGGGCTGGGTGAGTTTGGTACTATTGTGAATTTTTGCCATCCTGACTGGGGTGAGATGATATCTCAGGGAAGTTTTGATTTGCATTTTCCTGATGGCAAAGGATGTGGAGCATTTTTTAGATATCTGTTAGACATTTTAATTTCGTCCCTGGAAAAGTTTCTTTTGAGATCCCAGGCCCATTTTTTAATTGGGCCATTTATCTCTTTGGTGTTTAGATTTTTAAGTTCTTTGCACAATCTGGATAATAGAGCTCTATCAGATATGTGGTTAGTGAACATTTTCTCTCATTCTGTGGGTTGCATTTTGCTCGTGTTACAATCTCTTTATCTGAACAGAAGCTCTTTAATTTCATAAGATCCCATTTGTTGAGTGCTGGTACTAGTGACTGAGCTATTGGATATCTGTTCAGGAAATGTTGGCCAAGCCAAATCAGCTCCAGGGAGTTCCCTACACTTTCAACTATGGTTTTTATGGTCTCTGGCCTAATATAAAGGTCCTTGATCCATTTGGAATTAATTTCTGTGCATGGTGATAAGTATGGGTCCAGTTCCAATAGTCTGCATCCAGGTATACAGCTTTTCCAGCACCATTTGTTGAAGATGCGTTCTTTTTCCATTTAATTTGTTGGGCCCCTTTGTCAAAGCTCAAATATCTGTAATTGCCTGGGTTTATATCTGGGTCTTCAACCCTTATCCATTGGTCTACACGTCTGTTTTGGAGCAGACATGTTCTGGAGCAACCAGTACCAGGTTTTTTTTATTACTATGGATTTGTAGTACACATTAAGTTTTGGAGGGTGATATCTCCAGCACTGTTTTGTTACTCAGGATTTTTTTGCTGTCTGGGGCCTTTTGTGCTTCCATATGAATTTTGAGATGGTTTGGTCAATTTCTTTCAAGAATTGCTTGGGGATTTTGATTGGTATAATATTGAATCTATAGATTGTTTTTGGTAAGATGGTCATTTTGATGATGTCGATTCTGCCGGTCCAGGAACATGGGAGGTCTTTCACCTTGTGCTGTATTCTGTAATCTTTCTTCAGGGTTTTAAAGTTCTTATTATAAAGGTCTCTAACTTTTTTGGTTAGATTTATAGTGAAACATTTCATAGTTTTAGCAGCAATAGTAAACGGGATTGTTTCACTTAGGACTTTTTCACTTTTTTCATCATTAGTGTATAGGGAGGCCACTGATTTTTGCACGTTTATTTTGTAACCTGCCACTTTACTGAACTTATGTATTAGCTTCAGTAATTTCCTGGTGGTGCTTTAGTTATATGATCATGTCATCTGCAAATAAAGGTATCTTGACTTTTTCCTTGCCAAATTGAATCTTTTTTATCTCCCTCTCTTGTCTTATGGCTCTAGCTAAGACTTCAAGTACAATATTGAATAGAAGTGGTAAGAGTAGACAGCCTTGTCTAGTTTCTGATCAAAGTAGGACTGCTTCAAGTTTTTCCTCATTTTGTATAATACTTGCTGTTGGCTTATTGTATACAGCTTTTTATGTTTATATTTGTTCCTTTCATTACAACTGCCTCTAGGGATTTGATCATCAAAGTATGTTGGATCTTGTCAAAAGCTTTTTCTGCATCTTTCGAGAATATCAAGTGGTCTTGGATTTTGGATTTGTTTATATGATGGATTATGTTTATCCCCATGTTGAACCAAACTTGTGTGCCTGGGATAAATCCTACTTGATAACAGTGAAAGATCTTTTTTTCGATGTATTTTTGTATTCGATTTGCTAAGATTTTGTTGAGAATCTTTGCATCTCTCTTCAACAAAGAGATTGCCCTATAGTTTTTTTTTAAGTTTATCCTTAATGGGGTTTTGGGATTAGTATATTAGCTTCATAGAAATAACTTGGAAGTGTTCCTTCCTTTGCTATTTTATGGAACAGTTTAAGGAGTGTTGGTGTTAGTTGTTCTTTAAATGTCTGTTTGAATTCTGTGATAAATCCGTCTCTTCCAGGACATTTTTGGGTGGGAAAATGTGAGATTACATCATTGATTTCTTCATTTGTTGTAGGACTATTTAAGTGATTCAAAACTTCCTGATTCAATTGAAGTAAGTTGTGCTTACTCAGGAATTCATCCATTTCTTTTGTGTTATCAAATTTTGTGGAGTATAAGTTTTTGAAATATGACCTTATAATTCTCTGAATTTCTTTTTTTTATTTATTCAATTGTGCACGCGTATGTGTGTGTGTGTGCGTATGAGTGTATGCATGTATGTGTGTGTAGAACCACGGACAAATTCAGGAACTACCATGGACCGCCTCCTCCTTGTTTTTACTCTGCCCCAGGATTCACAGGCTCCGCCCTACCAGGACCAGAAACGCAGGCCACCCCCGCTTCTGCCTGGTGTCTATATGTGGGGTCTAGGATCCGAACTCAGGACCTTCCACCTGCAAGGCAGAGGCTTAACCCCTGAGCCACCTCTCCAGCCCCAATTCTCTGAATTTCTTAGTATCAGTTGTGTTAACTCCATTTTCATTTCTAATTCTGTTAATTTGGGTTTTCTTTCTCTTGATTTTGGTTAAGTTATCAAGGGGTGTATCAATCTTTCTGATTTTTTTTCCAAGAACCAGGTTTTAGTCTGGTTGATTCTTTGTATCACTTTCCTTATCTCAGTTTGGGATACTTCTCTCCTGATTTAGCTAGTCTCTTCTCCTCTACTTCTTTTGTGATTGTATTGCTCCTGTGTCTCTAAAGCTTCAAGCTGCAATGTTAACTTATTTACTTGTGATGTTTCCATTTTTTTGATATAGGCATTAAGAGCTATGAACTTACCTCTTAGGACAGCTTTCATTGTGTCCCAGAGAGTTTGATATGCTGTATTTCCATTATTGTTCATTTTTGGGAAACCTTGAACTTACTTTTTTATTTCTTTATGAAATCATTTCTCCTTCTGCATCATAGTGTTTAGTTTCCAAGAGTTAGTGTATTTTCTTTTATTTGTTGTGTTGTAGATATCAAGCTTTAATTTCATCTTTCTTGTATATGTGCAGATTTGTTTTGTGGCCAAATATGTGGTTTATTTTGTAGAAAATTCCATGGGCTACTGAGACAAATGTGTATTCCTTGGTGCTTAGATGGAAAATTTGATAGAGATCTGTAAGGTCCTTTTCAATAAGAATTTAAGTTCCAATGTGTCTCTGTTAAGTTTTTGAACAGTTAGTCTATCCCATGTTGAGAATGCAGTATTGCAATCCCAAAGTATTATCATTTTGGGGAGGAGCCCATATCAGGTATGTATATTTTCAGTATTGTGAAGTCTTCCTGGTGTATTGTACTTGTGACTAAAATGTAGTATCCTTATGTATCTTTTATGGTTTTCTTTGGTTTGAAGATACTTTGTCAAATAGCATAATTGTTATCCCTGCTTGTTTCCTGGTTCCATTAGTTTGAAAAATTTTTGACCAGATTTTTACTTTTAGAATGTGCCTGTATTTCATGGTGAGATGTGTTTCCTGAAGACAGCAGATGAATGGGTTGTGATTTCCAATACATGTTTGTAACCTGTGTCTTTTGATTGGTGAGTTAATTCCATTGACATTTAGTATTATAATGGAGAAATTACTTTTAATTCCTGACGCTTTTTGTATTTAGTGGCTTTCATAAGTGGATTATTTAGCTTGCAGATTTTGGTGGTCTTATACCCCCCTTGTATCCTCCTAGATATGCTTGTTTTTTCTTCAAGCTTGAGGATCTTCTCTAGCATTTTTTGAAGGCCTGGTTTGGTGATCATGTAAGCCTTCAAGTTGTTTTTATGGCAGAAAATCTTCCTTTCACTCTCAATCATGACTGATAACTTTGGTGGGTATATCAGCCTGGGTTGACATTTGTGCTCCTTCAATACTTGAAGTAACTCTCTCCAACATCTTTTGGCTTTTACTGTTTCCATTGAAAAAATCACTTGTTATTTTAATAGGTTTACCTTTAAAAGCGACTTTTTTCTCTTGAAGCTCTTAGCACATTCTCTTTGTCTCATATGTGTAGTGTCTTGACTATTATATACCATGGCAAGTTTCTGTTTGGTTGTATCTATTTGCGATGTGGAACAACTTTTGTATTTGGATGGGCCTCTCTTTCTTTTTTTTTCTATTTCTTCCACTCATACGAAGTTGATAAGTAACCCATTCTCCCTCCCTCCCTCCACCCCTCCCTGGATCCCCTTGCTTCCTACCCCCTGTCTCCTTTCTTTCCCCCCTCCCTTTCTCCCAGTGCCCACTCCCCCTATTCCTGGAGCATCCTTTAGTGTGCATGTCAAACTTCCCTCCAGATGGGTCCTCCTCTCAGATGAGGTGTAAGGAGTTAGTAGCATTGCCTAGAGCTCTTTTTTGTATTCCCCTTTAGTATAGGAACACTATTGTGGCTGTTAATCCCTTGCCTCTAACTCCTCCCAGATTTCTTCTTTCATTGTTTTGATCATAGTAAAGATCAAGCTTTGAAAATCATTATCTCAGGAATGACTTTCTTGGCTATTTTCTGTGAGTTTGTTGTGCTTGGATTCCATCATTATGGGGTTAATTTTTTGGTAGAGATTTTTTGTCTTGGTTTTTGTTCCTCATGGATTTGTGCTGTGACATGAGCATATTTGTTTTTTCTCTTATGACCTTTTTGTTTCTGAGTGTTTGTGGCTCCACTGAATTAGACGTATTATTATACTTGAGTAGTTATTGCTAGTGTTTACCTTGGAGTTGGGTACACCTGTCTGGTGTTGGTGTTATTCCCAGATGAGGCTAGTACATCAAATAAGGTAGGTTTAGTGGACAGGGATTGAAGATTAGTATGGTAGTGCACTTTTTAGGTTTACTTCCCTGGTGTTATGTGAGGGTGAATTTGTATGGGTTTTTGGGTGGCTATATGGAAGTGTTTAACTACTGTGACTAATAATTGGGAGGAACAAGATGGTAAAAAGGGTTCACTTATCTTTGAGCTGGATGTGAAGATTCTCTCCCATATGAAGGGATGATTTTTGAGGACCTTAGTGCGTAGTGTTTGTCCCCTAGTGCTTTGCTAGGGTTTCTGTGGATTCTGTTGAATTCTGAGGAGCAGTGTGTTTGCTCAGGTCTGGGTCCAGGGCAGAAAGGCAGACTGGCTAATGGGGCACACAGATGACCTGGGACCTGTGGCATAGCCTAAGGGCCTTCCCCAGGGCCAGAAAAGCAGGCTGGCTATCAGTGGGGCACACAGATGCCCTTGGGCCTGAAGCGTGATCTAGGAGTCTTACCTAAGGAGCAGGGAGAGAGCCCTGGTCCATGTCCAGGTCAGGATAGAAAGTCAGAGAGGTTAGTGGGGCGCACAGATGACCTGAGGCTTGGGGCATGGTCTAGGAGCCTTACCTGAGGAGAGGGAGTCCATCTGGGTCCCGGTCCAGGAAAAATACAGAATGCTTCACAAATTTGCATGTCATCCTTGTGAAGGGGCAATGCTAATCTCTGTATTCTTCCTATTTTAGTATATGTGCTGCAGAAACAATCACAAGATAGAAGGCCTTTTTTATGTAATTCAGTCTTTCTTCAGGCTTAGAAATCATAATGTAGCCAAGGAAGACTTGAGATCTTTCTGACTCCATCTCCTAAACTCTAGAATCAAGAATATTTTCCAAAATATGATAATAGGACTCTGCATGATCTGCACAATGACCAACATATCATTGACCCCTCAAATTCTAGCATGGACTAAAGGCACTAAGATATTTATAAGCAAAGGATTAACAGTCACAATAGTGTTCCTATACTTAAGGGGAACACAAGAAAGAGTTCTAGGAATTGCCGCTGAGTCCTTACACCTCATCAGAGAGGAAGACCTAGAGGAAAGTTTGATATACTCATGAAAGGATGCTCCAGAGATGGGGGGAGGGGTCAATGGGGGAAAGGGAGGGAGGGGGGGAAAGGAAGGGACAAAGCAGGGAGGGAGCAGGGAGGTCCAGGGAGGGGTGGAGGAAGGGAGGGGACAAGAGTTCCTATTATATTTGTATGAGCAGAAAAAAATTTTTCACCTCTGAAAATATAAGTATTTCCCTATATTATCTTAACTAGGCTAGGAATCCCAAGTGTCCGAGTGGAGACCTAGTTAATTCCAGGCTAAGAAATTCTAAATAGTGAGATTCCCAGACACACACACTCCCTTTCTCTCTCTCTCTCTCTCTTTCTCTCTCTCTCTCTCTTACACATACACACCACATAAAATAGATAAGTGAATAAATAAGTAAATATTGAAATAAATTATTTATTTCTATATAAATTTGTATACTATTTCACAAGTTTGGACTGCAACTGCCAGAATGACTTTGCCTGACCTGCACAATGGCTAACATGTCAAGGATCCCACAAAATCTAGCATGGATCACAGGGAAGAAGGCTCCAGGCAGTAGAATCCTTAGAGGCAAAGGATTAAACAGTTGTAATAGAGTTCCCATACTAACGGGGAGCCAAGAAGGGGCTCTGGGCTATGCCACTGAGTCCTGAACCCTCACTAGGATGCTCTAAGGGATGGGAAGAAGGAAAGGGGAGCCACTGGGAGAGGGGGAGGGAGAGAGGAAGGTGAAAGAAAGGGGTTAAGGGGCATAGCGCAATGCAGGATGACTGGGGATAGAAGGGGCGAGGGAGAGGATGGGGGTACTTATTGAGCTTGTATTATTAGGAAAAAATAAAATGTGGGAGAAAAAAAGAAAAAAAAATAAATTTGTATGCTATCTGAGCCACACATATTCAGTAATGCTTACATTTGAATAATTTGAAGACTCCTAATGCTAAGACTTTAAGTACATCCCAGTCTTTCAAGTTAATTACAGGCCAGGTCAGAAAAGACACACACACACACATACACACAAATAAATAAATAAATAAATAAAAATATGTTAACTATAAATTTTATACATCTTAAAATTTATAAATTTATTATGCTATGTAACTAGGCATAGTGTATGGTGATCCTAATTCCAAAAATTGGATGATTGTTATTGCAAGTATTCTGATGGCAATCTGGGTACCTAGTTAGTTCCTGGCCAGGGTATGGTAATGAGTGAGATTCACATACATACTTGCATACACACACACACACACACATGCACACACACACACACACACACACACAGAAATGAATACATATATAAATAAAATTTGTATAATTGTATGTTAACCAGGCATGGGTATTGAGGCTTTTAATTTAGATAGTTGGAAATGGGGAATTGCCAGGAGTATGAAGACAGCCTGGTCTTCCTAGTTATATTCAGGTAGGTATGACAAAGAATGAGATTCCTACACACACACACACAAATAAATAAATAAATAAATATCCAAACAATTAAAAATGCGTATTCTCACTAACAAAATTTGCAACTCTGAAAATTTATATAATTTATCCTGTTTGTTAACAATGCATAGTGATTGGTGTTCATATTTCCAACAAGTGGAAAGCAGAGTTTACCAGGATTTTGAAGACAGCCCAGACTATCCAGGTAGTTCCAGGCCAGGGTAGGTTAAAGGTGAAATTTTCACCTACACACAAATAAATAAATGAATAAATTTAAAATAATTACAAAGTGCATTCTCAGCTTCAAAATTTCCACTTTGAAAGGAACAAGAATGGGCACTCCTTGTGCAGAGGAGCACACTGTGAAGAAAACAGAGGTGGGGAGAGAAAACACTTAGAAACCAGTGACCCTTCCCCCACTCCACCGCCCGGGAGGCGCCTGTGGTCCAGCCGGGCCTCACCGCGACCTAGGTAAGCTCCGCCCCCCACCCACCCCCAGAACCCCAAGCAGCCCAAGGGACCCACCTCCTCCCACCATCCAACTGGAGCCACGCAGGGTGTGGGAGGAGGACACGCCCCCCTGCGCCCGGCCTGCCCCAGCTCCCCCAGGTTAAATAGCGCACTGCCGACGCCCCATCCTCCCTTCTGTCACTCCGCCATCAGGGACACCCGTGGTCCAGCCTGGACTCATCTCGACCTAGGTAAGCTCTGTCCCTGCCCACCCTCAAAACCCCAGGCCAAATAATTCAGTTTAGTGAAAAATGCACAGAAATTGAAAGAAGATCTTAAGACTTAAAACGACAATGCCAAAGTCAAAGTGCAAATCCATGAGAAACAACACTCAAATAAACAAATCTCACGCTGAAGGAGATAATCCCATAATGTTAGACTCCAAACAGAACAAACCCACGGAAAATGACCATGAAAGCCGGACCCAGGATAATGACTTTCAAAATATGATCATTACCATGTTCAATACTATGAAAGAGGAAATCCAGGAGGAATTAAATAATTGAATCAATCGCTTTGAATAGGAACACAACAGACACCTGGAGGAGTTGAGAAAAACAGTGCAAGAAACAAAAACTGGTATAGAGCAGTTAAAAGACTTAAGCAGAGTATAAAACTAAGTTAAAGACAAGTTATCTTCAACCCATAACTCCACAGAGAGTTTTATCAGCAGAACTAAGGAAGCAGAAAACAGAATTTCAGACCTTGAAGATAAAGTGGGAGTATTAAACAGCTCAATGGAAGAGGTTATTAAAGCCAAAAAGATATTTGAGAGAAATATCCAGGAGATATGGGACACCCTGAAGAAGCCTAATATGGGTATGCATGGAATACCAGAGCAAGAATCTCAAAATACCATGCCTGAGGAAATTTTTCAAATGATCATCAAGGAAAACTTTCCTCATCTAAAAAAAGAGAGGCCCATACATATACAAGAAGCATTCCACACCCCAAACATATATGACCAAAACAAAAGCTCGCCACGGCAAATAATAGTCAAAACACTCCACATTCAAGATAAAGAACTGGTGCTGAGAGCTTCAGGGGAGAAAAAAAACAAGTCACTTTTAAAGGTAAACCTATTAAAATAACAAATGACTTCTCAGTTGAAACAGTAAAAGCAAGAAGAGCTTGGAGAGACATACTTCAAGTATTGAATGAGCAAAAATGTCAACACAGGCTGATTTACCCTGCAAAACTATCTGTCATGATCGAAGGAGAAAGAAAAGTCTTCCAGCACAAAGACAACTTGAAGGGATACATGTCCACCAAACCAGACCTTCAAAAAATGCTATAAATGATACTCAAGCTTGAAGAAAAAAACACGCATAGCCAGGAGAACAGAAGGCAACTATAATACCATTGAAAGCAAAACAATATACTTATAAAAACTACTAAACATAATAAATGTCTGGAATCAATAATAGTTTCTCCATTATAACACTAAATGTTAATGGAATTAACTCACCGATCAAGAGACACAGATTACAAATTTGGATAGAAAATCACAATCCATCAATCTGCTGCCAGCAGGAAAGCCATCTCACCACAAAAGATAGGCATGCCCTAAAAATAAAAGGCTGGTCAACAATTCTACAAGCTAATGGAAGCAGAAAACTGGTAGGGGTAGCCATTATGCTATCAGATAATGTGGATTTCAATCCAAAGAAAATTGTAAGAGACACAGATGGATACTACATTTTAGTCACAGGTACAATTCACCAGGAAGACTTCCCAATACTGAACATATATGCACCCAATACGGGCCCCTCCACATTCATTAAGAAAACCCTACAGTGTCTAAAGGAAGAAATCAACCCCCAAACGATAATTCTTGGGGACTTCAACACCGCCCTCTCAACATGGGATAGATCAACAGGTCAAAAGCTTAACAGGGACACTTTGAAACTTAATCAAACCCTTAAAGAAATGGACCTTACAGATCTCTATTGAAATTTTCACCCACGTACCAAAGAATACACATTTTTCTCAGCAGCACACGGAACTTTCTCCAGAATAGATCACATACTGGGCCACAAAATGAATCTACACATATACAAAATGTTGAAATTCTAACCTGTGCCCTATCAGACCACCACAACCTAAAATTGGACATCCACAACACAACAAACAAGAGAAAATACACTAACTCCTGGAAACTTAACAATATGATGCTGAATGAGAACTGGATTCAGGAAGAAATTAAAAAGGAAATTCAAGATTTCCTGAAAGTGAACGATAATGAAAATACAACTTACCAAAATCTCTGGGACACAATGAAAGCTGTCCTAAGAGGTAAGTTCATAGCTCTTAATGCCTACATCAAAAAAATGGAAACATCAGAAATAAACAACTTAACAATGCATCTTAAAGCTTTAGAGAAACTAGAGCAATCCCATCCCAAAAGTAGCAGAAGACAGGAGATTAGCAAAATAAGGGGATAAATATCTGATATTGAGATTAAGAAAACGATAGGAAAAATCAACCAGTCAAAAAGCTGGTTCTTTGAAAAAATCAATATGATTGATACACCCCTAGCTAAATTAACCAAAAGCAAGAGAGAGAAAACCCAAATTAACAAAATCAGAAATGAACATGGAGTTATCACTACTGATACCCAAGAAATCCAGAGAATAATAACATCATATTTCAAAAACGTATACTCTGTGAATTTCAACAACACAAAACAGATGGATGAATTTCTAAGTAAACAGAACTTACCTAAATTGAATCAGGAAGTTGTGAATTCTTTAAATAGTCCTATAAAATATGAGGAAATCAATGAAGTAATCTCAAATCTTCCCACCAAAAAATGTCCTGGACCAGATGGATTCAGCACAGAGTTCTACCAGACATTTAAGGAGCTAATAACACCAGTATTCTGTAAACTGTTTCATCAAATAGCAAAGGAAGGAACAGTACCAAATTCCTTCTAAGAAACTAATATCGTTTTAATCCAAAAAACCTAATAAAGATTCACTTAAAAAAGAAAACTATAGGTCGATCTCTCTGATGAACACAGACGCAAAGATTCTCAACAAAGTCTTAGCAAATAAGATGCAAAAACATATTAAAAAGATCATTCACGGGGCCAAGTAGGTTTCATACCCGGCACACAAGGTAGGTTCAACATACGCAAATCAATAAATGTAAACCAGTACAAAGTCCAAGAACACATGATACTCTCGATAGATGCAGAACAAGCTTTTGACAAGATCCAACAGCCTTTTAAGATCAAACACTAGAGACAGTAGGAATGGAAGGAACCTTTATCAATATAATAAAAGCTGTATAAAAGAAGCCCACAGCAAGGATTATGCTCAATGGGGAACAATTGGAAGCATTCCCACTTCGATCAGGAACGAGACAAGGCTGTCCACTCTCACCACCTCTATTTAACATTGTACTTGAAGGCTTAGCTGAAGCCATAAGACAAGAAAGGGACATAAAAGGGATTCAAATCGGCAAGGAAGAAGTCAAGCTATCCTTATTTGCAGATGACATGATCTTATACCTGTGGGATCCCAAAAACTCCACCAGGAAGCTCGTGGAACTAATTGAGAAGTTCAGCAGGGTGGCAGGATACAAAATAAATGTGTGAAAATCAAAGGCCTTCCTATATGCCCAGAATGAAAGAAGGGAAAAAGCCCTGAGAGAAACAATCCCATTTACTGTAGCCCCTAAAAAAATGAAATACCTTGGTATAAACCTAACCAAGGAAGTAAAAGACCTTTACAATGAAAACTTTAAAACCCTAAAGAAAGAAATTGCTGAAGACATCAGAAGGTGGAAAGACCTCCTATGCTCCTGGATTGGCAGAATCAACATCGTAAAAATGACCATCCTACCTAAGGCAATATACAAATTCAATGCTATACCAATTAAAATCCCAAAGCAATTCTTTAACGAAGTTGACCAATTAATCTCAAAATTCATATGGAGGCACAAAAGACCCAGGATAGCAAAGACAATCCTGAGTAACAAAAACACTGCTGGAGGTATTACCATACCGAACCTTAGTCTATACTACAAATCCATAGTTATAAAAACAGCCTGGTACTGGCTCCAAAATAGACATACAGATCAATGGATAAGGGTTGAAGACCCAGATATAAGCCCACAAAAATAACAGCCATTTGATCTTTGACAAAGGGGCCCAAAAAATCTAATGGAAAAAGAACAGTATCTTCAACAAATGGTGCTGGCAAAACTGGATCTCCACATGCAGAAGATTAAAGCTGGACCCGTACTTGTCACCATATACGAGACTTAATTCCAAATGGATCAAAGACCTTGATATCAGGCCAGAGAGTATAAAAATCATAACTGAATGGATAGGGAACTCCCTTGAGTTGATTGGGCTAGGCCAACATTTCCTAAACAGACATCCAATGGCACAGTCACTGCTACCAACTCTCAACAGTTGGGATCTTGCGAAATTAAAGAGCTTCTGTTCAGATAAAGAGATTGTAACACAAGCTCAAAGGCAACCCATAGAATGGAAGAAAATCTTCACTAACCACATATCTGATAGAGCTCTACTGTCCAGAGTGCACAAAGAACTTAGAAAACTAAACTCCAAGGAAAACAATGGCCCAATTAAAAAATGGGCCCTGGAACTTAAAAGAAATTTTACGAGGAATGAAATTAAATTGTGTAACAAATATCTTAAAAAATGCTCCACTTCTTTAGCCATCAGGGAAATGCAAATCAAAACTTCCCTGAGATATCATTTCACCCCGGTCAGGATGGCAAAAATCCACAATACAAACAACGACAAATGCTGGAGAGGATGTGGAGAGAGGGGAACTCTCCGACATTGCTGGTAGGAATGCAGGCTCATACAGACACTCTGGCGAGCCGTCTGGAGATTCTTAAAGAAATTAAAGATTGCAATGCCATATGACCCTGCTATTCCACTTTTGGGAATAACCCCCCAAGCAGCAGAGGTTCGCCTTGATAGCTCAAGAACGACCACGTTCATAGCAGCACTGTTTACAATAGCAAAGTCATGGAATCAACCCAAATGTCCAACAGTTTACGAGTGGATGAGGAAACCGTGGTACATCTGTACGATGGAGTACTACTCAGCTATCAAAAAGGATGAATTTCTGGAATTTGCTGGGAAATGGATGTCATTTGAAACAATTATATTAAATGAAGTATCCCAAACCAAGAAAATTAAGCGCCGTATGTACTCCCTAATAGGTGGCTCCTAGTACCAAACCTACCCAGCCCATCTTGAGACACTCATAGGTAAATCTATGTATTACCTACACTAATTGCAAGGATTATGAACAGGAAGGATGGAGTTGGAGGGCCACACCAGAAACAAGGAGAGAAGTGACCATGTTGCAGTAGAGAAAATAGGCCTCCATCAAGGACTGCAAGTAAGTAATGTGACACCTGGTTAAGTTCACAGACCTTCGTTCCTGATCATTTACAACTAACAGGGTATGATCTCACCAGAAGGGGAGGGCATATAGTCTGGCAGATAAAAAGTAACAATTTTGCTAATGGGTGATTGACCCCTCCCTCACTGAGATTTCCTACTTTTATTTACATCTACCCTTGAATGTGCTCTTATAATAAGACTCCAGTTTAACAGCTTTTTGTCTATGGCCAGGGGGTAACATACAGTGACCATAAGGATGGAGTGAAAGGCATTGCAGGAGCAGCAAAACTGCAAAAGAAAATTAACAAACCACAATCCAGAACTTCAGAGACTCTATATCAACCACCTAGAACTAGGCCAGACTAATCTCTCCCCATCTTGAATTGAAGCTCAGGGAAATTTTTGGAAGAGGGGGCGGTAAGCATGTAAGAGCAAAAGGATGGGAGGAGCAATGATTTGCATGATACTCCACACAAGTTAGGGCTGAAGCAATCATAATTGGACTTTGCATGCCCTGAGCAATGTCCAACACACTATTGACCTCACAACGTCTAGCATCTGCTAAAGGCACCAAGATCCTTGGAGGCAAGGGATTGGCAGCCACAGTAGTGCTCCTATGCTTAAGGGGAACACGGGAAAGGGTTCAGGGAAATGCCACTAGGTCCTTGTACGTCATCGGAGAGGAGGGCCCAGGGGAGAGTCAGGCATGCACAAGAAAGGACTCTCTGGGAATTGGGGCAGGAGGCACTGGGGGATGGGGAGGGAGTGGTGAGGGGAGGGGGAACAGGGGATTCGGGCGGAGGAGGAGGGAGGGAGGGAATTGGTGTACCTAGTAAGTTTGTATGAGCTGAAATAATAATAAAAATGTATAATTCAAAAAGAAACCAGTGACAATTAAAATTATACTAGAAACGATAGGAATGTGACACTTCCTGATACATTGTTGGTCAGAGAGGAATCAAAGGCCCCCATACATTGTAAGTTTTTTTGCCATTACTCTTGGTTATTCTCCACAAAAAAAAAAAAAAAAACTGTCAAAAATACCTGTCATAGTTAAGAACAGGTGTTAACTTGACTGTTGAGGTTTTGAGCTCTGGACACAGTTGTAGAGAGTTGATGGTTGAGTTAAGCCCAGAGCAATCCTGATGGAGATTGTCTAGCTGATGGTGAAGACCCTGCCCATGGTGGGTGTGATTAGGCCCGGATAAATCACAGAACACTGGTTGAGAGAGTTGGCATCCTTCTTTTCTCTTGGCCAGACATGCTGGTCTGGCAAGTATGGATTGTTCATCTCTCAGCCATTATGCAGTGATGGTGTGGCCAGTTCCCTCGGCCCTGGTGTTGGTGCATGCTCTCCCATCAAGCTGGACTAAGAACTGTAACCAGAAATCATAAGAGACTAAACCCCTTTGTTCCCTTATGCCGTTTGATGGTCATTTATCAGCAATGTTGCAGGCTGACTGCAACAATACCCTATTACTGAATAAGCAACACATATGTGTAGCAGAATATGGACAAAATACATCAAACAGAACTCATCTGACAACTTCCTCCTTGTTGGATGAATAACACAGTACCAAAGAATACTGTAGAAGCAAGTGGTGGAAAGAAATAACCTCAGGCCTCATAAATTCATGAGATCTTCAGAATGCAATAAAAATCACCATACCAATAGTGTAATAGTGACATGACTATCAAGAATACAACCAACTTTCTCACTGAACTCAAGACCTGATTGTCAGAATGGAACATATTCCTATTACTGTTAACTAGAACAAGAACCTAAAAAAGGGAAGGAAATAGACCAACAGGGAAAAATAACCAATGATCCTATAGGTATGAATACAGTATACCAAGCTGCTCTGTAAATAGCTGTTATTATACCCATAGAATAGAAAAACACTTAAGACTCAGCTTAGAAATTGTCTTCTGCAATAGAGTTAGAGAATCTCAATTCTCTGACAGGATGCAACCTAAGGCAGTAGAAGAGCAATGAAGTGATAACAATGGCCAGCCATAGTGCAGAGAACTGGCCACCCAGCAAGGCTCACCAAGAATCAGGCCAACCTAATCTCTCCCCATCCTAGGACACAGGGAACCTCACCAGAAAGGAGGAGTGAGATTGTAGGAACCTAAAGATGGGAAGGTTCACCACTGGACAAGGCATTCCATTCAAGGCAGGACTGCTGCATTCAGGAACTCACTACAGTGAGACTTGTCCTTACCAGACCTGCATAGTGACTTTCATACCAATATACCCCCAGAGACTATGAGGAACTCAAGAGAGATAAGAAAACATAGTGGAAACTTTAGGAATTACAGCTCTGTGAATAAAGGGAAATGACCCTAATAATAAAATCAGCATCAAAAGCAAATAAATAAATAATCAGATAATGGCTTCTCAGCTGCAAATTTTTCACTTCTGAAAACTTATATAGTATAGAATGTCATCTTCACTAGAAATAGTGAGTGAATCTTTTATTTCCTGCAGATAGAAGACTTTGATTATCAGGAATCTGAGGATAGCTTAGCTAGTTCCAATTCAGGGAAGATTAAGAATCTCACATACACACACACACACACACACACACACACACACACACACACACACACTTGAATATGCTTGAATATACTATCTGGTTGGCTTAAGTTGTCCTTAGACTCCTGATAATGAAAGTCTTCCAGTTGTTGGAATGAATACTATATACTCTTAGGTGAAATGCTGCACTTTTAAAAATTTAGAAAATTTAATATGTTTTCTTTACCATGAATAAAGAGTGATGCTTATAGTTCAAAAATTGAGGGCTCAGGCTGCAATGAGTTTGAGGACCTCCAGGGCTAACTAATTATTTATAGGCCAGGGATCACTGAAGAGTGAATTAATACACACAAATAAGCATACATACACACAGATGTGCACACACATAAATAAATATTTAAAAAGTATATTCTAAGCTGCATACCTTCCACTTCTGAAAATGTATATAATTTTGTATGTTATCTTATCTAGACAAAGTGAGTGATATATATAATTCCAAAAATTGGAAGGCTGGGATGGCCAGGAGTCAGAGAACATTTACCTCACTTAGGGTAGGGTAGACTGAAAGAGAAACACACACACACACAATCACAGTCAGTCACAGTCACAGATAGAGAGACACACACAAATACTTAAAGAAAAAATTTAAAAAATATATATTCTCAGCTACTAATATTCCACTTCCAAAATTTTACACAATTTAGTATGTTATCATAATCAGGCATAGATTAAAAACTGAAAGTGTAAGAGTGCCAGACATCTGAGGACAGTCTGAGGTACCTAGTTAGATCCAAGCCAGAGTAGGCTATAGAGTGAGGTAAACACACACACACGTGTGTGTGTGTGTGTGTGTGTGTGTGTGTGTGTGTGTGTGTGTGTGTGTAGATAAATAAAAAATAAAATTAACAAACATATTCTCAGCTACAAACTTTTACCTTCTCATAATTTATGAAATTTAGTATGCTATCTTAATGTGTGATAGTGAGTGATGCTTTTTATTCTTCCTATTGGAATGCTGGTATTGTTTTGATCTTCAGGAATATGAGGACAGGACTACCTAGTTAGTTCCAGGGACAGGTCCACTAAAGATTGTGATTCACACACACAAACACAAAAACATATTAATAATAAATAAGGCAGAGTATGGTAAAGAATGAGGTAACACCCCCAACACCTGCACACAACCAAATGCACACTAATAATACATAAATAAATAAATAATTTTTTCTCAGCTGCAAATATTCAACTTCTTTAAATTTATATGATTTAGTATGATTCCTGAAACCATTTCAAGTGAGTAATGCTTACAGTTCCAGCAAGCACAAGACTGGAAGTGCAGGAACTCTGATGAGAGCCTGGGCTATCTAGTTAATTCCAGGCCAGGCTAAGCTAAAGAGCAAGATTCACGCACACAGAAGTAGCCAACCCCCGTTCCCCTCCCCTGCAAACACATAGAGAAAAATAAATAGATGAATAAATGAATGAGAAAATAAATAAATATGTAAAGGAGGGTTGCTTGAGAAATGCCTCAGGGATTTCGACTCTGTTTCTCAAGCAGAAGATCTTATTTTGGATACCAGATCACATCTAAAAAACTCCAGGCAGAAATGGCAGGATTTGCACTCCCTTGCTGGAAGGTAGAGTCTGGGAAATCCAAGAGTGAAGTAAAAAGGAAGTGGAAGTAGTCAAGGATAATTCCAGAAGTCACCCAGGTCTTCCACAGAGACATGTAGCATTCTCTCTCTCTCTCTCTCTCTCTCACACACACACACACACACACAAACACACACACACAGATTAAATATATAAATTATAGTTTAGATAATATATTATAAGGTGCAGTATCTCCACTTTTGAAATTTTACAAATATCCTTATGTTATCTTGAGGAAGACTAATGAGCTAATGCTTATAATTGCAATAATCAGAAGGCTGGAATTGCCAGGAGTCTGAGGCAGCTTAAGCTAGCTAGTTAGTTTCAGGTCGTTATATTAAAGAATAAGATTCTCCTACAGGTGTAAGAACACACACCACTCACACATATAAATAAGTAAATGGAAAGATAAATAAGAAAATGAAATGATAAGGAAGGGGGAAAGGAAGGGGAAAAGTGGGGAGGGAGCAGGGAGGTTCAGGGAGGGGTGGAGGGAGGGAGGGGACAGGGGTACCTATTACGTTTGTAGGAGCAGAAAAATAAATAAACAAATAAATGCAAAAAAAGGAATGATAAACAACTAAATAAAAGAATAAATTTTCACATACAGACTTCCCACTTCTGTAAATTTATATAATTCAGTATGTTAACCAGGCACACAGCGTGATGTTATAATTTCAATAAAATACACATACATATACACAATCACACTCTTGCACACATAAACAAACACATAAATAAAGAAATACACACTCGGTAACAAACTATCCATTACTGAAATTTATATAATTCTGTGTTATAAACATAGTGAGTAATGCTCAAAATTCCAACAATGGAAAGACAGGGCTTACTAGGAGTCTGAGTAGAGACTGGATTATCTAGTTGGTTCTAGGACAGGGTACACTAAGAGTGATTTTTTTTTACACAACACAGGCACATATACAAACACATACATATATTACCAATAAATAAATACAGAATAAAAGATGCATTCTCACCTACAAACTTTCTACTTTGAAAATTTATATACATTACTTTGGTAAACTTAACCAGGCATAGAGAGTGATGGATATAATTCCAACAATTGAAAGATTGGGATTCCCAGGAGTCTGGGCCGCCTATTAGTTATAGGCCAGGGATGATTAAATAATGAGACACACACACACAAATACACACAGAGAAATAAATATATACAGAAATAAATGAATAAATATACAAAAACAAAAATTATATATTCAGCTACAAACTTCCTACTTTTGAATATGTATATAATTTAGTATGTTAACTAAGCACACATATTGATTGACACTTTTAAATCCAACAAATGGAAGCCTCAAAACATGGGTTTGAGGATGGCCTGTGCTTACTACTAATTATTAGTTTCAGTAAAGGCTTAACTGAAGAGTGAGATTAATCACACATACACGAATAAATAAACAAATAAATAAATAAGCAAATAATTCAATAATTCAACAATTGAAACATACATTCTCAGCTGCTAATTTTTCACTTTTGAATATTTATATAATTAAGCATATTATCTTAAGCAGGCATACTAGGTGATACTAAGCTACTTGAAAGCCAGAGTTCTGAATTATACATACGAATAAACAAACATACACACATACACACTTAAACACAAATCAATAAATAAATTTTAAAAATTTACTGTCAGTTGCAAACATTCCACCTCTGAAATTTTATATAATTCCGTTCATTTTCTTAACCAGGCCAGGTAGCCATAAGGTGAGATTCACAAACACTCACACAAGCATGCACACAAAAAATATGAATAAATAAATAAGTAGTTAAATATATATTCAATATACTCTAAGATGCAAAGTTTCCACTTCTGAAAATTTATATAATATAGTATTTTATCTAAACCATGTATAGAAAGTAAAGCTTATTACTCCAATAATTGGAAGGGTTGGATTGACAGAAACCTGTGGATACCTTGGTTTCCTAGTTATTCCAGGCTAGGGTAGGCCAAAGAGCGACATTTTTATACACATACATATACAAACACACACAAACAGAAAAGATTAAGAAAATACAATCTCTCCTGCTAGCTTTCCGCTACAACATTATACATCTGAAAATTCACATAATTTACTATGTTATCTTAACTATGCAAAGTGAGTTATGCTTATAATTCCAGTAATTGGATGTTTGGGATTGACAGAAGTGTGAGGACATCTTGGGCTATATAGTTAATTCCAGGTCAAAGTAAGCTACAGACTGAAATTCACACACACACACACACACACACACACACACACACACACACACAATTAAACACAATTAAACAATTTAAAAAATTGTTACCAGCTACAAACTTTTCTCTTCTGAAAATTTATATTATCTAAACCAGACATAGTAATCCTTATAATACCAGCAATTGTATGTGTGCAGTTGCCAGGAATCTGAAGACAGCTTAGGCTACCGAATTAGTACCAGGCCAGGTACTAGTAAATAGTGTCGCATACATTCACACAAATAAAAAATAAATAAATACACATAAATATTAATAAAAAACTAAATGTATATTCCATTCTACAAAATTTCCAGTTCTAAAATTTTATATAAATTAGCTTGTCATCTAAACCAGGCATAGTGAGTGATGCTTCTATTCCTAACAATTGGAATGCTGGATTTACAAGGAGTCTGAGGCCAGCCTGGACTAATTAGTTAGTTCCAGGCCAGGCAAGCTAAAAGTAAGATAAACTCTCTTTCTTTCTTTCTCATTTCTCTCTCTCTCTGTCTCTCTCTCTCTCTGTCTCTCTCTCTCTCTCTCTCATATATGTGTGTGTATATATACACACATATACGTATACATATACATCTGTATATATATGTGTAAAGGAAGGAAAAATATTCTCAGCTATAAAGGTTTTTAATCCTCAAAATGTGAATAATTTTCTTTGGTATCTTAACTGGGCACAGAAAGTAATGCTTATATTTCCAAAAACTGGAAAACTGTGATTGTCAAGAGTGTGAGAACAGAATGTGATACCTAATGATTTCCCAGCCAGGGTATGCTAAAGAGTGAGATACACACACACACACACACACACACACACACACACACACACACACCATATCTTAGCCAGGGATCCTGAGTGATGCTTTCAATTCCAACAATAAAAGCTCAAATTTCCAGAAATTTGGGGAGACCCAGGGATACCCAGGAAGTTCCAGACTTGGGTAGTTACAAAGTAAGAGTCACACATACATACACAGGCCCACAGGCACTTAAAAATAGATAGATAGATGATAGATAGGTAGGTAGGTAGGTAGGTAGGTAGATAGACAGACAGACAGACAGACAGACAGACAGACAGACAGACAGACAGACAGACAGACAGACAGACAGACAGATAGATAGATAGATAGATAGATAGATAGATAGATAGATAGATAGATAGATAGATAGATAGATAGATAATTGAGCAGATGAAAAAATAAATATTAAAAACGGGGATTGAGAGATGCTTCACAAGAAGAACTACCTGAATTCGGCCTCAATTCCAAGTAAAAAATCCAGGCAGACAGGCAGGGGCCTGCACTTCCAGCCCTGGTGGGAAGAGCCTGGGAAATACAAGAGTTAAGCAACAGTGGGCTGGAAGCAATCCAGGATGGTGTGTGAAGTCAAATTTGAACTTCCAAGGGACACACAGTGTGTGCCCTCTGATTCATACTAGTTCACACAGGTGCACAAGCATGCCACAAAATAAAAGAGAAAAGAAAATATATGAAAAAGAAAACAAATTATATTCTCAGTTTCTCACTTTCCACTATTGAAAATGGAAATTAATGTACAAGGTTTTCTTGACCTGCCATAGGGAATGATAGTTCTAACACCAAATGTTTCAGATGGTGAACCCCAGGAATCTGAGGACAGCTTGGATCACTACTTACTTCCAGGGCTGGTATTGCAGTTACTCTTCTTTACGGTGATAAATTTTCAGACTTAAACAACTTAAAGGGTGAAAGGGAGATATATTCAGCTTATGGTTATATAGGGAAGACGCAGTATGTTATTGCAGAAAAGGCATGGTTGGCTGGCACAAGCTGGAGGCAACCTAAGTCATCCATCAAGAAGGCTGAGAACTGAAAATCCCAACCTGCAAGAACAGACTTCTCTTGGATATGGGGTAAGGCAAGTGTACCTAAAGGTTGACCTCCTGTGACTGTCTTCCTTCAATAAGACCAAAGAATGTGATTTATACACAAACGTCTGCCTCTGAAACATATAGTTTTGAGTGCTGAACTCTGAGGCGAAGGTACAATGCCATGCAGAAATTCAGAGTGAGTCCTAAAACTGCAGTCCTGGTTGGCCAAGCCTGGGAAATACTAGAGTGAAGCAAAAAGCACTAGAAAGCACTCTACGATGAAGCCCAAAGTCACATTTGGACCTACAAGTGACACGTAGTGCCCATGATTTATACAACAACAACACACACACACACACACACACACACACACACACACACACACACAAATTAAACCAAGTGTGTGAACAAACACATGTACTAAAATCAGTAATTCCAAAAAGTATGCAAAAAGCAAAACTAATTATTTTCTCAGCTTTGCACTTTCCAGCACTGAAAACATGAGCTAATTTGGTTGGTTATGTTCAGATGGAATAGGGAATGATACTTCTAATACCAAAAGGGGCAGATGGGGAATTCCATGAGTGAGATCAGAGTGTGGATGACTACAGGGCTGCTATGCCACTTACTCTTCTTTGTTACTGTGAGACACACACTTAGCCACAAACAAGTTATATGGAAAAATAGAGATTTATGAAACTTATTTTTCTTTTATTATATACATTTTTTATTATTACTGCTCATACACACTTAATAGGTAGACCAGTTCCCTCCCTCCCTCCTCCTCCCCCCAATCCCCTGCTCCCCCTCCCTTCCCTCCCCATCCCCCAGTGCCCTCCCTCAATTCCCAGAGAGTCCTTTATTGTGTATGCCTAACTCTCCTCTGGGTCCTCCTCTCCGATGACGTACAAGGACCCAGTAGCATTTCCCTGAACCCTTTCTCATGTTCCCCTTAAGCATAGGAACACTACTGTGGCTGTCAGTCCCTTGCCTCCAAGGATCTTGGTGCCTTTAGCAGATGCTAGACTTTATGAGGTCAATAGTGTGTTGGACATTGCACAGGGCATGCAAAGTCCTATTATGATTGCTTCGGCCCTAACTAGTGTGGAGAATCTTGCAAATCGTTGCTCCTCCCATCCTTTTGCTCTTACAATCTTACCGCCCCCTCTTCCGCAAATGTCCCTGAGCTCCAGGATGGGGAGAGATTAGGCTGGCCTAGTTCTATGTGGTTGATACAGAGTCTCTGACGTTCTGGATTGTGGTTTGTTGATTTTCTTTTGCAGTTTTGCTGCTCCTGCAATGCCCTTCACTCCTTCCTGATGGGCACTGTATGTCACCTCCTGGTCAGAGACAAAAAGCTGTTAAAATGGAGTCTTGTTATAATAGCACATTCAAGGGTAGATGTAATAAAAGTAGGAAACCTCAGAGAGGGAGGTGTCAATCACCCATTAGCAAAATGATTACTTTTTATCTGCCAGACTATATGCCCTCCCCTTCTGGTGAGATCATACCCCCTCAGTTGTACATGATCAGGCACCAACGTGTGTGAACTTAACCAGGTGTCACATTACTTACTTGCATTCCTTGATGGAGGCCTATTTTCTCTGCTGTAACATGGTCACTTCTCTCCTTGTGTCTGGTGTGGCCCTCCAACCCCATCCCTCCTGTTCATAATCCTTGGAAATGGATGTCATTAGAAACAATTATATTAAGTGAAGTATCCCAAACCAAGAAAATTGAGCGCCGTATGTACTCCCTAATAGGTGGCTCCTAGTACCAAACTCACCCAGCCCACATTGAGACACGCAAAGGTAAACCTATGTAATACAGTAATTGCAACTTACTTTTCTAGAAGGCAGATATACTACATTACTGCAAAAGGAATGATTGGCTGGCATAAAGTTGGGGCAGCTTAAGTCCTGACAATCAAGGTGATTGAGAGCTGAAAATCACATGCTGGGAGAGCACAACTCTCCTAGCAGTAGCATATGGATAATACACCACATGGCCCATCCATTGTGAGTGTCTTCCTTCACTAAGGCCAAAGAATATGATATCACCTTTTTCCTTTGTGATATACCAAGAATCTGAGGACAGTCTGGGCTACATAGGGACTTCCAGGCCAGACAGAATAAAAGTGGCTGTCACTAATACACACATACCCTCATAGATATACACACACATATACTAAATAAGTAAATAACAAATAAATGAATGAGCAAATAGATATATTCTCAGCTACAAACTTTCAAATTTTGGAAAATTTTAAGGTTTATTATATTATCTGAACCAGGTATATTGAGTGATGCTTATGAAAATTTGGAAAGCTGGGCATATCTGGAGGCAGGACACCTGGGCTACCTAGCTAGTTCTAAGCAAGTGTAGGCTAAAGTATGAGATACATACACATATACATCTAGAGTCACTCATGGAAATAATTAAATAAACACGTTTATAGGAAGAATAAGCATATTCTCAGTTATAACATTTCCACAAATAAAAATTTATAGAATTTTGTTCATTTCCAATACCAGGCATAGTGAGTAATACTTTTCATCCCAACAATTGAAAGATTGGTATTACCAGGAACCTGAAGACAGCTTTGGCTCCCTAGTGAGTTTCAGGTCAGGGTAGGTTAGAGCAATATACACTCACACACACACGCACACACACACATACACATACACACACACACGCAAATACACTAATGAATAAAATATTTAAAAACCATATTCTTGCGACCTTTTTTTCTTCTAAAATATATATTTTTTACATATTCTCTCTCTTTTTTTTAATTTCAACTCATACAAACTTAACAGGTATACCAGTCCCCTCCCTCCCTCCAACCTCCCACCGCCCTGTGCCCCCCTCCCCTCTCTCCACCCTCCCCGTCCCCCAATGCCTCCCCCTCCCATCCCCAGAGCATTCTTTAATGTGCATGCCAAACTCTCCTCTGGGTCCTCGTCTACAATGAGGTGCAAGGACCCAGTGGCATTTCCCTGAACCCTTTCCTGTGTTCCCCTTAAGCATAGGAACACTACTGTGGCTGTCAATCCCTTGCCTGCAAGGATCCTAGTGCCTTTAGCAAATGCTAGACTTTGTGGAGTCAATAGTGTGTTGGACATTGCACAGGACATGCAAAGTTTAATTATGATCACTCCGGCCCTAACTTGTGTGAAGTATCTTGCATATCATTGCTCCTCCCATCCTTGTGCTCTTACAATCTTACCACCCCGTCTTCCGCAAATTTCCTTGAGCTATAGGAAATACCTAGTTCCAGGTAGTTGATATAGAGTCTCTGAAGTTCTGGATTATGGTTTGTTGAATTTTTTTTCGATTTTGCTGCTCCTGCAATGCCCTTCATCCATGCTGATGGGTATTGGATGTCGCCCCCTGGCCAGAGATCAAAAGCTGTTACACTAGAGCCTTGTTATAAGATTATATACAAAGGTGGATGTAATAAAGGTAGGAAACCACAGTGAGGGAGGGTTCAATCACCCATTTGCAAAATGGTTACTTTTTATGTGCCAGACTATATGCCCTCCCCTTCTGATGAGATCATACCCCATCAGTTGTAAATGATCAGGAAGGAAAGTCTGTGAACTTAACCAGATGTCTCATTATTTACTTGCATTCCTTGATGGTGGCCTATTTTCTCTGCTGTAAAATGGTCCCCTTTCTCCATGTTTCTGGTGTGGCCCTTCCTACCCCATCCCTCATGTGCATAATCCTTGCAATTACTGTAGTTATTACAGACATTTATCCTTGAGTGTCTCTAAGTGGGTTTGGTACTAGGAGCCACCTATTAGGGAGTACATACGACACCTAATTTTCTGTGTCTGGGACACTTCACTCAATATAATTGCTTCTAATTTCATCCATGTCCCGGAAAATTCCATTAATTCATCATTTTTGATGGTTGAGTAGTACTCCATTATATAGATGTACCACAATTTCCTTATCCACTAACCAATGTTGGACATTCGGGTTGATTCCATGACTTTGCTACTGTAAACAGTGCTTCTATGAACATGGTCGTGCTTGTGCTATCAAGGTGAATTTTTGCTGTATGGGGGATTATTCCCACAAGTGGAATAGCAGGGTCAAATGGCATTTCAATTTTGAATTTCTTTAAGAATCTCCAGACGGCTCGCCAGAGTGGCTGTATGAGCCTGCATTCCCACGAGCGATGTAGGAGAGTCCCCTCTCTCCACATCCTCTCAAGCATTTGGTGTTGTTTGTATTGTAGATTTTTGCCACCCTGACCTAGGTGAGATGATATCTCAGGGAAGTTTTGATTTGCATTTCCCTGATGGCTAAGGATGTGGAGCATTTTTAAAGATATTTGTGAGACATTTTAATTTCATCCCTGGTAAAGTTTCTTTTAAGTTCCAGGGCTCATTTTTTAATTGGGCCATTTGTTTCCTTGGTGTTTAGTTTTCTAAGTTCTTTAGGCACTCTGGATAATAGAGCTCTATCAGATATGTGGTTAGTGAAGATTTTCTCCCATTCTGTGGGTTGCCTTTGTTCTTGAGTTACAATCTCTTTATCTGAACAGAAGCTCTTTAATTTCACAAGATCCCATCTGTGCTATTGGATGTCCATTCAGGAACTGATGGCCTAGCCCAATCACTTCTAGGGAATTCCCTACCCTTCCAACGTTGGTTTTTATAGTCTCTGGCCTTACAGCAAAGTCTTTGATCCATTTGAAATTAATTCTTGTACATGGTGACAAATATGGGTCCAGTTTTAATCTTCTGCAGATGGAGATCCAGTTTTGCCAGCACCATTTGTTGAAGATGCTGTTTTTCCATTGGATTTTTTGGGCCCCTTTGTCAAAGATCATGGCTGTAGTTGTGTGGACTTATATCTGGGACTTCAACCCTTATCTTTCGATCTGTCTGTCTATTTTGCAGCAGGTACTAGGCTGTTTTTAAAACTATGGATTTGTAGTATAGATTAAGATTTGGTATGGTGATACCTCCAGCAGTGTTTTTGTTAATCAGGATTGTCTTTGCTCTCCTGGGTCTTTTGTGCCTCCATATGAATTTTGAGATTTTTTTGGTCAACCTCTTTAAAGAATTGCTTTGGGATTTTAATTGGTATAGCATTTAATTTGTATATTACCTTTGCTATGATGGTCATTTATATGATGTTGATTCTGCCAATCCAGGAACATGGGAGGTCTTTCCACCTTCTAGTGTCTTCTGCAATTTCCTAATTTAGGGTTTTAAAGTTTTCGTTGTAAAGGTCTTTTACCTCCTTGGTTAGGTTTATACCAAAGTATCTCAATTTTTTAGGGGCTATAGTAAATGGGATTTTTTCTCTCAGGGGTTTTTCACTTATTTCATTCTGGGTATATAGGTAAGCCACTGATTATTGTACATTTATTTTGTATCCTGCCACCCTGCTGAACTTCTGTATTAGTTCCAGAAGCTTCCTGGTGTAGTTTTTGGGATCACTCATGTATAAGAGCATGTCATCTGCAAATAAGGATAGGTTGACTTCTTCCTTGCCAATTTGAATTCTTTTATGTCCCTTTCTTGCCTTATGGCTTCATCTAAGCCTTCAAGTACAATATTGAATAGAAGTGTTGAGAGTGGACAGCCTTGTCTAGTTCTTGATCAAAGCGGGAATGTTTCGAGGTTTTCCCCATTGAGTATAATCCTTGCTGTGGGCTTGTTGTATACAGCTTTCATTATATTGATAAAGGTTCCTTCCATTCCAACCTTCTCTAGGGTTCTGATCATAAAGGGCAATTGGATCTTTTCAAAAGCTTTTTCTGCATCTATCAAGAGTATCATGTGGTGTTGAACTTTGGACTGGTTTATATGGTGAATTACATTTATTGATTTGCGTATGTTGAACCAACCTTGTGTGCCTGGAATAAAGCCTACTTGATCCCCCTGGATGATCTTTTTGGTATGTTTTTGAATACCATTTTCTAAGACTTTGTCGAGAACCTTTGCATCTGTGTTCATCACAGAAATTGGCCTATAGTTTTCTTTTTTAGTGTATCTTTATTAGGTCTTGGGATTAAGACAATATTAGCTTCATAGAAGGAATTTGGTAGTGTTCCTTCCTTTGCTATTTGATGGAACAGTTTAAGGCGTGTTGGTGTTATTAGCTCCTTAAATGTCTGGTAGAACTTTGTGCTGAATCTGTCTGGTCCCGGATATTTTTTGGTGGGAAGATTCGAGATTACTTCCTCAATTTCCTCATATGTTATAGGACTATTTAAATAATTCACAACTTCCTGATTCAATTTAGGTAAGTTGTGTTTACTTAGGAATTTGTTCATGTCTTTTGTGTTGTCATATTTCACCGAGTATACGTTTTTGAAATATGATGTTATAATTCTCTGGATTTCTTGGGTATCAGTATTGATAACTCCATTTTCATTTCTAATTTTGTTAATTTGGGCTTTCTCTCTCTTGCTTTTGGTTAATTTAGCTAGGGGTGTATCAATCTTATTAGTTTTTTCAAAGAACTAACTTTTTGACTGGTTGATTTTCTGTATTGTTTTCCTAATCTTGATGTCAGATATTTCTCCCCTTTTTTTGCTAATCTTCTCTCTTCTGCTACTTTTGGGATGGGATTGCTCTAGTTTCTCTAAAGCTTTACGCTGTATTGTTAAGGTGTTTATTTCTGACGTTTCCTTTTTTTTGATATAGGCATTAAGAGCTATGAACTTACCTCTTAGAACAGCTTTCATTGTGTTCCAGAGATTTTGGTAAATTGTATTTTCATTATCATTTGCTTTCAGGAAATCTTGAATTTCCTTTTTAATTGCTTCCCGAATCCAATTCTCATTCAGCATCATATTGTTAAATTTCCAGGAGTTAGTGTATTTTCTGTCGTTTGTTGTTTTGTGGATGTCCAGGTTTAGGCCGTGGTGGTCCGATAGGGCACAGGTTAGAATTACAACTTTCCTGTATATGTGTAGATTCGTTTTGTGGCCCAATATGTGATCTATTTTGGAGAAAGTTCCGTGTGCTGTTTGGTGCATGGATGAAAAGTTCGATAGAGATCTGTAAGGTCCATTTCTTTCAGGTTTTGATTAAGCTCCAAAGTGTCTCTGTTAAGTTTTTCATCTGTTGATCTATCCGATGTTGAGAGGGTGGTGTTGAAATCCCCTAGAATTATCGTTTGTGAGTTGATTTCTCACTTTGGACCCTGTAGGGTTTTCTTAATGAATGTGCAGGGGCCCATATTGGGTGCATATATGTTCACTATTGTGAAGTATTCCTGGAGAATTGTACCTGTGACTAAAATGTAGTATCCATCTGTGTCTCTTATGATTTTTTTTTGGTTTGAAGTCTACTTTGTCTGACAGCATAATAGCTACCCCTGCCTGTTTCCTGGTTCCATTAGCTTGCAAAATTTTGGACCAGCCTTTCATTTTTAGGATGTGCCTATCTTTTGTGGTGAGATGAGTTTCGTGAAGGTAGCAGATTGACGGGTTGTGGTTTTTAATCCAAGTTTGTAATCTGTGTCTCTTGATTGGTGAGTTAATACCATTGACATTTAATGTTATAATGGAGAAATTATTTTTAATTCTGGACATGTTTTATGTTTAGTGGATTTTGTAAGGCTATTGTTTGACATTTATGTTTTGGTGTTATTATACTTCCCTTCTGTCCTCCTGGATATGCTTGTTTTTTTCTTCAAGTTTGAGTATCATTTATAGAATTTTTTGAAGGCCTGGTTTCGTAGACATGTATCCCTTTAAGTTTTCTTTGTGCTGGAAATCTTGTCTTTCTCCCTCGATCATGACAGGTATTTTTGCCGGGTATATCAGTCTGGGTTTACATTTTTGCTCATTTAATACTTGAAGTACGTCTCTCCTAGCTCTTCTTGCTTTTAATGTTTCCATTGAGTAGTCATTTGTTATTTTAATAGGTTTACCTTTAAAAGTGAGTTGCTTTTTTTCTCTTGAAGCTCTCAGCACCTTTTCTTTGTCTTGAATGTGTAGAGTTTTGACTATTATTTGCTGTGGCGATTTTCTATTTTGGTCATATCTGTTTGGAGTGCGAAATGCCTCTTGTATTTGGATAGGCCTCTCATTCTTTAGTTGAGGGAAGTTTTCATTTATGATGATTTGATATATTTCCTCAGGTGTGGTATTTTGGGATTTTTGTTCTGGTATTCCATGAATGTGCATGTTAGGTTTCTTCAGGGTGTCCCATATCTCTTGAATGTTCCTCTCAAGTATCTTTTTGGCTTTAACAATCTCTTCCATTGAGTTGGTTATTTCTCCCACTTTGTCTTCAAGATCTGAAATTCTATTTTCTGCTTCGTTAGTTCTGTTGATAAGACTCTCTGTTGAGTTTTGGGTTGAAGATAACTTGTCTTTTAGTTCATTTTAAACTCTGCCTGAAACTGTTTTAACTGCTCTATGCCTATTTTTGTTTCTTGAGCTGTTTTTCTCAAATCCTCCAAGTGCCTGTTGTGTTCCTGTTCAAAGTGGTTGATTCGGTTGTTTAACTCTTCTTGGATTTCCTCTTTCATCGTATTAATAATGGAAATGATTATACTCTGAAAGTCATTATCTTGGGTCTGGCTTTCTTGGCTATTTTCTGTGAATTTGTTCTGGTTGGAATCCATCATTATGGGATTAATTCTTTCGTTGGGAGATTGATCTTCTTGGGTTTTGTTTCTCATGGATGTGCACTTTGACTTGGGCATTTTTGTTTTGTTTCTTAGTATCTTTCAGTTTCTGTGGGTTTTTGACTGAACTGATTTAGTTGGTATTATTACTAGTTATTACTAGTGCTTGCCTTGGTTTGGGTACGTTTGTCTTTTATTATTATTTCCTAGATGAGGCTATTAGGCTGTTAGTCCATCAGTAAAGTCAGGTTAAGTAGACAGGGGGTGAATATTAGTATGGTAATGCACGTTTACGATTTAGTATCTTGGTGATATGTGAGGGTGAGTCGTGTACTCCCTGGAGTTGTATATGTTTTTGGGGTGGCTGTATGGAAAAGTTGATCTACAGCAATTAATACTACAAAGGAACAGTAAGGTAAAAAAAAGGAGGTTTACTTATCTTTGGGCTGGATGTGAAAAATCTCTCCCATGTGATAGGGTGATTATAGAGGACTTTAGATGTATGGCCTTTATCCCTTAGTTTTGCTTGAGTTTCCTTTGGACTCTATTGAATTCTGAGTAGCAGTGTGTCTTCCGTGGACCACGTGCATGGGTCCCCGGAGGGCCGGAGAGGCAGAGGGAATGATGTTGATGGCAGAATTCTTAACTTGGGACCTGGGGCTTGGCTTAGTGGCCCACCCAAGCTCCAGGGATGGAGGAATGTGAGCAAGTCCTGTCTGGTCAGGTGGACAGCAAGGGGCTGGGGCCTGGGGCCTGGCCCAGGCAAGCCCTGAGGCAGCCTGTGTGCTGCTAAGACAGGGGGCCACCTGGGGGGCTGGGCAAACTCACCTGGGATGGAGGACTGGGAGCAGCGGTGGGGCAGAGAGGCAGGCAGGAGGAAGCAAGGGTCATATACTGTCTTAACCAGGCACAGTGAGTGTTGCTTATAATTGCAACTGCTGGACAGGTGGTATTCCAGGAGTCTTGAGTCAGACTGGAACATCATGTTAGATCCAGGCAAGAGTAGGCTAAAGAATGGAATTCACACAAATACACACACATACATACACACACACATGCACGCATGCACACACAAATAGATGATTAAATAGTTTTTTTAAAAATTTATCATCAGTTTCATACATTCTACTTCTGAAAATTTATTTAGTTCAATATGTTATCTTTACCAAGCATACTGAGGTGATGTTTTTAATTCTATAAACTGGAAGTCTGGAGTTTGCAGTAGTCTGAAGACACGATGGCATACCTAATTAGTGTCAGGCCAGGGTACAATAAAGAGTGAGATTCTCTCTGTCTCTCTCTCTCTCTCTCTCTCTCTCTCTCTCTCTCTCTCTCTCTCTGTCTCTGTCTCTCTCTCTCTCACACACACACACACACAAATAATGAGAAAATTAGAAAAATATATTCTCAGAAGCATTCTTATTCTGCAAACTTTGTAATTTGGTATGCTATCTTAACCAGGCATAGTGAGTGATATTATAATTCCAACAGTAGGAAGGGTGGAATTACCAGGAGTCTTTAGACAGCCTAGGCATAAACACACACACCACACACACACACATACACACACACACACACACACATACACACACACGCATGCACACACACACGCACAAATTAAACAAACTAAGAAATAAAAAGCTTTAAAATGTATTCTTAGTTGCAAACTTTCCACTTCTGAAAATTTATATATTTCAGTATGTTATCTTAACCAGTCATAGTGAGTGATGGTTGTAATTCCAATAATTAGAAGACTAGGATTCCCTGGTCTCTAAGGTAAACCTGGGCTACCTATTTTATTGCAGTCAAAGGGTAGTGTAAATAGTAGGAGTCACAAACACACATACACACACACACACACACACACACACTCATCAAACACAAACACACAGCACAATAAATAAATAAGTAAATACATAGATTAATTAATAGATATTTAAAATTAAATAATTATTGTTAGATACAAACTCCATTTTAGAAAATTTATACAAATTTGTAGGCTATGCTGGGATGCTTATAATTTAAATAACTGGAAGGCTAGGAATATCAGGACTTTGAGTACATGTTGGTCTCCCTATTTAGTTACAGGCTTAGGTAGGCAAAAGATTCATATAACAAACACACAAAAATAAATGAGTAATTAACTAATTAATTGAAAATATAAAATCAGCTAAAATTTACAGTTCTGAAAATTTAAATAATTAGTATATTATGTTAACTAGGTATTGTGTGTGATGATTATAATTCCAATTATTAAGGGTGTTAGTATTAAGTGTCTGAGAACACTGTGGCCTGTTTAGTTAGTTCCAGGCTAGTTTGGCTATAACCTGAGAAACACACAAACAAGTAAATAAATATGTAAGTATGCATATTAAAGAAGAATAAAAATTTAAAATATTTAATCTCAACTGTACTTTCCACTTCTGGAAATTTATTCAATTTAGAACATAATATTAGTGAGGCTTTAAGTCTCAAAGTTGGAAGTCTAGGATTCTAGGATTTGAAGAGAACCTGGGTTCTCTTCATATATATTTCCAGGCCAGGTAGATCAAAGAGATGAGATACACAGATGCACATACACAAAAACCTTATATAAAATTGAATAATAAATGAGCAAATAAACAAATAAATGAAAAAATAAAAATACATAATCTCACCTACAAACTGCCCACTTCTGAAGATTTTTATAATTTAGTATGCTATCATAACAAGACATAGTATGTGAACCTTATAATTCAAAGTATTGGAAAGCTGAGATTATGGGGAGTTTGAGGATAGCCTAGTCGACCTCTTTAAATCCAGGCCATGGAAGGATAGAGTGAGATTCAAACACACACACACACACACACACACACACACACACACACACACACTCCACACACAGAAATAAATAGTTAAGTAAATAAATAAAATTTATATAGTTGATTATGTTAAGTAGGCATAGTGATGGAAGCTTTTAATTCTGATAGTTGGCAGTCTAGAATTGCCGTGACTCTTAGGTCAGCCTGGGCTTTCTAGTTACTTCCAAGCCAGGATAGGATAATACACACACACAGAGACAAACACATAAACAAACAAATAAAGGAATTAATTAATAAATAAATAATCGTATTCTGAGCTACAAACTTTCCATTTCTGAAAATTTAAATAATTTAATGTTATCTTAATCTGGCATAGTGAACAATTACTAGTCTAGAACTTACAGGAGTCTGGACTACCAAGGTTTTGAAAAACCAGGGTAGGCTAAAGAATGACACACACACTGTAACCTGCAATGTTCACTGAAATAAGGGCAGGCAAATCTCTCCCCATCCTAAGAGTCAGAGAATCTTGCAGAAGGGGCAGTAAAAATGTAAAAGCCTAAAGATAGGGAGGTCCACTGCAGGACAAGGTACTTCACTCAAGACAGGACTGATGCAATGAGGAACTCACTTCAATAAGAGTTGACTTTACCAAACCACATAGTGGATGACATATCATCATGCATCCGTAGACTAGCTAGAATCTCAGGAGAAATAATCTCAAGCAGTAGGATCCTTAAGGACTAGGGTTAGACTGATGAAAGGGAGTGCCCATATCAATGGTCCATCCAAGGAAAGACCACTCGACCTTCCACATACACCTGAACCCCCATTAGAGAAGATGATTCAGAGGGAAACCCAGACTGCACAAAAGCTGATGTTCAAGAGGGTGGGAGGGAATGGGTTGGATCCATGAAGGGAAAGGAGGAAGGATGGGAAGGGGGAGGAAGGGAATGAAGACAGGTAAAAGGGGAAGGAGGGGAGTAGGGATACCTACTCATTGTGCTTGTTAATTTTATTAAATAATAAAATGAAATAAAAATGAAATGTAAAAATAAGTAAACATGAATAATTGAAAAAGTGTTTTCTCAGCTCCAAACTTTTCACTTCTGAAAATTTATATAATTTATATGATTTCTTAACCAGGTCAAGTGCATCATGCTTATATTCCAGCAACTGATGCTGGAATTGCCAGAACTCTGATAAGAGCCTGGGATAACTAGTTAGTTCCAAGCCAGGGTAAGCTAAAGAGTAAGATTCACACACACACACACACACACACACACACACACACGAAGAGTCAACTCCACACATTCACATCCACAACCACACAGTGAAATAATGAGTTAAAAATAAATTATCAGCTACAAACTTCCCACTTCTGACAATTTATATAATTTAATATATATCTTAATCAGACAGAGTGTGTGAAATTTATAATTCCAACAACTGGAAGGTCCATATTACCAGGACTCTGAGGACAGCCTGGTCTACCTTGTGAGTATTTGTCCATGGTAGGCTAAAGAGTGATACTCACACAAGCATAGACACACAACACAAATAAATAGATAAATAAATATAAATATTTGAAAAATCTCAGCTACAGACTCTCCACCTTACGAAATTTAGATTTTTTTTATTTTTTATTTTTTTATTTTATTATTTATTCAGTTGTGAGTGTGTGTGCGTGTATGTATGTATGTGTGTGTCTGTGTGTCTGTGTGTGTAGAACCACGGACGAATTCGGGAACCACCATGGACGCTTCCACCTCCTCCTTGTTTACTCTTTCCCGGGATTCACAGGCTCCGCCCTACCAGGACCAGAAACGCAGGCCGCCCCTGCTTCCGCCTGGCGTCTATACGTGGGGTCTAGGATCCGAACTCAGGGCCTTCCGCCTGCAAGGCAGAGGCTTAACCCCTGAGCCGCCACCTCTCCAGCCCCACGAAATTTATATAATGGGTGTGTTATCTTACTGCAATACTGAATGATTATTATAATTCCAAAATTTCTAAACCTGGGATTGCCAGGAGTCTGAGTACACCCTGGACTACCTAGTTAGGTCAGGATATGGTAGGCTAAAGAGTGAGATACACACACACAGGCACACATACACACATATTCACCCAAAAAGTAAATATATAAATAAACGTCATTGTAGATATTCTAAGCTGTGAGCTTTCCATTTCTGAGACTGTACATAATTTAGTACGTTATTTTAATCAAGGATCCTGAGTGATATTTTAATTTCCAACAAATCTGGGATTTCCAGGTGTCTAAGGACAGGTTGGCTTATCTAGCTTGTTCCAAGAAAGGGTGGGCTAAATATTGAGATACAGACACACACACACACACACACACACACACACACACACACACACACACACACACACACACAAATAAATAAATAAATAAATATTTAAGTAAATAAGTTATATACACAATTTTAAAAACAAAAACACATATTCTCATCTACAAACTTTCCAACACTAAAAATTTATATTATTTAATATGACATCTTAACCAGGGACAGAGAGTGATGCTTATTGTATTAGGGAGATATATTCAACTTACAGTTTCAGAGTGGAGAAACAGTCCTTTCATGGTAGATGTGGCATGAATGGCGGGCAGAAGCTGGAGGCAGCCTAAGTCACTGTAGACATCTTGGAAGCTGAGAGCTGCTAGACTGCCAAAGATAAGAGCAGACTTCTCCAGGAAATAAGGGACTAATCCACCTCAAGGCCCATCCCCTATGACTGCCTTCTTTCAACAAGGTTCCACCTCCTAAAGATGATATGATCTTTCCTAGTGCATAAGACTGCGGAGGATACATTTCAAACTATTGCATTTTTAATTCCAAAAATTGTAAGGCTGGCACTGCCAGGAGTCTGAGGATAGTCTGGCTTACCTAGTTATTCCAGGCTAGGGTAGGTTAGACAACCAGATGCACACACACACACACACACACACACAGAGAGAGAGAGAGAGAGAGAGAGAGAGAGAAAGAGAGAGAGAGAGATGCAAGCACAAATATATGAATAGTTTAAAAATATACTCTCAACTACAAACTTTCCACTTCAAAAAATTTATATAGTTTATTATGCTTTTTCAACCAGACATAGTGAATGATGCCTATACTTCCAACAACTGGAAGGGTGGGGTCAGGAGTCTGAGGACAGTCTGGATTATCTATTTGGTTCTAAGTACAGAACTACACACTTCAGCACAAATTCACATAGAAAATCACACAGAAATGTAATGAAGTACAAAATTAAAATAATACATTCTCAACTACAAGCTTTCCACTTCTGAAAATTTATACTATTTGCTGCATTATCTTAAACAAGCCCACTGAGTGATGCTTATAATTCCAACAACTGGAAGTCAGGATCTGACAATAGCCTGGTCTACCTAATTAGTTTCAGGCCAGGATAGGCTAAAGAGTATGATTCACATTTTATACAATTCAATATGCTATTTTAACCCAACATAATGAGTGATGTTTACAAGTCC
This sequence comes from Typhlomys cinereus, assembly GCA_023101885.1. Lineage (NCBI taxonomy): Eukaryota > Metazoa > Chordata > Mammalia > Rodentia > Platacanthomyidae > Typhlomys > Typhlomys cinereus. Next base: position 1,139,315 of record JALPQD010000068.1, on the reverse strand, counting down.
AGCAACTGAAAGGCTGGGAATGCCAGGAGCCTCAGGACAGCCACTGTTACCTAGTTAGTTCCTGGCCAGGGTAGGATTAAGAGAAATAATCACAAATACCTGTAAATCCCCCCCACACACAAATAGCTAAATAGGCAAATAATTATTTTAAAAAATACATGCTCAACTATGAACTTTCCAATTTTGAAAATTCATACAACATAAGTTGCAATCTTATCCATGAATTTTAAATGATGCTTATAATTCCAAAAATTGAAAGACTAGGATTCTCAGGTGTCTGAGGATAGCCTGGGCTACCTACTTAGTGCAAGGAAGTGAGGTAAATATTGAGATTCACACAAACACACAATGCACATACATGCACTCACATAAACAAACAATTAAAAAGAGTACATTTTCAAGTCTATATAATTTAGTATCTTATTTTATCCAGGTTTAAAGAGTGGTGCTTATAATTTGAACAATTGAAAGACTAGGATTCTCAGGTATCGGACATGTGCTTGTGTTAACTAATTAATTCCAAGTCAGGGTAGTATAAAGAGTGAGATTCACAAACGTGCACACACGCACACACACATACACACACACACCCAAACACACACATCCTGAATCTCTATATAAAGAGACTTGATTAAATTTTATCTAGAATGGCAGCTTCCTAATTATTTCATGTGATTCCAGACTCCTTTAAAAGTCTCACGTGATGAAACTCAATATTGCCGTGAGAATTTACTGATTGGTCAAACTCCTGTTAGGCAGCTAGGACTCTGAAATTGCTCTTAGATAACTAGCTAGAGATATAATAGCTGTTTGTCTTTCTGAACCTGGCTAAGTTTACTTAGCATAAAGTCTTCTATGATGCTCCATATTCTTGAAAATTATGAAATAATCCTGTTTTTCTAAGACCAAATACTATCCTACCATCCATAAACAAGAAATTATAAATACAATTGTCTAATCATGCACTCAGTAATTGTTTTCATATTTTAACCACTGTGACCAGGAAAAATGTGAAATTTTAACAACTTATTAAAGGAAGACCGTGTATTTAGAATACATTAAAGAAAAATTTCATGAATCAGAAGTATAGAAACATAAGAGTATGTAAGGAGAAAAACCAATATCATTGAATGGTGAATGGAATCTGTACACTTAAAAATAAAATTGATAATCTCTGGTCATATTGGGCAAGGAAATTGCAAAAAACAAATTACCAGTTTTTTTTACATTACTAATGTATTAATGTTACATGTGCATACAAAACATCATATGAGAGAGCATGCACAATAAAATTATAAAATACAGATCTCACTATAAAACAATGAGTATAATAAGCATACATTAATAATGTCTTGAAAAATTTGGCAACTTAGATGCGCATTTTCCTGGAAAATAAATATGATAATTATAAAAAATAAAAAAATTTGTTTACCCTTTCAGTCATTAAAGTTATTGAATTAATATTTGACAAACCTTTCAGTAGAAACAATGACAAATTCCAGGCCTGCAATGATGAACCAGTGCATTCCTTTTTAGTTCAGTTTTCATTTCTTAAACTTTTTATTAATTTTTCATATCCAAACAATGAGCTTATGTCCTTGCCCCCTTTTCTCATCCCACCCCCTTTTCTCCACGTCTTTACAAATCCTTTCTTATTTTTTACACTTTCGTACATTAATACGGTGCATTTATGTTATTATCTCCTTTTCCCAACTCCATCATCCTTTTCTCTTCTCCTCCATACATTTTCCTTTCCTCACCAATCTCCATCCTACTTTCAAGTCTTTTTGTGATTTGACCCACTGGATTTCATCAAACTAGTATACTCTCTTAAAGGTGAAATAAATCTAATCTCAATATTATCTTCCAGATATTGATATGACGACCATTTTGATTAATTTTACAATAGCAACCTTTAGTGTAAACATAACCAAAGATATCATGAGAAAAAACTAATTTAAAAATTTATTTGGTGGTATCAAATTTGATACATCAGTACACAAATTATGACAGTTTTGAAATGATTGGTATCCATAAAAGCAAGGCAACTCCACTTCTAAAAATTTATCAGCATGATTATGTGTGATATAATCTAAATATCAGATGATTATCCTTATCATCCCCCAAAAATTAATGAAAGTGAATACCAATCTACTAATAATTTAGAAAAACTTTGTTATTTTGCAAATAATTGCTCCTCCCATCCTTTTGCTCTTACAATCTTACCATAATTGGAGTTTGCATGCCCTGCGCAATGTCCAACACACTATTGACCTCACAAAGTCTAGCATCTGCTAAAGGCACCAATATCCTTGGAGGCAAGGGATTGACAGCCACAGTAGTGTTCCTATGCTTAAGGGGAACACGGGAAAGGGTTCAGGGAAATGCCTCTAGGTCCTTGTACGTCATCGGAGAGGAGGGCCCAGAAGAGAGTGAGGCATGCACACTAAAGGACTCTCTAGGAATTATGGGGGGAGGCACTGGGGGATGGGGAGAAAGGGGTGAAGGGAGGGGGAGCTGGGGGTTCGGGGGGAAGGAGGAGGGAGGGAGGGAACTGGTGTACCTATTAAGTTTGTATGAGCGGAAATAATAATAATAATAAATGTATATAATAAAGAAAAAAATTGTTATTGTACATTTTGTGAGATAGTATTTCCCTAAACTGCCCAGGTTGGTCTGTAAATATTAGATTGTATTAGCTTCCCAATTGCTGAAAAAAGGAGGTGCCTTCCATAGTTCCAGTGCTAATGCCTAAGAGACCTAGGGACATTTGGGAATGGCCATTTTTCAGTGAGTGGTCCTCTATGTTTTAATACAGAAGTTTTAAAGATCTTTTTTTTTTTAATTCAATTGTGCGTGTATGCATGTGTGTGTAGAACCACTATGGACCGCCTCCACCTCCTCCTTGTTTACTCTGCCCGGGGATTCACAGGCTCCGCCCTACCAGGACCAGAAACGCAGGGCACCTCCGCTTCCGCAGGGCATCTATACATGGGGTCTTAGGATCCAAACTCAGGACCTTCTGCCTGCAAGGCAGAGGCTTAACCCCTGAGCCACCTCTCCAGCCCCTAATACAGAAGTTTTAATAGCAATGTTGCTGCTTTTTTCAGTAATGTCAGTGATTATTTCCTTGAGCTTGAGTACTGGCTTAACAGATTCTCTGGCCATGCAGTGCCCAGGTCACACTAACTAGGTCACAATCAACAGGCATATTCAATCACATGTTAAAAGATCACATGTTAAAGTAGGTGGGTAGCCACTCTTCCAGAATCATCAGTTTGAGTAGAGCGTGGTTCTCCTACTTTGGTCTGTCCAGGAACACTTAAGTACACAGCGGCACAGAAGCTTCTATGGAGTCACGTGATCCCTTTAGCCAATGAGAGTGTCTCCCTGCAACCACCACTATAAATTTAACAGTTTAACGGTTAAGGAGGTGCCATTTATCCTTGTTGCCTCTTTGAGGCAAGCTCCTCTTGGGAAAGAGAAGGTCTGAAACTTGGTTTTCCACAAGTTAGAAGACTTTCTCAAGTCTCCCAAGAAGGTCAATTGAGAAGTTATCTCTTTCTTAATAAACTTTTGGGTCTAAATTATCTAAAACAAGGCCCACGTTTTAACTTACAATCTAGCTGGCTGGATTCCTTAATGTTTAGCACTCGGAGAATTCTGGGGGCCAGGTGTTGATCTGGAGTTACAGTTAGCTCAGCTTCTGAAACCAATCTCCTCTTTTTCCCTCCCAGTCTCTTAAGATTGCTCAGGCATCCTTTCTCCTGCTCCTTCAATGTTCATATTCCTGTGCAGGAACCTTCTGGTTAAGATCCTGGGATTTCTGAGGTGGCGGTAGGTGTATTTTCAGTGTTTGGTGGGACTGTGCTATAGTGAGCCTTTATTTCCAAAAAAAAAAAAAGAAAAAGTTAAGAATCCTGGCTTTCATTATAGTGTCATCTGTCAATTTCCACGTGCCAGCCTTTTTAAATAGTAAAGGTTGGACATATATTTGTTTCCCTTTCTATTATATTTCATTTATTTTAGAAACACTTTAAACATCTGATGTACAAAGACAAACTCTTTTATCTGTTGTAGATGAGCACAATCTCATTTCCTATAATAGGCTTTGTAAATTGTATTTTCTTTTCAGACATTGTTAGTATGCATTTTCAGGCTGGCCCAAAACTTTGTGATCCTTTATTGAACTTGGTCAGCATTTCTTCTTCATCTCATCCAGGTTCGCAGTTCCTCAATCTTTTTTTAAATTTATTTTTATTTTTTTCCCATTCATACAAGCTCAATAGGTACTCCGGTTGTCTCACTCCCTCCATTGCTGCCCAGTCCCCACTTGCCCTTTCCACCACCTTTTCCCTTTCATTTCACCCCCCTTCCTCCCCTTCTCTAAAGCTTAAAGTTACATTAAGTTATTTACTTCTGACGTTTCCTCTTTTTTTATGTGGGAATTGAATGCTGTTAACTTACTTCTTAAGACAGCTTTCACTGTGTCCCAGAGATTTTGATACGTTATATTTTTATTATCATTCACTTCCAGGAATTTTTTAATTTCCTTTTTGACTTCTTCCCAAGCCTATTCCTTGTTCAACATCATGGTATTGAATTCCCAAGAATTAGAGTATTTTCTGGCATTTGTTTTGTTGCAGATGTTGAGCTTTATTCCATGGTGATCTGACAAGGCAGAGTCTATAATTCCAACTTTTCCCCTTCTTCTCTCCCCCAATCTCTGGAGCATCCTTTAGTGTGAATGTCAAACTTCCCTCTGTGTCCTCCACTCTGCTGAGGTGTGAGGACTCAGTAACATTGTCTAGACCTCTTTCTTGTGCTCCCCTTTAGTATGGGAACACTATTGTGACTGTTAATCCCTTGCCTCTAAGGATCCTAGTGCCTGTGATCCATGCTAGACTTTGGAGGGTCATTGATATATCAGTTATTACGCAGGTCATGCAAAGTCTTATTATGGTTACTGTGACCCTAACTTGTGTGGAGTATCTTGCGTATCATTGCTACTCCCCATCTTTAGGCTCTTAAAATCTGACTGCCCCCTCTTCTGGAAATTTCTCTGAGCTTTAGGATAGGGAGAGATTTGGCTGGGGACTTGCACATGTAGGATTAATTTGTTGGTTGACTCTTTTGGTGTGACCCACCTGCATTGAATGAGTGGGCATTCGGATCTATGCTTGCAGTTTTGTCAGGTTACTTTCAGATTGGCTGAATAATCCCTGAATTTCAGTCTTGTGGTAGCTACAGTGATTTCCAGCTTGTCTAAGGGGTGTTTGTTCTCTGTTATCACAGAACAGTTAGGAATGAGGGAGTGGCATAATGGGGTTGGCATGTGTTGGATAGGATCAGAAAATGAGTAGGCATTACATATTGACAGAAGCAGCCTGCTTGTGTATTGCATTTGTCAGGGATTTCAGGCATTGGCAGGCATTATGAGCTTCTTTTCCTTGCCAGAGGCTGGTGTGTTGGTGGTTGGCAGAAGTGTTGGCTCTGACCTACAGTGTGGCAGTATTTCACAAGGTGCTGTATTCTTTGGAAGGGAATTGGATACTTGGGGTTTCTGTAGGGGTGTGGCCTCTTCTATATTATCCAGGAATTCTGTGGGCATGTTTCAATATAGTGGAGAAGACTAGGTATAGACTTTGACTAGTAACTAAACAACTTTCATCAGACTTATAAATAGTGGCAGAGGATGGATGTTAAGGATGGATGTTAAGAGGATGGATGTATATATAATTATATATTATTACATATAAAATATATTATATATAATTTTATATATGGATATTACCTATTTAACTCCTGCATATATTTTCCTGTTAGATGGCTGTCTTTTTCTGTTTTTAAATATGTTATTTATTCACAACATATATTTTTAAGGAGAGAGAGAGAATGTTCATGGATGATTTGGAAATCAGTTCTCTTTTTTCACATTTCTGTACACGCATGTATATGTGCACATTTGGGTGTGTGTGCATATGTGTGTGTGTATGTGTGTAAAGAGGGCACTTGAATGTGTGTACCCATTTGGAAATCATCTTGGATTACTCTTCCTTATTATTCCTTTGAGCATTTCCAGGTTCCACATTGAAGGGCAGGAATTATAGGCTATAGTCATAGCCACCTGGCATTTTTCCACTGAAGTTGGGGATAGGAAATCAGGTTCCTTTGCTTGTTAGGCAAAGGATTTACCTATTGAACCTTCTCCCCAGGTCCCAAAAATCAGTTCTCTCTTGCCCCATGTTTGTGAAAACACACCTTATCCACCAAGCTACCTTTCCAGCCCCATTGTTATGAGTTTATTCTTAATTTGTTCTGTCCTTATCCAGTTTTGTATATAGTCATGCTCAAGTCATTCCCTCCTTTTTATTTTATAGAATAGCTTTAGGAATTGTGGTTGTGTTTCTTCCTTACAATTCTGGGGGATTTTACCACTGAGTCTAACGTGGTTGGTCTTTATTTGTCAGAAAACTTTTTAACTATATCAGTCTCATATCTTCTTATAGATGTAGTTAAAAGTGCTTATCTCCCTGGTTTAATGGTATGCCATATGCTTGCAGAGATGTCTATTTTATTCTAATAATTTTATTTATTCTAATTGTTGTATTTATTAAGGTATAGGCATACAACATATTCCTTGAAGATCCTCTGAATTTTTTTGTGTCTGATATTGGTCTCCATGTTATCTATACTTTTATAAATTTGGGTCTTGTCTTTTGGTTGTTTATTCCAAGGAAATGATATATCCTGCTTTTTTTTTTAAAAAAAAAAAAGCCAATGATTGGCTTCATTGATAGATTGTATTTCTTTTTCATTGACATTGCATTTAGTTTATCATATGTTTATTATTATTTCATTCTACTTACCTGTGTCGGGTTGTCTTTCTGACTGTGATGTGCACTATTAAGATATATATTAATGATTTCTATGACCTTTTAATGTAGACATTTATATCCATAAATTTCCTTCTTAGGACCACATTCATTTTATCTCATAGGCTCTGGGATGTTGTATTTTCATTTTCATTCAATTCTAGAAGATATAAATCTGTTCTCTTGAGTTCATAGATTACATATTCATCATTCATTGGTGTCCTGTTGAATCTGTGCATTTCTGTTTTTTTTTTCCTGTCGTGTATCTTGGTTTTCCGCTTCAATCTTAGTTCTTTATGATCAGACTGAACTTAAAATTATTTAACTTTCCTTATATGTATGTATGTATGCTTGTATGTGATTGTGTTTAGACTTTGTTTTCTAAGCACACCTTACTTTAGTTATGTTTCACGGGATTTTGAGAAGAAAGTGTATTCTTAGTGTTTGGTTTGATTGTTTTGTATAAGTTAATAAGTGCACTTGATCTAAAAAGTTCACTTATTTCTGATGTTTCTTTGGCAATAATTTTTTGAGTCAAGGAATAATCTCTTTTTTTTAAGGACTAATCTCTTGACTGACAGTGGTGATCGCAGTCATCCACTCTCTTTCTCATAATGTGGCTTTATATCAGTTACTTATAATTTTATGAAACTGGATGCATGCAGTTTAACTTGGAGTGTATCTAACTGTCACAATATGTTCATGGATTTCTTTTATATGTTTATGCTTCTGGTCTCTCTTTCTCTCTCTTTTTTCTGTGTGTACATATGTGTATGTGTGTTTGCATATGTGCCTATGTATGCAGCTCCAATGTTGATGATGGGAATTATTCTCATTTTCCCTTCCTCCTTATTAAAGTTAAGTCTCTCAATCAAACCTAAAACTGTCTGCTGTTATCTAATTCCTCTAGCTAGTTTACCCTATGGAATCCTATTCTCCACTTCTGAAGTTAGAATTACACGTGGACTGTGGACCCACATGATATTTATGTGGTTTCTGGAAATCCAAACTCTGGTCATCTTGCTTGCATGACAAGCACTATAAATGCTGATGGGTTTCCATTCAGACATACATAAAATGGCATTTTTCATACCTTCTAACTTAGGTTTAGGTCTATTTTTTCTGATGTTGCAACAGTGACCATATTGTTTCCTATTTTACATTCTTAGAATTCCTTTTACTCATGTGTAGCCAGGAAGCTGTGTTTTCCTTTGCCTGTTATTTTCATAGCTTGCAGAATGAGAAGATATGAACTGTTTTTTAAGTGCAACCTGCAAGTTTGCTTGTTTTGATTGAAAAAATCACACTATTCAAAGGGATACATTAATTCTTGTAACTTAATTTTTTTTTGCATTGAGACCTAAAGGACAGATTAAAGGAGATCAGTAAGTAGGGGATCTGATGCAAGGATATTGCCAGTTTCAGATCAAATTGTGCTCTTTGAAAAACCTATCTGAAACCAAAACAATATTCCCCCATAAACACACAAAATTAGGATATAGTATTTCCAGGCACACTGAACAGGCACAGTTTAGTTTAGTTCAACAAAACAGAAGTTAGGTACAGTAAATAATAGAGGTATATAAAAGAAGAAAAGCAAGCTAAATGGGGTACAGAGCACGAGCACTCTCACCTGTATGCAGGTGCACAGTCTGTTCTTGTCATTATTCATTCTTATGTAGTTTCAGGCCCTGTCTCTGTGGTTTCGTGCATGGTCATAGAAGCAGAATATGCCTATATGCAAAGAAGTATAAACTATAAAAAATTAGCTCTCAGACTAGAGAAATGGCTCAGAGTTAAATAAAAATTTGCCTCACAAGCCAAATGCACTTGAATTCGGATCCCACAGAAGTGGGATCAGAAATGATGGCCTGCACTTCTGGTCCTGGAGGTCGAGCCTGAGAAACAGCAGAGCAAAGCAACAGTAGAGCAATCCACGATGATTCCCAATGTAACCCTCCTCACAGACACCCTCAGTTTCCTCTTCTGTACGCATGCGTGCACATACACACACACACACAAAAACATATGCATGTACAAAATTTAAAAATATTTTTCACACATGACTGCAGTGATGAGAAAGGCATACAGCTATAGTTACAGACATTCATGGCCAAATAGAAGGAACTGAAAGGAAAAAGTTACAAGTCCAATCTGTGAACTTAGTCTGCATCCTGAGATGTTAGTCTTTATGTGAAAGACTCTATCGTCAAAATCGTCCTGCATTTTTCTTGAGTTAAAGTATGAAATGGATTATTTTTATGAATCAGCTCATGCTGAGTGATTTTTTTGGACCACTCAAAAATTGAAGTTTTGCTTTGAATTATCCAATGTTAGTGTGTCAATTTGTTTCATCTCTCAACTTGACATTTGAGGTAAGCTTCTGCACAGACTTATGGATGCTTACTTAGACAGACCACTAGAGAAGTTTTAGGAATTTCTCTTAAATTATACTTAAATGGGAGTGGGAATATCTTTCTTTATGGACCATTCCCACAGAATATGAATAAGGATAGAGAGAAAACTAGTTGTCAAAGTCAGGTAGCAAGCTGATATACATTAGTTTTGCCCTCTGCTCTTGTTGTGGATGTGACGTGGCCTCTTCCCTTGTCTCTTGTTGGTATTATTCTTTGTCATAAACTATAACCTGAGATGCTGAATATGAATAGAACACTTTGCTCCATATGCTGTCTGGGTTATGTTTTTATTACAACAATATAGTTATGAAATTAAGATGACAATGGAGGATAGACATAAAAAATTCAGTATTCAGTTCAGAACTGAGTCTACTGATGTACTATGTACTCTGTTCCACCACATTCTTCTCCATTTGTTCTGTATAAAATTATCTGATATATTCTTTGAAAAATCAAGTACCTTTAAAAAAACCTATAGGGCAAGGAATTGAGTTGGCATATTTCTGATTTAAGTGTTAACAATGTTTTGTTTAACTGTTATGATTAAATTGTCTTTCAGTTCAATATTAATAAGGCTTTGCATGAGAGACTTATGAACACCTCTATGAGTGGATTAAGCACCCATTATATCAATCATCCCAAATTTTCAGCATTAATTGGTACCTTGCATATTCAAGTAGAATGCCAATGACTCAGTCTTTACAAAATCAAGCATGTCCATGTACTGATACTATTGAAATCTTTTCTAAATTTAGCTAGTTATAAAAGTTCAATAAGTAAATATCCTTGACTATAAAAACCATAGTTGAAAGGATAGGGAACTCCCTCGAGCTGATTGGGCTAGGCCAACATTTTGTAAACAGACATCCAATGGCCCAGTCACTGCTACCAACTCTCAAGAGTTGAGACCTTATGAAATTAAAGAGCTTCTGTTCAGATAAAGATTGTAACACGAGCTCAAAGGCAACCCACAGAATGGGAGAAAATCTTCACTAACCACACATCTGATAGAGCTCTGCTCTCGAGAGTGCACAAAGAACTTAAAAACTAAACACCAGAGAAACCAATGGCCCAATTAAAAAATGGGCCCTGGAACTTAGAAGAAACTTTACCAGGGATGAAATTAAATTGTCTCACAAATATCTTTAAAAATGCTCCACTTCCTTAGCCATCAGGGAAATGCAAATCAAAACTTTCCTGAGATATCATCTCACCTAGGTCAGGATGGCAAAAATCCACAATACAAACAACAACAAATGCTGGAGAGGATGTGGAGAGAAGGGAACTCTCCTACATTGCTGGTGGGAATGCAGGCTCATACCGCCACTCTGGCGAGCTGTCTGGTGATTCTTAAAGAAATTAAAGATTGCAATGCCGTATGACCCTGCTATTACACTTTTGGGAATAACCCCCCAGACAGCAAATATTCACCTCGATAGCACAAGTGTGATCATGTTCATAGCAGCACTGTTTACAATACCAAAGTCATGGAATCAACCCAAATGTCCAACAGTTGACGAGTGGATAAGGAAACTGTGGTACATCTATACAATGGAGTACTACACAGCTATCAAAAAGGATGAATTACTGGAATTTGCCAGGAAATGGATGTCATTAGAAACAATTATATTAAGTGAAGTATCCCAAACCCAGAAAATTAAGTGCCGTATGTACTCCCTAATAGGTGGGTCCTAGTACCAAACCCACCCAGCCCAACTTGAGACACTCATAGGTAAATCTAGGTATCACCTACAGTAATTGCAAGGATTATGAACAGGAGGATGGGGTTGGAGAGCCACACCAGAAACAAGGAGAGAAGTGACCATGTTACAGTAGAGAAAATAGGTCACCATCAAGGACTGCAAGTAAGCAATGTGACACCTGGTTAAGTTCACAGATGTTCGTTCCTGATCATTTACAACTAAGGGGGTATGATCTCAACAGAAGGGGAGGGCATATAGTCTGGCAGATAAAAAGTAACCATTTTGCAAATGGGTGATTGATCCCTCCCTCACTGAGGTTTCCTACTTTTATTACATCTACCCTTGAATGTGCTCTTATAATAAGACTCCAGTTTAACAGCCTTTTGTCTCTGGCCAGGGAGTGACATACAGTGCCCATCAGGATGGAGTGAAGGGCATTGCATGAGCAGCAAAACTGCAAAAGAAAATCAACAAACCCCAATCCAGAACTTCAGAGACTCTATATCAACCACCTAGAACTAGGCCAGCCTAATCTCTCCCCATCCTGAAGCTCAGGGACATTTGCGGAAGAGGGGGCAGTAAGAGTGTAAGAGCAAAAGGATGGGAGGAGCAATGATTTGCAAGATACTCCACACAAGATAGGGTTGAAGCAATCATAATTGGATTTTGCATGCCCTGCGCTAGGTCCAACACACTATTGACCTCACAAAATCTAGCATCTGCTAAACGCACCAAGATCCTTGGAGGCAAGGGATTGGCAGCCACAGCAGTGTTCCTATGCTTAAGGGGAACACGGGAAAGGGTTCAGGGAAATGCCACTGGGTCCTTGCATCTAATCTGAGAGGAGGACCCAGAGGAGAGTCAGGCATGCACAAGAAAGGACTCTCTGGGAATTGGGGAGGAAGGCCCTGGGGGATGGGGAGGGAGGGGTCAGCGGAGGGGGAGGGAGGGAGGGAACTGGTGTACCTATTAAGTTTGTATGAGCTGAAATAATAATAAAAATGTATTAAATAAAAAAGTTCAATAAGTAGATATCCTCATCCACCTCCTTCTTCCTTCTCATCCTTCCTCCCTTATGTCCTCCCCATCCCTCCTTCTTTTCCCCCTTCCCTCTTCTCTCTTGGTATTTCCACCTGCTCCCTCCTGCCCATCAGCTTATATGGGCCTAGGAATTCCCTCTGAATAGTCTATTCTAGTGGGGATTCTAGGACCACCCAATAATATGGTTATTCCCCTGTAACTTTCCAACCCCTTGCCTCTAAGGATCCTACTGCCTGAAATCACCCCCACCCCCAGATCCTCACCAGTCTATAGTAACTTGTTGACATGTTAGCCCCTGTGTAGGTCAGGTAAGGGCGAATCTTATTACATTGAGTTTCTAGCTGCCACAGTCCAGTCTTGAGTGGAGTATCTTGTCCAGCAGTGGACCTCCCCATCTTTAAGCTCTTACAGTATTTCTGCTTCCTCTTTTGAGACGTTCCCCAAGCTTTGGCATGTTAAGATATTTGGCTGTTCTAGTTCTGGGCAAACATTGTAGGGTCTTTGGTATTCTGTTTTGTGGTTGGCTGCTGTTTTCAGTTTTGCTGTTCTTGCACAGCACTAGGTTGTATCCTGCTTGGGTTTAGGTATTGAGGTCTTTTCCCAACCAAAGATAAAAAGGCTTTTCTTTTTTTGAAAAAAAAAAGTCTTCATATAAGAAGAGGCTTAAAAGTAGAGAGAAGAATAGGAATAGGATGCAGTAGTGAGTGTCGTCAGCCTCCAGGTTGCCAGCCAGCTACCAAATAACTCCATAACGGAGGATATATGTCCAGCACTTCAAATCAGTATAAACCCAAGTAAACAGAGAGGAAAGTGAGAGTGGGCAGTGACAGATGTCTCACTACTTACAGGCCATTCATGACTGTGGCCTAATTTCTCCACTGAACTGTGCTCTTTGTCTACTCTCTTGAGGTCTTCTTTCCCCTGCCCTCCTAGTTCTAATCCTTTGCGGTTATAATGGGTGTTATAGAGATTTCCCCTTAAGCATGTTATTATGAGGTTTTGGAACTAGGATCTACTTAGAAAGAAGAACATGAGCATATAACTTTGTGTGCTTGGGATACTTTGCTCAGTAAAACTTCTTCCAATTCCATCCATTTACAAGCAAATATCATTATTTCACTTTTTGGTGGCAAAGTAGTATTCCATTGTATAAATGTTCCACATTTTCATTATCCATTAGTAAACTGTTTGGCATTTTGGTTAATTTTATGACTTTGCTATTGTAAATAATGCTGTGGTGAACACGGATGTACTTGTGTCACTGTAGTAAATGGACATATTTTGGGGAATTATTCCCAGTAGTGATATTGAAGGGTCATGTGACATTTCAATTCTTAACTTTTTAGAAACTGTCATAGTGAACTCCAGAGTGGTTGTATAACCCTGCATTCCCTCCAGCAATGTATGTGTTCCTTTCTCCCTGAATCCTCTCCAGCATTTGTTTTATGTGTCTTGGATTTTTGCCAACCTGACCAGGGTGAGAGTATAACTCAGGGTAATTCTGATTTTCATTTTTCTGATGGCTTGGGAGGTGGAACATCTTTCAGGTATTTGTTAGACATTTCAATTTTGTCCCTGGAAAAGATTAAGTTCTGAGGCCTTTCTTTATTTTCTTTCTTTCTCTTTCTTTCTTTCTTTCTTTCTTTCTTTCTTTCTTTCTTTCTTCTTTTCTTTCTTTCTTTCTTTCTTTCTTTCTTTCTTTCTTCTTCTCTCTCTCTCTCTCTCTCTCTCTTCTTTCTTTCTTCTTTCTCTTTCTCTCTCTTCTCTTCTTTCTTTCTTTCGTTGCAACATATCTCTTTACTTTTATTACTGAATGCTTTTCTTTTTATGTTTATTTACTTTTCCCCTCTCATACAAGCTTAATAGGTACCCCATTCCTTTCCCTCCATCCATCCTTCCCCAGTCGCCCCTTGCACCTTGTCCCCCTTTTCCCCTTCCTTTCACCCCCTTCCCTTATCTTCTCCCAGTGCCCCCCTTCCCCCTCCCATTTTCTGGAGCTTCCTTTTGTGTGAATGCTGAGGCTCATTTTCTAATTGGGCTACTTATCTCCTTGGTGTTTAATTTTTTGTGTTATTTGTGCACTCCGTATATTAATCCACTATCAGATGTGTGGTTCGTGAAGATTTTCTCCCATTCTGTGGGTTGTCTTTTTGCTTGGTTAACAATATCTTGTGCTGAACAGAAGCTCTTTAATTTCATAAAATCCCTTTGGTTGAGTGTTGGTTGTATTTCCTGTGCTATTGGGGTCCTGTTTAGAAAATGTTGGCCTGGATCAATCACTTTGGGTGAATTTCTTTCCTTTTCTCTAAGGTTTTTTTAGTCTCTGGTCTAATATTAAGGTCCTTGATCCATTTGGAGTTGATTTTTGTGCATGGTGATAAATAAGGGTCCAGTTTCAATCTTCTGCATGCAGATATCCATTTTGCCACAATCATTTGTTGAAGATGCTTTTCTTTTCCCATTTTTTCTGAGCTCCTCTGTCAAAAATCAGATGATTCTAAGTATATAGGCTTATGTCTGGACCTACAGACCTTATCTATAGTCTATTTTGGAGCCAGTACCATGCTCTTTTATTACTATGGATTTGTAGTATAGATTAAGGTTTGACATGTTAATACTTCAAATTCAGTTTTTGTTACTCAGAATTGTTTTTGCTATCCTTGACCTTTTGTATTTCCACATGAATTTTGAGACTGTTCATTTTATGTAAGCAATCACCTTGGAATTTTGATTGATATAGTATTGAAAATATGTATTGCTTTTGGTAAGATGGTCATTTTTATTATGTTAATTTTGTCTATCCAGGAACATGGGAGATCTTTCCACCTTCTGGTGTCTTCTATAAATTCTTTCTTTAGGATTTTAACATTTTCATTGTATAGGTCTCTCATTTCCTTGGTTAGATTTATTCCAGGTATTTCATTTTTTTAATGGCTATGGTAAATGGAATTGTTTCTCTTAGGACTTTCTCACTTTTTTCATCCTTAGTTTATAAGAAAACCTCTGATTTTTGAACATTAATTTTATAACCGATGAACTCATGTATTAGTTCAAGGAGTCTGTTGGTAGAATTTTTAGGATCTCTTAGGTACAGGATCATGTCATCTACGAATAGGGATACTGTAACCTTTTTTCTGATTTATATCCCTTTTATCTCCTTCTCTTGTCTTATGGCTTTAAATAAGATTTCAAGTACAATATTGAGTAAATTAGCAAGAGTGTACACATTGTCTAGTTCCTGATCGAAGTGGGAATGCTTCAAGTTTTTCCCCATTTAGAATAATCCTTGCTGTAGGCTTGCTGGATGTAGCTTTTATTTACATTGATATAAGTTCTCTCCATTCTAATCATCTCCAGGACTTTGATCATAAAAGGTTGTTGGATCTTGCCAAAAGGTTTTTCTGAATCTATGGAGAGTATCATGTGGTTTTGGACATTGGATTTGTTTATATTATGAATTACAATTGTAGACTTGCATATATCGAATCAATGTAGTGTGCCTGGGATAAAACCTACTTGACCATAACAAATGATCTTTTTTATATGTTTTTAATCTGATTTTTTAAGATTTTGTTGAGAACATTTGCATCTGTGTTCATCAAAGAGATTGGCCTATAATTTTCATTCTTAATTCTATCTTTATTGGTTTGGGGATTACTATATTAGCTTCATAGAAAGAATTTGGAAGTGTTCCTTCCTTTGCTATTTTATGGAATTGTATAAGGAGTATAGTTCTTCTTTAAATGACTGATTTCTGCACTGAATCCATCTGGTCTTGAACTTTTTTTGGAGGGAAGGTTAATAATTACTTCTTTTGTTTCATCATTTGTTATAGGACTATTTAAATAACTCAGCTCATCCTGATTCGATTTAGTTATGTTGTGTGAACTTAGAAATTCATTCAATTGTTTCTGATTATCAAATGTTGTGAAGTGTAAGTTTTTGAAATATGATCTTATAATTCTTTGAATTTCTTTTGTATCAGTTGTAATAACTCCATTTTCAACTCTAATTTTGTTAATTTGGGTTTTCTCTCTTGGTTTTCTTTAATTTGGCTAAGGGTTTATCAAGCTTACATTTTTTTTTAAAGAACCAACTCTTTGTTTTGTTGATTCTTTGTATCATTTTCCTTATCCTAATTTTGGATATTTCTCCCCTGATTTACTAATCTCTGCTTGTCTACTGTTTTTGGAATTAGATTGCTCTTATGTGTCTAAAGCTTTAAATTTCATTATTATATACTTGTGACATTTCCTTTTTTTGATATGAGCATTAGCTTGAAGTATTTTTGACCAGCCTTTTACTCTGATAATGTGCCTGAATTTCTTGGTGAGATATATTTCTAGATGGATGGGTTGGGAGTTCTAATCCATGTTTGTAGCTTGTGTCTTTTCATTGATGAGTTATATTTCCAGATGGATAGGTTGAGAGTTCTAATCCATGTTTGCAGCTTCTGTCTTTTCATTGATGAGTTAATTCCATTTTCATTTAAAGTTATAATTCAGAAGTGACGGTTGATTCCTGTCATTTTTAAAGCATTTTATTGTGTATGTGTGTGTGTGTGTGTGTATGTGTATGTATGTGTATGTATTAGACGGCACTACATTTCACTGTGGAGGACCAAGGGTGACTTGGAGAATCATCATGAATTGTTTCTACCTTCTC
This sequence comes from Typhlomys cinereus, assembly GCA_023101885.1. Classification (NCBI taxonomy): domain Eukaryota; kingdom Metazoa; phylum Chordata; class Mammalia; order Rodentia; family Platacanthomyidae; genus Typhlomys; species Typhlomys cinereus. Next base: position 1,122,614 of record JALPQD010000068.1, on the reverse strand, counting down.
CTTGCTTTACTCTGGGATTTCCCAGGCTCCACCCACCAGTGTTGGAAATGCAGGCCATTGTCATTTCTGCCTGGTGTTTTTACGTGGGACCTGGGATCTGAACTCAGGACCTTCTACTTGTGAGACAGAGTCTTGAAACCTGAGCCATCTCTCCAGCCACAGAACCAATTTATCCTGATTCCATTTTGGTAACTTATATATGTTTAGAAATATATCCACTTCTTCCTGATTGTCAAATTTTGTAGAGTATATATTTTTGACATATGTCCTCATAATTACCTGAATTTCCTTGGTATCAGGTGTAAAAGATATGTTTCATCTATAATGTTATTAATTTTGATTCTCTTTTTTGATTTTGATCAATTTGACTATGGTTATGTCACTCTTACCTTTTTAAAAAATTTTTTTCATTGATTTTTTCCTTTTTTTACTATTATTTCCACTCATACAAACTTAACAGGTACACTGGTCCCCTCTCTCCATCAACCTCCCCCCAACTTCCCTGCTCTCCCTCCCCTCTCCCCTCCCATCCCATCCCCCAGTGCCTCCCCCCCATTCCCTGGAGCATTCTTTACTATACATGCCAAACTCTCCTCTGTGTCCTCCTCTACGATGAGGTGCAAGGGCCCAGTGGCATTTCCCAGAACCCATTCCTGTGTTCCCCTTAAGCATAGGAACATTACTGTGGCTGTCAATCCCTTGCCTCCAAGGATCTTGGTGCCTTTAGTCCATGCTAGACTTTGTGGGGTCAATAATGTGTTGGACATAGCACAGGTCATGCAAAGTTCTATTATGATTGCTTCGGCCCTAACTTGTGTGAAGTATCTTGCATATCATTTCTCTTCCTATCCTTGTGCTCTTACAATATTACCACCCCCTCTTCCACAAATTTCCTTCAGCTTCAGGATGGGGAGAGATTAGGCTGGCCTAGTCCAGGTGGTTAATATAGAGTCTCTGATGTTCTGAATTATGGTTTGTTGACTTTTTGTTTTTCAGGTTTGATGCTCATGCAATGCCCTTGGCTTCATCCTGATGGGTATTGGAAGTCACCCCCTGGCCAGAGATGAAAAGCTGTTAAATTAGAGACTTGTTATAAGAGTATATTCAAAGATAGATGAAACAAAAGTAGGAGACCATGGTGAGAGAGGGGTCGATCACCCATATGCAAAATGGTTACTTTCTATCAAGCAGCCTATATGCCCTCCCCATCTGGTGAGATCATACCCCATCAGTTGCAAATGATCAGGAAGAAAAGCTGTGAACTTAATCACGTCTCATTACTTACTTGCAGTCCTTGATGGTGCCCTATTTTCTCTGCTGTAACATGGTCCCCTCTCTCCTTGTTTCTGGTGGGGCCCTCCTTCCCCATCCCTTCTGTTTATAATCTTTATAATTACTGTAGGTATTACAGAGATTTGTCTTTGAGTGTCTCTAAGTGGGTTTGGTACTAGGATCCACCAATTGGGGAGTACATATGGAGCTTAATTTTCCATGTCTGGGATACTTCACTCAATATAATTTTTTCTAATTTCATCCATTTCCCAGCAAATTGCATTAATTCATCATTTTTGATGGCTGAGTAGTATTCCATTGTATAAATGTACAACATTTTCCTTATCCACTTGTCAACTGTTGGACATTTGGGCTGATTCCATGACTTTGCTATTATAAACAGTGCTGCTATGAACATGATCACACTTGGGCTATCGAGGTGAATATTTGCTGTATGGGGGGTTATTCCCAAAAGTGGAATAGCAGGGACATATGGCATTTCAATCTTTAACTTGTTTAAGAATCTCCAGACGGCTCGCCAGAGTGGCTGTATGAGCCTGCATTCCCACCTGCAATGTAAGAGAGTTCCCCTCTCTCCACATTCTCTCCAGCACTTGGTGTTGTTTGTATTGTGGATCTTTGCCATCCTGACAGGGGTGAGATGATATCTCAGGGAGGTTTTGATTTGCATTTCCCTGATGGCTAAGGATGTGGAGCATTTTTTAAGATACTCGTTAGACATTTTAATTTTGTCCCTGGTAAAGTTTATTTTATGTTTCAAAGCCCATTTTTTAATTGGCCTATTTGTTTCCTTGGTGTTTAGTTTTCTAAGTTCTTTGTGCACTCTGGATAACAGAGCTCTATCAGATATGTGTTTAGTGAAGATTTTCTCCCATTCTGTGAGTAGCTTTTGTACTCAAGTTACAATCTCTTTATCTGAACAGAAGCTCTTTAATTTCAAAAGATCCCATCTGTTGAGAGTTGGTTGCGGTGACTGTGGTATTGGATGTCCATTTAGGTATTGTTGAACTAGCCAAATCTTCTCGAGGGAGGTCTCTACACTTTCTACTATGGTTTTTATAGTCTCTGGCCTTATATCGAGGTCCTTGATCCATTTGGAATTAATTCTTGTACATGGTGACAAGAACGGATCCAGTTTTAATCTTCTGCATGTGGAGATTCAGTTTTGCCAGCACCATTTGTTGAAGATGCTGTTCTTCTTCCATTGGATTTTTTGGGCCCCTTTGTCAAAGATCAAATGGCTATAGTTGTGTGGACTTATATCTGGGTCTTCAACCCTTATCCATTGACCTGTGTGTCTGTTTTGGAGCTAATACCAGGCTGTTTTTACAACTATGGATTTGTAGTATAGACTAAGGTTTGGTATGGTGATACCTCCAGCAGTGTTTTTGTTACTCAGGATTGTCTTTGCTATCCTGGGTCTTTTGTGCCTCCATAGAAATTTTGAGATTGTTTGGCCAACTTCTTTAAAGAATTGCTGCAGGATTTTGATTGGTATAGCACTGAATCTGTATATAGCTTTTGGTAGGATGGTCATATTTACAATGTTGATTCTGCCAATCCAGGAACATGGGAGGTCTTTCCACCTTCTGGTGTCTTCTGCAATTTCCTACTTTAGGATTTTAACGTTTTCATTATAAAGGTCTCTAACTTCCTTGGTTAGGTTTATACCAAGGTATTTCTTTTTTTTAGGGGCTATAGTAAATGGGATTGTTTCTCTCAGGGCTTTTTCCCTTCTTTCATTCTGGGCATATAGGAAGGCCACTGATTTTTGCACATTTAATTTGTATCCTGCCACTCTGCTGACCTTCTCAATTAGTTCCCAGGAGCTTCCTGGTGGAGTTTTTGGGATCACTCAGGTATAAGATCATGTCATCTGCAAATAGAGATAACTTTACCTCTTACTTGCCAATTTGAATCCATTTTATGTCCCTTTCTTGTCTTATGGCTTCAGCTAAGAATTCAAGTACAATATTGAATAGAAGTGTTGAGAGTGAACAGCCTTGTCTAGTTCCTGATCGAAGTGGGAATGCTTCAAGTTTTTCCCCATTGAGTATTATCCTTTCTGTTGGCTTGTTGTATACAGCTTTTATTTATTGATAAAGGTTCCTTCCATTCCAACCTGCTTTAGGGTTCTAATCATAAACGACAGTTGGATCTTTTCAAAAGCTTTTTCTGCATCTATCAAGAATATCATGTGGTCTTGAATTTTGGACTGGTTTGTATGGTGAAATACATTTATTGATTTGCGTATGTTGAACCAACCTTGTGTGCCTGGGATAGAGCCTACTTGATCCCCATGAATGATCTTTTTGATATGTTTTTGAATCAGATTTGCTAAGACTTTCTTGAGAATCTTTACATCAGTGTTTATCAGAGAGATTGGCCTGTAGTTTTCTTTTTCAAGTGAATCTTTATTAGGTTTTGGGGATTAAGATGATATTAACTTCATAGAAGGAATTTGGTAGTGTTCCTTCCTTTGCTATTTGATGGAACAGTTTAAGGAGTATTGGTGTTATTAGTTCCTTAAATGTTTCTAGAACTCTGTGCTGAATCTATCTGGTCCGGGACATTTTTTGGTGTGAAGATTCAAGATTACTTCCTCGATTTCCTCATATGTTATGGGACTATTTGAATAATTCACAACTTCCTCATCCAATTTAGGTCAGTTATGTTTACTTAGGTATTCATCCATCTCTTTTGTGTTGTCAAATTTCACGAGTATAAGTTTTTGAAATATGAGGTTATAATTCTCTGGATTTCTTGGGTATCAGTAGTGATACCTCCATTTTCATATCTTATTTTGTTGATTTGTGATTTCTCACTCTTGCATTGGGTTAATTTCGCTAGATGTGTATCAATCTTCTTGAGTTTTTCAAAAAACCAGCTTTTTGACTGGTTGATTTTCTGCATCGTTTTCCTAATCTCGATTTCGGATATTTCTCCACTTTTTTGCTAATCTCCTCCCTTCTAATGCATTTTTGATCAGATTGCTCTTGTTTCTCTAAAGCTATAAGCTGCATTGTTAAGCTATTTATTTCTGATGTTTCCATTTTTTTGATGTAGGCATTAAGAGCTATGAACTTACTTCCTAGGACAGCTTTCATTGTGTCCCAGAGATTTTGGTAAATTGTATTTTCATTATGCTTCTCTTTCAGGAATTCTTGTATTTCCTTTGTAATTTCTTCTTGAATCCAATTCTCCTTCAGCGTCATAGTGTTAAGCTTCCAGGATTTAGTGTATTTTTTGTTGCTTCTTGTGTTGTGGATGTCAAGTTTTAGGCCATGGTGGTCTGATAAGGTATAGGCTAGAATTTCAACTTTCCTGTATATGTGTAGATTTGTTTTGTGGCCCAATATGTGATCTATTTTGGAGAAAGTTCCCTGTGCTGCTGAGAAAAATGTGTATTCTTTGGTGCGTGGATAAAATGTCGGATAGAGATCTGTAAGGTCCATTTCAGTGAGGGTTTGATTAAGCTCCAAAGTGTCTCTGTTAAGTTTTTGATCTGTTGATCTGTCCCATGTTGAGAGGGCGGTGTTGAAATCCCCTAGAATTATCATCTTGGGATTGATTTCTTGCGTTAGTTGTTGTAAGGTTTGCTTAGTGAATGTGGGGGAGGTGCATATATGTTCAGTATTGTGAAGTCTTCCTGGTGAATTGTACCTGTGACTTAAATGTAGTATCCATCCGTTCTCTAATGATTTTTTTTATTTGAAGTCTACTTTGTCTGACAGCATAATGGCTACCCCTTCCTGTTTTCTGGTTCCATTAGCATGTGGAATTTTCGACCGGCCTTTTATTTTTAGGATGTGCCTATCTTTTGTGGTGAAATGGGTTTCCTGCAGGAAGCAGTTTGATGGACTGTGATTTTTAATCCATGATTGTAATCTGTGTCTCTTGATCAGTGAGTTAATTCCATTAACATTTATTGTTATAATGGAGAGACTATTTTTAATTCCGGACATTTATTATGTTCAGTTCCTTTGGCAAGTGTATTGTTTCGCCTTTAAGTTTTGGTAGTATTATAATTCCCTTCTGTTCTCCTGGATATGCCTGTTTTTTTCTTCAAGCTTGAGTATCATTTCTAGCATTTTTTGAAGGCCTGGTTTGGTGGACATATATTCCTTCAAGTTTTCTTTGTGCTGGAAAACTTTTCTTTCTCCCTCAATCATGACGAATAGTTTTGCAGGGTAAATTAGCCTGGGTTGACATTTTTGCTCATTCAATACTTGAAGTACTTCTCTCCAAGCTCTTCTTGCTTTTACTGTTTCCATTGAGTAGTCATTTATTATTTTAATAGGTTTACCTTTAAAAGTGACTTATTTTTTTTTCCCTTGAGGCTCTCAGCACCATTTCTTTATCTTGAATGTGGAGTGTTTTAACTATTATTTGCTGTTGGGAGTTTCTATTTTGGTCATATCTGTTTGGGGTGCGGAATGCCTCTTGTATATGGATGGGCCTCTCTTTTTTAGATGAGGAACGTTTTCCTTGATGATAATTTGAAAAATTTCCTCATGTGTGGTATTTTGTTATTCTTGTTCTGGTATTCCATGAATATGCATCTTCGGCTTCTTCAGGGTGTCCCATAACTCTTGAATATTTTTCTCAAATATCTTTTCGGCTTTAACAACCTCTTCCATTGAGCTGGTTAATACTCCCACTTTGTCTTCAAGGTCTGAAATTCTATTTTCTGCTTCATTAGTTCTGCTGATAAGACTCTCTGTTGAATTCTGGGTTGGCAATAACTTGTCTTTTAGTTCAGTTTTAAACTCTGCTTGAGTCTGTTTTAACTGCTCTATGCCTGTTCTTGTTTCTTGTACTGTTTTTCTCAACTCCTCCAGTGTCTGTTGTGTTCCATTTCAAAGTGATTGATGCGGTTATTTAATTCCTCCCAGATTTCCTCTTTCATAGTATTGAACATGGTAATGATCATGTTTTGAGAGTTGTTATCCTGGGTCAGGTTTTCTTGGCTATTTTCCATGGGTTTGTTCCAGTTGGAGTCTATCATTAGGAGATTAATTCCGTCAGTGCTAGATTTGTTTACTTGGGTGTTGTTTCTCATGGATTTGCACTTTGACCTGTGCATTATCATTTTAACTCTTAAAATCTTCTTTTAATTTCTGTGCATTTTTCACTGAACTGAATTATTTGGCCTGGGGTTTGGGGTTGAGCAGGGGAGGGGGGTCTCCGTTAGTTCCAGCTAGACTGAGTGCATCCTGGGCCGGTGGGGAAAGGATCATTGACTTTTTTTGTATTTTTTTATTTCAGTTTCATTTATTTCCCCTTATCTTTTTTATCTTCTTATGTACTACTTTTGAAATTGGTGACCCGAAATGGAAATGAGAAAGAGCTTCACCAAATGTATCCCTACTTACACGCAATACTTGATGGTAACCTATTTTCTCCAGTGGATCCTGATCCTCTGTCCTTTTTTCTGTGGGTCCATCCTTTCCCTTCCCTCCTGTTTATAATCTTTGCAATTGCAGTAGGTATTACAGAGATTATCTTTGAATATGTCATTAAGTGGATTTGGTACTAAGATCTACCTATTAGGGAGTATATATGGTGTCTAATTTTCTGTTTCTGTTTCTCTCTGGGATACCTCACTCAGTTCAATTTTTTCTAATTCGATCCATTTCCTGGCAATTTTCATTAATTCATCTCTTTTGCTGACTGAGTAGTATTTCATTGTAAAAATGTACCACATTTTCCTTATCCACTCATCAACTATTGGACATTTTGGTTGATTCCATGACTTTGCTATTGTAAATCGTGCTGCTATGTACATGGTTATGCTTGTGTAACTATAGTGAATTGTTACCTTATGGGGGATTATTCCCAGAAGTGGTATGGTGGGGTACTATGGCATTTCTATCTTTAACTTTTTAAAAAATCACCAAACTGATTGCCAGAGGGATTGTATAAGCTTTCATTCCCTTCTTTCGACACCCTCTCTAGCATTTGGTAGTGTTTTTATTGTATATTTTTGCCATCCTGACTGGGGTGAGATGATATCTCAGGGAAGTTTTGATTTGCATTTCCCTGATAGTTAAGGATGTGGAGCATTTTTTAAGAAATTTGTAGACATTTCAATTTCATCCTTGGAAAAATTTCTTTTGAGTTCCCAGGTCCATTTTTTAATTGTGCCATTTATCTCCTTGGTGTTTAGTTTTTTAAGTTCTTTGTGCACTCTGTATAATAGAGCTCTATCAGATATGTGGTTAGTGAAGATTTTCTCTCATTCTGTGGGTTGCCTTTTTGCTCAGTTTACAATCTCTTTATCTGAAGAGAAGTTCATTAATTTCATAAGATCACATTTGTTGAATGTTGGTTCTAGTGATGGTGCTATTGGATTTCTATTTAGGAAATGTTGGATGAGCCAAATCAGCTCCAGGGAGTTCCCTACCATTTCAACTTGGGTTTGTTTAGTCTCTGGCCTAATACGGAGGTCCTTGATCCATTTGGAATAAATTTTTGTGTATGGTGACAAGTACGGGCCCAGTTTTAATCTTCTGCATGTGGACATGCAGTTTTCCCAGCACCATTTGTTGAAGATGCTGTTTTGTTCCATTGAATTTTTTTGGCCGCTTTGTCAAAGATCAAATGGCTGTAATTGTGTGGGCTTATATCTGGGTTTTCAACCTTATCCCTTGATCTACACATCTATTTTGGAACCAACACAAGGCTGTTTTTATTATTATGACTTTATAGTATATATTAAGGTTTGGTATGGTGACACTAGCAGTGTTTTTGTTACTTAGGGTTGCTTTTGCTATCCTGGGACTTTTGTGCTTCCACAAGAATAATGAGATTGTTTAGCCAATTTCTTTAAAGAATTGCTTTGGGATTTTAATTGGTATAGCATTGAGTATTTATTGCTTTTGGTAAGATGGTCATTTTTATGATGGTGATTCGGCCGATCCAGGAGCATGGGAGTTCTTTCCACTTTCTGGTGTCTTCTGTAATTTCTTTCTTTTGGGTTTTGAGGTTTTCATTATAAAGGTCTCTTCTTTGGTTAGGTTTATACCAAGGCATTTCATGTTGTTAGGGCTATAGTAAATGGGATTGTTTCTCTTAGGGCTTTTTCACTTTTTTCATCCTTGGTGTATAGGAAGGCCACTGATTTTTGCACATTTATTTTGTAACATGCCACCCTGCTGAATTTCTGTATTAGTTGTAGGAGTTTCCTGGTGGAGTTTTTAGGATCACTCAGGTATAAGAACATGTCATTTGCAAATAGAGATAACTTGACTTCTTCCTTGCCGAGTTGAATTCCTTTTACTTCCTTCTCTTGTCTTATGGCTCCACCTAAGACTTCCAAGCACATTATTGAATGGAAGTGGTGATTGTGGACAGCCTTGACTAGTTCCTGATCAAAGTAGGAATGCTTCAAGTTTTTCCCTATTGAGTATAATCCTTGTGGTTGGCTTGTTTTACATGGCTTTTATTGTGTTGACAAAGGTTCCTTTCATTCCAACTGTCTCTAGGGTTTTGATCATAAAAGGATGTGGGCTATTGTCAAAAGCTTTTTCTGCATCTATCAAGAGTATAATGTGGTCTTGGATTTTGGATTGGTTTATATGATGGATTACATATATTGATTCGTGTATGTTGAACCAAACTTGTGTGCCTGGGATAAAGCCTACTTGATCACAATGAATGATCTTTTTTATATTTTTTGGAATCTGATTTGCTAAGATTTTGCTGAGAATCTTTGCATCTGTGTTCATCAAAGAGATTGGCCTATAGTTTTCCTTTTTAAGGTTTTTGTTAGGTTTTGGATTAGCATGATAGTAGCTACATAGAAAGAATTTGGAAGTGTTCCTTCCAATGCAATGTCATGGAAGAGTTTAAGGAGTATTTTTGATAGTTGTTCCTTAAATGTGTGGTAGAATTCTTTGCTGAATCCATCTGGTCCAGGACAGTTTTTGCTGGGAAGATTCGAGATTATTTCGTTAACTTCCTCATATGTTATAGGACTATTTGAATAATTCAGAACTTCCTGATTCAATTTAGAAAGTTGTGCTTACTCAGGAATTCATCCATTTTTTTGTGTTATCAAATTTCATGGAGTATAAATTTTTGAAATATGACCCTATAATTCTCTGAATTTCTTGGGTATCAGCTGTGTTAACTCCATTTACATTTCTAATTTTGTTAATTTGGGTTTACTCTTTCTTGATTTTGGTTAATTTAGCTAGGAGTTTATCATCTTATTGATTTTTTTCAAAGAACCAGCTTTTTGACTGGATGATTCTTTATATCATTTTCCTTATCTCAATTTCAGATATTTCTCCCCTGATTTTGCTAATCTCCTCTCTTCTATTGTTTTGGAACGGGATTGCTCCTGTGTCTCTAAAGCTTTATGCTACATTGTTATTTGTGATGTTTCCATTTTTTGATATAGGCATTAAGAGCTATAAACTTACATCTTTGGATGGCTTTTGTTGTGTCCAGAGATTTTGATATCTTGTATTTTCATTATTGTTCACTTCTAGGAAATCTGTAATTTCCTTTATGATTTCTTCCTGAACCCAATTCTCATTCAGCATCATATTTAGTTAGCGTATTTTCTGCTGTTTGTTGTGTTGCAGATGTCAAGCTTTAGATCATAGTAGTCTGAAAGAGTACAGGCGAAAATTTCAACTTTCCTGTATATGTGGAGATTTGTTTTGTGGCCCAATATGTGATCTATTTTGGAGGAAGTTCCCTGTGATGCTGAGGAAAATGTGTATTCCTTGGTACGTGAATGGAAAGTTCCATAGAGTTCTATAAGGTCCGTTTCAGTTAGGGTTTGATTAAATTCCAATGTGCCTCTGTTAAGTTTTTGGCCTGTTAATCTATCCCATGATGAAAGTGCAGAATTCAAATTCCCAAGTATTATCATTTTGGGATTGATTTCTTGTTTTAGATGTTGTAGAGTGCTTAGTGAATGTGGAAGAGCCCATATTAGGTGCATATATTCAGTATTGTAAATTCGTCCTGGTGAATTGTATCTGTGACTAAAATGTAGTATCCTTCTGTGTCTCTTTTTATGTTTTGGTTTGAAGTTCACTTTGTCAGACAGCATAATTGCTACCCCTGCCTGTTTCCTGGGTCCATTAACTTGAAGAATTTTTGACCAGTCTTTTACTTTTAGAATGTGCCTACCTTTTGTGGTAAAATGTGTTTCCTGAAGGCAGCAGATGAATTGGGTTGTGATTTCTAATCCATGTTTGCAATCTGTGCTTTTGTTTGGTGAGTTGATTCCATTGACATTTAGTGGTACAGTAATTACTTTTAATTCCTGACATTTTTGTGTTTAGTGGCTTTCATAAGAGCATTCTTTACCTTGTAGGTTTTGATGGTATTTTATACTTCCTTTCTGTTTTCCTGGATATGCTTGCTTTTCAAACTTAAGTATCTTTTCTAGCATTTTTTGAAGGCCTGATTTAGTGGTCATGTAAGCCTTTAAGTTGTCTTTATGTTGGAACATTTTTCTTTCACCCTCAATCATGACTGATAGTTTTGTGGATATATCAGCTTGGGTTGACATTTTTGCTCATTCAATACTTGGAGTACATATCTCCAAGCTCTTCTGGTTTTTATTGTTTCCATTGAAAACTGATTTGTTACTTTAATAAGTTTACTTTTAAAAGTGACTTGTTTTTGTTTTCTCCTAAAGCTCTCAGTGCATTCTCTTTTTCTTATATGTGTAGTGTTTTGACTATTATTTGCCATGGTGAGTTTCTACTTTGGTCATATCTGTTTGGAGTGCAGAAAGTCTCTTGTACATGGATGGGCCTTTCTTTCTTTAGAGGTGGAAAGTTTTCCTTTATGATAACTTGAAAAATTTCCTCAGGTGTTGCACTTTGGGATTCTTGTTCAGGTATTCCATGAATGTACATGTTTGGCTTCTTCAAGGTATCCCATAACTCTTGAATATTCCTTTCAAATATCTTTTTGGCTTTAACAATGGCTTCATTTCAACTGGTTAGTACTTCCACTTTGCCTTCAAGATCTGAGATTCTATTTTCTCTTCATTATTTCTGCTGACAAGACTGTCTGTTGAGTTCTGGGTTGAAGAGAGCTTATCTTTCTAGTTGGAGTTTAAACTCTGCTAGAGATTGTTTGAACTCTTCTATGCCTATTTTTGTTTCTTCAACAGCTTTTTTCATCTCCTCCAAGTGCCTGTTGTGATCCTGTTCAAAGTGGTTGTTGTAGTTACTTAACTTCTCCCAGATTTCCTCTTTCATTGTTTTTTTTTTTATAAAATTTTTATTATTATTTCCGCTCATACAAACTTAATAGGTAGACCAGTTCCCTACCCCCTCCTCCTCCCCCCGAACCTCCTGCTCCCCCTCCCTCCCTCCCCATCTCCCAGTACCTTCCCCACCAATTCCCAGAGAGTCCTTTATTGTGTATGCCTAACTCTCCTCTTGGTCCTCCTTTCGGATGACGTAAAAGGACCCAGGGGCATTTCCCTGAACCCTTTCTCATGTTCCCCTTAAGCGTAGGAACACTACTGTGGCCATCAATCCCTTGCCTCCAAGGATCTTGGTGCTTTTAGCCGATGTTAGACTTTGTGAGGTCAATAGTGTGACGGAAATGGCGCAGGGCATGCAAAGTCCTATTATGATTGCTTCAGCCCTATCTAGTGAGGAGACTCTTCAAATCATTGCTCCCCCCATCCTTTTGCTCTTACAATCTTACCGTCCCCTCTTCCACAGATGTCCCTGAGCTTCAGAATGGGGGGAGATTAGGCTGGCTTAGTTCTATGTGGATGATATAGAGTCTCTGAAGTTCTGGATTGTGGTTTGTTGATTTTCTTTTGCAGTTTTGCTGCTCCTGCAATGCCCTTCACTCCATCCTGATGGGCACTGTAAGTCACCCCCTGGTCAGAGACAAAAAACTGTTAAACTGGAGTCTTGTTATAATAGCACATTCAAGGGTAGATGTAATAAAAGCAGGAGGTGAGGGAGGGATCAGTCACCCATTTGCAAATGATCTCTTTTCATCTGCCAGATTATGCCCTCCCCTTCTGGTGAGATAATATCCCCTCAGTTGTACATGATCAGGAACGAACGTCTGTGAACTTAACCAGGTGACACATTACTTACTTGCATTTCTTGGAGGTCGATTTTCTCTGCTGTAACATGGTCCCCTCTCTCCTTGTGTGTGGTGTGGCTCTCCAACCCCATCCCTCCTGTTCACAATCCTTGCAATTACCGTATTACATAGATTTACCCTTGAGTGTCTAAATGTGGGCTGGGTGAGTTTGGTACTAGGAGCCACCTATTAGGGAGTACATACAGCACTTAATTTTCTGGGTTTGGGATACTTCACTTAATATAATTGTTTCTAATGACATCCATTTCCCAGCAAATTCCAGTAATTCATCATTTTTGATGGCTGAGTAGTACTCCATTGTATAGATGTACCAGTTTCCTTATCCACTCGTCAACTGTTGGACATTTAGGTTGATTCCATGACTTTGCTATTGTAAACAGTGCTGCTATGAAGATAGTCGTGCTGGTGCTATCCAGGCGAACCTCTGTTGTATGGGGGGTTATTCCCAAAAGTGGGATAGAAAGGTCATACAGCATTTCAATCTTTAATTTTTTAAGCATCTCCATATGGCTCGCCAGAGTGGCTATATGAGACTGCATTCCCACCAGCAATGTAGCAGAGTTCCCCTCTCTCCACATCCTCTCCAGCATTTGTTGTTGTTTGTATTGTGGATTTTTGCCATCCTGACCGGGGTGAGATGATATCTAAGGGAAGTTTTGATTTGCATTTCCCTGATGGCTAAAGAAGTGGAGCATTTTTTAAGATATTTGTTAGACATTTTAATTTCATCTCTGGTAAAATTTCTTTTAAGTTCCAGGGCCCATTTTTTAATTGGACCATTGGTTTCCTTGGTGTTTAATTTTCTAAGTTCTTTGTACACTCTGGACAGTAGAGCTCTATCAGATATGTGGTTAGTGAAGATTTTCTCCCATTCTGTGGGTTGCCTTTGAGCTCATGTGATAATCTCTTTATCTGAACAGAAGCTCTTTAATTTCACAAGATCCCAACTGTTGAGAGTTGGTAGCAGTGACTGTGCCATTGGATGTCTGTTTAGGAAATGTTGGCCTAGCCCAATCAACTCAAGGGAGTTCCCTATCCATTCAGTTATGATTTTTATACTCTCTGGCCTGATATCAAGGTCCTTGATCCATTTGGAATTAAGTCTTGTATATGGTGACAAGTACGGGTCCAGCTTTAATCTTCTGCATGTGGAGATCCAGTTTTGCCAGCACCATTTGTTGAATATGCTGTTTTTTTCCATTGAATTCTTTGGGCCCCTTTGTCAAAGATCAAATGGCTGTATTTTTGTGGGCTTATATCTGGGTCATCAACCCTTATCCATTAATCTGTTTGTCTATTTTGGAGCCAGTACCAGGCTGTTTTTATAACTATGGATTTGTAGTATAGACTAAGGTTCGGTATGGTAATACCTCCAGCAGTGTTTTTGTTACTCAGGATTGTCTTTGCTATCCTGGGTCTTTTGTGCCTCCATATGAATTTTGAGATTAATTGGTCAACTTCGTTAAAGAATTGCTTTGGGATTTTAATTGGTATAGCATTGAATTTGTATATTGCCTTAAGTAGGATGGTCATTTTTACGATGTTGATTCTGCCAATCCAGGAGCATGGGAGGTCTTTCCACCTTCTGATGTCTTCAGCAATTTCTTTCTTTAGGGTTTTAAAGTTTTCATTGTAAAGGTCTTTTACTTCCTTTGTTAGGTTTATACCAAGGTATTTCATTTTTTTAGGGGCTACAGTAAATGGGATTGTTTCTCTCAGGGCTTTTTCCCTTCTTTCATTCTGGGCATACAGGAAGGCCTCTGATTTTCACATATTTATTTTTTATCCTGCCACCCTGCTGAACTTCTCAATTAGTTCCAGGAGCTTCCTGGTGGAGTTTTTGGGATCCTACAGGTATAAGATCATGTCATCTGCAAATAGGGATAGCTTGACTTCTTCCTTGCTGATTTGAATTCCTTTTATGTCCCTTTCTTGTCTTATGGCTTCAGCTAAGACTTCAAGTACAATATTGAATAGAAGTGGTGAGACTGGACATCCTTGTCTAGTTCCTGATTGAAGTGGGACTGCTTCCAATTGTTGCCCATTGAGCATAATCCTTGCTGTGGGCTTGTTGTATACAGCTTTTATTATATTGATAAAGGTTCCTTCCATTACTACTGTCTCTAGCGTTTTGATCATAAAAGGCTTTTGGATCTTGTCAAAGGCTTTTTCTGCGTCTATCGAGAGTATCATGTGGTCTTGGACTTTGGACTGGTTTACATGATGAATTACCTTTATTGATTTTTGTATGTTGAACCAATCTTGCATGCCAGGGATGAAGCATACTTGGTCCCTGTGAATGATCTTTTTGATATGTTTTTGAATCTGATTTGCTAAGACTTTGTTGAGAATCTTTGCGTCTGTGTTCATCAGGGAGATCGGCCTATAGTTTTCTTTTTTAAGTGAATCTTTATTAGGTTTTGGGATTAAGATGATATTAGCTTCATAGAAGGAATTTGGTAGTATTCCTTCCTTTGCTATTTAATGGAACAGTTTAAGGAGTATTGATGTTATTGACTCCTTAAATGTCTGGTAGAATTCTGTGCTGAATCCATCTGGTCCAGTACATTTTTTGGTGGGAAGATTCGAGATTACTTCTTCAATTTCCTTATATGTTATAGGGCCATTTAAGTAATTCACAACTTCCTGATCCAATTTATGTAATATGTGTTTACTTAGAAATTCATCCATCTCTTGTGTGTTGTCAAACTTCACTGAGTATAAGTTTTTGAAATATGATGTTATAATTCTTTGGATTTCTTGGGTATCTGTAATGATTACTCCATGTTCATTTCTGATTTTGTTAATTTGGGTTTTCTCTCTCTTGTTTTGGTTAATTTAGCTAGGGGTGTATCTATCTTATTGATTTTTTCAACGAACCAGCTTTTTGTTTTGTTTTGTTTTGTTTTTCAATTTTTTTTTAATTGTCATTATTTATTCAACTGTGCGCATGTGCATGTGTGCGTCTGTGTGTGTGTGTGTGTGTGTGTGTGTGTGTGTGTTTGTGTGTGTGTGTGTAGAACCACGGACGAATTTGCGAACCACCACGGACACCTCCACCTCCTTCTGCCCCAGGATTCACAGGCTCCGCCCTACCAAGACCAGAAACGCAGGCCGCCCCCCGCTTCCGCCTGGCGTCTATACGTGGGATCTGGGATCCGAACTCAGGACCTTCCACCTGGAAGTCGGAGGTTTAACCCCTGAGCCACCTCTCCAGCCCAAATGAACCAGCTTTTTGACTGGTTGATTTTTTCTATCATTTTCTTAGTCTCGGTTTCAGATTTTTCTCCCCTTATATTGCTAATCTCCTCTCTTCTACTACTTTTGGGATCAGATTGCTCAAGTTTCTCTAAAGCCTTAAGCTGCATCGTTAAGTTGTTTATTTCTGATGTTTCCAGTTTTTTGATGTAGGCATTAAGAGCTATGAATTTACCTCATAGGACAGCTTTCATTGTGTCCCAGAGATTTTGGTAAATTGTATTTTCGTTATCATTCACTTTCAGGAAATCTTGAATTTCCTTTTTAATTTCTTCCTGAATCCACTTCTCATTCAGCATCATATTGTTAAGTTTCCAGGAGTTAGTGTATTTTCTCTTGTTTGTTGTGTTGTGGATGTCCAGCTTTAGGCTGTGGTGGTCTGATAGGGCACAGGTTAGAATTTCAAATTTTTTGTATATGTGTAGATTCGTTTTGTGGCCCAGTATGTGATCTATTTTGGAGAAAGTTCCGTGTGCTGCTGAGAAAAATGTATATTCTTTGGTGCATGGATGAAAAGTACGATAGAGATCTGTAAGGTCCATTTCTTTAAGGGTTTGATTAAGTTCCAAAGTGTCTCTGTTAAGCTTTTGACCTGTTGACCTATCCCATGTTGAGAGGGAGGTGTTGAATTCCCCAAGGATTATCGTTTGGGGGTTGATTTCTTGCTTTAGGCACTGTAGGGTTTATTTAATGAATGTGGAGGGGCCCGTATTTGGTGCATAAATGTTCAGGATTGTGAAGTCTTCCTGGTGAATTGTACCTGTGACTAAAATGTAGTATCCATCTGTGTCTCTTATGATTTTCTTTGGTTTGAAGTCCACTTTGTCTGAAAGCATAATTGCTACCCCTGCCTGTTTCCTGGTTCCATTAGCTTGTAAGATTTTGGACCAGCCTTTCATTCCTAGGACATGCCTATCTTTTGTGGTGAGATGAGTTTCCTGAAGCCAGCAGATTGTTGGATTGTGGTTTTTAATCCAAGTTTGTAATCTGTGTCTCTTAATCGGTGAGTTAATACCATTGACATTTAATGTTATAATGGAGAAATTATTTTTAATTCTGGACTTTTTTATGTTTAGTAGATTTTGTAAGCATGTTGTTTGATATTTATGTTTTGGTGATATTATACTTCCCTTCTGTCCTCCTGGACACGCTTGTTCTTTTCTTCAAGCTTGAGTATCAGTTCTAGGATTTTTTGAAGGCCTAGTTTGGTAGATATGTATCCCTTCAAGTTGTCTTTGTGTTGGAAAACTTTTCTTTCTCCCTCAATCATGACAAATAGTTTTGCCAGGTATATCAGTCTGGGTTGGCATTTTTGCTCATTTAGTACTTGAAATATGTCTCTCCAAGCTCTTCTTGCTTTTACTGTTTCCATTGAGTAGTCATTTGTTATTCTAATAGGTTTATCTTTAAAAGTGAGTTGCTTTTTTTCTCTTGAAGCTCTCAGCACCTTTTCTTTGTCTTGAAAGTGAAGTGTTTTGACTATTATTTGCCGTGGCGATTTTCTATTTTGGTTGTATCTGTTTGGAGTGCGAAATGCCTCTTGTATTTGGATAGGTCTCTCATTCTTTAATTGTGGGAAGTTTTCATTTATGATGAATTGAAATATTTCCTCAGGTGTGGTATTTTGGGATTCTTGTTCTGGTATTCCATGAATGCGCATGTTAGGCTTCTTCAGGGTGTCCCATATCTCTTGAATGTTCCTCTCCAGTATCTTTTTGGCTTTAATAATCTCTTCCATTGAGCTGGTTAATTCTCCCACTTTGTCTTCAAGATCTGAAATTCTATTTTCTGCCTCATTTGTTCTGCTGATAAGACTCTCTGTTGAGTTTTGGGTTGAAGATAACTTGTCTTTTAGTTCAATTTTAAACTCTGCCTGAGACTGTTTTAATTGCTCGATACCTATTTTTGTTTCTTGAACTGTTTTTCTCAACTCCTCCAAGTGCCTGTTGTGTTCCTGTTCAAAGTGGTTGATACAGTTGTTTAACTCTTCTTGGATTTCCTCTTTCATAGTATTAATCATGGTAAGGATCATACTCTGAAAGTCCTTATTTTGGGTCTTGCTTTCATGGCTATTTTCTGTTGATTTTTTCTGGTCAGAATCCCTCATTATGGGATTGATTCTTTCGGCAGGAGATTGGTCTTCTTGGGTTTTGTTTCTCGTGGATCTGCACTTTGACTTGTACATTGTTTTGCTTTTTAGGACCTTTCAGTTTCTGTGTGTTTCGCTGAATCCATGTAGTTAGTGTTGTTACGCTTGCCAGTTATTACTAGTGCTTGCCTTGGATTGGGTATGTTTGTGTATTATTATTATATCCTAGATTAGACTACTAGGCTGTTAGTACGTCAGTTAAGTCAGGTTATGTTACCAGGGGGTGAATATTAGTTTGGTAGTGAACTTTTATGATTTAGTTTCTTGATGATATGTGGGGGTGAGTGGTGTACTCCCTGGAGTTGTATGTTGTGGGGTGGCTGTATGAGAAAGTTGATCTACAGCATTGATACTTTAAAGGATTAGTAAGGTGAAAAGAAAAAGTTTACTTATCTTTGGGCTGGATGAGAAGAAACTCGTCCACGTGATATAATGATTGTAGTGGAGTCCAGATGTATGGCCTGTCCTCCCTTTGTTCCTTAGAATTTTGCTTGAGTTTCCTTTGGGCTCTATTGAATTCTGAGTAGCAGTGTGTCTTCCGTGGACCACGTGCGTAGGTCCCCAGTGGGCCAGAGAGGCAGAGGGTCTGATGTTGATGGCAGAGTTCTTCACCTGTGATCTGGGAAGGTGGGCGCGGAGAGGGGTGGGGCCCGGGGCAAAGCCGGCTGTGCAGCGTGGTGCTGCTGGCCGGGCGGCTCCCGGGTGGGGGGCGGGGCTGGGCTGGGCTCTTTTGCTCCCTGGCTCAATGGCAGAATTCTTCACCTGGGATCCAGGGGGGTGGCTAGGCGCACGGAGCGGGAGGGTGCGAGGGGCTTGGGTCCGGGGCGGGGCCCTGGCTAAGCCACAGTAGGCCTGGGTGCTCCAGGGTGGGTGGGGGCTGGGCTCTCTCTCTCTCTCTCTCTCTCACTCACTCGCCTTGGGCGGGGGCGGGGCAGCGCAGAGGGGGCTGGGGTCGTCAGGGCCGGGGGCACAGGCCAAGCTGCAGTTGGCCTGGGTGCTCGCTGCCGGGATGCGTAAGGCTCCCCCTCTTTCATTGTTTTAATCATAGTAAAGATCAGGGTTTGAAATTCATTATCTTGGGTATGGCTCTCTTTGCTATTTCTGTGAGTTTGTTCTGGTTGGACTCTAACATTATGGGGTTAATTCTTTCGGTAGGAGATTTGTTATCTTGGTTTTTGTTTCTCATGGATTTGCGCTGTGACTGGGCATTTTTGTTTCATCTCTTATCGCCTTCTTTTTGTTTCTCTGTGTTTTTTACTGAACTGAATTAGACACTGTTACTACACTTGAGCAGTTATTACTACTGTTTGCCTTGTAGTTGTACACTTGTCTGGTATTGGTGTTATTACCTAGATGAGGCTATTAGACTGTTAGTACATCAATTAAGTCAGGTTTAGTAGATAGGGAACAAAGATTAATATGGTAGTGCACTTTTTATGTTTACTTCCTTGGTGACATTTGAGGATGAAAGGTATAGTCACTGAAGTTGTATGGGTATTGGGGTGGCTATATGGAAATGTTAAACTAAACTACAGTAACTAAGAATTGAAAGGAACAAGATGGTTAAAAGGGTTTACTTTTATTTGAGCTGGATGTAAAGATTATTTTCTGTATAATGGGATGATTTAGAGGACCTCAGAAGAATGGTGTTAGTCCCCTAGATCCTTGCTTGGGTTTTCTCTAGATTCTGTTGAATTCCGAGAAGCAGGGAGTCCATCTGGATCCAGATACAGGGCAGAAAAGTAGATTGGCTAGTGGTGTGTGCAGATGACCTGGGGCCTGGGGCATGACCTATGGGCCTTCCTCAGGCAAGCTAACTACTAGTGGGGCATGCATATGACCTGTGTCCTGGGACATGATCTAGGGGTCTTACCTGAGGAGCAGGGAGTCAGCCCTAGTCTGGGCCCAGGTCAGTATAGAAAAGCAGAGAGGCTCCCGACCCAATTCCCAGAGAGAGGCACTGGGGGATGGGGAGGGAGGGGGGTGAGAAGGGGGAGCAGGGGGTGCGGGGGGAGGAGGAGGGAGGGAGGAAACTGGTGTACCTATTAAGTTTGTATGAGCTGAAATAATAATAAAAATGTATTAATTAAAAAAAAAGAAAAGCAGAGAGTCTAGTGGGGTACACAGATGACTTAGGGGCTGGGTCTTGGTCTAGTGGCCTTATCTTAGGAGCAGGGAGTCAGCCTGGGTACAGGTCCAGAATAAATATGAAATGCTTCACAAATTTGCTTGTCATCCTGTGCAGGGGTCATGCTAATATTCTCGGTATCATTCCAACTTTAGTATATGTGCTGATGAAGTGAGTACAAGATAGGTTTTTTTGGGGGGCTGGAGAGGTGGCTCAGGGGTTAAGCCTCTGCCTTGCAGGTGGAAGGTCCTGAGTTCGGATCCCAGATCCCAAGTACAGCCAGGCAGAAGGGGGGTGGCCTGCGTTTCTGGTCCTGGTAGGGCGGAGCCTGTGAATCCCCGGACGGAGGAAGTGGAGGCATCCATGGTGGTTCCCGAATTCGTCCGTGGTTCTACACACACACAGACACATGAGTGCACACACATACATATGCACACACACACAATTGAATAAATAAAAAAATTTTAAAAAGATAGGTTTTTTTATGTAGCTCAGTCTTTCTTCAGGCCTAGAAAACATATAGCCAAGTAAAACTTTCAATCTTTCTGACTGAATCTCCTAAATTCTAGAATCAAGAATGTTTTCCAAAATATGTTGCTTGGTTTAGTTTTAGTGGAGCCACTTTCCATACCCTTCCTAGATAAAGAATTAAACATGTCCCAATTTCTTACCAGTATATGAACTTTGAAATCATCTTGCTCTGTTCTTGTTCATGTGTGATAGAGATTGTAGCAGTCTTGGGGACTCATGGAGACCCTGGAGGCCAAGGCAAGGGGGCACAAAGTCAACGTCACAGACTTCAGGAGTCAGGCAAGTGGCAAAGCAGGCAGGCAAATGGCAAAGCAGGCTTACAGGCTTGCAGACTAGTTTATTGCAAATATCAGGCTGCTTATATACCCCACCCAACATCCCAATAAGTTCCAGCATGAGCTTTTGCTGCCTTTTCCTGTCTGGGTTGGTCCTCTTAGTCAGGCGGTTTGACATCAGCAGCAGGCACAGCAGCAGGTTCTAGCTTGGGGAAGTTGCATTCGTGCATGCGGCCCATGCAGACAATACACGCCTGCCTGGTCCGTTCCTCCGACAAGAGATAATATCTCTAAAGCAGGCAGTATTCACTTGATTTTGTGCTTTATGTAAATAAAATATATTCTACTCTTGGACACAGTGGTTCATGTCTATAATCCTCCATTTAAGGAGGCTAAGGCAGAATGATTGCCACAAATTTAACTCTGATCTGTGTTACATAGTGAGTTAGAGGACAGCATAAGCTACAGAATGAGATCCTGTCTCAAAAAACAAATGAAAGAAAAAGAAATATTGTCTTTTAAATAAATTTACCTATCAATTTTTACATCGGCTTTCACTAGTCTCTAAGCAAAATGTTGTAATGTAACATGACAACTTATCGCGCTATAACAGGATAACTGTCTTCTCATTTCCAATAAAATTCTAATTTCCATTTGAAACTTTTCCAGACTGTCATCTAATATCCATATTTTATCAATATTCTTGTCTTTGAAGATCTATCCGAATTACCTTCTAAGTTCTGTTTATTGTATTACAGGATTCTTCAAATCTATTCTTTTAAAGTATTCACATTAAATAATTTAAAAGGATTTTCACATACTGTCGATAAGATCACAGTATTATCTGTATTAATTAGCTATCTGTTATTGTTAAAAACACCTAAGATAATCAATGCACAGGGAATATAGGTTTATTTTGCTTCATAGTTTTGAATGCTTCAGGCCAAGTTTGGTTGTTTTCATTGTTTCAGAGTTGTGATGGTGACATAGTATACCAAGACATCAGTAGGTAGTAAAGGACACTCGTTCAACCTACAAGATATAGAAAGGTAATGATTAGAGCTCCCATAATCAGAAAATTTTATGGTTAATCTTCCTCCAAACATTTCCCTTAGGACATTTCTCCTTTTACCAGTTTTACAAGTGTAATTTTATACATTGGGAAAGGGGATTATCAGATTATTTAGGTTTTTGATACTATCTATATGTTGCTATCATCTCTGGGAGTGATAAAGCATCATGAAAGTTTTTCGTGGGCTGGAGAGGTGACTCAGGGGTTAAGCCTCTGCCTTATAGGCGGAAGGTCCTGAGTTCAGATCCTAGACGCCATGTATAGACGCCGGGCGGAAGTGAGGGCGGCCTGCGTTTTCGGTCCTGGTAGGGCAAAGCCTGTGAATCTCAGGGCAGAGTAAACAAGGAGGAGGTAGAGGCGGTCCATGGTGGTTCCCAAATTCGTCTGTGGTTCTACACACACACACATACATACATACACACTCGCACACATGCATACACACACAATTGAATAAATAACAATAAAAAATAAAATAAAAAATAAAAAAAGAAAATTTTTCCTTAGAAAAGGGGTTCATAGCACTTAGATGATCAATGAAACAATAATTCATCTGCCTCTCACTGTGGACCCAGGGGTTTCTTAAATTAATTGTTTGTTTTCATTGTTTCAGAGTTTATAATTGGAATACATTTGTTTGGTAGGTTGTATAATTCATACACTTATTCTTTGAATGTAGAAGCCAGTTATTGTATGAATTTTCAAGTAGAATCTATTAGAATTCTGTAGTGAGGAAAACAACAAATGAAGTTGAACACCATATCCAAGTATAGATTGTAGATATTACTACTATTATTACAACCTTTAAGAATGCAGGGATGAAAATTCCCTCCAAGTTCCCATTTGATCTATGCCTAAAATAAATGAATCTTAGAAAATGGAAAACAATATTAACTAATTGGTGACTTCAATTCCAGCTGTACTAATATATGTAGTTTCATTATTTAAATAAATTAACATACCTCTTGTTATGTGGTATTACATACCAATCTGACAATGTCTTTTCCTACATCCCTATCCATAAAGCCCATTTGAAGGAGTTACCCTTCAGCTAATTAGGACATCAATACACCTTGGTTTTGTTGTTTTGGTTTAGTTGTCATTTTGAGCTTTTGTTGTATAGTCTCACACTAAAAGTTAGTCATGTCTGGAAATAACTACATAGCTTTAAAGTTCTAGCAGACTCTTGCCTTAGCTTCCCAAGTGCTAGAATAATGATGCACTTTTTTGTCTTATTTCAGTCAGTTTCTACTCTTACCTACAATTTTCTTCGTAGAGTTTTTGCTTTTATTTTATTTTTTGTTTTCATTTTGGTTCTAGAGATTTAATTAAGGGCTTAATTCATGTACTACCACTTAGCTATGTAACCCAGTATCCTCTTTGCATTTATTTTGATCATCTTTCTTTCCACAAGATAATATGCTATTTCATTGTTATGTAGGATTAGGCTGATTAGTGCATGTAAAGTGAACTTACCATAAATTCATTAATAATATTTTTGTACACTATAGGGTGAAAGTAATTCTGACTTAAATTCAGAATTATTTCTAAGTGAAATTTCTAGCCTTCTTGTGGTGCAGGGATACATTGGAATACCATCTAATGTTAAGAATTCATTGCTACTACAGTTTCATACTACAATAAAAATAAAAAAACAGGCAAAACAACTAATGGATATGTTTAGATTTTATATGTAGCATATTCTTCCTTTAGGTATGTTATGAATAATCTTCCTTTAGGTATACATAATATCTTTATCCAGTAAGTCATGACCTCACTAGCTTTGAATGAAATGCATCAAGGAGAAGGCTGTGTAATATGTAAAGGAAGGTATACAAGTTGTTTGTTAACTTGCATATGACCTAACAGGCTCAGCGGTCCTCGAGGTGTCAATAACAGAAATGCTTCATGCAGCCTTGAGAAGGACCTTACAATATTACAGGAAACACATTTAGAAGCTGCAAGTCAAGACCCTGCTAGAATTCTCCCATGACTATTGTCCTTTTGAGATGCAATTTTTGGTCTACTATTAGGTCTTAGAGAATATATACTTGGGGATGGAGAGATGTCTCAGGGGTTAAGACTCTGCTACACAAACAGACAGTCCTGAGTTTGGATCCCAGGTTATTATGTAAAAACACTAGGCAGAAATGGTGGTTGTCTGCACTTCTGGCCCTGATGAACAGAGCCTGGCAAATCCCAGAAGGAAGCAAGAAGGTGATAGAAATAATCCAAAATGAAGGGGAGGGCATATAGTCTGGAAGATAAAAAGTAATCATTTTGCAAATGGGTGATTGACCCCTCCCTCACTGTGATTTCTTACTTTTATTACACCTACCTTTGAATGTGATCTTATAACAAGACTCCAGTTTAACAGCTTTTTGTCTCTGGCCAGGGGGTGACATACAATGCCCATCAGGATGGAGTGAAGGGCATTGCAGGAACAGCAAAACGGCAAAAGAAAATCAACAAACCATAATCCAGAACTTCAGAGACTCTATATCAACCACCTAGAACTAGGCCAGACTAATCTCTCCCCATCTTGAAGCTCAGGGAAATTTGTGAAAGAGAGGGCGGTAAGATTGTAAGAGCACAAGGATGGGAGGAGCAATGATTTGCAAGATACTCCACACAAGATAGGGTTGAAGCAATCATAATTGGATTTTGCATGCCCTGTGCAATGTCCAACACACTATTGACCTCACAAAGTCTAACATTTGCTAAAGGCACCAAGATCCTTGGAGGCAAGGGATTGACAGCCACAGTAGTGTTCCTATGCTTAAGGGGAACACAGGAAAGGGTTCAGAGAAATGCCACTGGGTCCTTGTACGTCATCAGAGAAGAGGCCCTAAAGGAGAGTCTGGCATGCACATTAAAGGATTCTCTGGGGATTGGGGGGGAGACACTGGAGGATGGGGAGGGAGGGATGAGGGGAGAGGGAGCAGGGGGATGGGGGGGAGGAAGAGGGAGGGAGGGAACCAGTGTACCTACTAAGTTTGTATGAGCGGAAATAATAAAAATTGTTATTAAAAAAAAGAAGTAATCCAAAATGTTTCCAGTGGTCTTTGCTGTTCATAATAAGTTTCTCAACTTTATAATGGCACCTTAGAGCCAAAGTAAGTAGATGAAATCATTTGGTTTTTTTCTGCAGTATTTTTTTTTCAGGAAAAAACACTGAAAATTCACTTCTCAGATGCTTCTCTTGGTAGCAGGAAATTGGAGGCATGACCAACTGCCTTAATAGCACCAGAAAGCTAAGCATATTGGGGCAGATTCATGGATACTTACCAAGATTGGAGAAAAAAATTAATAGGTATCAAAGCATAAATCTTAACATTTCTCCTCACAAGCAAAGTGCATAGTCAAATGCACTTCCCACAGCTCTAAATGTAGATTTTATTTCTCAACTTTTCTTCAGTGAGGAACTACATTGTTTTGGTTCTATAAATAGGGATAGTGCAGAACCTTTGGCAAATCAGGCATAACTGATTATAACACACTCTTCTTGAGACTATAGATGGGAATGTAACTGGAATCTATTTTATCATGGCTTAATTAATGATGTTGGGGGTATATTACCTGCCTGTGTTTTATAAATAAATAGATGGAACAAAAAGTTGTACTAAAACTTTAAACAATGGTCAATAAAGTGAGGAAAGAATTTCTGAGCTTTAAGGCAGTACTTTTGAAATATTTCAGAGACATGCAAACACACAGGCATGAACAGACACACACAAAAGACGAAGAAAACATGAGACAGAAAGTATATATCAGCTCTTTAAAAAAGATAGAAGCTGAAAACATTTTGGTCCAAAAGCCTTACACAGTATCTAATAGATTGCAGCAATAACATCTTGACTGAAGCATAATATAATCAAACTGCCAAAAATCCACAGCAGAGATAGCATTTCAAAAGCAAAGAGAAGAGGTAAGGGGAGGGACAGGGGAAAAAAACCAGAGAAAACTTTCAAGAAATATTTGAGAAAATACCCATTAGACTAATACTAAATATCTCAGCAGAAATCTTTCAATTCAGGAGAGGATTAGTTAGTATGTTCAAAGTGCCAAAGGAGAAAACTGCCAAATACAAATAGTGTATCAAGCAAATTTTCTTTTCATGAATGGAAGAAAAAGGAAGATATTTCAAGAGAAGTAAAAACTGAGAGAGTACATCATTGCTACACTGAAATTCAGAGAAATTCTTGAATAAAGCAAAAGAAAATTTCCATCATGAAACATAAAATATAAATAAAACTCCCACACTATCAGGACAGTAGTTATACAAAAGAACAGAAAATCAAGCCTTATGAATATTGAAAACCACCAAATCTCAAAGATGAGAAAATAAAGATAGAATATGCTGAAAAAAATTCAAAAAATTTAAATGTATTTTACTTTTATTTATGTACAATAAACTTGAATGTGGATGGTTAAATTGCATAATTTAAAGATTTAAACTGGAACTTTTTTTAAATGGAAAAATTCAATAATATCCTGACCAAAAGGAACTGGCTTCATATAAAACAAAAAGGAATAAGGGAATGGGCAAACTCATATCAGGTAACAAGCACTTTGTGTGAAGAATCTTTAAAAAGATACAAAAAATAAACTTTTTTCCAATTTAGAATCAAAGATAGCCATGATATGGACATCATTACTTTTGAATTTCTTTATTCCATGGCATTTAGAATTATCATTACTTTGAGAATAAATGCCAAAGTAGTAATGAATAAATTCTAGTTTATGAAAACATTTTCAGACTGTTCTTAATTTCCACACACTATTGCCTATCTTTGCTTTTTTCCTGGAGAAATGTCTATTGTCAACAATTGGAAAAACTTTGTTTGGATTTTTTGACCTGCTAATCCCTGAAAACTTTGAATTTGTGAAATCAGAAAGAACCCACATAGCTATGTCTACATTTGTCTTCTTCCTCATATATCACACAGAGAATGCAACCCAACACATGATGAAGAATGTAAGTAATTGCTTTAACACAAAAGATGGAGAGATTGCTCAGGGTTTAAACCTGTGCCTCACATGAAGTAATAACTACATGGGATCCTGGATCCCTAAGAAAAATCCCAGGCAGAACTAGCAGTGGTCTGTACTTTCTGTCCTGGAAGGCAAAACATGGGAAACTCCAGAGCAAAGCCAAAAGGAGGTAGAGCAGGCCAGGATGATTCCCAAAGTCACCCTTGTGCCTCCGGAAGCATACATTGTGCTCTCTTCTACACACGCGCGCGCGCGCGCACAAACACACACACACACACACACACACACGAACACATGAAAAAAATAGATGAATATTTCAACATAATCTTCCAGTGATTTACTGCCTTGATTTCTAATTCCGTGTCTCATTTATCTTATGAACAGTTTCTTGATTTGTTTATGTATTTTTGTTCTTTCAGATCCCATTTGAGCTCAGTAGAGTAGTTTGGATCATGATAATAGCATAAAAAGGACAAATTTTCTTTCTTGTTTCTGCCAAAACACCTCTTTTGTGCCCAGAGTTTATTTCCTACTCTGGGTCTAGGATCCTGTTTACACTGTACTTTGCTCTGTACTAAGGGTTAAATTTTAGTTTCCAATCTTGAGATAAGGGAAATAATTATAGCTCTGTGACTGCTCTGGGAATTATGCATGAAGATTTTGGTGGCAGAGCCTGTGGATTCCTGGGTTATAGACTAATCTATTTCTTAGTTACATCTTAGGACCTTTAGCATTAATAATGTGTGCCTGAACTTAAAGAGAAAGGAAGGGAAGGCATTCATCTTGGCCAAGATAATGTGAGATAAATAAGGAGAATTTGTTCTTGGTAGGTAATAACTTTTAGAAGAAGAGACACTTTTCTATGCAAGACTAGGATAGTTTTGTTTTCCTCAATTATTTTCTAGCTATAGAACAAATGTTTTAATGTCTTATTTTTTGATGCAATTCATGTTCTATCTTTTTCTTATACTGAATTGATTGAGTTAGAGAAGTCAATAACACCCAGTAATATAAAGTGAATCTTGACCTACAAGAAGACATAAATTCCAGTGCAATTCCAGTGCAATAATAGTCAAGGAATTCAACAGACTCCTTTCATCAATTGAAAGGCCAGACAAAAAATATCAATGAAATACATTAAACTACACAGTGAACTAAAGCGATGTTACAGCTTTTAAAGAATATCTCAATAAAGAACTGTATTCTCTGATGAGTATATGCAATGTTCTATCAGATGTGAGGTTACAAATAAGTTTCAATGAACTCAAGAAAATTGAAATAAAATGTAAATATTCTAACACTGCTAAGTGAAAACTATGAATAAAAAGAATATGCAAATTGTACAATCACATGAATATCAAGCAATAAGCTTATCAATGGCAATGAATTGGACAATGAATAAATGCAACAAAAATTTTTGAAAACTTTTCTAAAACAAATAAAATGTGAACAGAGTTATAATTATAGTAAGAGGCAAATAAAGAGTAAAAAGAGACTATATGTGTAAGAAATAAGTTTTAAATAAATCACCTAGGAGTAACTCAGGAAACCAAAAAATCAAGAGAACACCAAGCATTCAGCCAAAATCTTGGTGAGCATCACAGAAGATGGGGTAGTAAAATTTTAAGGGCTTGATACAGTGGTGAGCCGGATATTATCTTCTGAACATGGCAGAGTTGTGATATACAAGATTTTATGGCAGATATGTATACTTATTTGCAGATTGCATAGGTTCATTCTCAACATCTCATTACTAAAGTAGAAAGATCTCAAGAATATCTACACCTCTCTGTGACGTGGTTGAGGACTAAAGCTGATGGTGATGAAAAGGAAGATGATTTTTCTTAAAGGTATGCCTAGGGATTTATGATATTTGCTGCAGTATAAAACAGGTCAGGCACATTTCACCAAAGACAAAGTAGATGAAGGATTATAAGGGGATAAGAATGGGGAATGGGACTTGGGCTAAGCAACTGCAAAAGGTGTGATTTCAATATATTCATGTATGCAACATTTAAGTATGAGATAAAATGAAATAAATATAAAAATAAAATATTGAAAAAACACTAAGCAAAAAATCAGCAGAAAAAGGAATAGCAAATAAAAGAATAATAGAAATGGAGAACAAAAATTAAGTAATGACAGTGAAATTTGTTTTTCTCAAAAATATAAACAAAAATCTAAAATATGTTGCTAGAATAAAAAAGAGAATATTTTAACAATGAAAGCAGAGGTAAAAAGGGAGATATCGAATGAATCACCTATCAATGAGAGCCACATGTGCAGAGCCAGGAAATGGAACTCAACATGCCACAGACCCTGGGAACAACACTCACACCAGGTGAGAGCTTCTGGAATCAGGAGAGAGAATATCTAAATGCCCCAGACCCCAGTTATGGATCCAGGTGCCAGGGAAAGCCACTAATATGATCAGATGATACCTACCAAATTCAGAAAAGCATTTCAACAATAGCCAAAATAAATGAATAAATGCAGACCTAAAATAACTATCAAAGAAAGCCATCATAAACTGCCAAAATCACTTTGTAAAACTAAAAAAACCACTAAGTATTAGGAAAACATTTCTCCTACAGAAAAGGCCTCCCCCCATAATATATTCCATTCAGAATAACCTCATGGATACATGTTAGAGAAGCAAACTCAAGATAATGTCTTACAAAAAATGTTATTGAGATGACCTAAAAGCTTAAAGAAGATTAACAAAGGAACATGACAAAAAAGAAATGTGAAGAACTCACATAATAAATGAGCAGACAGATGTCGGCTGTATTGAAGAAAATTCCATGGGCTGATGAAAATAATGATATTCCTTGGTGTTAGAATGTAATGTTCTGTATATATCTGTCATGTCTCTTTGGTTTATTTTTCATATAGTAAGCACATGATCTTTTATGAGATGACAAAAGGAAATAAGGGAAACAAGTTTAGAACAGGTTTCAAAACTCCAAAGTGAAGTTCAGCTGGAATTAAAAATAAACTAACTGAAATTTAAAACTCACCAGAGAGTATCACACAGAGAATGCATCAAACAGAAGACAGAATATCAGATCTGGAAGATAAGCTGAAATAACAGAATTGTTTGATTAAACAAACTGAAAAGACTGACAAATATTAAAGGGATACACAATAATTATGTGATATTATGAAGAAGCTAAACCTACCTATAAATGATATCCCAGAACAAGAAAACACTTCAGCTCAACTATTTCAGTCAATCATAAATGAGAAGGTCCCACACCTAAGGTAAAAGAGTATCATACACCATCCAGATACTCTCCAGATATGACCAAAATAGTTTTATAACAAGGAAAATAATAGAAACAACATCTCAGATATAGGACAAAGAAAACCTGAGAGATATAAGAGAGAAAAAAGCAAGTCACAATTAAAGGCAAACCTATTTGAATAAAAGCTGACTTTTCACTTGAAACAGTAAAAGCTAAAAGAGCTTGGAAAGGCATTCTGCTTCAAGTTATGAACGATCACAAATGCCAATCTAGGATGCTATATCCAGCTAAACTATTCATTCTTGCAAGTGAAATAAAAATATTTCCCAGCAAAAATAAACTAAAGTCCTTCTTATCTATCAAACTATGCCTATAAATGATAAGGAAAAAATTCTCAAGTCAGATGAAATTGATCAACATAATCAAGAGGACTAGTGAGAAAAATAATGTCAATGTCAATACAACTACCAGTCAGAGAAATTTCAACAGAAATAATAAATAAACTAAAAAAATGTCAGCAACCAACAAAAATGTTTCAATTATAACTTGAAACATCAATGTAAACAACTCCTTGATCAAGAGACACAAGTTAACACCATGGATTAAAAGCCATAGCCTTTCAATATACTAACTCTAAGAGACATACCTCACTTTGAAAGATAGGCAATCATACCCCCTTAGTTGTAAATAATTAGGAACGAACGTCTGTGAACTTAACCAGGTGTCACATTACTTACTTGCAGTCCTTGATGGAGGCCTGTTTTCTCTACTGTAACATGGTCACTTCTCTCCTTGTTTCTGGTGTGGCCCTCCAACCCCATCCCTCCTGTTCATAATCCTTGCAATTACTGTAGGTAATACCTACATTTACCTATGAGTGTCTCAAGGTGGGCTGGGTGGGTTTGGTACTAGGAGCCACCTATTAGGGAGTACATACGGCACATAACTTTCTGGGTTTGGGATACTTCACTTAATATAATTGTTTCTAATGACATCCATTTCCCGGAAAATTCCAGTAATTCATCCTTTTTGATAGCTGAGTAGTACTCCATTGTATAGATGTACCAGTTTCCTTATCCACTTGTCAACTGTTGGACATTTGGGTTGATTCCATGACTTTGCTATTGTAAACAGTGCTGCTATGAACATGGTCGTGCTTGTGCTATTGAGGTGAACCTCTGCTGTATGGGGGGGTTATTCCCAAAAGTGGAATGGCAGGGTCATATGGCATTTCAATCTTCAATTTCTTTAAGAATCTCCAGACAGCTCACCAGAGTGGCTGTATGAGCCTGCATTCCCACCAGCAAACAGAAGGTGAGGGCATATAGTCTGGCAGATAAAAAGTAACCATTTTGCAAATGGGTGATTGACCCCGCACTCACTGTGGTTTCCTACTTTTATTACACCTACCCTTGAATGTACTCTTACAATAAGACTCCAGTTTAACAGCTTTTTGTCTCTGGCCAGGGAGTGACATACAGTGTCCATCAGTATGGAGTGAAGGGCATTGCATGAGCAGCAAAACTGCAAAAGAAAATCAACAAACCCCAATCCAGAACTTCAGAGACTCTATATCAACCACCTAGAACTAGGCCAGACTAATCTCTCCCCATCCTGAAGCTCAGGGACATTTGCGGAAGAGGGGGCGGTAAGATTGTAAGAGCAAAAGGATGGGAGGAACAATGATTTGCAAGATACTCCACACAAGTTAGGTCCGAAGCAATCATAATTGGACTTTGCATGCCCTGTGCAATGTCCAACACACTATTGACCTCACAAAGTCTAGCATCTGCTAAAGGTACCAAGATCCTTGGAGGCAAGGGATTGGCAGCCACAGCAGTGTTCCTATGCTTAAGGGGAACACGGGAAAGGGTTCAGGGAAATGCCACTGGGTCCTTATACGTCATCGGAGAGGAGGGCGCAGAGGAGAGTCAGGCATGCACAAGAAATGACTCTCTTGGAATTGGAGTGGGAGGCACCGGGAGATGGGGAGGGAGGGGTCAGGGGAAGGGGAGGGAGGGAGGGAACTGGTGTACCTATTAAGTTTGTATGAGCTGAAATAATAATAAAAAATGTATTAAATTAAAAAAAAGAAAGATAGGCAAAATCTTGGGTCAAAGGATGGTTAAAGATACTCCAAACAAACACAATTAGGAAACAAGCAGGAGTAGCCATCCTAATATCCAACAAAATAGACTTCAAACCAAATCAAATCAAATGAGATACAGAAGGATACTACATACCCTTCAAATGGAAAATACATCAAAAAGAGTTAGAAATTCTAAATATATGCTTTAAACAGGTTCAAACACATTTGTTAAACACTACAACAAGTAAAACAACAAATCAACCCAAACATGATAATAGTTGGGGATTTCAACACCCCACTCTCCCTAAGAGACATACCCACACTGCAAAAACTGAACAGAGGCACACTGGACCTACACAAAACCATAAATGAAATGAACCTGATAGACACCTACCAAATATTCCTTCCTAACATCAAGTAATGTGCATTCTTTTCAGCAGCCCATGGAATTTTCTTCAAAATAGATCACATACTATACCACAGAGCAATTGTACATAAATACAAGAAAATCATAATCAACACTTGTACTCTATCTGACCACCAAGGATTATAAAGATGGACATTCATAATAAGGAAAATAGTAAAAAGTATATAAACTATTGGAAGCTTAACAATATGCTACTGAATGAGGAATGGGTTCAGACAATTAAAAATGAAAGGTAAAAAATTTCTAAACCTCAGTGATAACAATACAATATATCTAATCATTTGGGGTATGGTAGAGAGAGTCTTAAGAGGAAAATGCATGCCACTCAATGCTATATCAAAAACAAAAATGAAAACCTCACAATTAACAACCTAACAACACAGTTTAAAGTTTTAACAAAACATTCAAAAACAATTAGCTGTGTAAAGATTAGTAGGATCAGAGAAGAAATAAATGAAATTGAGACAAAGAAAATAATGCAAAGAACCATTCCATCAAAAAGCTGTTTCTTGAAAAACTTAACAAGTGTCATGATTTGAAATGTATCTCCGATAGTCTCATATGTTTGAAAAGGTCATGACACCTTTGAGATGTGGGGCCTTGCTGGGGTAATGTGGTCACAGAGGGGTGGGCTTTAAGGTGGATTAGACCCACCCTGCTTTTAGGAGAGGTCTGCTTTCACAGCAGGAGACTTGCAGCTCTCAGTTTCCAGTGACCTAGGCCTTTTCTAGCTTCTGCCTCTAGCCATGCTGCATCTACCAAGAAAAGACAATATTTCCCCTCTAGAACCATAACCTGAATAAATATCCTTTTGTCCCTTAATTTGTTTGACTTTGGATGCTCTCTCACAGCAACAGATCAGAATAACTAGTACAGAAATTGGTACCAAGTAATGGGGTATTGCTGTGAGACTAAGAGCATATGGTATCACAATATGAAGTATTTTGAAGTTGAGAGAAATTGTGGTCAGATAAGTGGGGAGCTGCTATATGAGACTAAAATAATCTGATATCAAATAGTGAAGGAGAGAGAAGTTGGTACTAGCAGTATGGCTAATGCTATGATATGGTTAGTATGCCTTTGGAACTGTTTGTTGGGATAGATATGGAGAATGTTGGCACTTTGTACTGGGAAAGTCTTTGCATCTAGGCAATTAGACCAAATGGGCCTTTCTAGTAAGAACTCAGAAGAGAGCAGGAAAAAAACCAGGAAGAAGCAGAGAGCAAAATGTCAACTGTCAAAAAGATTAGCTTCATTAGTAAATCAAAGCCTACTCTCCATTTGGATAGTAGGAGTGGCCCTACCTTGAGGGCCATATTCTCAGAGAAGGCTCCCACCTATAAGAATGCAAATGTTTTAGGAAAGAATGATCTTAAGGATGTTGTTCCAAAGCAAGTGCCTATTTTTCTGCTAAAGAAAATGCCCAGAAAAAAAAGATTTTTCTTACACTGAGCACAGAAAAGCTGAATCAACTGTGAATCCGGGGTCCAGTCTTGGCAAAGTAGTCCACTTGGCTCTGGTTTTAGAGGCATCAGAAATGCAAGAGACAAGAGGTTGTGTATCTCTCCTCCAAGGTTTCAGAGAATGGCAGAATCCAGGTGCCATGTGGCAGAGAGTCTATGGTTTAGAGGTCCAAGAAGGAGTTTGTGCTGTGCAGTTAAAGCCTGGTTTGCCATTGAGAAATAAAGATGTTAGAGAGGCCATAGACAATGAGTGACATCTGCCACGTAGAGGTGTTTATCCTGTGACAAGCCAGCCCAAGAGTGATATATTCTATGGACAAATTCATTGGAGTTGTGGAACCCAAGTCCTTTGGACTGAGATGATTTCAACCAGAGGATCACCTGTTATACTAGGAAGTATAGGATTTGCAGTTTGTCCTACTGGTTGTCAGTCTTGCTATGGACCCATCTTTCCTAGGTATGGCCCCATTCCTTCTTTCTGGAATGGGAATGATTATTTTTTGCCATTGTATGTTTGAAGGATGTAACTTTTCTTTCGATTTTACAGGATGTTTTGGACTTTGGACTGTTTTGTGACTACTAATATAGTCTATGTAGACTTTTAAAGTTGTACTGAATATGGTTACTATAATGAGATGGCAATGTGGGGGACAGGGCTAGAGTGTCATAGTTTGAAATGTGTCCCCCAAAGTCTCATCTGCTCAGAAAGGCCATGACACCTTCAGGAGGTGGAACTTTGGTGAATGAAGTCATCATGGGGGTGGGTTTTGAGGTGGTTTAGTACCACACTACCCCAAGAATTCTGCTCTCACAGCAGGAGTCTTGTCACTCTCAGCTTCCAAGATACCTACAGATATTAGCTCACCTCCAGTATTGGCCACCAGAAATGCTGCCTCCTCCATGAGACTGTATGTTCCCTCTAGAACCATAAGCTGAATAAATCTCCCTTTCTCCCTTAAATTAATTGTCTTTGGATACTGTATCACAGTAACAGATATGAGTAACTAATACAACAAGATTAAAAATGCAAATTACTTAACATATAAAGAGATAAAATACAAATTCATTAGAGATGAAAATGGAACTATCTCAACAGATATCAAGTAAATTCAGAAAATCATAAAGATATTCTTTAAAAATTTATACATCACCAAGTTTCACAATCACAAAATGGACAAATTTCTGAAACATGCAACATACCAAAGTTAAACTATAATTAATAGGGGCTGGAGAGCTGGCTCAGGGGTTAAGCCTCTGCCTTGCAGGCAGAAGGTCCTGAGTTTGGATCCTAGACCCCACATATAGATGCCAGGCAGAAGCGGGGGCGGCCTGCGTTTCTAGTCCTGGTAGGGCAGAGGCTATGAATCCCGTGGCAGAGTAAACAAGGAGGAGGTGGAGGTAGTCCATGGTGGTTCCTGAATTCGCCCGTGGTTCTACACACACACACATACATACACACGCATACATGCACACACACGCATACACGCACAGTTGAATAAATAATAAATAATAAAAAATAAAAAAAAACTATAATTAATAAAATTATTTAAGTAGTCCTGTAATAAGTGACAAAGTTGAAGAAGTAATAATGAATCTCCCTACCAATAAAAGTCCAGGACCAGATGGATTTGTAGAAAAAGAAATTTTCAAGACAGGCAAGATTGTGGTGAGCAATTCTCAGAACCCCGTCACCTCACCCCAACCCAAGGGTTTCAGGAAAAAGGTCTAGTACATGTGGTGAGGCCAGACAACAGAAAAATACTCCCACCCTCAGGGCTCCAGGAAATGCTCCCCCTTTCAAGGTCTCAGGGGCGGGGTGTAGTACTTGCAGCTATGCCAGATACTGCCACTTGCAACCAATCAATTTAAAGTTAAGTTTTTTAGCCAATTATTTTGTAACATTACATAGCCTTCCTACAAAAAAGTATAAAAGGTGTATGCTTCTTGAGCTCGGGGTCGTCTCTCCTCCTTGTGTATGAGGCGACCCCAGTGCGCTAGAATAAAATCCTCTTGCTTTTGCATCGAACTCATGTCTGTGAGTGCTCTGTGGAGGTCCGCTCCCTGGGGTAAGACTGGGCTTTGGCCCTTTGAGTCTTGCATTTGGTTCCCTGACCGGAAAAGAGGCGACCTCCCAGGCTTCACCACGACCGGGGTCAGAGGTTCGGTCGAGCAGGTCTGTGTTTGTTTTGTTTTCTGTTTAATGTGCCTGGTTAGTTTTGTTGGTTTATAATTACAGTTTTCCTGTCACGGAGAGTTTTTTGTGGAGTCTCAGGGAGATGAGACTCATTTGGTTTGAATTTGTAGAGCCTAGGAGAGGCTCATTTGTATTGGCCAGAGCAGCGGGCAGACATGCCGAGATGTCGTGGGCCAGGAAACTGGAGGATGCTGCAGATTCCATTTGCAAGAAAGGAGCCATGAGGGTCCTTCTCCACTTGAGGCGGCCAGCATGAGGCCGCCACCTGGAATCCCTGCCATGACAGGGTTGTGACCTTCTCATCCCGGGCATACTTGTCTCATCTGTTTTATTATGGTTGTCATTCTCATTGTTCTTGTTATTGGACTGATGCCTTTCTTCCTCCTTGACTCGTCTTAACATGGGACAGACTTAGATGACTCTTTTCTCTCTTATGACAGACCACTCCGGGGAGTTCAGGGAAAGAACTCGAAATCTAAGTGTTAAAATTAAGAATGGAAGTTCATCACTCCCTGTTCTGATGAATGGCTCACTTTTAGGGCCAGCAGATGTGTGTTTTAAACTGTCTTCTTTGGATTTCTAAAACAACTAAGGAAAGAAAGCCTCTCCCCCCCTGCACTGGAGGGGCCAGAAGAACTGTCTATCATTTTTTTGTGCTGTGTCTATGATGATCTCATTTTAAGAGTTACTTTAAATGTTTTGACTAGCTTAGTTATCTGGATTTCCCATAATATGTGTGTTTATGTTTTAAAATAACAAAGCTATGGCCACTTCAAATTTTGTTGCATGCTTATAATCACATTTTGGTTTTTGACTCTGTTTATTATTTGGTATGCTAAATTTAAATGCATATGCACACTTAAGAATGAATCATTTTGATAACATTAAAAGGCCTGAGTACGTACTGACTAATATATTTTGTTTTATCTTGATTTTTATGAAGCTTCACAAAAGGTGATATTGTGTTTTTACCTAAGATCCGATAACATCATTTTTGTAATTAATTCCTTTAAAAGTTTATTTTCCCATGTGTAATACCAACATATCTAGCAACCAGAAAGGAAAACTGATCTCTGGGAAATCCATTGGAATTTATTCATTCTCCTGGTATGTATGAGCTCCCTTCCTTGGGGACAAGTCTGCTTTCTAATTCCAGGTATACTCCTGTGTTCTGCTACAACCTTGCTAACTTAATTTGGATGTAATGATTTTTAAGATGAGGTCTACTGTTATTGCCTCTTTTAAAGGACATTTCTTAAAGGATAAATAACAGGAAACTATCAAGTAGGAGAAAAGACAATATAAAAAATATGTATGATAGATGTGTAAGAGGTTTAAAAAAAGGTTTAAAAGAAAGTTTTTTAAAAAAAGGTTTATGGGATGAGATATCTTACTTAGAAAGTTAAAAGAATGTTAAAATATATGGTGAAGGTTTATAGAATGTTATGAAGGTTTGTGGAATGTTAGGTTTATGAGAGGACTGAAAATTAATGATGATGGTTAAAGGAAATGTCATGCATTATGCTTCTTCCATATTACAAAAGAAAAAGCATTGAGCCTCAGAAATTAGAAATTAAGAATTAAGCTTCATGTATTCAAATATATTTCAATTGTTTGTTTTGATTAAATACAAATTTGGTTACTAGGACCTGCAGTAGCCCTGGCAGGGCCCTCATCCGCTCCCTGGGAGATGGGTTCCCAGAGAGCAGGGCTCTGCTCAGCATCAGACCAACCGGAGAAGCCGAGGCCCAGGTGCAGCTTGGAACATACTGAAGGATAGTTGTTAAAACACTCCCTGCTCACCTTTTATAGCAGGCTTTTCCCAAAAAGGGAAGAAAAGGGCACTTTAAAATGGGGGAGGGAATGTCTTTAACCTCTGTGTGAATGAATGTCAGCCTGAGGTGGGAAACCTCTGTGCTCGAGTTTGTAGTCCCACCGCAAGATCACTAAGATCTCTTAAAGCCACAGGATTCGATTGGGCCAGTTCTGTGTTTCCATGGTGATAACATGCGGTCTAGGGTGGGATCAGATTAGAATCTGGTCTCAAGTCACAAAATAGCTGAACCTACTATGGCCAAGTTATCACCCATGACTCTGCAAAGAGTATGGCCAGACTGGTACTTGAATGATCTCTCCTGGAGGGATTCCCAACCTTTGTGTGTCTGCGTCGCATGGTGGGGATCAATGTGACTCTAGCTCTTAGTCTATGTAGCACAGTGGGGATCAATGTGACTTTAGCTCTTGTTAGTCAATGGAAGGGAATTCCTAGAAATGTTTGCCCTGAAGGAAAGTGCTTCAAGTCTGAGACATTGACTATGCTGTTTAAATAGCATAGGGAATACAGGAAGCTTCAGGCATGTGTGGACCATGGACTCTCCCCTTTTAGTGATGTCAGGTGGAGTGCTGGCCTCCCCTGACCATGCCACAGGCAGTGTCAGTGGATGTCTTTGCTGACAACACTTCGTATAGTGATTGGCAGAACTCTGCTGAGCCATGCATCCTTTCCTCAAGTCCAGGTTCACTAAACTGAAGCCAAAAGAGAGATTTCCCATTCCTGTGTCCAGGAACTATCTGGAAAAAAATGAATGCTTAGTCCTACCAATCTAAAAGAGAGTCAATTTGTATATTCTTGGACATGTCCTGTATACATCTTAGACAAGAAATGACCTCAGGAAGATCTTTAAGTTATAATACCATCCAACTAGACAAACAATGACAAACAAATGACAAAAAATTAAGAGACTAAGGTGGAACAGGAATTTCATCCAGCTCCCACATCAGCCAAACTCCCATCTGGAGGACAGGGTCCTCATCTGTTAGGGGGAAATCGGCCCCATCTGGAGGATAGCATCCTCATCTGCAAGAGAGAGGTTAAAACAGTGTAATTAAGTAGTCCACAGTCAGGAAACTTTTGTTTCTTTCTTAGAGTTCTTTTTGTTTCGTGTTGTCTTATGGCCCCACTGACAGATAAAATGGGACAGATGCAGATAACCCCTTTAAACTTATTTTAAGAATTTTAAAATAGGGCAGGTGACCTAGGACTTAATATAAAAAAAAAAAGAAAAAGAAAACGAACCAGAAAGCAAAGACATCAGAACTTGACATTTGCCTAAGGAGATAGATTACTAACAGGCACGCCCAAGCAGATCAACCCAGGACCCCCTCTGACAGGGGAAAGATGAGAAAGATGCTTTGAATATGACCAGACTGGGCACTTTAAGATGGTTACAAGCACAGGAAACTTCCGTGTGGCCTATGTCCTGACTATGGGAATTTCCAATGGAGGAAGATTGCCCCCTGAACCCAAGGGCCCGGGGGTCAAGCCCTCTGTTGGGAACCAATGAAATGGCTGAAGCTCCTAGCTTCCTTCCGATGGAAAAGGAGTTTACCTCTGATAACCAGTGAAAGCCCAAAATGCCAGATTGAGCATCTCATGAAAACCTTGGGTTTAGCATGCATATGGGAAGCCTCTTCGTTTCTATGTTAATGGACAAGGGAGCACAAAATTTTAGTGCTCTACTTCCTTCCTAGGCTTTTGTCAATCTTTGGTTTTACTAAAATGTTAATGATCAGGGAAATGACAGGTTCACCAGTTATACTGAGATTCCTTACATACTTAATAATAATGTTTTACATGCCTAAATGCCTGAATATTCTGGGCTTAGGTTTAACAGAATAAAATATTTTAGCACTGTTATAAAGACATTCACATGGTTCTGGTTTTAGATGTACCAAAGTCTTAAAACATAAGTGGGTAATGAAGAGACCTAGAACCCAATTTTGGTTTTCTTTTAGTTTCTTTTAAGTATGTTTCTCCACATGTATATAGCTTTCTTGTGAGGCCCAGTGGAGCTCTCATGTGATCTAGTCAAAGTGGCCATTAGCTCTAGCTTTTAGACAGACTAGGAGTTTAGAATATGGCCCCACATGCCTAGCTGAACAATGTCTCTGCTGGACTGGAGTTGCCCACCCCCTGTTCCTCCCCTTACCTAGAGGTCCATGGGCTGTCTGTCCCCAGGTGTTGTGGGTAAAACAGGATGCAATTCAAACTGTTCATGGACAGGCAGGGGTGGGAGGGGCCAATCCCTGCATGCCAAAACTGTTGGCTTTCAGCCAATCATGTAACTACTAAGTTGGAAGCCCCCTCCCTTTGCCAATAAGCTAGAGCTGAAATCAGACATGTTTAATAAGTTCTGCCCTCACCCTAAAAAGTTTGTCTTAAATACAATGACAAACAGCAAAACTCCAGGTGTTAGGCAGACTAGTTCTGACAACAAATCTATACTGGATTTTCATTTAAATCTAAAGAATGGTCTTGCCCTAAAGACAAAATAATGCTTACAGACCTATAAAACTTTCCATGTCAGGAGATAATGTTCCCTACATGTGTCATCTTAAAAGGACTTGTGACAGGTTTTATAGCTCTTGGCTTTTACACCTTACAAACATGATTTTCCTTACTAACTCTTGCTTGTACCCACAGTAAGATTGCTGAACTTATTTGGTTTATCCCATGTGCCTTCCCAGTTACTATGATCTAATCCTTGTGTAGATCTTGGAAGTTTAACCTGTGTTTTGTCTCTTTTAGATGGACCTTAAAGTAATAGGGCCATCTATAAAAGACCTCTAGACCATCCCAGCATTTCATAGATGAGGATATCAGACTGCTCTTATTTCCTTCACCCTGAGTCAGCAGGAAGCAGCCAGATCAAATCATTGCCCTTTATCCCCAGAGTGGTCTGAGTCCTCAAATAGGTTTATGGGAGATATGAGGCAGGATTAGAACAGCCATGCTGGGATGGGTCTCTCAAGGTCTTTGAAGGTCTTTGACATTCCTAAAGGCCATCCACCACTGCTGTGATCACCATAAAAGAACACTCCTGCTGAAGAAATGACTCCAGTCCTCCCATGCCCCGACTAGACCAGGAGACATCCTCCAAATTTTAAGGTTAAAATTCTGCCAAAGAAAAAGGGGGAAATGTAGAAAAAGAAATTTTCAAGACAGGCAAGATTGTGGTGAGCAATTCTCAGAACCCCATCACCTCACCCCAACCCAAGGGTTCCAGGAAAAAGGTCTAGTACGTGTGGTGAGGCCAGACAACAGAAAACTACCCCCACCCTCAGGGCTCCAGGAAATGCTCCCCCTTTCAAGGTCTCAGGGGGGGGAGTACTTGCAGCTATGCCAGATACTGCTGCTTGCAATCAATCGATTTAAAGTTAAGTGTTTTAGCCAATTATTTTGTAACATTACATAGCCTCCCTACAAAAAAGTATAAAAGGTATATGCTTCTTGATCTCGGGGTCATCTCTTCTCCTTGTGTATGAGGCAACCCCAGCACGCTGGAATAAAATCTTCTTGCTTTTGCATCGAATTCATGTCTGTGAGTGCTCTGTGGAGGTCCGCTTCCTGGGGCAAGGCTGGGCTTCGGCCCTTTGAGTCTTACAAATTCAGCATAGAATTTGACCCGATAATTAAGTAATAATTTTCACCACACCACTTAAAATTTCCACAAATTAGGACTAGGAAGAATGTGCAGTGATTACGAATTTGCCTTTCAAGCAGAAGGCCCTGAGTTCAGTTACCAGTTACCATGCAAAAATGCCAGGTTGTAATGGTGGTAACCGTACTTCTTGCCTTGGTGGGCAGAGCCTGGGACACCCAAGAGCAAAGGAAAAAGGAGGTTGAAGCAATCCAGGATGATTCCCAAAGAGTCACCCTTGGTCCTCCACAGGAACATAAAGTGCTTTCCAGTACACACACACACACACACACACACACACACACAGAAATAAAGTTAAAATTTCCACAAAGTACAAAGTGAAGGAACTTTCCAATACTTTTCTATGAAGCCAACAATACACTGATCCCCAAAACAAACCAACAACAACAACAACAACAAAAAAAAAAAACAGAGATCAATCTCATTAGTGAACAAAGACATGAAGATGCTCAATAAAAATCTAGCAAACTAGATCCAAAACATATTTTAAAACATCATCCACTATGGCCACTTTGAATTTATTCCTGGGACACAAGATTTGTTTAACATGAATAAACCTATAAATATAATTTACAATATAAATAAATGTGGGGGCCTCAGTCTAGGTGACCTCAATAATCTGGCAAGCTTAGACAAAGATGTTTTGATGGAGGAAGTCAGGAGCAGGCAGCTCAGAATATTTTGAACAGCACAGGATGTTTTGATGGAGGAAGTCAGGAGCAGGCAGCTCAGAATATTTTGAACAGCGCAGGATGTTTTGATGGAGGAAGTCAGGAGCAGGCAGCTCAGAATATTTTGAACAGCTCAGGATGTTTTGATGGAGGAAGTTAGGAGGGCATAGCTCAGGATATTTTGAAGAAATTTTGCTACATACAGCCTGCATGCTGGCTTGACCTTTAAGATGATTGGTTGCCCATTTCCCTGCCCTGGAATTCCCTTTACTGTTTCTGCCTTTATAAGATGGCTGCAGACTTGCAGTAAAAGAGTTCCTGCTTTACTAGACTCCCCGTTGCATCTGATTGTCCTAGGGAAGGAGGACTGGGAGCAGGCAGACAGCACATTCACCTTTTCCCGATTCTTCTTGTGGAGGACCCGTGGGACTGGCCTACAGGATGGAGCTGTGATCCCTGGGGACCCCCACAAATAAATACAAAGATAAAAAATTCATAGTCCTCTCAATTGATGCAGAAAAAGTTTTGGAAAAAAATCCAACACCCCTTAGGATAATGACCTGGAAGAAACTAAGGTTGGAAGGAAGAGTTAACAACACAATAAAGACCATATGCAACAAGCCTATTTCAAAAATCATCTTAAATGGTTTAAAATTGTAAGCATTTCCACTCACAACAGGGACTAGACAAGGTTGTCCACTCTTACCACTTCTATTCCTCATTGTGCTTGAAGTCTTATCTAGAGCCATAAGACAAGAGAGAGAGATAAACATGATGAAACTTGCAAAAGAAGAAATCAGATTATTCATATTTGCAGATGACATGATCTTGTCCTCCAAGGACTCTAAACATTCTGCCAGGAAACTCCTGGGATTAAAATGTTCAGTGAAGTGTCAGGATACAAAAAATGTTCAAAAATCAGCTCTTTCTTATAACTCAATGATAAATAAAGTGAGAAATACCTGAGAGAAAAAATACTAATTACCTTTTCTCCCTCTGAAAAATGAAATATCTTGAAATTGACCCAATCTAGGATGTGAATGATATATATAATGAAAACTTTAAAATGTTAAACAAAGAGAGATTACATAAGACACCAGAAGATAGAAAAAATGCACATACTCCTGGACAGGCAAAACTAGCATTGTTTAAAATGATCATCTTACCAAAAAATATAAATTTATTGCTTTATGAATCAAACTTTTAACCTAATTCTTCACAGCAGTTGGCGAAACCATCTCAAATTTCATATGGAAATGTAAAATACCCAGGACATCACAAGCAACTCTTAGTATTAAAATCTCCACTGGATATATTATCATATAAGGCCTTAAATTACATCATAACATCATAATAATAGAGAATAGTACTGGCTCCAAAAAAGGGATATAGATCAGTGGATTAGAATCAAGGACTCAAATATAGGCCCACTCATATATTTTGACATAGGTGCCAAAAAAAATAAACAATTGGTAAAAGGACAGCATCTTCAACAAATGGTGCTGATGTAATTGGGTATCTACATGCAAAAGAATGAAACTGGA
The DNA here is from genome assembly GCA_023101885.1 of Typhlomys cinereus. Classification (NCBI taxonomy): domain Eukaryota; kingdom Metazoa; phylum Chordata; class Mammalia; order Rodentia; family Platacanthomyidae; genus Typhlomys; species Typhlomys cinereus. The sequence goes on along the minus strand of JALPQD010000068.1, from coordinate 1,078,670 downwards.
TCCTTATTAGTCTCCCTGTATGAAAATCAGCTCCAAATGAATCAAAGATCTCACTGTTAGAACAAATATTATAAAACTTCTAGATGAAAAAACAGGAATACCCTGTAAATTATTGGACTTGGTCAGCATTTACTCAATCAGATCCCAATGGCACAGAAAATAAATACACCACCAAACAATTGGTACTATATGAAAGCTAAAAGCTTTTGCTTAGCAAAAGAGACTATTAGTCTAGCAAAATGGCAACCTACAGGATGGGAGAACATCTTCCTAAAGTATACATCTAATAGAAATCTAGTACACAGAGCATAAAAAGAACTCAACAAATAAAAAACCAAGTTAATAAACAGCATCATTAAAAAGTGTGCTACAGTATTGAAAAAAGACTTCTCACAGGATGAAATTCTAATGTTTAAAATGCATCTTAAAAAGTGTTCTACCTCCACAGTCATTGTGCAAATGTAAATGAAAAGCACTCTGTGATATCACTTACTACAGTCAGAAAGGCTACAACCCAAAGAACAGCAAATGCTGCCATGGATGTAGGGAGAAGGGACCCTCATATATTTGTGGTGGGATCATAAACTCATACAAATACTTTGGGGGCCAATTGGAGGTTCCTAAAAAATTGAAAATTAAAATTCTATGTAACTCAGCTATTCCACTCATGAGAATATTCCCAAGAATATTGAATCCTGCAACAGAGTCATGTGTACAACATGTTAATAGCAGGTGTTTTCACAATAGCAAAGAAAATAAACAAATCTAAATGTCCCAAAGTTGATGAATGGTTAATGAAAATGTAGTACATATATAAAATGGAATACTATTCATCTATCAAGAAAGATGAACTAAAGAATGTTTCCAGTAAATGGATGGAACTGGAAGAAATCAAACTGAGTGAAATATCCCAGAGGTAGAAAGACAGAAAATGTATGTTCTCTCTTATAAGTATATAGCATTAAACATTCAGTTTGAGGTATTCAAACAGAAACTTTTACAACACCAACGAACACAAAGTAACATAAGCCAGGGGTGGAGGAAGAAGACTCTGAAAGAGCAGGCATAAAGATTTAACAAGGGATTTTACTTAAGAAAAACCTTAATGTAGAGGGAAGACCAGGAACAGGACATAATAGGGAGTGGGATTAGCTACTAAGTAACCTATTTAGTAACCCCTAAAACCCTTCCTCTCAATGACAGAAGATACATGCCTGCAATATAAACAAATCTAAATAACTGGACTGGTAGAAAACTGACATTAGACAGGATCAGATGCCTCAATACTAACCATGAACACCTATTAGAAATCTACTGAAGCACTTCCCATTTTATCTTTAGATAATATATCAATACCCAAACAAGAATCAGCTTAGGGGAATGGAAGAGCAGTGAAATATATAAACCACTGGAGTGCAGAGTATCAGTGACCCTAAAATTCTCAGCCTGAATCAAGCCAATAAAACCTCACTCCATCCTAAGACTCAGGGAACCTTAGAGAAGAGGAGGCAATAAAGTTGTAAGAACCTAAAGATGGGGAGGTTCACTGCTGGTCAGGACATTCTCCTCAAGACAGGGGTGCAGCATTCACAAACTTACTGCAATGAGACTTATCCTCTAACCACACGTTATGACTACATCAACATTCTCTCATAGACTAGTGATGAACTTTGGAGAAATAATTACACATAAGGGGAAGTTTAGGGACTAGGGCTAGATAGGTAAAAGGGAAGTGCCCCTGTCATTGGATCTACCCCTGAAAGGGCCACTTTATAAGAAGCCTGAGTTCCTACTAGTGCTTTCAACTTCAAGGAAACCCTGTAGTCCACACAAACAGAAGTACAAGAAGGTGGGAGGGAGAGTGATACAGTATCAAAGGGTGTGGAGGGAGGAAGGGGAAATGAGCAGAGGGGCTGGAACAATCAATCATTATGTTAGTAATACTGGAAAAAATAAAGATAATTAGAAAAATAAATGTTGCAATTAACCTGCAGTGTTGCTGATAAAATCACCATCAAACAGCTCAAGGGAATAGGTGGTTTATTCTCTTTAAACATTCATTATTCTCTTTAAACTGTAACTATAGTTCCTTGTCCAACTTTGCAGCAGAGCATACACTAATACCAGGTCCATGGGAACTGGCCACAACATCTCCAAAAAACTGCTGAGATTTACTTGACAGACTAGCATGTTGTTGTATACAGCTTTTATTATGTTGATATAGGTTCCTTCCATTCTAACTGTCTGTAGGGTTTTGATCATAGAAAGGATGCTGGATCTTGACAAAAGCTTTCTCTGCATCTATTGAGAATATCATGTGGTGTTGGACTTTGGATTGGTTTATATGATGGATTCCATTTGTTGATTTGGGTATATTGAATCAACCTTGTGTGCGTGGGATAAATCCCACTTGATCACGGTGAATGATCTTTTTCATATGTTTTGAATCAATTTGCTAAAATTTTTTGAGAATTTTTGTATCTGAGTTCATTAAAGAGATTGTCTTATAGTTGTCTTTTTTAAGCGTATTTTTTTAGCCTTTGGGATTAGTATGACATTAGCTTCGTAGAACGAATTTGAATGTGTCCTTTGCTATTTTATGGAACAGTTTAAGGACTATCGGTGTTAGTTGTTCTTTAAATGTCTGGTAGAATTCTGTGCTGAATCCATCTGGTCAAGGACATTTGTTGGTGGGAAGATTTGAGATTATTTCATTTGTAATGAGACAATTTAGATAATTCAAACTTTCCTGATTCAGTTTATGCAAATTGTGCTTACTCAGGAATTCATCAATTTCTTTTGTGTTATCAAAATTCATGGAGTATAGGTTTTTGAAATATGAACTTATAATTCTCTGAATTTCTTGGATGTCAGTTGGGTTAACTCCATTTTCATTTCTAATTTTGTTAATTTGGGCTTTCTATCTCTCGATTTTGGTTAATTTATCCAGGGGTGCATCAATCTTACTGATTTTTTAAAAGAACCAGCCTGATGTCTGGTTGATTTTTTGTCTTTTCTTTATCTCAGTTTTAGATATTTGTCCCCTGATTTTGCTAATCTCCTCTCTTCCACTGCTTTTTGGTTTGGATTGGTCTTGGGTCCCTAAAGCTTTAAGATGCATTGTTATTATTTACTTTGATATAGGCCTTAAGAGCTATAAAATTACCTCTTAGAACAACTTTCATTATGTCCCAGAGATTTTGATGTGTTGTATTTCCATTATCATTCACTTCTGGGACATCTTGATTTTCCTTTTTGATTTCTTTCTGAAGCTATTTCTTTTTTTTTTAATTTTTTATTATTATTATTTATTCAACTGTGCGCATGTGCACGTGTATGTGCGCGCGCATGTGTGTGTGTGTCTGTGTGTGTGTATCTGTGTATGTGTAGAACCACGAACGAATTCGCGAACCACCATGGATGCCTCCACCTCCTTCTGCCCCGGGATTCACAGGCTCCGCCTACCAGGACCAGAAGCGCAGGCCGCCTCTGCTTCCGCCTGGCGTCTATACGTGGAATCTGGGATCCGAAGTCAGGACTTTGCGCCTGCAAGGTGGAGGCTTAACCCCTGAGCCACCTCTCCAGCCCCTGAAGCTATTTCTTATTCAGCATCATAGTGTTTAGTTTCCAAGAGTTAGTGTATGTTCTGCTATTTGTTGTGTTGTAGATGTCAAGCTTTAGTCCATGGTGGTCTCACAGGGTACAGGTTATAATTATTTCAACTTTCCTGTATATGTGGAGATTTGTTTCGTGGCCCAATATGTGGTACATTTTGTAGAAAATTACATGGATTTTTGAGAAGAATGTGTATTCCTTAGTGCTTTGAACAAAGGTGCCATAGACATCTGTAAGGTCAATTTAAGTAAGAGTTTGATTTAGTTCCACGGTGTCTCTGTTGAGTTATTTGACTATTGATCTATCCCATGTTAGAGTGCAGTATTGCATTCCCAATTATTATCATTTTGGGATTGATTTCTTATTTTATTCGTTGTATTATTTGCTTAATGAATATAGAGGACCCCATGTTAGGTGCATATTGTTCAGTATTGTGAAGTATTCCTGATGAGTTGTTCCTGTAACTAAAGTGTACTATCCTTCTGTATCTCTTATGATTTTCTTTGGTTTGTAGTCCACTGCTTTTTTCCTGGTTCCATTAACTTGAAGAATTTTTGAACAGCCTTTTACTTTTAGAATATGCCCAGTTTTGTGGTGAGATGTGTTTCCCAAAGGCAGCAGATGGATTGGGTTGTGATTTCTAATGCATGCTTGTAAGATTTGTCTTTTTATGGGTGAGTTAATTCTATTGGCATTTAGTGTTATAATGAAGAAATTACTTTTAATTCCCAATCATTTTTGTGTTTAGCGTCTTTCATAAGTGGATTATTTAGCTGGTAGACTGTGGTGGTATTATACTTCCCTTCTAGATATGCTGTTCTTTTCTTCAAGCTTGAGTATCTTTTCTAGCATTTTTTTAAAGCCCGGGTTGGTGGTCATGTAAGCCTTCCAGTTGTCTTTATGGCGGAAAATTTTTCTTTCACATTTGATCATGACTGATAGTTTTGCTGGGTATTTCTGGGCCCACGAACCAGCATAAACCCAGACTTACATGCAGGAAACAGAAGTGGGAGCAATAGGTATTGATCAGTCATCAGGTCAAAGGGAGCCTAGAATGTCCTCCATCATCCAAGCCATCTTTATTGTAGCATACATGAGTATTTATAGGAAACAAGAGCAGGACCAAATTCTTACAAGATTATGTAAAACATATACATCCAAGTTAACAAAGAAAAGTGAGGAGTGACATCTACTTGTTATGGGACCAGACATGATGTCTCCAGGTAAACAGGCATGGCACCTTGTTGCTAGAAGAGAATGGACAATGTATGCCTCAAAACAGAGTTACTTGGTCTATGCATTAGCATCCCTCAGATAAGCTGGAGGAACTGTTGGGGGAGGAACAGCCCAGCCAGATTCTAAGAGAAACAAAAGTGATCCAAGAATAGACTGGAGGTAAATTCTACTTCCAAGGGAAGGAGTTAGGCCTGCCTTTGTCTTGCAGACAAGAGGCAAACTCAATCTCCCAGGGAAGGAGGCCCTAGGGACAGCCTGTTTCAGATGCTAATGTATCATCCAGAGAGCAGTGTATATCAGCCTGGGTTGACATTTGTGCTCATTCAATACTAGAAGTATATCTCTCAAAACTCTTCTGGCTTTTACTATTTCCATTGAAAAATCATTTGTTATTTTATTAGTTTTACCTTCAAACGTGACTTTTTTCCTCTTAAAGCTCTCTTAACATGTTTGTTTTGTATGTGCAATGTATTGAGTATTTGCTGTGGCAAATTTCTATTTTGTTCCTAAGTATTTGGGGTAAAGTATGTATATTATTCAGGGTTCTCTGAAGAAACATAATCTATAGAATGTAATATATATATAAATAAGTTTATTAAAAAAAAACTCACAATAAAAATAGTGTCCTTTAAGGTAGCCACCCGCAGCAGCCTCTTTTCTGGCTGGAATGTTTCACAAAACCAAAAGATCCCGAGAAGGTCTCAAGCCTTTGTTCCTCTGAAGGTTCAAAGATGCTCGGTTCCGACATCAGTGAAGAACAGCTGGGTTCCAACTCAGCAATGAACAGCGAATAGCAACAAGGCCTAGATATCAGGCTCCAAAGGTAGTGGGAATAGCAACAACGTGATGGAAAAGGTGAAGCTCTGAGTCAGCCAAGGATGGGGGCAGCAGCAGCAACAAAGAAGGCCACAATGCTGTAAAAGTGAACGACGTGTACAGAGTAGACTCCACAGCAGGTGGACACTAGATAAGGGAAGAGCAAGTCCCTCCTTCTATTATATGGTCCTGTTTTTTTTGGAGGAGTTTTGTTGTCTTGGTTTATATTTCTCATGGATTTGTGCTGTGACCTGGGCATTGTTGTTTTATTTCTTATGTCATTCTTTTTGTTTTTATATGTTTTTGACTGAACTGAATTAAGCAGTATTACTACACTTGAACAGTTATTGCTAGTGTTTGCCTTGGAGTTGGGTATGCCTGTATGGTGTTGGTGTTATTTCCTAGATGAGGCTATTGTACTATTAGTACATCAATTAAGGTGTTTAGTAGACAGGGATTGAAGATTAGTATGGTAGTACACTTTTTAGGTTTACTTCCTTGGCAATCAGTGAGAATGAATGGTATAGTCCCTGAAGTTGTATGGGTTTCTGGGTGGCTTTATGAAAATGTTAAACTGCAGTGACTAATCATTGAGAGGAACAAGATGGTAAAAAGTGTTTACTTATCTTAGAGCTGGATGTGAATATTTTCTTCTGTATAATGGGGTGATTTTAGAAGACCCCAAATGAATGGTGTTGCTCCCCTGCCCTATGCTTGGGTTTTCTCTGGACTCTGTTGAATTCTGAGGAGCAGGGAGTCTGCCTGGGGACTGGGGAAAAAGAGTGGCTAGTGGGGTGTAGAGATGACCTGGGGCCTGAGGCGTGGCCTAGGGGCCTTACTTGAGGAGCAGGGGGTCTGCCTTGGTCCTGAGGAACAGGGATTCTACCTGGGTCCAGGTCCCGGGTAGAAAGTTAGAGTGGCTAGTGGGGCAAACAAGTCCATCATCTTTAAGTTCAAGTTTTCCAAAATCTTGTTCCCTTCTTCAAACGGGGATCAAACAATCTACAACTCTCAGCATTTTCATTCTCCAAATGGCTCATAAAATTCTGTTGGATCATTTTTGTATCCACAAAAGATCACAAATTTTTCCAACAAACTTTCCAAATTTTCAAATTTCCAAATTTCTCCAACAAAAATGTTCAGAATCCACAAGAGCCACATAACCACATTTATCAGCAACACACCACTTCTCTTGTACCAAATTCTGTCACAGTAAGTCTGCATGGTTGTTCATTAAGTCACCATCAAATAGCTTATGTGAAAATAAGGAATTTATTCTCTTGTGATAGACTGGTTATAGTTTCTCATCCAGCTTTGCAGCAGAGTTCATACCAATACTAGGACCATGGGAACTGGCCACACAATCTCCACATAATAACTGAGAGAGGGATGATCCTTACTTGCCAGAGTAGCATGTCTGGCGAAATATACATAGGATGCCTCCTTTCTCAAACAGTTCCCTCCATTTTATTTACCTGCCCAGGAACTAGACCCACACACCATGGGCTGGGGCTTCCCCATCCACTAAACAATCTCCTTCAGGTTCAGTCAGGGCCTAACTACCAGTTCTCTACAAATGTGCCCAGAGCTCAACTCTTCACCATCTAGGTGACACAGCTGTACCTAACTATAATAAATAAGTAGGATTTTTAGTATTTTGTAACCAACTTCCCATTTTATAGATCAAGAACTTACATTAAGGATCAGAGGCATGATGCTCCTGATAACAGATAAGAATGATGAATATATATATATATATATATACATATATATATATATATATATATAGTTTAAAAAAGGAAAAGAAAAAGAAGACATTTCAACTCGTACCATAGAAATATCAAGACACATATACAAAGTCATATACAAAGCTTGTATACAAAGACTGAATACTATAAACAAGCAAGTTAAAAAAAACATAGAATTTGATAAGTTTACAGAAAATAGTTTTCTAAAATCATACCATGAAGACATAATATACATTTTGTTGCTTTTGCCCTTGATGTCTACATCCTTGGCTGACACAGAACTTGGTCTTTTGCACCTTGCCGCTGTTCTTGCTGCTTTTATAGCCTGGTCTCTAGGCACTGTTGTTGTTCACTGTTCATCGCTGACATCAGAGCCCAGATGTTCTTCATTGATATTGGAGCCCAGTGTCTTAAAAACTCCATCAAGATAAAGGCTTGAGAACTTCTCAGGATCCTTTGGCTTTGTGTTTCATTCTGGTCAAGAATGAAGCGGTTATGGGTGGCTACTTTGACTCTACCTTTATTATGAGTTTATTTAATAAAGTTATTTTTATATATTGCATCTAGTAATTCTGTTCTTCCAGAGAACACTGATTAATACACAAACCGATAATGGCAAATGAGGTTATATCTTTATTATGTGCCTTCCTATTGTATTTTTTAAAAATATCTATGTTCTTGTGTTCTGGAGTGGAAGACTGAAACCAGAATATAAGTAGAAGAAGATTAAAACAGAATTTATAAGAAGAGAAAAAGCATGGAATTCAAGATTAGGCAACAGACCCTTCTGATGGCTGGCAGGAGCATGGGTATTTGCATTTGGATGATTCAGGGAAAAGTGGCTTGTTCTTATTGGTGAATTCTGGTTCCTATGAACCTGATAAGTCTTCTATGGGGTCCAATTCCACTGGGCCATACCTTGTGGCTGAACTGAGGAATTCAGTTCATTTACAGTTGAGGAGCTCCTCTACTCTTACATTTGTGGAGTTCATACCCTTATCCCTCCAGAAACAGAAGGTTGGGGGACGTTTGGACCTTAGTTCAGTGGGGACTGCCTCTAACTACTACACAGTATGACAGAATATTCAAAATACTTTCCCAGCAGCCTCTCTATGCTGACTAAAATTGCCTAAAACTTTAGCTGCATAAAAATCCTATTTGAGCTAACTAACAGAATTTCCCTCTGCCCTCTCCCTGCTGCCAATGCTAAAGGAATCCAGTCCACACATGACTGAAGCTCGTGGGTTCCCTGTTCTGTTCAGACATGTGGATGGCCATCATCCCAAACATGAAGTACTTTCTCATTAGAACCGGTGCCATTAGAAAATTTTCTTCTTTAAGTAACAAGACATAAAGCTAAAACCAATGTCTACCAGTGGAAACAGAAAAAGGTTGGGTATTCTTCCAGGAGAGATCATCTATGTACTACTCATTTGGCCATGCCTTGGGCAAGACCAATTTGTTGTAACTCAGTCATAATGGATTCAGCTCTTTTTGGGACTGGCAATCAGATTCTAACCCAATACTACTTTAGATCATGTGGAACCATAAAATAAGTCCACTTGAACTCCATGGCTATGAAGAGATCTTAAAGATCTCACCATGGGGCCAAAGATTCATGTACTGAGGCATTGCAATTTGCCTACCTCAGGCTGCCATTCACTCACACATTCACACACAGTTTAATACACATCTTTACCACTGCAAAAGTACCCTTCTCTCCCTAATCCAAGATGCCTTCCAAGAGAGGTAAGAAGATATAGACCACAAAGTTTCTTTTACCTTGGATGGTAGAAATCCAAGATGCCTTCCAAGAGAGGTAAGAAGATATAGACCGCAAAGTTTCTTTTACCTTGGATGGTAGAATTTACCTCTTTTCTCCTCTGTCCTGGCTGTGCTTAAGAAAATGTTGTAGAGTTTTGAACTTTTGGCTGGGTTGCCAAATATGTTGTGGGTTCCCTCTAGGGTGTTTATATGTCCGGGTTCTTGTATTCAGGAGTCAAAGATTGAAACCAAGGCATGCACAGAAGACTAAGGCACAGTTTATTAGGAGAGAAAATGAAGAGAACTCATGCTCATGAACCCAAGATGAGCAAGGGAGATGTGAAGTCCTATGAGATGCAAGGGAACCAGAACTCATGTACTTCAGATGTGGCATACCACGAAGGGTAAGCATACGAAAGATGGCTGCCAGGTCAGGATTATTTTTAGGTCTCGATGTACCCTAGGCTTTTCCTCATTGGTCAGCTCCAATTTCTGCAAACATGATTGGAGTTCTTGATCATCTACATCTCATTGGTCTGTTCATATTTGGCCTTGTGACCTTGTTCATATTTGGTTTTGTGGCTGACCTCATGGTAGGGCTTATCCACAATGGAGAACTAATCTTCATACTCTTTCATAAAGAGAGGATTGAGTAAAGGTAGCAATTTATCGCTATGAAGGATTAGAGTCAGTTTCTCCAGATCAATAGGGTGTGTTCCTTCAAGGTAATCCCAGCCCTAGGGATGACCTTCAGGAACTTTAGAGACCATTCCAGTATGGCTGTTCTAAAATTGGCAGAATATTTCCAAAATGAAAAAAAATATCAGTTTACTTCTAAATTTCTGCTTTATTAGCAATTCTTTACAGAAGTTGACCAAACAATATCAAAATTCATGTGGAGGCACAAAAGACTCAGGATAGCAAAAACAATCCTGAGTAACAAAAACACTGCTGGAGGTATCACCATACCAAACCTTAGTCTATACTACAAATCAATAGTTGTAAAAACGGCCTGGTATTGGCTCCAAAATAGACACACAGATCAATGGAGAAGGGTTGAAGACCCAGATGTAAGTCCACACAACTACAGCCATTTGATCTTTGACAAAGGGGCCCAAAGAATCCAATGGAAAAAGAACAGCATCTTCAACAAATGGTGCTGGCAAAACTGGATATCCACATGCAGAAAATTAAAACTGGACCTGTACTTGTCACCATGTACAGGAATTAATTCCAAATGGATCAAGGACCTCCATATAAGGCCAGAGACTATAAAAACCACAGTTGAAAGGGTAGGGAAATCTTTTGAGCTGATTGGGCTAGGCCAACAGTTCCTAAATGGACATCCAATAGCATAGTCACTACAACCAACACTCAACGGATGGCATCTTGTGAAATTAAAGAGCTTCTGTTCAGATAAAGAGATTGTAACTGGAGCACAAAGGCATCCCACAGAATGGGAGAAAATCTTCACAAACCACATAGATAGAGCTGTATTATCCAGGGTGCAGAAAGAACTTAGAAAACTAAACACCAAAGAAACAAATGGGCCAATTAAAAAATGGGCCTTGGAACTTAAAAGAAACTTTACCAAGGATGAAATTAAAATGTCTAACAAATATCTTTAAAAATGCTCCACACCCTTAGCCATCAGGGAAATGCAAATCAAAACACCCCTGAGATATCATCTCACCCTTGTCAGGATGGCAAAAATCCACAATACAAACAACACCACGTGCTGGAGAGAATGTGGAGAGAGGGGAACTCTCCTACATTGCTGGTGGGAGTACAGGCTCATACAACCACTCTGGTGAGCCATCTGGCGATTCTGATAAAAGTTAAAGATTGAAATGCCATATGACCCTGCTATTCCACTTTTGGGAATAACCCTCCATACAGCAAAAATTCACCTTATTAGCACAAGCACAACCATGTTCATAGCAGCACTGTTTACAATAGCAAATTCATGGAATCAGCCCAAATGTCCAACAGTTGATGAGTGGATAAGGAAAATGTGGTACATTTATACAATGGGATACTACTCAGCTATCAAAAATGATGAATTAATGCAATTTGCTGGGAAATGGATGGAATTAGAAACAATTATATTGAGTGAAATATCCCAGTCATGGAAAATTAAGCACGGTATGTACTCCCTAATAGGTGGATCCTAGTACCAAACTCACTTAGAGACACTCAAAGACAAATCTCTGTAATACCTACAGTAATTGTAAAGATTATAAACAGGAGGGATGGGGAAGGAGGGCTCCACCAGAAACAAGGAGAGAGGGGACAATGTTACAGCAGAGAAAATAAGCCACCATCAAGGATTGCAAGTAAGTAATGCGACATCTGGTAAAGTTCACAGACTTTCATTCCTGCTTATTTGCAACTGATGGGGTATGATCTCCCCAGAAGGGGATGGCATATAGGCTGCCCAATAGAAAATAACCATTTTGCAAATGGGTGATCGACCCCTCTCTCACTGTGGTCTCCTACTTTTATTCCACCTACATTTGAATGTACTCTTATAACAAGACTCTAATTTAACAGGTTTTTATCTCTGACCAGGGGGTGACTTCCAATACTCATCAGGATGGAACCAAGGGCATTGCAGGAGCAGCAAAATCGAAAACAAAATTAACAAACCATAATTCAGAACACCAGAGACTCTATATCAAACACTTGGAACTAGGCCCACCTAATCTCTCCCCATCCTGAAGCTCAGGGAAATTTGCGGAAGAGGGGGAGGTAAGATTGTAAGAGCATAAGGATTGGAAGAGTATTGGTATGTAAGATACTCCACACAAGTTAGGGCCAAAGCAATCACAATAGAACTTTGCATGACCTGCACTATGCCCAACACATTATTGACCCCACAAAGTCTAGCATGGACTAAAGGCACTAGGATCCTTGGAGGCTAGGGACTGATAGTCACAGTAGTGTTCCTAAGCTTAAGGGGAACACAGGATAGGGTTCTGGGAAATGCCCGTGGGTCCTTGCACCTAATCGGAGAGGAGGACCCAGAGGACAGTCAGGCATGCATGGTAAAGGATGCTCCGGGGATTGGGAGGGGAGGCACTGGGGGATCGGAAGGGAGGGGAGAGGGGAGGGGAGAGCAGGGGTCCAGGTGGAGGTGGAAGTATGGAGGTGATCGGTGTACCTGTTAAGTTTGTATGAGCGGAAATAATAATAATAAAAAAATAAATAAATTTCTGCTTTATTTTATGTGTGTATGGCTGCATTATCTCAAAATTGGATTCAAATATATTAAAATATGGTGTGTTGAGGGAAAAATAAAAGTGTTGTTTTGAGGGAAAAATAAAAGTCTGATTTTGGACATATTGAGAAACCTAAGACAAAATTTTCATTTTAGATTATTGAAAATGAGTTAATAAGTACTAATATGCAACTATTTTGTGCAGTTATCATTCACAATAAAGTGGTGACTAAATGTGTGTTTTATAGTTAAGGCTTTGACTTGAAATTTGTAGCTTAAAATTTATGTAATACAAAAATCTAAACATTTAAATCAATAATATAAGAAGTAGTAACAAGCTGTTTTTCATGAATACATGTGAAGTTAATATTATAGACTTCATGAATGTAATTCCCAGTCAAAATTATTTTTAGTTGCCAGACTTGTGAGTGAAGAAAGCAACAGTAATAGGCCTTTGACCTTGAGCCTTGCTCAAATTCAAAACCTAATGTATTCATATTCATAATGAAAATGGTTATTTTTAATACCATTTTATTTTATTTATTTATTTTTTAAATTTTTATTATGTATTCAATTGTGCATGTATGCGTGTGTTCGTGTGTGTGTATGTGTGTGTGTGTGTAGAACCACGGATGAATTCGGGAACCACCATGGACTGCTTCTACCTCCTCCTTGTTTATTCTGCCCCGGGATTCACAGACTCCACCCTACCATGATCAGAAACGCAGGCCGCCCCTGCTTCAGCCAGGCACCTATACCTGGGGTCTAGGATCCGAACTCAGGACCTTCCGCCTGTAAGACAGAGGTTTAACCCCTAAGCCATCTCTCCAGTCCCTTTAATATCATTTTAACTCAATGTTGGAACAATTTCTTATAAATATTTAGCTTTCACATAAGATTAAAATTTTAATGTCATGATTTGAATGTGAGTTATTCCCCATAGGCTTGTGTGTTTGCAACTTCAGCTTATGTTAATGATTGGGAAGATCCTGGCAGCTTTATGTAGGTGAAATCTTATGGGACTAAGTCTAGGTCATAGCCACCATAAAGTCAGTCCAATCAATAAGAACTGAGAGAGCAAAATCCTAGTAAACCAGGTCCAGTTACACAACATCAAGGCCTACCCCCATAACATGTGCAGGCTTGTAGGATCTGTGAAAGTGGTGGAAACGGGGGATCAGAAGTTCCAGATGAACACTGAGTTTCTAAAATATGGGTTATAGCTGGTTTGATTTATTTGTGCTGACACTGGGGAGAATTTTATTTGGGCAATTGTTTTAGAGGAATAGTTGAAACTTTTATCTTCAACCCTTTCCTTCCAAAAAACTTGTATTCTTCTGGGTGGGAATATTTCCTGAGAGACTTATCCTCAGGGAATTTTCTTTTCTATTGTCCCAATGAAAAACAGGATATGGATAATTGATAGCTATGATAACATTAAAAAATACTCACAGGACAATAGAAAAGATTCATGGATTAAACCTCTGCCTCAAAAAGAGAAGATCCTAAGTTCACTTGGACCCCAGATTCTATGTGAAAACACCAGCAGTAATGGAGGTGGCCTTTATTTCCAACCTTTGAAAGAGGATCCTGGAAAACTCCAGAGCAAAGCAAAGAGGAGATAGAGCAATACAGAGTGATTCTTGAAGTCATCCTTTGGTTTACACACACACATGCACACATGCACACACACACACACACACACACACACACACACACACTGAAAAATAAAAATAAAAAAGTAGTCACAGTTTGATGTATGCAATCTCTTTAAGTGTGCCTTCATATTTTTCATTAAACCTCATGTTTCTTTCTTACTGCCTGATATCTTGCTATTTTTCATCATATATCTGAATAGAAGCACTGAAAAGTATTTGTGCCACCATTTCAAGGCTATATTGTCTTCAAATTTCTTCTGCCAATCACTTTAGCTTAACTTCAGGAATACTTTCAGGATGAGGTCAAAATTTGACCAAACTCTCTGCTAAAGCAGAGGTGTGGTAAGTGTGATTCCTACAGGACCAGACATTCCTAGCTACTGTAGCAGTTCAATGAAATTATTCTATTAGTTCCATGCCCCTCTGGGCATTAGTTCCCCTCTGGGCCTCAATTGTCTGCGTATCTCTCAGCATTTCAATGTTCTCACTAGAAAGGCCTTTTAAATTCTGTCTCCAAGATACAAATCTTTCTTACACCAAAGTTCCAAAGCTTTCTGTATATCTCCAAACAAACAGTTCCAATGGCACACTAGTCACATCACATGGCTATAAATTCTCTCAGATTCACATCAACACTTCATTTTCTGGCACCAGAATTCTAAGTTTCACAGCAATATCCTCACTTCTCCCAAGTTAAGTTGTATATTGGTATAGTTTGCAGTAGTGAAAGAAGGTAACTGAAACAATCATTTCTAAAAATAACATTGTTCATTTGTAATTATCAGTAGTAATGATAATTCATAATGAAAACAAATACACATTATTTTCAGAATTATTTTAAAATCTATGCACCAGACTGCAAATCACACTTAGCTATGGAAATAGTTTTTTTTGTACAATAAATCCCTGCAGATTACTGAAAAGATGTGCTCTTTTAAAAACACAGAGAAGTTTAGAATCATGAATTGGATAGATTATTAAAAGTGAAATCCACAGAAAAAATATATGGAAAACATTTACAATTTGCCAAATGTTGCTCATAATATGATTCATATTTCACTGCATCTCAGTGGAGAAAAACAGCAAAAAAAAGCATTGAAAAACTGTCTTGAAGTAGATTAGCAAATTTCCCCCAAATACATGAAAAATTGTTAAAGTAATTGTAAAATAAAATCTGCAATTATAAAGATTAGTTTTTATATCTAATATGACCTTTCTTCTATAAAACATATTTCACTATTTTAAAATAATTTTAGTTTCATGAAGGAATTGTATATGTAGAGATCCCATATACCCCTTGACACCATAAAATCAGCATCTTACTCCAGAATGGTACCCACCTCAGAATGGTATATGGTATATCTGTTATAGTCCATCAAACTAAATCAACAAATCAATATCAACCATAACGCTTATTAAGACTCATTGTTGAAGTTGTACATTCAATACTCTTAGAAAATGCAATATGGAATATATCCATCTTACAATATTTGCTATATTTTCATTATACTAGTAATCACCTACATTCTGCCTACAAATCTCTCTAATCCACAGAATCACACTTCTAAAATTACATCATAATTTTGTTTTTTCTAAATTTAATGCAATTGAGGTCAAAAATATAGTTTTTTCATATAGCCATTTTTTCACTTGGTGGTGTTCATTTAAGGGCCCTGAGTGATTTTAAGGCTTGTTGCCACCTTTCTTTATACCTTTGGATAGTATTACAGTCTCTGAATATTGTGTCTAATTATATGTTTTGCTACAAAAATAGGCATGAAAATATTATATGTAACATCTATCTATCTATCTATTTGAATTATGTTGCAATATTTATCTACATAGATCTTTCTGTTTATCTATGTAGCTATTATTCAACTATGTACACACACACACACACACACACACACACATGCACACATGTGCATATGAGAATGATAGAAAGAGAAACAGAGAGGACTTATTATAGATAGTGCCTTACTTATTTATGGAGGATGAGAAGACCCGTGATAGAATGTTTGCAAGCTAGAAACTTAGGAAAATCTGTTAATGTGGCTCAGATCAAGTCCAGATACTGCAGAAAAGAGGAATCTTGTGAGGTTTTAGATATAGAACTATTTGAACAGGTCTATGCCAACTTTTACAAGTAGAAAGAGTGGGCTTGAATTATGAGATGGTCATGAATCTATGGAAGCCATGGAGGAGAAGGTTATGGCTTGAATGTGAGTTGCACCCACAGACATATGTGTTTTTTTATCTTTTCTGATGTTAATATCTGGGAAGGCTGTGGCAACTTTGAAAGTGGAGTTTTGATGGGGAAAGGAATTTCCCAGAGTTTCAGCTTTGAGGTTTGATAGCCCAATCCTTATTTCCTTTTCTTTCTTGGAAGAAACTTTCTTTGTTCTTGCTTTCTTTGCGTCTGTATTAGTCGAGTTCTCTGAAGAAACAGAATCTATAGAATGTAGCATATATATTTATTAAAATTACTCACGATACAAATAGTCTCCTTCTGGGGCTGGAGAGGTGGCTCTGGGCTTAAGCCTCTGCCTTGGAGGTGGGAGGTCCTGAGTTCAGATCCTAGACCCCACACCCTACGTATAGTTGCCGGGCGGAAGCAGGGGGTCGGGGGTCAGGGTGGGGTGAGGTGGGTGGGTGGCCTGCGTTTCTGGTCCTGGTAGGGTGGAGCCTGTGAATCCCTGGGCAGAGTAAACAAGAAGGAGGTGGAGGCAGTCCATGGTGGTTCCCTAATTCGCCTGTGGTTCTACACACACACACACACACACACACACACACACACACACATACACACACACACACACATACATACACGCACACATGCACAATTGAATAAATAAAAAATAAATAAATAAAAATAGTCTCCTTCAAAGTAGCCACCTGCAGGTGCTTCGCCTTTGACCAGAATGTTCCACAAAGCCAAAAGATCCCAAGAAGGTCTCAAGCCTTTACTTCTCTGGAGGGTTGAAAATGCTGGATTCTGACTTCGATGAACACCTGGGCTCCTATGTCAGCAATGAACACCTGGGCTCCTACATCAGCGATGAACAGCAAACAACAGTAAGGCCTAGAGACCAGGCTTCAAAGGCAGCAGAAGCAGCAACAACATGGTGGAAAAGGTGAAGCTCCAAGTCAGCCAAGGACAGAAGTAACAGCAGCAACAAAGAAGGCCACAATGCTCTAAAAGTGAATGACGTGCACAGAATGGACTCCATAACAAGTCAACCACAAGGTAAGGGAAGAGTAAGTCCATCCTCCTTGCACCTCCTATTATCTGGTCCACCACTGGAAAGTGCCACCCACTATCGGCTGGGTTCTCCACAATAATCAATCAAGTACTTTCAGACTTGTTCAGGGGCCATTCTAACCATTAACCTTCCACAGCTGTGCCCCAAACAGTCTGCAACTGTCAAGTTGACATGAAAATGCAACCATAACAGCCTCCATGATGACCATGGTAACCTGAACCACCTCCCTGCTTCTGTCATCAGTCTTACCTTCTGCCATGCTATTCCTTTCATCATGGGATTTATTCATTCTGGAACCTTAAGCCAAGTAAATCTCCCCTTTTCCGTAACTGTATTATTGTTTTCTCAGAGCAACATAAAGAAAACTAGCTACAAAACACGTTATCTGGGAATTGATTTAGTGACCATAGTTTTTAATTTTTTTTATTTTACTTGGAATTTTCTGTTTTTCCTGGTAAACATCTTTTTATGTAGATTAGTAACTTATTAGACTTTTTATTTTTCTTTGATTTTAATAATTATATAGTTTGTGTAATAAGTTTATATAAGCCATTTTAATCTGCTGTTAACTATCCTAATTAAGTCATACCTCAATTTTCATGGAAATAATGCCATTTTACTTCTTCCAAAAAGGAATCCAATAATGATCACCATATTTACATTTTCTATTGTAATGAATGACTAAAATTTCATTATTCTGGCTTGCATAGCATAGTGATCTTTAGGATGCTGGGAGTACACTCACAAAATGTGTCTCTAAGTAGTGGCTCAATATTTCTGATTAAGTACTGCGAGTTCACCTATTCTGCCCACTGGAACTACATACTTCAATGTCTCTGGACCCTCTCACTGTGGATGAATGGGCACTTTGTGACATTAACCTTTTGTTACTGATTTCTTTGCTTTGTTTTGCTAAGTACTGGACTAAAATACAAAGTAATGGTGTTTTAGTTATTTCATGTTTGATCAAAATAAGTTATCCAGTGACTAATAACATAAATGTTATAGAGAAAATATAATTAAGTAATAGTTATCAATGTGTCCCATACAACTGTGACAAAAAAATCAAACCAGAGAAAACAGGAATAGTAGGTAATACCTTATGCATCAAGCTCAAGTTGAAAAAATTTAACTAAAATAATACATAGATATAGTTTAAAATACAAAATGTAATGAAGTATATACTTGGTAAAATTGGAGGTTTTTTGATGAGTAACCTTACAGAGGAAAACATATTTAAATGAAAAATTATAAAGGCTTTTTGCATGAAACAAAATAAGTTACACATATTATAATATAAAAAACTGTTAATCCTTAATGAGAAATGATGAAGAGAATGAAGAAATAAAAATACAAAGTGTAATATGACATAAGTGAATATGGTAAATAGCAAAAATGGAATAGAAGTTTACAGTTTACTATGTCAATTCTTTTTAGGTCATAACAACCTTTAAAGAAACGTCTGCTTCAAATTTATGTAATTTATGAATTAAATGCATTTAAATTATACCTTGTTCCATTCATCTATCAAATTTGAGATTTCTGGAGTGAGAGAGAGAGAGAGAGCCCAACCCAGCCCAACCACCCCGGAGACCAACGTGTCCCGGCGGCGAGCACCCTGTCCAACTCCGGCTTAGCCTGGGCCCTGCCCCGGACCCAAGCCCCTCGCATCCTTCCGCCCCGTGTGCCTCGCCACCCCCCTAGGTCCCAGGTGAAGAATTCTGCCATTGAGCCAGCGAGCAAAAGAGCCCAACCCAGCCATGCCCCCCACCCCGGAGCCGCCCGGCCAGCAACACTGTTCCACACGGCCGCCGGCTTAGCCCCCGGGGCCCCGCCCTGGACCCCAGCCCCTCGCACCCCCCCGTGCCTCTGCCCCCCCACCCAGGTCGCAGGTGAAGAATTCTGCCATCAACATCAGACCCTCTGCCTCTCTGGCCCACCTGGGACCTATGCACGTGGTCCACAGAAGACACACTGCTACTCAGAATTCAATAGAGCCCAAAGGAAACTCAAGCAACATTGTAAGGAACAAAGGGAACACAGGCCATACATCTGGACTCCACTACAATCATTATATCACGTGGACGAGTTTCTTCTCATCCAGCCCAAAGATAAGTAAACTTTTTCTTTTCACCTTACTGATCCTTTAAAGTATCAATGCTGTAGATCAACTTTCTCATACAGCCACATCACAACATACAACGCCAGGGAGTACACCACTCACCCCCACATTTCACCAAGATACTAAATCATTAAAGTGCACTACCAAACTAATATTCACCCCCTGGTAACATAACCTGACTTAACTGACATACTAACAGCCTAGTAGCTTCATCTGGGATAAAACAATAACAATACACAAACATACCCAATCCAAGGCAAGCACTAGTAATAACTGGCAAGCGTAACAATACCAACTACATTGATTCAGTGAGAAACACACAGAAACTGAAAGGTCCTAAAAAACAGAACAACAATGTACAAGTCAAAGTGCAGATCCACGAGAAACAAAACCCAAGAAGACCAATCTCCTGCTGAAAGAATCCATTCCATAATGAGGGATTCTGACCAGAACAAATCCACAGAATATAGCCATGAAAGCCAGACCCAACATAACGACTTTCAGAGTATGATCATTACCATGATTAATACTATGAAAGAGGAAATCTGAGAAGAGTTAAACAACCGTATCAACCACTTTGAACAGGAAAACAACAGGCACTTGGAGGAGTTGAGAAAAACAGTTCAAGAAAAGAAAATAGGTATGGAGCAATTAAAACAGTCTCAGGCAGAGTTTAAAATTGAACTAAAAGACAAGTTATCTTCAACCCAAAACTCAACAGAGAGTCTTATCAGCAGAACAAATGAGGCAGAAAATAGAATTTCAGATCTTCAAGACAAAGTGGGAGAATTAACCAGCTCAATGGAAGAGATTGTTAAAGCCAAAAAGATACTGGAGAGGAACATTCAAGAGATATGGGACACCCTGAAGAAGCCTAACATGCGCATTCGTGGAATACCAGAAAAAGAATCCCAAAATACCACACCAGAGGAAATATTTCAATTCATCATAAATGAAAACTTCCCACAACTAAAGAATGAGAGGCCTATCGAAATACAAGAGGCATTTCGCACTCCAAACAGATATGACCAAAATAGAAAATCGCCACGGCAAATAATAGTCAAAACACTCCACATTCAAGACAAAGAAAAGGTGCTGAGAGCTTCAAGAGAAAAAAAGCAACTCACTTTTAAAGGTAAACCTAGTAGAATAACAAATGACTACTCAATGGAAACAGTAAAAGCAAGAAGAGCTTGGAGAGACATACTTCAAGTATTAAATGAGCTATACCCAGCAAAACTATCTGTCATGATTGAGGGAGAAAGAAAAGTTTTCCAGCACAAAGACAACTTGAAGGGATACATGTCTACCAAACCAGGCCTTCAAAAAATCCTAGAACTGATACTCAAGCTTGAAGAAAAGAACAAGCATATCCAGGAGGACAGAAGGGAAGTATAATACCAACAAAACATAAATATCAAACAACATGCTTACAAAATCTACTAAACATAAAAAAAGTCCAGAATTAAAAATAATTTCTCCATTATACCATTAAATGTCAATGGTATTAACTCACCGATTAAGCGACAGAGATTACAAACTTGGATTAAAAACCACAATCCAACTTCAGGAAACTCATCTCACCACAAAAGATAGGCACATCCTAAGAATGAAAGGCTGGTCCAAAATCTTGCAAGCTAATGGAACCAGGAAACAGGCAGGGGTAGCAATTCTGCTTTCAGACAAAGTGGACTTCAAACCAAAGAAAATCATAAGAGACACAGATGGATACTATATTTTAATCACAGGTACAATTCACCAGGAAGACTTCACAATACTGAACATTTATGCACCCAATACGGGCCCCTCCACATTCATTAAGAAAACCCTACAGCGTCTAAAACAAGAAATCAACCCCCAAACGATAATTCTTGGGGACTTCAACACCGCCCTCTCAACATGGGATAGATCAACAGGTCAAAAGCTTAACAGGGACACTTTGAAACTTAATCAAACCCTTAAAGAAATGGACCTTACAGATCTCTATCGAACTTTTCACTCACGCACAAAAGAATACACATTTTTCTCAGCAGCACACGGAACTTTCTCCAAAATAAATCACATATTGGGCCACAAAACGAATCTACAAATGTACAAAAAAGTTGAAATTCTAAACTGTGCCCTATCAGACCACCACGGCCTAAAGCTGGACATCCACAAAACAACAAACAAGAGAAAATACACTAACTCCTGGAAACATAACAATATGATGCTGCATGAGAACTGGATTCAGGAAGAAATTAAAAAGGAAATTCAAGATTTCCTGAAAGTGAACGATAATGAAAATACAACTTACCAAAATCTCTGGGACACAATGAAAGCTGTCCTAAGAGGTAAGTTCATAGCTCTTAATGCCTACATCAAAAAAATGGAAACATCAGAAATAAACAACTTAATGATGCAGCTTAAGGCTTTAGAGAATCTTGAGCAATCTGATCCCAAAAGCAGTAGAAGAGAGGAGATTAGCAAAATAAGGAGAGAAATATCTGAAATCGAGACTAAGAAAACGATAGAAAAAATCAACCAGTCAAAAAGATGGTTCATTGAAAAAATCAATAAGATAGATACACCCCTAGATAAATTAACCAAAAGCAAGAGAGAGAAAACCCAAATTAACAAAATAAGAAATGAACATGGAGTAATCACTACTGATACCCAAGAAATCCAGAGAATTATAACATCATATTTCAAAAAATTATACTCAGTGAAGTTTGACAACACACAAGAGATGGATGAATTTCTAAGTAAAGACATCTTACATAAATTGGATCAAGAAGTTGTGAATTACTTAAATGGCCCTATAACATATAAGGAAATTGAAGAAGTAATCTCGAATCTTCCCACCAAAAAATGTCCTGGACCAGATGGATTCAGCACAGAATTCTACCAGACATTTAAGGAGTCAATAACACCAATACTCCTTAAACTGTTCCATCAAATAGTAAAGGAAGGAACACTACCAAATTCCTTCTATGAAGCTAATATCATCTTAATCCCAAAACCTAATAAAGATTCACTTAAAAAAGAAAACTATAGGCCGATCTCTGATGAACACAGACGCAAAGATTCTCAACAAAGTCTTAGCAAATCGGATTCAAAAACATATCAAAAAGATCATTCACAGGGACCAAGTAGGCTTCATCCCCGGCACACAAGGTTGGTTCAACATAGGAAAATCACTAAATGTAATTCATCATGTAAACCAGTCCAAAGTCCAAGACCAAATGATACTCTCGATAGACGCAGAAAAAGCCTTTGACAAGATCCAACAGCCTTTTATGATCAAAACGCTAGAGACAGTAGGAATGGAAGGAACCTTTATCAATATAATAAAAGCTGTATACAACAAGCCCACAGCAAGGATTATGCTCAATGGGGAACAATTGGAAGCAGTCCCACTTCGATCAGGAAATAGACATGGCTGTCCACTCTCACCACTTCTATTCAATTTTTGTACTTGAAGTCTTAGCTGAAGCCATAAGATAAGAAAGGGACATAAAAGGGATTCAAATCGGCAAGGAAGAAGTCAAGCTATCCTTATTTGCAGATGACATGATCTTAGACCTGAGTGATCCCAAAAACTCCACCAGGAAGCTCGTGGAACTAATTGAGAAGTTCAGCAGGGTGGCAGGATACAAAATAAATGTGCAAAAATCAGAGGCCTTCCTATATGCTCAGAATGAAAGAAGGGAAAAAGCCCTGAGAGAAACAATCCCATTTACTATAGCCCCTAAAAAAATAAAATACCTTGGTATAAACCTAACCAAGGAGGTAAAAGACCTTTACAATGAAACCTTTAAAACCCTAAAGAAAGAAATTGCTGAAGACATCAGAAGGTGGAAAGACCTCCCATGCTCCTGGATTGGCAGAACCAACATTGTAAAAATGACCATCCTACCAAATGTAATATACAAATTCAATGCTATACCAATTAAAATCCCAAAGCAATTCTTTAAAGAAGTTGACCAAATAATCCCAAAATTCATATGGAGGCACAAAAGAGCTAGGATAGCAAAAACAATCCTGAGTAACAAAAACACTGCTGAAGGTATTACCATACCGAACCTTTGTCTATACTACAAATCCATAGTTATAAAAACAGCCTGGTACTGGCTCCAAAATAGACAGACAGATCAATGGATAAGGGTTGAAGACGGAGATATAAGCCCACAAAAATACAGCCATTTGATCTTTGACAAAGGGGCCCAAAGAATCCAATGGAAAAAGAACAGCATCTTCAACAAATGGTGCTGGCAAAACTGGATCTCCACATGCAGAAGATTAAAGCTGGACCCATACTTGTCACCATGTACAAGACTTAATTTCAAATGGCTCAAGGACCTTGATATCAGGCCAGAGAGTATAAAAATCATAACTGAACGGATAGGGAACTCCCTTGAGCTGATTGGGCTAGGCCAACATTTCCTAAACAGACATCCAATGGCACAGTCACTGCTACCAACTCTCAACAGTTGGGATCTTGTGAAATTAAAGAGCTTCTGTTCAGATAAAGAGATTGTAACACAAGCTCAAAGGCAACCCACAGAATGGGAGAAAATCTTTACTAACCACATATCTGATAGAGCTCTACTGACCAGAGTGCACAAAGAACTTAGAAAATTAAACACCAAGGAAACCAATGGCCCAATTAAAAAATGGGCCATGGATCTTAAAAGAAATTTTACCAGGGATGAAATTAAAATGTCTAACAAATATCTTAAAAAATGCTCCACTTCTTTAGCCATCAGGGAAATGCAAATCAAAACTTCCCTGAGATATCATCTCACCCCGGTCAGGATGGCAAAAATCCACAATACAAACAACAACAAATGCTGGAGAGGATGTGGAGAGAGGGGAACTCTGCTGCATTGCTGGTGGGAATGCAGGCTCATACAGCTATTCTGGTGAGCCGTCTGGAGATTCTTAAAGAAATTAAAGATTGCAATGCCATATGACCCTGCTATTCCACTTTTGGGAATAACCCCCCAAGCAGCAGAGGTTCGCCTTGATAGCACAAGCACGACCATGTTCATAGCAGCACTGTTAACAATAGCAAAGTCATGGAATCAACCTAAATGTCCAACAGTTGACAAGTGGATAAGGAAACTGTGGTACATCTATACAATGGAGTACTACTCAGCCATCAAAAATGATGAATTACTGGAATTTTCCAGGAAATGGATGTCATTAGAAACAATTATATTAAGTGAAGTATCCCAAACCCAGAAAGTTATGTGCCGTATGTACTCCCTAATAGGTGGCTCCTAGTACCAAACTCACCCAGCCCACATTGGGATACTCAAGTGTAAACCTATGTAATACGGTAATTGCAAGGATTGTGAACAGGAGGGATGGGGTTGGAGTGCTACACCACACACAAGGAGAGAGGTGACAATGTTACAGCAGAGAAAATCGACCTCCGGGAATGCAAGTAAGTAATGTGACACCTGGTTAAGTTCACAGACGTTCGTTCCTGATCATGTACAACTGAGGGGGTATGATCTCACCAGAAGAGGAGGGCATATAGTCTGGCAGATGAAAAGTGATCATTTTGCAAATGGGTGACTGACCCCTCCCTCACCAAGGTTTCCTGCTTTTATTACATCTAACCTTGAATGTGCTATTATAACAAGACTCCAGTTTAACAGTTTTTTGTCTCTCACCAGGGGGTGACATACAGTGCCCATCACGATGGAGTGAAGGGCATTGTAGGAGCAGCAAAACTGCAAAAGAACATCAACACACCACAATCCAGAACTTCAGAGACTCTATATCATCCACATAGAACTAAGCCAGCCTAATCTCCCCCCATCCTGAACCTTAGGGACATTTGCAGAAGAGGGGGCAGTAAGATTGTAAGAGCAAAAGGATGTGGGGAGCAATGATTTGAAGAGTCTCCACACTAGTTAGGGCTGAAGCAATCATAATAGGACTTTGCATATCCTTCGCCATGTCCATCACGCTATTGACCTCACAAAGTCTAACATCGGCTAAAGGCACCAAGATCCTTGGAGGCAAGGGATTGACAGCCACAGTAGTGTTCCTATGCTTAAGGGGAACATGGGAAAGGGTTCAGGGAAATGCCACTGGGTCCTTGTACGTCATCGGAAAGGAGGACCAAGAGGAGAGTTAGGCATACACCATAAAAGACTCTCTGGGAATTGGGGGGGAGGCACTGGGAGATGGGGAGGGAGGGAGGGGGAGCAGGGGGTTCGGGGGGAGGAGGAGGGGGAGGGAACTGGTCTACCTATTAAGTTTGTATGAGCGGAAATAATAATAAAAAATGTAAAAAAAATTTGAGATTCCTTTGGATATTGAAAAATACTGAAAATTTTATCCCATTTCAAAATGTGAAACAACCTAAGTCTCATGTATTCTTTACACAAATACACTGAATATATTTTCCTACAGTATTTTACTATACATTCATTTGGATTAAGGCCAATCATAAGAAGTCAGTTGTGAAATTTTGTAGCTGGTGTTGACAAAGTGTCTTATACTTTCTATCATTCCAGATTTTAGATTTTCATAGAAATAATCATGCTGTATTTAGATTGCATCAGTTTGGGAGTTAGCATATTCATTCTGCCTTTTTACATGTCTTCTCTTTTTTGAAAATTCCTTCCCTGTTCATGCTGAAATTTTTATTTATTTTTATTTACTTATTTATTTACTTTGTGTGTGTGAGTGTGTGTGTGTGTGTGTGCGTGTGCATGTGCATGTGCGTGTGTGTGTGTGTGTGAGTGTGTGTGTGTGTGTGTGTGTATGTGTGTGTGTGTGTGTGTGTGTGTGCATAAGAGGGCATTATATGTCCTTGTGGTAGACCAAGGGTGGTGACTTTCGGAAATATCCTGCATTGCTTCTACCTCCTTCTTGCTTCACTTTGGGATTTCCCAAGCTATGCCCACCAGGGCCAGAAGTGCAGACTACCAATATTTTTGACTGGCATTTTTACATGGGACCTGGGATCTGAATTCAGAACCTTCTACTTTCAAAGCAGAGTATTAACCTTTGAGCCATCTCTCCAGCCCTCAGTCTTTTTTATATAGCTATCTAGATATTCATTGGTCAGAGATTCAATTAAATTTCCATTTTCTCCTCTGCTTCTTTACATTTCATTTTGGAGATTTCTCTTTGAGTGACATGGCATTGACTCATAAGTGATCTTTCTTGATATCTGAACTCTTCATTAAAGGATGCAATTACATAAAACTTTGTAAGGATTTTGTATAACTAACGTATTTCTTAACTGGCTAAGAACTCTAAAAACTTTTTGGGTAGCTTTTTCATCTTATGTGAATACATTTCTTCTCTTCAATGAAACTAAATAATACTGAATTGAAATAGATACAGACTGAAAATAATTGAATAATTGGATCATATATTTTAGATGTATTTGGGGATGAACTGGCTCAACAGATAATGATCCCTCCTTGAAAATCTGATAATTTGAGTTTGATCCTCAAAATCTATTGGTGATGAAAACTGACTTTTGAAAGTTTTTTTGACTACAGCATATTTCTCCCTCTCTCTCTCTCTCTCAGGTAAATAAAGGTAACAATTAACTCAAATTTTGCATGTTCCATCTGCTATTCTATATTATTCAATAAATTGAACAAACATGCCATTTAAATAATATTAGAATACCCAACTAGAAATTCTTGATTTATTGAGATTTATAATTTATATTTCTCAATTCACTTGGATTTTTCATTATAGTTGGTAAAACTTTAATCATATACTTTTGTATGAAATATTTAACCAGAGAACATTCAAAAGATTTGTTGCTTAAATGATCTTTAGGAAAGCGATCCAACTGGAAACATTGAACTTAACATTCCAGAATGAAATGAAAAGTTTTAGCTTGTGTTTTTCTCACATAAAGAAATACGAAGTTAAAACAAAACATTTATATTCTTCACTTTTGGAAATATGAATTTGTACAATATTGTATTGGAAATATGAATTTGTGCAATATTGTAATCCCTAATTGAACCAGTGTTGACAGAAGCCAAATCATTTTATGCAGCAAAAGACAGAGTATTAGAATACTAAAAGTGTGTGTGTGTGTGTGTGTGTATAAGAAGGCATTATATGTCCTTGTGGCAGCCCAAGAGTGGTGACTTTCGGAATTATCCTAGATTGCTTCTACCTTCTTCTTGCTTCACTATGGAATTTCCCAAGCTCTTCCCACCAGGGCCAGAAGTGCAGGCTACCAATATTTCTGACTGGCATTTTTACATGGGATCTTACGTGGGACCAGATTTATAATTTATATTTCTCAATTCATTTGGATTTTTCATTATAGTTGGTAAAACTTTAATCATATCTTTTTGTATGAAATATATTCTCTTTTACAAATTACTAATAATTATGATATTTTTCAGTTAAGATATGCATGTAAAGCAAAATAATGCCTCTCTGTAAACTCTCTAGCATATTTTTACAAATTACTGCACAGGGATTTTGCTGAGTAAAATTGATTAATATTATTATGAGTCACACGGTTAAATCCCTATGCATTGCTCTGTAAAGTACTTCACTGCATATAATTGGGAATGATTTTCTTAAATCGACTTCTTTCCTAGAAGACTGCTGCTAATGACAGCAATACCCATGATTTCCAGCATATTATCAATGCTCTTTTCTGAACAGCAGCTTCTGGACAGACAAGAGCCTATTCCTTTTCTAAAATATTTTGACTTTGGATGATACTTCTGTTTCAATCTTATCTATTTTTCTTTGGTCTATGTAAGTAACAGTGCTACATAATGAACTCATCTTTCCATCCTTGCTAATGTAAATTTATTAGGAAAGCTACATTGCTAGAAGAGTATTGGACAGTCTGTCTTAAAGAGAGACAGAAACAAAAAGAAATTCATGCCCAGTCTCTCCCCCATGATTTAGCAAGATGCTGCTGCTTTGGATAAAACCTGCCTGGGTAAGGAGTAAAGGGTTTATGATTGCATTCTCATTTCTCTCCTATCATCTCCTGTCTCTTTGCCTATGTTTTGCTTTCCAATGTTTTTGGTTTGTTCGATGTTATTTTTGTTTTGTTCCATCTTGTTTTTTTCTTCATATTTTTATGTTAAAGTACTTGAAAATGGATGAATGCTGACTTTGTATTACAACATTTTGAAGTAGGAAGAAAGGAGAACATTACTACTTGATAACTGTGATAGTTAGATTCTGATGTCAACTTAAGATTTGCAGGTTGTTTGGGGCATAATTGTGAAGAATGGATGTTTGGAGCAGATCCTTGGACAAGCCTTCAGGTGATTGCTTAATTGATGTGGCATACCCAGCCCATAGTGGGTTGTGCTTTCTAGTGGTGGGCCAATTATAAGGAAGCGCAAGGAGGAGGGACTTACTCTTCCCTCATCAGGTGTTAACTTGCTGCTGAGTAATTGCTGGTGCCTTGTTGACTTCCTTGCTGCTGCCACTGCTTCCTTTGTCTTTAGTGACATCAGATCCCCACCCTTTCGACCTTGCCACTGTTCTCACTGCCTTTGGAGGCTGGTCTCATGGGCTTTGTCTCTGTTTATCACTGATGTCAGAGCCCAGTGTTTTTGGCCTGTATGCCCTCTGATATTGGAGCCCAGCATTTTCTACACTCCAGCATGATTGAATCTAGAAACTTTTTCAGAATCTTTCTGCTTTGTGAAATATTTGCCTTGGAAACAAAACAGCTATAGGTAACTACTTCAAAGGACACAGGACACTTTTTATTTTGATTATATTCTGTTGAATCTCTTTTTCCAAAGAACTCTAATACAATGGCTATTATTACCAATTTTTTCTCTATGAAAAATTCAATAGTTGAAGTATAGATGCAAAAAAATCATGCTTAAATAGGATTTTTTTTATTTTTTATTATTTATTCAATTGTGTGTGTGTGTGTGTGTGTGTGTGTGTGTGTGTGTGTGTGTGTGTGTAGAACCATGGGCGAATTCGGGAACCACCATGAACCGCCTCCACCTCCTCCTTTACTCTGTCCCAGGATTCACAGGCTCTGCCCTACCAGGACCAGAAACGCAGGCCGCCCCTGCTTCCATCTTGCGTCTATACATGGGGTCTAAGATCCGAACTCGGGACCTTCCACCTGCAAGGCAGAGACTTAACCCCTGAGCTACCTCTCCAGCCCCGCTTAAATAGGATTTAAGAATGCCCAGTTGAAAAGTTTAATTCTAATGTTATCTAAAATTTAATTTCCTAAAAGATTAATATTTTTCAGTATAGTTTGTAAAATGCAGCCTTTTATTTTAAATGTTTGATAAATAATACCTGTAGGGTACAAGAAAGGTGAAATGAGGTCATAATAGCATATGACAGTTCTTTGTAAGCTAAAGTTCTTTGTAGGAGAGGAAATAATATCAAAGTTATTTCTCTGAAATGAGAGGATACAAGAAATTAGCTATTTGCAGGTGAGAGAGAGAGAGACAGAGAGAAAAGCACTCAAGAAGAAATGAATAAAAAATAATAATCTTACATTTCCTAGCATCCAGAAACATAGGAAAACAAATATTTGGAGCTACTCAGTCTATGTCTTTTATTATTAGAGTTCAAATACAGTAGTGCAATGATAGCACAGGGCTACATAATTACTCTACATAGTTTCTGTTAAAATCATGATGAAATAATTTAAGGTAATAAGGGGGTTATTCTTATGATTATCTGAATACCATTGCTAGTCCAGCTTGGTAAGATTGTCCACACGAACAGCAAGGACCTGGATAGTCACATGGCAGCTGAGAAACAGACAATCCTTACTTGCCAGCATGTCTGGCCAAGTATACAGAAGGAAGTCAATTTTTTTCAAACAGTTCCTTCCATTTTATTCATCTACCCGAGACTAGTCCCACCATGGACTGGGCCTTCCCCATCAACTAGACAACTTCCTGCAGGTTTGCTTTAGGATTAACTCAACCACTAATTTCCCACAAATGTGCCCAGAACTTGAACCCTCAGTTGTCAAATTGATACCTTTAATCTGTGACAGAGACATGTACTAAGTTAACTTGACCTTAGTCTTTCCATTTGGAATACAAGCAGCTTATGAATAAGCCTATCCACATTTCTAGAGAAATAACAGTACAAGCATGAGGATTAGAGTTTGTATTCTCAACATGCACATTAAAACTGGGCATGAGAGCGCGAAGTGTAATCTCAGCACTAGGAGATGGAAACGTGAGGATTGTGAAGATCCTGTAGATTTGTTAAATATACTCCACTGTTACCTTTTAAATGAAAAGCGAAAGTAGAAATCTTCTGATTTATAAATACATCATGTTTTGAACATTATACCACTGTCATCCCAGAAACTGGAAGAAAAGAGAGGTCTACTAACATTTCTACTAGGTGCTTTAGCACAAAAATAAGACTTCATATTTCTCTTTATATGAAAAATAAAAATAAGTTAAATATGTTTCACAATAACTCTTGTTGATTCTTAGAAACAATTCTCCTCAAGTATCTAAACATTCCTGGACACTGTTCTCACTTTGCAAAGCAAGTGAGATATTTTTGGCATCCTTCCAAATTTTATTATTTTGTTTTATGTTTATTAGGAAAATACTAGGTGAATTACTTATTCAAATTGAAGGATTAGTGGATGCTGATTTCTCTAAATATCACTTTATTCTTAATTATTGAGTTGATATTTCAAAAAGAGAATTTGTAACCTTAATTTAAGGATGGATTTATATAAAATTTTCAAATAATTTCTCAGGGGAAAAGATATATATTTGATAAAGATTTCTAGAAAAATAAAAAGTTCCTTGATTATTGTTCATTGATAGTTTACCATGTATAAAATTAAAAACTTAATACTAATGCATGATTTGGATGTTAAACAGCAACAAAAGAAATTTAAATATGTTCCAAAATTAAAAGAAAGTTTCAATTGACTCTTGTGTGGATACCTATCAACATGGGCTATTTCAGGTACCCAACATTTCACACATGTGCACACACACACACACACACAGATATACATAATAAAATTATTAAAAAAAATAAAACCAGGGGCTGGAGAGGTGGCTCAGGGATTAAGCCTCTGCCTTGCAAGTGGAAGGTCCCGAGTTCAGACCTAGACCCCACGTATAGCCACCATGCGGAAGCAGGGGCGGCCTGCATTTCTGGTCCTGGTAGGGTGGGGCCTGTGAATCCCTAGGCAGAGTAAACAAGGAGGAGGTGGAGATGGTCCATGCTGGTTCCCAAATTCGCCTGTGGTTCTACACACACACACACACACACACACACACACACACACACACACAATTGAATAAATAATAATAATAAAAATAAAATAAAATCAACTAAAAATTCATACAAATTACATAGAAATTTCCCATATTCTTTGTAGATGAAAAATAACTCTTACCTCAAGTGAGGATAGGAGTTTGTTTATTCTGGAGTTAACTATGAAGGCCTATGGCATGGGAACAAAGATTTTGGTTGCTCCAAATTTCATGTGTTCTGTGATAGCAATTTTTCAGGATTTTATAACCACAGAATATAGAAAAGCATGAATCATAACACTTTCAAAACGCATTTGTGAAAATAACAGATCGACAGCTTCCAGAAAAGTCAGAAGATTTATACTATATGTCATAGATGCTATCTTATTAGCATTCTTAGGCTTTTGTATATTGGAAATCAGAAGTCTGGTTGTACCTTCCCAAAGATTTGCCCTATGTTCACAGTGATGCTAGGTTATGTACAGAGGTAGGTAATAAATGACTATTAAGGGAGCTAAAGGGGGCTGGAGAGGTGGCTCAGGGGTTAAGCCGCTGCCTTGTGAGTGGAAGGTCCTGAGTTCGGATCCTAGATCCCATGTATAGACACCGAGTGGAAGCAGGGGCAGCCTGCGTTTC
This sequence comes from Typhlomys cinereus, assembly GCA_023101885.1. Lineage (NCBI taxonomy): Eukaryota > Metazoa > Chordata > Mammalia > Rodentia > Platacanthomyidae > Typhlomys > Typhlomys cinereus. The sequence continues at coordinate 1,046,353 of JALPQD010000068.1, read as the reverse complement.
TGGTCCTGGTACTGCGGAGCCTGTGAATCCCGGGGCAGAGTAAACAAGGAGGAGGTGGAGGTGGAGGTGGAGGTGGAGGTGGAGGTGGAGGTGGAGGTGGAGGTGGAGGTGGAGGTGGAGGTGGAGGTGGAGGTGGAGGTGGAGGTGGAGGTGGAGGTGGAGGTGGAGGTGGAGGTGGAGGTGGAGGTGGAGGCAGTCCATGGTGGTTCCTGAATTTGCCCATGGTTCTACACACACCTGCACACACACGCACAATTGAATAAAAATTTTAAAAAAAGGGAGCTAAAGATGGTCCAAGACAATTTTGCTCTGAACTTGGAAAATTCCAATAGCACCACATAAGCTAGCCTTATAGGTACAGCTTACTTACTAGGAAATTATATCGATACATTTATTATTTAATTTTTCATTTATCTATATATTATATTCATATGAATATGCATTTTATATTTAAATGTGAGTTGTCCACCACAGCTAGTGCTAGTGTTTGGGAAATTATGACATCATTAAAGAGCAGATTGCTTGAAGTAAAAGGCACTTCATAGCAGACAAGCCTTGAGGTTCAATAAACCAGGACTGTGTCCTCTTGTTTTCTTATTCTCTTTCACCTAAAGGTGGAAGCAGTATCCTGAGTATGTTACAGCCATGACATCTGCTATGTGATAGCTGCTATATATCGACTACATCCATCCACTCTAGAAAAGTAAGCCAAATAAATAGCCCTTTCTACCTTAAGTAGGTTGTATCAGAATACTGTCTTAGAGCAAAGAAGGAGTAACTATAACCTTCTGTATTTTTCTATATTTTTAATTTTTTTGTCTTCCACATTTTATTTTTTCCTAATCATACAAGCTCAATAGGTATCCCCGTCCTTGCCCTCCATCCTCGCCCTCCTCTCTTCCACTCCCCTGTCATCCCCCACTGCACTCTCCCCCCTTCGCCTTTCTTTTACCTCCTCCTTTCCCCCCTCTCCTGGTGCTTCCCCCTTCCTCCTTTCTATCACCTAAAGCATCCTTTTGTGTGGAATATCTTACATATCATTGGTACTGCCCATCTTTAGGCTCTTACAATCTTGCTGCCCCCTCTTCCACAAGGTTCCCTGAGCTTTAGGATGGGAAGAGATTTGGCTGGTCTGGTTCCAGGTCAATAATGTAGGGTCTTTGGCATTCTGAATTATGGTTTGTTGTTGTTTTCAGTTTTGCTTTTCCTACACTGCCCTTGGCTGCATCCCAAATGGTATCAAAAGCCACTTCCTAATCAAAGATAAAAGACTTTATAAAGGAAGATCTTAATATAAGAGGAGATCCAAAGTTAGATGGAAGAACAGGAATAGAACACAGCAGTGGGGGTGGTCACTGCCAATCCCTATACCCTCCCTGATTGGTGAGATCAAACTTGTTCAGTCCCAAGTGACCAGGAAGGGAAGTGAGATTGAGCTGCACCATATGTCATGCTACTTACATGCAACACTTGAACATGGCCTATTTTGTCTACTGAAGTGTGATCCCTTACCTCCTTTTTTTGAGGGCCTACTTCCCCTTCCTTCCTGTTTATAATTCTTTCCTATTACAGTAGGTATTACAGAGATTTACCTTTGAATATGGCATTAAGTGTGTTTGGAACTAGGATACACTTATCAGGGAGTATATACAGTGTCTAACTTTCTGTGTTTGTGATACTTCATTCAATATAATCTTTTCTAATTCCATCCATTTCCCAGAAAATTTCATTAATTCATTTTTTGATGGCTGCATAGTATTCCATTATATAAATGTAGCACATTTTCATTATCTACTCATCAACTGTTAGGCATTTGGATTGATTCCATGACTTTGCTATTGTAAATAAGACTGTGATGAACATGGTTCTGCTTGTGTCAAGAATTTTTGCATTATGGGGGATTATTCCCAGTACTGGTATAGCAGGATGTCATAGTTAGGCATAGGTGTCAACTTGTCAGTTGATGTTTTGAGCTCTGGGCACATTTGTGGAGAATTAGTAGTTGGGTTAAGCCCAGAGCAAGCCAGCAGGAGATTAGTCTCTTAGGGAAGGGCCAGGTGGGTGGGATTGGGCTGAAGGATAAAATATGGAGAAATGGTTGAAAAAGTCAGCATCCTTGTGTACATTTGGCCAGATATGCTCGTCTGGCAAGTAAGGATCATCCCTCTTTCAGGCATTATGTATAGATGGTGTGGCCAGTTCCCTTAGCCCTGGTGTTGATGCATGCTCTCCCATCAAGCTGGACAGGAGATTGTAACTGGATTATCATAAGAAAATAACCCCCTAAAATTAAGCTGTTTGATGTTGATTTGTCAGCAACCATGCAGGTGAACTGCAACAGAATTTGGAAATCCGACTATGTGCATTTTGTGGCTTTTGAGCGGTTTTGCTGGACAAAATTTGAAAAGTTCGAAGATTTTTACTTTGTGCATTGTAAACACCATACTGTAGAATTTAATGGGCCATTTGGATAATAAATATGTTGAGAGTGTTATGAATTGTTTGGGCTCAGGTTGTGATGAATGGAACAAGTACTTTGTTAATGTTGAATTTAAAGATTATGGACTGGTTTGCTTGATAGAGGAGAGCTGTGTTGGCAGCCTTGAGTATTTGGAAAGGGCAGGCAGCTGAATAGCTGCCATTTTTGAATAAATGAGCATCAATGAAGGAAAACCTAGTGACTTGCACTGAGATGGTGGAAAACATGAATACCACCATATAACAAGTTTGTGGTTTGAAAACCTAGATTCTTTTGGGGCCAGAAGCCTAAGTTAAAGACTTTTCTTGCCCTACAGAAGTTTGGCTATCTAGAAAGAGGCTTTTCCACGGTCGGCACACAAATCTTGGTACAGCTATGACTCCAATGGACCAAACATGTTTCAGCTCTGATTCGCAACCTGTCAAGTGTGTACAGGTTTTGGTGTAAGATTACAGGGTTCATGGAGAGCAAAAAAAGTTTGGCATCAAGTGGCAGGCTTAGAGTTCTCGAAAGGGAAGGTGAAGCTTAAAGTTTCTGAGGCGAACCCAGAATGTTGTTGGAGATGCCAGAATCATGGTATATATGCTGAGGTTGGCTATGAATCGAGATTCAGCCTGGTTCAGAGGAACTCTGCTTCTACAACTTGGAGCTATAAACAGGGACTGGGAATGCCTACAATCTTTGAGCTACCATGACTACATGATGAAAAACAGAAAATGGACATTGAAGTAAATGATGCAGTATTTGATTTCCTGAACTTTGATTTTTCTAATGTTTTCTCATTCTTCACTAACCTTCTGTTTTAACCTTTTAAAGTATTTAACTTATTCTGATTTAATACATTTTTAAGGTTAAGGAACTTTGAACTTTTAGAATGTTGGAATGGAAATTTTAAAGAGAGAACATTATAAATTTGTCTATGAAATGTATTTATATTTTAAGATAAATTTAACACCTGTGGGAACAAGAATTGAAGGCTACAGTTTAAAAGTGATATGTCTTTGTGTCAAATTGACAAGGGTTGGAGAGTCGACTGTACTTAGCACAGGTGTCAACTTGACAGTTGAGGGTTTGAGCTCTGGGCACATCTGTGGAGAATTGGTGGTTGGAATAAGCCCAGAGCAAACCTTCAGGAGATTGTCTGGCTGTTGGGGAAGGCTGAGGTGGGTGGGATTGGGCCCAGGAATAAAATATGGAGAGATGGTTGAGAGAGTCAGCATCCTTCTATACACTTGGCCAGACATGCTGGTCTGGCAAGTGAGGATCATCCCTTTCTCAGGCATTATATAGAGATTGTATGGCCAGTTGCCCTGGCCCTGCTGTTGGTGAATGCTCTTCCTTTCAAGCTGGACTGCAAACTAACTGGATTATAATAAGAAAATAAACCCCTTGTTTCCTTATGCCATTTGATGGTGATTTGTCAGCAAACATGCAGGTGAACTGCAACACAGTCATATTTCATTTCAATCTGTAACTTTTTTAGAAATCACCATACTGATTGGCAGAGTGGTTGTATAAACCTTCATTCCCACCAGCAATGTCTGAGAGTTTCCTTCTGTCTACATCCACTCCAGCATATGGTGGTGTTTGTATTGTGCATTTAGTCATCCTGACCGGGATGAAATGATATCTCAGGGTAAATTTGATTTGCATTTCCCTGATGTCTAGTGATATGGAGAATTTTTTAAAGATACTTGTTAAACATTTTGATTTCGCCCCTGGAAAAGTTTTTTCTGAGTTCCAAGGCCCATATTTTTAATTAGACTATTTATCTCATTGGTGTTTAGTTTTGTAAGTTCAGACATGGGGTTAGTGAAGGGTTTCTCCCATTCTACGGGTTGCCTTTTTGCTCAATTTATAATCTGTATCTAAACAGAAACTCTAATTTCATAAGATCCCATTTATTGAGTGTTGGTTCTAATGATGGTGCTACTGGATTTTTCTTTAAAAACTGTTGGCCTAGCCCAATCAGCTTGAGAGCATTCCCTACCCTTTCAACTGGGGTTTTTATAGTCTCTGGCTTAACATTAAAGTCCTTGATCAATTTAGAATTAATTTTCGTGCATGGTGATAGTACGAGTCAAGTTTTAATCTTCTACATGTGGATATCCATTTTTGTCAGCACAAACTGTTGAAGATGCTGTTCTTTTTCCATTGAATTTTTTGGGCCATTTTGTCAAAGATCAAATGGCTATAATTGTGTGGACTTATATCTGGGTCTTCAACCCTTATCCATTGATCTTTGTGTGTATTTTGGGGCCAGTACCAGGATGTTTTTATTACTATGGATTTGTAGTATAGACTAAGGTTTGGTATGGTGATACCTCCAGCAGTGTTTTTGTTACTTGGGATTGTTTTTGCTATCCTGGGCCTTTTGTGCTTCTATATGAATTTTGAGATTGTTTGGTCAATTTCTTTAAATAATTGCTTTGGGATTTTGATTGGTATAGGTTTGAATCTGTATATTGCTTTTGGTAGGATAGTCATTTTTCTGATGTTGAGTCTTCCAATCCATGAGGTCTTTCCACCGTCTGGTGTTTTCTGAATAAATGTGGAAAGAGTGAACATCCCTTTCTAGTTCCTGATTGAAATCAGAATGCTTCAAGTTTTTCCCCATTTAGTATAATCCTTTTTGTTTGCTTGTTGTATACAGCTTTTATTATGTTGATATAGGTTCCTTCCATTCCAACTATATCTAGGGTTTTTATCATAAAAGGATGTTGAATATTGTGAAAAGCTTTTTCTGTATCCATCGAGAGTATCATGTAGTATTAGACTTTGGATTTGTTTATATGTTGGATTATATTTATTGATTTGCATATGTTGAAACAACTTTGTGTGCCTTAAATAAATTCCACTTGATCACAGTGAGTGATCTTTTTAATATGTTTTTTAATCAGATTTGCTAAGATTTCGTTGAGATTCTTTGTGTTTGTGTTCATCAAAGAGATTGGCCTACAATTTTCTTTTTCAAGTGTGTCTTCATCAGGTTTGGGATTAGTGTGATATTAGCTTCATAGAAAAAATATAGAAGTGTTCCTTCCTTCACTATTATATGGAATTGTTTAAGGAGTATTGGTGTTAGTTGTTCTTTGATGTAGAATTCTATGCTGAATCCATCTGGTCCAGGACAGTTTTTTGTGGGATGATCCTAAATTACTTCATCAATTTACTCTTTTGTTATAGTACTATTTAAATAATTCAAATTTTTCTGATTCAGTTTAGGCAAGTTGTACTTACTCGTAAATTCATCCATTTCTTTTGGATTATCAGATTTCATGGAATATAAGTTTTTGAACTATCCCCTCATAATTCTAATTTCTTGGGTTTCAATTTTGATAACTGCATTTTCATTTCTAATTTTGTTAATTTGGGTTTTCTGTCTCTTGATTTTGGTTAATTTAGCTAAGGGTGTATATATCTTATTGATTTTTCCAAAGAACCAAATTTTATTCTGGTTGATTCTTTGCATAGTTTTCCTTACCTCAATTTTAGATATTTCTCCCCTGATTTTACTGATCTCCTCTCTTCTAATGCTTTTGGGATTGGATTGCTCTTTTGTCTCCAAAGCTTTAACCTGCATTGTTAAGTTATTTATTTGTTACTTTTCAATTTTTTTGATACAGGCATTGAGAGATATAAATTTACCTCTTAGGACAGCTTTTATTATGTCCCAGAGATTTTGATGCATTGGATTTTCATTATCATTCACTTCTAGGAAATCTTGAATTTCCTTTTTGATTCCTTTCTGAACCCATTTCTCATTTAGCTTCATAGTGTTTAATTTCCAAGAGTTAATGTATTTTCTGCTATTTGTTACTTTGTGGATGTCAAGCTTTAGATCATGATGGTCTGATAGGGTACAAGCTATAATTTGAACTTTCTTTGAAAATGTGGAGATTCATTTTCTGACCCAATATGTGAACTATTTTGGAAATTCTGTGGGCTTCTAAGAAGAGTGTGTATTCCTTGGTGCTGGATAGAAGGTTTGGTAGAGATCTGTTAGGTCCATTTCAGTAAGGGTTTGATTTAGTTTCAATGTTTTTTTTTTTTTTTGAGTTTTTGGCCTGTTGATCTATTCTGTGTTGAGAGTACAGTATTGAAATCTCTGAGTATTATCATTTTGGGATTAATTTCTTGTTTTGGACTGGGTATCCACATGCAAAAAAATTTAAAACTGGATCCGTACTTGTCACCATGCCCAAAAATGAAATCCAAATGGATCAAGGACCTTAATATTAGGCCAGAGACTATAAAATTCCTATTTGAAAAGTTAGGGAATTCCCTCAAGCAGATAGGGTGAGGCCATCATTTCCTTAACAGAAATCCAATAGCACAGGTATTAGAAGCAACACTCAACAAATGGGATCTTATGAAATTAAAGCACTTCTGATCAGATAAAGAGATTGTATACTGAGCAAAAAGGCAACAAACAGAATGGAAGAAAATCTTCACTAGCCCCATATCTGATAGAGCTCTATTATCCAGAGTACATAAAGAACTTAAAAATCAGTCACCAAGGAGATAAATTGCCCAATTAGAAAATGGGCCTCGGAACTCTAAAGAATCTTTTTCATGGACAAAATCAAAATATTTAACAAATATCTTAAAAACTTCTTCACATCCCTAAACATCAAGGAAATGCAAATCAAAACTACCATGAGATATCATCTCACTCTAGGCAGGATAGAGAAAATCAATAATACAAACAACGCTGGATGCTGGAAAGGATGTTGAGAGAAGGGAACTTTCATACATTGCTGGTGGGAATGCAAGCTTATAAAACCACTCTGACGATTGGTATGGCAATTTCTGAAAAACTAAGGGTTGAAATGCCATATGACGCTGTTATATCACTACTGGAAATAAACCCCCATATTGCAGAAATTCACTACGGTGACACAAATACAACCATGTTCACCACAGTTCTATTTACAATAGCAAAGTTGTGGAATCAACCCAAAAGCCCAGCAGTTGATGAATGGATAATGAAAATGTAGTACATTTATACAATGGAATACTACTCAGCAATCAAAAAAATGAATTAATGAAGTATACCAGGAAATGGATGGAATTGAAAAAAAAATTGAATGAAGTATCCCAGACACTGAAAGTTACATCCTGTATGTACTCCTTAATAAGTGGATCATAGTTCCAAACTCACTTAATGCCATATTCAAAGGTAATTCTCTGTAATACCTACTGTAATCACAAAGGCTTATAAACAGGAGGGAAGGAGAAGTGGGACCTCAAAAGAAAGGAGATATGGGAATATACTTTAGCATTACATGTAAGTAGCAAGACTGGTACAGCTCATTTTCACTTCCCTTCCTGATCATTTGGGACTGACAGGTTTGATATCTCCAGTTGGGAAGGATACAGGGAGTGACAGATAGATAGTAACCAACTGGCAAATAGGAGACTAATCCCTAACACTGCTGTGTCCTACTTCTATTCTTTATGTACCTTTAAGTCTCCTCTTATATTAAGATCTTCCTTTAAAAAGTCGTTCATGTTTGGATAGGAGATGACCTTCAATACCATTTTTAATTCAGGTGAGGGCAGTGCAGGAAAAGCAAAACTGAAAACATCAAACCATAATTCAGAATGCCAAAGACCCTATATTATTCACCTAGAACCAGACCAGCCAAATCTCTTCCCATCATAAAGCTCAGGGAACCTTGGGGAAGAGGGGGTGGCAAGATCGTAAGAGCCTAAAGATGGGCAGCACCAATGACATGCAAAATACTCCACACAAGTTATGGCTGCAGCAGCCAGGATTGGACATTGCCTGACTGGCACAATGGCTGACGTCATCAACCCTCAAAAGTCTAACATTGATCACAGGAGAAACGGCTTCAGGAAGTAGGATCCTTAGAGGCAAGAGATTACAACATCATAATAGAGTTCCCATGCTAATGGGAGCTCAACAAGGGGCTCCTGGCTATGCAACTGAGTCCTGAAACCTCATTAGGGTGCAGGACTCAGAGGGACGTTTGGTGTCCACATAAAGGGATGCTTCATAGGATGGGAAGGAGGAATCAGGAGGCACTGAGAGAGGGAGAAGGGAGAAGGGGAGTGAAAGGAAGCAGGAAAGGGGTGATAGTGTAATGGGCGATGATGGGAGAAAGGAGGGGGAAGGGTAAGGAAGACCGTACTTATTGAGTTTGTATGATTAGGAAAAAATAAAATGTGGGAAAAATGCCTTCCCACCACTCACCTCACTGACATTTGGAAAAACAAAAAAAGAGAATTTTCTCAGTGTCCTTGTGTTAGGCATACTCTTGGTCACTTGGTTAGACTGCAATCTTTGTACAGATACCAATATTAAATGTGCTTCCTAAGATTCATGTTATTTTCATTGATTTTACTATCATCTGTTACAATGTTGTTTTTCAACATCTGTGCATTTGAATATTTTCTTTGATCCAATCTCTAAATTTTTATATTAGTTTTAGTTACATACACACACACACACACACACACACACACACACACACACGTAACGGTTATTCCTAACTGTTGCTGTGAGAGAACATCCAAAGCTAAACAACCTAAGGGAGAAAGGGAGATTTATTCAACTTACAGTTCCAGAAGGGAGAATCAGTCTTTCATGGTGGTGGCGACATGACTGGTAGCTGAAGATGGAGGCAGACTAAGTTGCTGCAGACATCTTTGGAGAGTCTCTCTTCTTCTTTTGAGTCTTTGTTCTATGATTCCTTTAATCTGGCCTGCTACTAGAAGGTTCCAATAAGATCTAGGGAGGTTCCAATCAGATCTAGGGCTGGTCTTTGTATTGTAAATTTTTTGAGCTGGATAATCTCTTCAGGTGATCTCAGCCGATCTTAGTTGATGCCAAGTGTGGTTAAGTTGACACCCAAGATTAACTGTCACACACTTTCTGTCTCTCTCTCTTTCACACACACACACATACACACAAACACACACACACACATAATACCTTACATAGGTCTTACATTGTATGCTATTAAAACAAATAAAGAAGAGATCTAACATTACATATAATCTAACTCCACTTCAGACTAAAGGCCAGCTGAATTTATTAGAGTTCAAAAAATCCAGCAGCTAACTCTGTAAATTCCTTAAAATATATGGCACCTTCACAAATTATAGAATACTTCAAGCTTAAAACATGACCTATAGCCAAGAGAAAATTTAGTCAGTAGAAATATACTCAGCAATGGTAGAAATAATAGAACTAAAAAATGAAACATCTTATATGTATTATTTTGCTCAAAACTTTTTATTCAGAATTGTAGGGGGAAATATGACTTTGATGAGGAGAGACAACAAGGATCCAAAAAGGCCAATAGAATTTCTCGCTGTGAAAATAGAATTTCAGAATCAATTAAAAATCCTGTATTGCATGAATTAAAGTAAGACAAAACATTGTAAAAAATCAATAAATCCTGCATATGCAACAATAGAAAAATTTAAAATGTGACATGTAATGAAAAAAGGAATAAAATTGCAAACCACTCAGCTTTTGGAAAACATAACATGATTTAGCTCAATTGCAAGTGGAAATCTAGGAGTAAATGTGAGAGAAAAAAAACACAAAGGAATATTCCATGCAAGTACCCCTAACTTGATGAAGTTGGAAACTCCTGTCTTACTAAATTTATATGTGGCCATGTAAAAATATATGGCCGAAGCTAATTAAGAGAGAAAATGCTCATTACTTCTTATAGATGCAAGGAGACACAGTACATTAAAGTAGAAAAGGCATGGTGACTGAATAACAGGAGCATTATTTAATTTGGTCATCTCAGGAGATAAGAAAAAGAGAAAAAACAAGAAATGTGACTGGTTATGAAAACTTCAGTGCTTGCACCCAGTGATGTACTTTCCCCAGCATGTGTTGACATCCTAAAGGTTCTACAAACTTCCCTAAAAGCACCACTATCTGTAACAATATGTGGCATTCTACATTCAAACCTCAGTAATCCACTACTGGTTCTCATAGGCTCCTGGCTGTTTTAGGATGCAAAATACATTCATTCCAACTTCAAAAGTTCACATAGTTTTTAAGTACCCACACTATTCAAGAGTCCAAGGTCCAAAATCCCTTCTATGTCTCAAGGAAATCTCTTAACTTTTAGCTGTTATGAAATTAAAATGCAAATTACATATTTCTAATATACAGTAACAAAGAGCAAATATTTCCATTTTATATGAGTGAATTGGTGAATACTAAGTACGGAATAGACAAAAACAAGTACAAAATGCATTAATGTCAATACCAATATCTTGGAACTCCATGTCAGGTATGTGGGACATTTAGTATAATCAACTCAGTTCAAAGGGATTAGGTAACCACGATTTTCCAGTTTGGCTACATGAAATACAGTTTCTTTCTTGAACTCACTCTACTCCCTGTATATACTCTTTTTTTGAATATGTCTGGTTTTATTCTCATGTTCAACATTTTGGTGTGTTCACTCCAACCTAGGATTTATCTTTATAGCATCATATACTAACTCTTACAGTCTTCTTGCTTTGACTTTGACCCTGTCACACACAGTGTAACATGAGCAGTTATCTAGAACTCTGTAGCAAGACTTCATGATCTCTCAGTTTTCCATCTTTCATGCCTGTAAAATCAGGACCACATGGATGATGCTTCTATGTTCTGCTTCCACCTTGAGGTGAAACATGATTTACCAGGACACTAGTTACAGTAAACTCCTTGTGCCAGCACTATGAAAACAAAACAAGACAAAACAACTCCTGGGACTGGAGAGATGACTCACAGATTAAGACTCCGTCCAAGCAGAAGTTCCTGAGTTCCCAAGTTCCACATAAAACTCCAGGTAGAAATGGCCAAGGCCTGCACTTCTGACCCTGGTGGGAAGAGCCTGGGAAATCCCAGAGCTAAGCAAAAAGGAAGTAGAAGCAATCCAGGATGGTTCCCAATGTCATTCCTGGTCCTCCACAGGACATATAGTACCCTTTAACACATGTGGACACCCCTCCACACACATTACAAACACACACACACACACTCACATACACGTAGACATGCACACAAGAAATAAATAAAACAATTCCCTAGGCAGTTGTTTAAAAACACAAAAAGTCTTTGCCATTTTGAATTTAGACTCTTTCATTTTTAAGGAATTTGCATTTTCATGACTTGAATTTTTTATGTTTCTTCCTTCATTTCAAAGTATCTTCTTTATTGTGTACATAAAGAGCAAAGAAATTTTCTTTAATGATACTAATCTCTTCAACTGTTACAACTAATTTGTTGTCTGTACTCTATTTGTCACAAATTTTAAGCTTTCCCACTCATCTTTCCTTACAAACATACATATTTTCTTATGTTTTAATTGTTCCTTTTTCATAATATATTCATAAGAATATTGATATATACCCATCCCACAGTTATGATATCTTGAAATTTACTGCACTAAAGACCTGAGTTTATTACTTTTTAATTCAGCCCCACACAAGTACTTACTATATAGATATAGTTAGATTATTTGTCAGACTATAACTTGAATGGCCTCTATCCATGTGTCTTGTTCCTTTCTAAAACTTCATAAGCTAGACCTCCACGGTCAGACTCTTACTTTGCCTTCTGCTTTTCGAAACATTTGCCAGAATAATTCCTTCAATTTCTTCTTACACCATTAGGTGGCGTTTTAGCTAAATATTCCAAACTGTTCCCCATTTCTCTCATAAACCAGTTCGCGCAGCCTAAAAAACACACGGTCACGTTTGCTAAGGCAACAACCTCACTTATTTTACTAATTTTATACGGTCATGTTTGCTAAGGCAACAACCTTGCTTATTTTACTAATTTTATGTCTTAATTACTTTACACATTGCTCCAACAAAATACCTGACTAAAGCAGCTTAAAGGAGAAGGGATAAATTTTGGCTTACATTTCCATTTGCAAGTATACCATATTTCCTTATGGTAAGGTAGATGTGACAAGAGCATGAAATTGGTTGTTCCCACTTCATTGGCATGTAAATTATGCTGATAGAATAGCAAGAGGGAGTAGGCTATAAAGCCTTAAGACCTTCCCCCAGTGAAGTACTACTTCCATCAAAGATCTGCCTGCTAAAGGTTCTTCAGTCATCCCAAACAGTTCCACCAGTTGAAAACCAAATGTTCAAACACGTAATCTTATGGATGTCATTTCACATTCAAACTACAATAGACTGAAAGACAAACATAAAGTCACAGCAACATCAAGTTATTGAATATTGATGTCAAAATTATATTTCGGTAGGCAAATGGCTAAGATACATTACATGTAGAGAAAATTATAACCATATATTCCAGAATATGACTTCAAAGACATCCATTTTAGTTGTAGTTTCTGTGACAAAATGCCCTGATAAAAGCAACTTGAAAGAGGAAGGGCTTATATTCAAAGGTTTTGTCAGTCAAGATTTGAAACTCTACACAGCTAAAGTTTGAATCAACCAGTTACATTACACCCATAATCAGAAAGTAGAGAATGATAATCCCTTTGTATTTAATCCACTTTCTTCTTTATATATAATCTAGGATATCAGCCCAGGGAATGGCTTTACCCATAGTGGACAGGTAAATTAATCTCATCAAGAAATACTCAGAAGCTAACCAAAACAGAATAATCCCTCACAGATGTGACCACAATTGTCTCCTATTTGATTGTTGATCATATTAGGTTGAGAATTTACATGAAATATGATAGAATATTTAAAACTGAAGAAATGATTTGGAATATTTTCAATTTATGTATCAATATGTCTATCACTTGAAAATGTATATTTAACAAGTCAAATTTAACAGATAAAATAATAACAAAATGCACCACATTCATAGAATATAGAATATAATGTTAAAAAGATACAGAAAGTCAATATGCAACCCTTGTTCATGATTTAAAGAGAAAAAAATAGTAAAAGGAACAGGAATAAGAGGAATCATTGCCAATTTACTAAAGAATCTCTACAAAATCCTCAGTAATAGGATGCTTAATGTTGAAATAGTGAATGTTTTTCCCTTAATTCTAGGAAGAGGACACAAAATCCAACTTGTGTCTTCATGAAAATTATTTATTATACATTGCGGCAATGGACTTAGAAAGTAAAACAAAATGTATGAAAACCTGTCTGCAAGTAACATCACCTATGAAATCAAGACCTTATGAAAACTAATAAAATATTTAAGTACTTAGAACACAAAAATCAATGTACAAACTTGGTTGTATTTTCAATGAATCAGCAATATATACTATAAATATTATTAGGAAAATAAATCAATTTAAAATTACTTCACAAAAGATAAAATGCATAATAGTAAATATAAGGAAATAAGCATAAGGTTATAAAATAAAATCTGTCCAGTATTAAACATGTTCATTCAAAAAAGAACATTTATTCGATTACTTGCCAAAAAACTATGCTCATAGATAAAAATATCTAAAATTAAGCTAGCAGAATTTCGCAAATTTGAAGATTTAGTGTAGTATTTATTAAACCTAAGCTGTCATTTTATTAGAAATTAATAAACCAGTCCTACAATATGCATGAAGTGCACAAAAGTACACAGTAGCCAAATAATTTTGAAAATAAGCAATGGAACTCTTAAACTTTATAAATTTAAAACTTGTCCCAAAGGTCTATTGATCAATTGTGCATGCTGAAAGAATAAGAAAAGATACATATAGATGAGTGAGATAAAATAAAGCCTTACATAATGCATTAAGTTTTAATTTGTTAAAATTGTTTTTCTGAGGTTTAAATTTTACAAAAATATAACTTCTACTAGACAGCTCCCTAAATTTACTTTTCTACTCTCCATTTTCCTATATTATTGCTCATGTGCAGTAGTGGGATGTATATGTTTCAACTGATGAATTATTCCTGATACAATGTCATTTACTTAAGGCCATAATTACACTAGTCTTGATTCTCTGTATTGTAAATTGTATAAATTTGGGCCAATGTGTAAGACTCCCAATTTTCCTCTCCAATCACTCAAAACATTGATGCTACTCATTTCATTTACTCACAAGCATAAATCACCCAATGTGTGGTTGTGAATATTATTTTGAATTTATTTTTTGTTTTATCAGTAAAGTAAGGATATTTGATTGCTTTTTGATTAATTTCTTTAATACCTTTTCTTTATATTAATACGTTTAAAATATTTTTACTGTTATTTACAAATTGGGGAGAAAGGGAGAGGGAGAGAAAAAGAAGAGAAAGAGATCACATAAGCTATGGCACACATGGATGGAGATCAGTAGTTTATTTTGGGCATTATTTCTATCCTATCATGTGGACTTTTATATCTCACATTGTAACATACTGTAATGTCTGTCCCACTCTAGCCATTTCTTCCCATATCCAAGATAACATTTGTTACAGTCAATACACAGTCTGCTTCTCTAAAAATTCTACTTTTATTAACAATGTAGACTCTACATTCAAATGTAGACTCTACCAATATCATATAAACACTGAAGTTCAGAACCCCATATTGAAAACAGCCCTTTATCCAAGAGTTAGCACTCAGTGGCTCCAGGTTGAATTTAATACCTATGTATCGAATAAAACATTGAAATTAAATAGCAATATCATTCACCTATTATATATGGGTAAACTAGTAATATAAATCAAAGAAAATAGTGACCTAACTCCAAGACCAAGTTTTATCATAAAAAGAGAAAAATCACACTAGTAACCAAGAAAATTATTTCCTCCCCACATTACCAAGCCCGTGGCATCAGCGTTCACAGAGGGTAACCCATCAGATAGTAATCAAGAGATCAAAAATCAAGACAATAAATTCAAAATATGAATGATAAATATGATCAATAAGGTGCAAGAAAACATGGATTAGCACTTGAACAAATTTATAAAGGAATACAATAAATACAGAAAAGAAGACCAAGAAAACACAAACAAATAGCTAGGCATTATTAGAAAGATGGAGATGTGAAAACAGACATAGAAACACTGAGCAAAATCCACCAGATTTACACAGTTGCTGACTTATCAACATTCTTTCTAGGATCTTAAAAGAAATAATTAATCTCAGCGAATGTCTCAGGGGGCAAGTGCCGGACAAGGGAAGAGGAATCTTCTCACTTATAACTTTATCCACTGAAGAGCCACATAAAGTTCAACAGAAATCTGACTCCAATATCAAAACAATAACCCCAAAGATGTCCTGGTACACAAAGCAGAAGGACAGGAGTAGGGTTTGGGATAGGGCAGGAATGATGAAAGGAGGGGAGGGTGGGAAAAGGATGGGAGAAGAGTGGATGGAGAAGGTAGGAGAGGAGGGAGGAGAGTCAAGGTAAAGATATAAGTCCAATTGCTTGCAATAAATAAATTACAATAAAAATCCAAACTGAAATGAAACTGGAAAATTCAAATTAAGAATTAAGGAGAAAGTCTTAAAGATAGGACCAATTAAGTAGAAAATAGAATATCAGAATTTGAAGATAAGATCATGTAGTATTGACCTGGTTCAGAGAAATGCTGCTTGTTCAAATTGAACTGTAAAGAGGGACTGGAATTACCTACATTCTTAGAGCTGTCATAACTATATGATGAGCCAGAGAAAATGGACATTGAAGTACACAAGTATAGGAAGTGGTACTTTAATTTGCTGGAATTTGGTGTTAATATTTTCCTATTTTTCCATGATGCATCCATTTTGAATTTTTATTTGTGTTGAAGCATTTCACATTTTGATTTGTTATTCTTATTGTTAAGAAACCTTGAACTTTTTAAATGTTGGAACTGAAATTTTAATGACAGAATATTTCAAAAAATTCAACTTTTAGTAGTGATATTTTAAAATTGAATTTTGAGAATTTTTTTAAACTTTAGTTATTGAGTGTGTGTGTGTGTGTGTGTGTGTGTTGTGTTGTGTGTGTGTGTGTGTGTGTGTGTGTGTGTGTGTATGTGTGTTCGTGAAGGAACTCTGTGTCCCTGTAGAGGACCAAGGATGACTTTGGGAATCATCCTGAATTTTTTCCATCTCCTTTTTGCTTCACTCTGTGTAATAGTTAAGCCTGGGTGTCAACTTGATATATCTGGTATTAACTAAGATCAGCTGAGACCACACCTGGAAAGACCAACTGAGACCCCCCAGGAACCTCCCAGTATTGGACCATGTAAAAGGGACCACAGAATATGGGAGGATTGACATTCCAGGAATGCTCAAACCATGTGGAGGTCTGCTGTGACTTAGCCTGCTAAACTCAGCCAGCCAGCCATGTCATCTCTGCCATGAAAGACTATATCTATTTCCCCTCTGGAACTGTAAGTTTAATAAATCTCCCTTTCTCCCATAAGTTGTTTGACTTTGGGTGCAGTCTCACACCAATAGTAAAGAGTAATTGTTGCACTCTGAGATTTACCAGATTCTCCCCACCAGGGCCAGAGGTAAAGTTGCCACTGTTTCTGTCTGGCATTTTTATATGGGACCTGGGATCCGAAATCAGGTCCTTCTACTTGCAAGGTGGAGTCATAAGTACTAACTCATCTCCACAGCCCTGAACTTTAGAATTTTTATCTTGGATTTTTAGAATTAATAAAATTAACTATATTTTATATCATAAGTTAAATTTAGCACCTGCATCTTAAAGGAATCAAAGGTTCAAATTTTAAAGTGATGTAGTGTTGTGTTAAGTTGACAAGAAGTGAAGTTCTCATAGTTAGATACCTTTGTCCACTTTACAGTTGACTGAGCTCTGGACATGGCTGTGAGAAATTGGTAGTTGACCTAGACCTAAACAAATCTGCAGGGGAATATCTGATTTTTGGATAACACTCAGCCCATAGTAAGCTGGATTTGTCCATGGGCAGTTGAGTAAGATGGAGACAAAGTATCCTTTGGAATACTTCACCAGACATACTGGTCTACAAGAGAGGGATTGTCCCTCTCTTAGCAGTTCTGTGGATATAAGGAGATGGTGTGAGCTTTCCCACTAAGTTGAATTAAGAACTGTCACTGACTATCTTAAGAGAAAATAAACCCCTTGTTTCCCTATAAGTTGCTTGATTGTGAATTCTTCATCATAGTATAGTATGTATAGTAACTGTAACAAAAAGTATGAAGTATAAAATACAGGAATAGTGGTAGATTTCAAGGAAGCGAGTTATGGGAGAGGTAGATGAAGGATACCTTCATGGAGAATCTTATGGTACAATATTGAATATTAGTTGAGTAATACATAATCCAGAAGTCCAAGGCTTATAATATATAAGCATATGCAAGTATGTAGACAAATTAATAAAAATGTCAAAAACACAAAAAGTTCCAAAAGTACCCCAAAACAGAGTAACAAATAATAACTTTCTTTGTCAATTGTTTGCCCATCTGGCTTGAGCCAAAAGATAAAGCTCATATTGTATCTGGCTGTAAAAGAATGTGAGTTCTCCTCTGTGGTGAAGGAGTGAGAAACAGCACTGGGAATCAGTTATCCTGTGTTTCTTAAGAGTCTTGTGGAAGCCAGGATGTTGTGAGTCACCTCTTTGTAGTTCTCTGGAACTTCTGTACCCCAAGGTAAGTTTTTAAAATCTCTGTAGAAACTTTCATTGCAGTTTCTGGATAGTTTTATTTGTCAACAGCAGCCCATGTGTTTTCTTACTTGGTTTAGTAAGCTGTGCTCTAAAATCCAGAGATAGAGGAAAAAAACTCTCCTCTTCCATTGAGTTTCCAATTTCCCTGAGTGTGTAATGCTTAGTGTCCACATTACAATAGTGTTCTTACTTGATATTCACATTTTTCCTATAACTCACATCCACACTGGGATGCTAAGGGATATTTTTTTTCTGGATTACCTACTATCAGTGTTATTTTAGAAATTTTGGAATTGTTCTTACAAGTCAAACCCCACTCGTATACTTTGTAACTGCTAATAGCTCCCCAAACACATAATGTCACGGTAGAACAGAAAGGTAAAATCTTGGAACTGAGGACCAAAAGAGTTCTGGCAACTATAGAGGTAGATGATAAAGTAACATGGTAAATAAGGTAGTAAGGTAAAGTAATTGTCTTTTTTTCCTGATTCTGATTTGTTTGTAACTCTGAGAGAACTGCTGTGCTAGGAAATCTAATGTGCTATTCTTTTATTTATTATTTCTGTCTCTTTGCTTTTCACATTGAGAATTTATGCTGAGATGTCTCTAAGCTTTCCAATTGTTTTTTTTTTTTTCCTGGTTAAGTCAACCTCTCTGATAAGCCCATAAAAGGAAATGTGCATTTCTGTTTCTGATTTCTAGAATTCCCTCTCTTTTGCATTTTCCCTCCTATCTTTTATTGCATAACAACTCTTTAAGTTGTCTATTCTTTCCTGAGACCATTTTAATGTATGTATTATAATTAGTATGAAAGACTTCTCTATTTATTACTGAATTGTTAATGCTTACTTTGCATTTTTAGATACTATTAAGTATGTCTTTACCATTTTAATCAAATATTTTATGTAATGTTTATAGTAATGAATATTGAGTTAAGTTCACCCTTACTGAAGTTTCATGCTTATAATGCCTGGTGATAGTTTTTGTTTAATATTTGCTGAGTTTGGGCCAAAAAATCTACAAAAAGGATATTTCTCAGGAATTCCCTCTTTTAGTAGATTTCTTGTTATTTTTTTCAGTTTAATCCAGTGTTATTATCCTTGAGATATGTTTCCTTGCAGATGAGGTAGAAGGTCTTCTTGAGATAAAAGGATCTGTTACCTAATGAACAACTCTCAGATTAGTTTAGAGTGTGGTTACTTTAAAACATTTTAAATATTATTTTATTCTCTCTTATAAAAGAACACTAGATGATGCCAAGTAGCTTAAATGTGTTCATGGTTAGTGAAAAAAGGTTTTGACAAACATGATTATTTTTAGAAGGATAAGGGAACATTCTGTCCATAATGTGAATCTGTAACTCCAACCTGAACCACATAGGAAATTTCCTTAGTTCATTATTATCATTAGAAAGCAAGATTTATGAGCACAAAATTCATTAAGAATTAAGAGTTTCCAATCTCTTAAGGGTATAGAAATATTTCTTTTCAGACAGTAGTTTCACGGCAAATTGATAACAAATATAAAATAATATATTGTAATTTATGCCTTCAATCATATATAGTATTAAAGTTAAATGTGTAAAGAACCCAAATGAAATAGCTAAAATTATAAAATACTTTAACTATTGGGATAATCAGTGTATGGAAGCCATACTTTTTCTTAGAAATTATGAAATCAAAAAATCAAAGATTAACATGAAATACAAGAAACAATATTGCAAATATTCCACTTGATCATGGACCTATATTACTGTAACTAAAGAATTTTTAAACCTTAACAAGAAAAAGATATATATAACCTATCAAACCATTTATATGGTATCGTTATATTGTCATTGTATTAGTGTAGCCATTTAAATAATACCTATACAAAACAGATGTTAAACATATGAAAAGTGTTTATCATGACAAACATTTAAAGCAACACCACTTAAAACTGTTTTAACCATAAATTAGTGCTGTGAGCTCCCAGTTTGGGCCAGATAAACTTGTTTTTTCAATAAGTAATGATTTACATAGAGATTCCTATCTGTTCACTCCATTGTGAACAAGTAACTTCTGAGTGTTCACACTTCAGTGGGCCATCTACATCACCCCATCCAAGATAAAGGGGACATTGCTAAGGAGAGGAAGGAAAGAATGAAAAACTCATAAAATGGATTGTGAAATTCTGTCTTCTCATGATATGACTATTTTACTAATGAAATAGCATAGCATTTCTATTACTAAATTCTAATTCTAAAATTACTGTATTCATAGTATCTGGATTACCTACATAAGCCCTGAACAATATCAAACCAGCAAATACTCCAGCATGAACAGGGAAGGGGTTTAGGAAACTTACACCTCGTTGAGAATCTATTGGCAATTAATGTTGCCTGGGAAAGAGGAATCACTTTATGAAATGGTGTAATCACTGTTAAGTTGGCCATGTTTAGGTCATAATACTCTTATTCATGTTCATGTAAGGAAGTCAATAAAACTTAATGGGTCACAAAAAAAGAGAAAATACATATTTATCACAAAACAAACACAGAAATGTCAGTGATAGCTATATTTATAGTAACAAAAATCTGAGATACTCATCAGTTGATACATTATTGCCCAAAAGAGGTATAAACATACATTATATCCATTAAACCACATTTCATGTGAATTTCACTAGTGACAAATGACCCATATAAGAAAATCCATATATACAATAGGGTTGAATGACTCTATAGCTACAAAAATGAGGTGTGACTGCTATTTAGATATGAAATTTAAATAAATAATTCATAATAATGTTCTAAAAATTGAAATGTAGTAATTATCTAACTATGTTAATACAGGAAAGACACTGAATGATAACTTGAGAATGAGTAGTGGGGGCATTATAGTAGAAAAAATCTAAGAAAATCAGTAGCAAATATCTTTGAACAAAATTTTAATTTTGTGAAGAGAAAAGTGAATACCAGTGAGTGATTTTTTACTTTAAAAACTATAGGAGTGTCATGGTTTAAAATGTGTCCCCCACATTTTGGGGAGGTCATAGCACCTCTCAAAGGTGCTGGAAGAAGGGGCCCACAAGGGGTGAGGCTTGAGGTGTATTAGTCTTACCCTACCTCCAGGAGAAATCTGCCTTTGCAGCAAGCAGTCTGGTAGCTTTCAGCCTCTCAGATGGGTGTAACATAGCCAGTGATGTCACTTCCACTGTGAAAGACTAATTCTCTTCTCTGAAACCGTAAGTTGAATAAATTTTCCTTTCTTCCTCAAGTTGCTTGACTCTGGATGTTCTCTCACAGCAATAGTAACCTTATAAGGAGAGTTCCTCCAAATTTTTAATTTTGAATGTCCATCATACCAATAGCAATATACAGATTCAATTAAAGAACAAACAAAATTTCAATGCAATTCTTCACAGAAATTGGTAAAATAATCTCAAATTTTATATGGAAACACCAAAGACTCAGAATAGCAAAAACAATTCTGAGTAATAAAAAATTTGCAGATGACTCAGAAGGAAATTCAGTGCCTACATAAATAGATGCTCTGGACGATGGGAGGGAGAAAACAAGAAGCAACAAGAGGGAAGGAAGGAAGGAAAAAGGGTGATAAATAAGGGGGAAGAGAGTGGGGAGTAGGAGAGAGTACAATGAGGGATAAAGGGGAAAGAGGAGGGAGGGAAAAGAAGGGGGTTACCTATTGAACTTATATAATTAGCCAAAAAATGTAATAAAAATGTAATAAAAATTTTCATGAGGTATTACCATGTAGGACTTTGAACTATTCCATGAGGCCATTATAAACAAAAACTGACATGGTACATGGTACTAGTCCCAAAACAGATATAAACCAATGGATTAGAATTGAAGACCCTGAAAAAAGCACATACAATTATAGAGAACTGAGTTCTGACATGTATACAAAAAATTAACCTAAGGGAAAAAGGACAACATCTTCAACAAATGGTGTTGGCAAAACTGGATACCTACATGCAAAAGAATGAAACTGGATCTATATCTCTCATATTGCAAGAAAATTAGCTCAAAATGGATCAAAAACATTAATTCTGTAATAGTGAATATGAAAGTATAAAGAATATATTGGAGTTGACAGACGTAGATCAGCATTTTCTGAATGATATCCCAAATCTACAGGAAATATAACAGTCAGTAAGTGGTATTTCATGAAACAGAAAAGTTCCTGTTTATCAAAAGGTATTGTTAATCAGTCAAAAAGGAAAACCATGTAATAGGAGCAAATCTTTGATGACCACATATCTGATAGAGGACTAACATCCATAGTAAAGAAGGAACTGAAAAATTTAATATCAAACAAATAAATAACCCAGCTATAAAATGGGCCTCAGAAACTTTTCACAAGATCAAATCCAAATGCCTAACAAACATCTTTTAAAAAATGTCCTACTTCCCATTCTGTGGGTTAACTTTTTGCTCGGGTTACAATCTCCTTGCCTGTGGATCATGCTACAGCATAGAAAATAGGTCACCAACAAGTACTGCAAGTAAGTAATGAGACATGTGGTTAAGCTCACTCACTTTCCTTCCTGGTCACTTGCAACTGGGGGGGTTTGATCTCACCAGTCAGGGAGGGCAAAGAGTCTGGCGGATAGATAGTAACCATCCTGAAAATGGGAGACTGATCCCCTTTACCATGGTCTCCTACTCTTATTCCATCTACCTTTGAATCTACTCTTATAGTAAAACTATTTTAACAGCCTTTTATCTTTGGCTAGGAGGTGACATCCAATACCAATTAGGATGGAGCCAAGGGCGGTGCAGGAACAGCAAACCTGTAAACAACAACAAACCATAATTCAGAACATCGGAGATCCTACATTAATCGCCTGGAACCAGACCAGCCAAATCTCTCCCCATCCTAAAGCTTAGGGAATTTTGCATAACAGGAGTAAGATTGTAAAAACCTAAAGATGGGGAAGAGCAACAATATGCAAGATACTCCACACAAGTTAGGGCCGAAGTAACCATAATAGGACTTTGCATGACCTGCTCAATGACTGACATATCAATGACCCTCCCAAAGATTAGCATGGATCACAGGCACTAGGATCCTTAGAGGCAAGGGATTAACAGTCACAATAGTGCTCCCATACAAAAGGGGAGCACAAGAAAGGGCTTTAGGGAATGCTACTGAGTCCTTACCCCTCATTAGAGTGGAGGACACAGAGGGAAGTTTGACATTCACACTAAAGGATGCTCCAGTGGAAAAAAAAATATCTTTCCTAGCCATTGGAAAATACAAATTAAAACTACCCTGAGATATCTCATATCAGTTAGAATAACTAAAATCCAAAACATAAATAACAACAAATGGTGGTGAAGATGCAGGGAGCAAGACTGCCTCATTTGTTGCTGGTTGGAATGTAAATGTGTATAATCTTGTAAGTGCCCACACTTACAAATCAACAGCACGTTTCCTGAATGGGACTGGCAGGAATTGAAATCAGGCCAGCGTTGGAGGGGTCCCAGATAGACTGAGACTTACAAAGACAATTTTATTCTGGGTTAAATGGGTTATATGTTAAACTATGGCAGTCATTCAGAATCAGTAACCACAGAGAAAATAACAAAGAATGGCAAACTCTTGTAGAAACAAGAAGTTCAAAACAAATAACAACATAGCGTAGAAAAAATATATACAGGCATTTATGATTTACTATATTGTTGAACAATCAGTAATTGTGTACTAGGAACAGCCATTTGTGATTTTCTAAGTTCTCAAGCAATCATCAGTTTTGGGCAAGCATATTTTATGCTACTTCTTATAGGAACCTTGTATATTTTCCCAAAGTTGCTATGGGAAACATGTTGTATCTGTCTGAGGTAAACTATTGTAAAGAAAAGAATATTGTAAGCCTTGTGATACCACTTCCAGCTTGACACTCAATTATAGGGAAAGCAGGATCTCTTCAACTGGCAAATGGGCAGGAGACAAAGTGCTGCTCAGGCTGATTGGCTCAAAAGGTCTCAGGAAAGTCAGCATCTACTCCTGAACAACCACTTTGGAGATCAATATAGGGATTCCTAAAAAAGTTAAAAATTAAAATACCAAATATCCCAGCTATACCATTCATGGGAATATTTTAAAGAATGTCACATCTTGTCATAAAATTACTTGTA
Organism: Typhlomys cinereus; assembly: GCA_023101885.1. NCBI lineage: Eukaryota > Metazoa > Chordata > Mammalia > Rodentia > Platacanthomyidae > Typhlomys > Typhlomys cinereus. Next base: position 1,022,162 of record JALPQD010000068.1, on the reverse strand, counting down.
CATCCATTTTCCCTGCAGCTTTGTTCACAACAGCAAAATAATTGAATCAACCTGTATATTCAACAATAGATGAATGAATAATGAAAATGTGGTACATACACACAATAGAATCCAACTCAGTTATTAAGAGAGATGAACAGTTGAAATTAGCTGATAGATGGAATTGGAAGAATTTATGTACAGTGATATATCCCAGATACAGAAAGACAAATGTTGTATTTTCTCCCTTATAAGTGGATGTTAGAAGTAAACCTTCAGATTATTATATTCAGATTACTGTATATCACTCATAAACTACAAAAAAAATACAAGAAGAGTTCACAATTTAAAATATATGCTCCAAACATAGGCTCACCAACATCCATTAAACAAACACTATAGCAGATAAAGCAACAAACAAACCCACACATGGTAATAGTAGGAGATTTCAATACTTCACTAGCGTCAATAAACACATCAACAGGGAAAATCCTGAAAAGAGGTACACTGAAACTACAGAAAGCCATAAACCAAATGAACTTGAAAGAATGGGTCCAAACATAAATAAAAACAGAAATTCAAATATTCTTACAACTCAATGATAATGAAAACACATCATATCAAAACCGTGGGGATATGATGAAGACAAAATCCTAAGAGGAAAGTTCATAGCACTAAATGCCTACAAAAAAATGGAAACATCACAAGGTAACTACCTAACAATGCAGGCTGAAGCTTTAGGAACAAAAAAGAACCAAAGCCCAAAGAAATAGACATTCATAGACTAGTAGGATGAGAGCAGTAATAATTGAAATTGAGACAAAGAAAACAAAACAAAGAATCAATCAAACAAAAAGCTTGTTCTTTGAACATCTTAAAAGAATTGACAAACCTTTAGCCAAGTTAACAAAAACTAAAAGAGATAAAATATAAATTAATAAAATTAGAGATGAAAATGGAGCTATTACAATAGATAAAAGGAAATTCAGAAAATCACAAGATCATAGTTTAAAAATTTATACACAACTAAATTTGAAAATAACAAAGAAATGGATGAATTTCAAAATGAATACAACATATCAAAAGTTAGATCACAATCAACTAAATCATTTAAATAGTCCTATAACAAGGGACAAAGTTGAAACAGCAATAATGAATCTCCCTACCAATGAAAGCCTGGGATAAGATAGATTCATTATAGATGTCTACCAGATGTTTAAAGAACAATATGCAATACTCCTTAAATTATTTCACTAAATAGAAAATAAAGGAATACTTCAAAACTCTTTCTACAAAGCCAAAATTGCACTTATCCCCAAATAAAATGTTTAAATGAAACATAAAAGAAAAGGCTAATTTCATTGATGAAAACACATGCAAAGATCCTCAACAAAATTCTACCAAATGAGATACAAAAACCACTATGATCAGGTTGGTTTAATTACAGAAAAGAAAGGTTGATTCTATATACATAAATCTATAAATATAATTTACTACAAAAACAAATGCCAGGACAAAAATCACATAATTCTCTCAATTGATGCTGAAAAAATTTCTGGAAAAAAATCCAACAACACTTTATGATAAAGATATCGGAGAAAATAAGGTTGGAAGGAACACTTACCAACATAATAAGTGTCATAAGCAACAAATCTATGGCAAGTATCATCCCGTATTGTGAAAAACTGGAGGGATTCCCACTCAGATTGGGAAGGCTGTCCACTCTCACCACTTCTATTGAACATTGTGCTTAAAGTCTTAGAGGCATAAGACAGAGAGAAATAAAAGGGATATGACTTAGAAAAGAAGAAATCAAATATTGCTCTTCACAGATGAAATGATCCTATACTTCAAAGATCAAAAGGATTTGGCCAGACTCCTCCTCTAGCTAACATATAAGTTCAGTAGAGAGTCAGGATACAGAATTTATGTTCAAATATCTGTGGTTTTTCTATACACCAAGAATAAGGAATGCAAGAATGACCTAAGAGAAATACCATTTACCATGGCCCCTAAAAAAAAAAAAAAAAAAAAAAAAAAAAAAAACTTGGAATAAACCTAGCAAGGATGTGAAAGATTTATGCAATGAAAACTTTAAAACCCTAGATATGTTGTGGAAGATACCAGAAGATCCATGTTGCTGAATCAGCAGAATCAGCATTGTTAAATGACCATTCTCCCAAAAGCAACATACAGATTCAATACCATACCAATCAAAATTCCAATCCAATTCTTCACAGAAATTGGTAAAACAATCTCAAATTTTATGGAAACATAAAACACCCAGGATATCAAAAACAATCCTGAATAATAAAAACTCTGTGGGAGATATCACTATAACAAAGTACACTTATCTACAGTTAAATGATTTTAATCATAGGTTCTGAAAAAGCCCATTGGAAAAAGGAAAGCACATTCAACAAATGACACTAACAAAATTGTATATATCTTCATTCAGGAGAAAGAAACTGGACCTATATTGATCTCCCTGAATGAAAATCTATTCCAAATGGATCAAAGACTTCAATGTTATACCTCAAACTATAAAAATCCTAGAAGTAAAAATAGAAGAATATCTTTGAATAGAGTAGCTTTGGCCAATGTTTCCTCAAATAAGACCCCAAAGGCACAGAGAATAAGTTCAACACTAAACAATTGGGATGATATGGAAATAAAAAGGCTTTTGGTCAGCAAAACAGACTGTTAGTCAAGAAAAAGGCAACCTACAGAATAGAAGAACATCTTCACTAATCACACTTCTGAAAAAGGACTGATATCGAGAGTACATAAAGTCTCCCTTTCCCCACCCCGCTCCACCGGTCGGGACACGCGCGCGGTCCAGCTGGGCCTCACACGCGACCTAGGTAAGCTCCGCCCGCGCCCGCCCACCAGAACCCCAGGTCAGCCCAAGGGACCCAGCTCCTAGCCCGCCATCCAGCCCGAGCCATGCACAGGGCCCAGGGACGAGGAGGACCTCCCCTTGCGCCCGGGCCCCGCCCCAGCTCTTCTCAGGTTAAATAGCTCCACGCCGATGCCCCCATCCTCCCTTCCCCACTCAGCTCCGCCGGCCCGGACGCGCACGGTCCAGCCAGGCCTCATCCGCGACCTAGGTAAGCTCCGTCCCTGCCAACCCCCAGAACCCCAGGCCAAATAATTCAGTTTAGTGAAATTGAAAGATCTTAAGAGTTAAAACAACAATGCCAAAGTCAAAGTATAAAACCATGAGAAGCAACACTCAAGTAAACAAATTTCCCACTGAAAAAATTAATCCTATAATTTTAGACTCCAACCAGAACAAACCCACGGAAAAAGGCCAAGAAACCCTGAGCCAGGATAACGACTTTCAAAATATGATCATTACCATGTTCAATACTATGAAAGAGGAAATCTGGGAGGAATTACATAATCGAATCAATCACTTTGAAGAGGAACACAACAGACATTTAGAGGAGTTGAGAAAAACAGTGCAAGAAACAAAAACTGGCATAGAGCAGGTAAAACACATTCAAGCAGAGTTTAAAACTGAGCTACAAGACAAGTTATCCTCAACCCAGAACTCCACACAGAGTCTTATCAACAGAACTAACGAAGCAGAAAACAGAATTTCAGATCTTGAAGATAAAGTGGGAGTACCAACCAGCTCAAAGGAAGAGGTTGTTAAAGCCAAAAAGACACTTGAGAGAAATATCCAAGAGATATGGGACACACTGAAGAAGCCTAACATGCGTATTCATGGAATACCAGAACAAGAATCTCAAAATACCACCCCTGAGGAAATTTTTCAAACGATCATCAAGGAAAACTTTCCTCATCTAAAAAAAGAGAGGCCCATCCATATACAAGAGGCATTCCACATCCCAAACAGATACGACCAAAACAGAAGCACGCCACGGCAAATAATAGTTAAAACGCTCCAAATTCAAGATAAAGAACTGGTGATGAGAGCTTCAAGGGAGAAAAAACAAGTCACTTTTAAAGGTAAACCTATTAAAATAACAATTGACTTCTCAGTCAAAACAGTAAAAGCAAGAAGAGCTTGGAGAGACATACTTCAAGTATTGAATGAGCAAAAATGTCAACCCAGGCAGATTTACCCTATCTGTGATGATCGAGGGAGAAAGAAAAATCTTCCAGCACAAAGACAATTTGAAGGGATACATGTCCACCAAACCAGGCCTTCAAAAAATGCTAGAAATGATACTCAAGGATGAAGAAAAAAACAGGCATATCCAGGAGAACAGAAGGCAAGTATAACACCATTAAAAGCGAAGCAATATACTTATAAAAAAAACTAAACATAATAAATGTCTGAACTTTAAAATAGTTTCTCCATTATAACACTAAATGTTAATGGCATTAATTCACCGATGAAGAGACACAGATTACAAATTTGGATTAAAAATCACAATCCATCAATCTGCTGCCTGCAGGAAACCCATCTCACCACAAAAGATAGGCATGCTCTAAAAATAAAAGGCTGGTCAACAATTCTACAAGCGAATGGAAGCAGAAAACAGGCAGGGGTAGCCATTATGCTTCCAGAAAAAGTGGACTTCAAACCAAAGAAAATCATAAGAGACACGGATAGATACTACATTTTAGTCACAGGTACAATTCACCAGGAAGACTTCACAATACTGAACATATATGCACCCAATACGGGCCCCTCCACATTCATTAAGAAAACCCTACAGCATCTAAAGGAAGAAATCAACCCCCAAAGGATAATTCTTGGGGAGTTCAACACCGCCCTCTCAACATGGGATAGATCAACAGGTCAAAAGCTTAACAGGGACACTTTGAAACTTAGTCAAACCCTTAAAGAAATGGACCTTACAGATCTCTATCGAACTTTTCACCCACGCACCAAAGAATACACATTTTTCTCAGCAGCACACGGAACAAAATGTTGAAATTCTAGCCTGTGCCCTATCAGACCACCACGGCCTAAAGCTGGACATGCGCAACACATCAAACAAGAGAAAATACACTAACTCCTGGAAACTTAACACTATGATGCTGAATGAGAACTGGATTCAGGAAGAAATTAAAAAGGAAATTCAAGATTTACTGAAAGTGAATGATAACGTAAACACAATTTACCAAAATCTCTGGGACACAATGAAAGCTGTTCTTAGAGGTAAGTTCACAGCTCTTAATGCCAACATCAAAAAGATGGAAACATCAGAAATAAACAACTTAACAATGCAGATTAAAGCTTTAGAGAAACTAGAGCAATCTTATCCCAAAAGTAGTAAAAGAGAGGAGATTAGCAAAATAAGGGGAGAAATATCTGAAATCGAGATTAAGTAAAGGATAGAAAAAAAATCAACCAGTAAAAAGCTGGTTCTTTGAAAAAATCTATAGGATTGATTCCCCCAAGCTAAATTAACGAAAAGCAAGAGAGAGAAAACCCAAATTAACAAAATCAGAAATGAACATGGAGCTATCACTACTGATACCCAAGAAATCCAGAGAATTATAACATCATATTTCAAAAACTTATACTCTGTGAAGTTTGACAACACAAAAGAGATGGATGAATTTCTAAGTAAACACAACTTACCTAAATTGAATCAGGAAGTTGTGAATTATTTAAATAGTCCTATAACATATAAGGAAATTGAGGAAGTAATCTTGAATCTATCCACCAAAAAATGTCCTGGACCAGATGGATTCAGCACAGAGTTCTTCCAGACATTTAAGGAGTTAATAACACCAATACTCCTTAAACTGTTCCATCAAATAGCAAAGGAAGGAACACTACCAAATTCCTTCTATGAAGCTAATATCGTTTTAATCCCAAAACCTAATAAAGACTCAACAATAGTTGGGGCCAAAGCAATCATAATGGGACTTTGCATGCCCTGCGCAATGTCCAGCGCACTGTTGCCCTCATAAAGTCTAGCATCTGTTAAGGGCACCGAGACCCCTGGAGGCAAGGGATTGACAGCCATAGTAGTGATCTTATGCTTAAGGGGAACAAGAGAAAGGGCTTATGGAAATGCCACTGGATCCTTATATGTCATCGGAGAGGAGGACCCAATGGAGAGTTAGGCGTATACAATAAAGGACTCTCTGGGAATTGGGGGGGAGGCACTGGGGGAAGGGGAGGGGGAGGAGGGGGGAGGGAGGGAACTGGTAGAAAATTTTAAAATGTATAATTAAATTTTTAATAAAGAAAAAAAAAAAAGGCTTGTGTAGGAGGAAAAATACAGGACCCAAGCTGTAGATGTTGCTCAAGAAAAAAAAAAAAAAAAAAAATAGGCCGATCTCTCTGATGAATACAGACAGAAAGATTCTCAAAAAAGTTTTAGCAAATCGGATTCAAAAACATATTAAAAAGATTATTCACGGGGACCAAGTAGGCTTCATCCACGGCACACAAGGTTGGTTCAATATATGTAAATCAATAAATGTAATTCATCATGTAAACCAGTCCAAAGTCCAAGACCACATAATACTCTCGATAGATGCATAAAAAGCTTTTGACAAAATCCAACAGCCTTTTATGATCAAAACGCTAGAGACAGTAGGAATGGAAGGAACCTTTATCAATATAATAAAAGCTGTATACAACAAGCCCACAGCAAGGATTATGCTCAATGGGGAACAATTGGAAGCATTCCCACTTCGATCAGGAACTAGACAAGGCTGTCCACTCTCACCACTTCTATTCAATATTGGACCTGAAGTCTTAGCTGAAGCCATAAGACAAGAAAGGTACATAAGAGGGATTCAAATCGGCAAGGAAGAAGTCAAACTATCCCTATTTGCAGATGACATGATCTTAGACCTGAGTGATCCCAAAAATTCCACCAGGAAGCTCCTGGAACTAATTGAGAAGTTCAGCAGGGTGACAGGATACAAAATAAATGTGCAAAAATCAGAGGCCTTCCTATACGCCCAGAATGAAAGAAGTGAAAAAGCCTTGAGAGAAAAAATCCCATTTACTATAGCCCCTAAAAAAATGAAATACCTTGGTATAAACCTAACCAAGAAGGTAAAAGACCTTTACAATGAAAAGTTTAAAACCCTAAAGAAAGAAATAGCAGAAGACACCAGACGGTGGAAAGACCTCCCATGCTCCTGGATTGGCAGAATCAACATTATAAAAATGACCATCCTACCAAAGGTAATATACAAATTTAATGCTATGCCAATGAAAATCCCAAAGCAATTCTTTAACGAAGTTGACCAAACAATCTCAAAATTCATATGGAGGCACAAAAGACCCAGGATAGCAAGACAATCCTGAGTAACAAAAGCACTGCTGGAGGTATCACCATACCGAACCTTAGTCTATATTACAAATACATAGCTATAAAAACAGTCTGGTACTGGCTCCAAAATAGACACACAGATCAATGGATAAGGATTGAAGACCCAGATATAAGCCCACAAAATTACAGCCATTTGGTCTTTGACAAAGGGGCCCAAAGAATCCAATAGAAAAAGAACAGCATCTTCAACAAATGGTGCTGGCAAAACTGGATCTCCACATGCAGAAGATTAAAGCTGGACCCGTACTTGTCACCATGTACAAGACTTAATTCCAAATGGATCAAGGACCTTGATATCAAGCCAGAGACTATAAAAACCATAGTTGAAAGGATAGGGAACTCCCTCGAGCTGATTGGGCTAGGCCAACATTTCCTAAACAGACATCCAATGGCACAGTCACTGCTACCAACTCTCAAGAGTTGGGATCTTGTGAAATTAAAGAGCTTCTGTTCAGATAAAGAGATTGTAACACGAGCTCAAAGGCAACCCACAGAATGGGAGAAAATCTTCACTAACCACATATCTGATAGAGCTCTACTGTCCAGAGTGCACAAAGAACTTAAAAAACTAAACACCAAGGAAACCAATGGCCCAATTAAAAAATGGGCCCTGGAACTTAAAAGAAATTTTACCAGGGATGAAATTAAAATGTCTAACAAATATCTTAAAAAATGCTCCACTTCTTTAGCCATCAGGGAAATGCAAATCAAAACTTCCCTAAGATATCATCTCACCCCGGTCAGGATGGCAAAAATCCACAATACAAACAACAACAAATGCTGGAGAGGATGTGGAGAGAGGGGAACTCTCCTACATTGCTGGTGGGAATGCAGGCTCATACAGCCACTCTGGCGAGCCGTCTGGAGATTCTTAAAGAAATTAAAGATTGAAATGTCATATGACCCTGCGATTCCACTTTTGGGTATAACCCCCCATACAGCAGAGGTTCCCCTCGATAGCAGAAGCACAACCATACTCATAGCAGCACTTTTTACAATAGCAAAGACATGGAATCAACCCAAATTTCCAACAGTTGACGAGTGGATAAGGAAATTGTGGTACATCTATACAATGGAGTTCTACTCAGCCATCAAAAACGATGAATTACTGGAATTTGCCGGGAAATGGATGTCATTAGAAACAATTATATTAAGCAAAGTATCCCATACCCAGAAAATTAAGCACTGTATGTACTCCCTAATAGTGGCTCCTAATACCAAACCCACCCAGCCCATCTTGAGACACTCATAGGTAAATCTATGTATTACCTACAGTAATTGCAAGGATTATGAACAGGAGGGATGGGGTTGTACGGCCACACCAGAAACAAGGAGAGAAGTCACCATGTTACAGTAGAGAAAATAGGCCTCCATCAAGGACTGCAAGAAAGTAATGTGACACCTAGTTAAGTTCACAATTCGTTCCTGATCATTTACAACTAAGGGGGTATGAACTCACCAGAAGGGGAGTGCATATAGTCCGGCAGATTAAAAAGTAACCATTTTGCAAATGGGTGATTGATCCCTCCCATTGTCAAATGCCATATGACCCTGCAATTCCACTTTTGGGTATAAGTATTACATCTACCCTTGAATGTGCTCTTATAATAAGACTCCAGTTTAACAGCTTTCTGTCTCTGGCCAGGGGGTGAAATACAGTGTCCATCACGATGGAGTGAAGGGCATTGCAGGAGCAACAAAACTGCAAAAGAAAATCAACGAACCACTATCCAGAACTTCAGAGACTCTATATCAACCACCTAGAACTAGGCCAGACTAATCTCTCCCCATCCTGAAGCTCAGGGACATTTGCGGAAGAGGGGGCGGTAAGAGTGTAAGAGCAAAAGGATGGGAGGAGCAATGATTTGCAAGATACTCCACACAAGTTAGTGCCGAAGCAATCATAATTGGATTTTGCATGCCCTGCACAATGTCCAACACACTATTGACCTCACAAAGTCTAGCATCTGCTAAAGGCACCAAGATCCTTGGAGGCAAGGGATTGGTAGCCACAGCAGTGTTCCTATGCTTAAGGGGAACACAGGAAAGGGTTCAGGGAAATGCCACTGGGTCCTTGTACATCATCGGAGAGGAGGGCCCAGAGGAGAGTCAGGCATGCACAAGAAAGGACTCTGGGAACTGGGGCAGGAGGCATGGGGGGATGTGGCGGGAGGGGTGAGGGGAGGAAGATCAGGGGGTTCGGGTGGAGGAGGAGGGAGGCAGGGAACTAGTGTACCTATTAAGTTTGTATGAGCTGAAATAATTATAAAAATGTATTAAAATAAAAAAAGAGTACATAAAGAACTTGAAAAATGAAATATCAAAGAAGTAAGCAATCCCATTAAAAATGGGCTATGGAACTGATAAGAAACTTGTCAGCAGATGGATTTCAAATGTCTTACAAACATCTTAAAAATTATCTGCCTCTCTAATCATAAGGGAAATGCAAATTAAAACCATGTTATATAATCTCACTCCAGTCAGAAAGCTGAGATCAAAAACATAAACAACAGCAAATACTGGCATCAATTTGGAGAGAAGGGAACACTTATATACTGCTGGTGGTATTGTAAATTAATAAAATCCCTTTGAAGATCAATTTGTAGATTCATAAAATTTTAAATATTGGCATTCCATATGGCCCAATTATAATATCCATGGGAACATTCCCAAAGAATAGTCTGTCCTGCAGCCAAGTTCATAGCAGCTCTTTCCATGATAACAAAGAAATTGAACCAACCTTGATGTCCAACAGTTGACAAATGGTTAATGAAAATGTGGTACATATATACAATGAAATTCTATTCTGCTGTCAGAAAAGATAAACTAGTGAAATTTTTCAATAAATGAATGGGACTGGACAACATCATACTAAGGGAAATATCCCAGAAGCAGAATGACAGATGTTGTATGGTCTCCTTATAAAGAGATATGCAATGGTTACTCTTAACTATTGCTGTCAGAGAACACCCAAAATCAAACAACTTAAGGGAGAAAGGGAGATTTATTCAACTTACAGTTCCAGAAGGAATATACCGTCTTTCATAGTGGAGGTGACATGGCTGGTAGCTGAAGCTGGAAGGCTAAGTTACTCCCATCCAAGTGGCTGGAGGAGTCCTGAAGAGTCTGTCTTCTCCCAGTCTCCTCTTCTATGGTTCCTTTTATCTGGTGCACTACCAGGAGGTTCCAATGAGATCTAGGGAGGTTCCAATGGGAACTAGAGCTGATATTTGTATTGTAAAAGTGTAGATCTGGATAATCTCTTCATGTGGTCTCAGCTAATCGTAGTTAATGCCAGGTGTGTCAAGTTGACACCCAGATTAACTCTCTCAGGATTGTAGCATAATACATTCAATTTGATATAATCAAACAAACTCTTACAATAACCACAAATGTAAAGGAACACAAGCTGGGGAAGTTTGAAAGAAGACCCCGAAAGAGCAAAAGCAAAAGAATATAGGTAAGCAGTTATAAAAGGCTTTATGTAAGAAAAATACTTAAGGGGAGGGGGAAAAAAGAGTAGGGCATACTAGGATATGGGCTTAGTCTCCAAGTAACTAACTACCTACTTACTAACTCCTAAGCCCTCACCCCTCAGTGATAAAATACACATGTCCAGCAATACAAACCAATCTAAACAAGAGTGGACAGGGAGAAAACTGACTGTAGTCAGAATCATATGTTTCAATACTAACTACAACCAACTGATAGTAAACCTCCATCTAAATGCCTCTCACATTACCTTCAAAGAAAATAAAAGATTTCAATACCCAAACAAGACACAGCCTATTGCAATAGAAGAGCAGTGAAATAACTATCAGCCAGAGTGCAAAGTACCAGCAATCTTGAAATGCTGAGCTGGAATCAGGCCAATAAAATCTCTTCCCATCCTAAGGCTCAGGAAAGCTTGTGGAAGAGGGGCCAGTAAGATTGTAAGAGCTTTAAGCTGGGGAGATCCATTCTTTTAATTATATACTTAAAACACACAGAAGAATTAAAAATGATGAAAAAATTTAAAAACTTGCAGAATGAGCCAGAAAGATAGTCCAACTTGAAAGGCCTCTACTACCAAACTGATATCAATCCCTGGAAGCCCGTATGACAGAAGAAGTTAAATTACTTGGAAATTTATTTTCAAATCTCCACCTGTACATCATGGTGTGCATATATCCTCTCTCTCTTTCTTTCTAAAAGAAGGATGAAAGGAAATTAGGACAGAAGGAAGGAAGGAAGGAAGGAAGGAAGGAAGGAAGGAAGGAAGGAAGGAAGGAAGGAAGGAAGGAATGCAAATGATATGGAAGTATTTTATTGAGAATATATAAAGAAATTGATGTATTATTATGAGTCGATAAAACACTCAAAATATCAAATTTTATTTACTATTTAATTTTTAATTTTACTTATGTGTGTGTACGTGTGCATGCGTGTGTGTGTATGTGTGTTTGTGTGTGTGTATATTAGAGCAAACTCTCTGTCTCTGTGGAGGATTCTCCAGAATCATCTTGGATTGTTTCTACCTCCTTCTGGCTTTGCTCTGGGATATTCCAGGCTCTGCCCATTAGGACTGGAAGAACAAGCCACCTCCATTTCTGCCTGATGTTTTTAAGTGGGATCTCAGATCCCAACTCAGGACCTTCTGCTTGCAAGTAATAGTCTTAACCCCTGAGCCATCTGTCCAGCCCAGCACTCAAAGTATTATGCTAGTGCATGTGAATGGTAATTTCCCCAAAGGGAATGTAAATTGTACAATTAAGTGTAACAAAATAAAAAATGTTAAATTGCATTAGATTCTTACTAGAGCACTGTAATATAGGTTTGAAGTTTGCATCTATAAGAACAAAGATTTCTTATTTCTTATTTTTTATTCAATTGTGCGTTTGTGTGTGTGTATGTGTGTGTGTGCGTGTGTGTATGTTTATGTGTGTGAAGAACCACTGGCAAATTCGTGAACCACCATGGACCGCCTCCACCTCCTCCTTGTTTACTCTACCTAGGGATTTACAGGCGCCGCCCTACCAGGACCAGAAATGCAGGCCGCCCCTGCTTCCGCCCTGCGTCTATACATGGGGTCTAGGATCCGAACTCAGGGCCTTCCGCCTGCAAGGCAGAGGCTTAACCCCTGAGCCACCTCTCCATCCCCAAGAACAAAGATTTCTTAGTGAACATCAGTGAGGTCTCAGTTGGATCTGCTATCTATACTAGATATTCATTATACTTCACTCACTTCCTGTTGCTACAGTAGAATTTCTAAAAATTTTTTATGATCAATTCTGTGTGTGTGTTTGTGTATGCATGTTTGTGTGTGTGTGTGTGCACACGTGTTAGCATTCATGCACTCATATGTGTGCCATGGTCAAATTTCAAAACCTTGTCAAATATACTCCATCAATTTCTCTCCATCTTATATTTTTTAACAATTAATTCAGCTGAATTTATTTACTTATTTATTATTTTTATTACATACTTTGGCCTAATAATACAAGCTCAATAGGTACCTCCTTATTCTCCCTGCTCCCACCCTTCCTCCATTGTCTACCATTGTACTTTGCCCCCCCTTTTCACCCTCCCTCTCTCTCTCACCCCTTTTATTTCCCTCCCCTTCTCTTGGTGCTTTCTGCTTTCTCCTCCCATCTTCCAGAACATCCGTTTATGTGGGTGCTGAATTTCCCTCTTAGTCATCTACACTAGTTAGGGTTTAAGATTCAGTAGCATAGGTTGGGGTCCCTTCTTGGGCTGTCTGCTAGTATGGGAACTCTGTTTATTCCCTTGCCTCTTTTTTTTTTTTTTTTTATCTCCCACAGTGTATTTTCTTTTCCTAATCATACAAGCTCAGTAGGTACCCCTGTCCTCTCCCTCCTTTCTCCCCTCCGCAGTCCTCCTCCCTTACACTCTCCCCCTTCCCTCACTTCATTTCACCCCCTTCTCTTCCCTCCTCCTCTCGCAGTGTCTCCCCCTCCCTCCCTCCCATCCTACTGCTTGGAGCCTTTTCCTCTGTGATCCATGTTAGACTTCTGGGGCGTTGTTGACATGTCAGCCATTGTGCAGGTCAGGCAAAATCCAATCCTGGCTGCTGCAGCCCTAACTTGGATGGAGTCTTGCATGTCATTGATCCTCCCTGTCTTTAGGCTCTTACAATCTTGCCGCCCCCTCCTCCCCAAGGTTCCTCTCCCAAGGGGAGAGATTTGGTTGATCTGGATCCAGGTGAATAATGTAGTGTCTTTGGTGTTCTGAATTATGGCTTGTTGTTGTTTTCAGTTTTGCTTTTCCTGCACTGCCCTTGGCTGCATCCTGATTGGTATGGAAGGTCACCTCCTAACCAAAGATAAAAGACTTTAAAATAAGATCTTCATTTTCTATGACCTTAAATGTATTTTTAATAAGTAATCTGCTCTCTAAGGTATGAGGAAGAATGATTATTAAACTATCACTATAAATGTAGCAAAAATTATATTGCTAACTTATTAGAATATAGCAAGAAAGTTTTATAATATAATTAAGAAGACCATGTTTTTATAATCACCCAAGATGATAAATTCTGCAGAGTTAAAGAGAATGATTACTCAATAACATGCTGTAGGAAATATTTTAACTAGGATTATCCTTTATAGACTGAGACCTGAACAGTAAAAATAATATATGTAAGTTTCAGTTTTTGAGTCAGAGAAAATTGAGTTTAAATTATGGTTCTACCTTCTAAGAGCAGTGTGATCCTTAGGATATTGCAGATACTCTTCTTTCTTATCACTATATTTGTATATAAGAATACATAGTAATATTTATATTTTATACTGTAAATACTTACTAGCTTCCACTGGTAGGAATTGCCACTAATATTTAGCCTGAGGCAATCTGTTTTTCTCATAAGCCTAATCTTAGATTAGGTCTAACATAATCTTCTTATTCTTTTACATATTATTCCTTAAACAAAAAGAAACTTTTGAGTGCACATATATTTTAATTTATTTTCATGTATTAGTATAAACAGACTAAAATGAATCATGTTAACCAAAGATTTTCATCCCATCTAATTTGACAATATCTATAAGTTACCTTCATTTATTTTACTTAGGCAAGGAATCAATATAACTTAGTGTCTTATGCTACCATATTTTCCACATAGTCTTTTCTCCTGACATTATATGCTCACACTTGTGGAATTTTTTAATTGAGTCAGATTTAATGCAGATGCTCTCTAATTTCAAGAAAAATTTGGTGCAGAAGTTCTTCAGACTTGAATACAGACAATATCATAATCTAAAAATAAAGTTCTCTCCTTATTTCTTATGTGTCTATGTATTTGAGTGTGCATAATATATGAATATATGCACACCTATATTTAACATGCATACAGATAGACAGAGAAATATAAATAGATAATAAATACAATTGTTTTGGTATGGGTAAGTACAATCCTCTAAGGTTAAGTCTCTATAATAATATCATATTTCAATATCTATATATATTTTTGTATTTTCTAAAGCCAAGTATATTCTCTTTTATCACTACAACAATAATATCCAAATCAGAAAACTCTGATATTATACAGTATTGTTTCATAATTAAGAAACTTTGCTTTGATTCTTGTTCATCATCCAGCGGTTCAATGCATCCTTATTTACTGCATTGAGTTATATCCACAAAGAATTTTCTAATGTAAAATAGGTCCTTGGACTTTCTCTGTCTCTTTTTGACCTCAGCAGTTTTTGGTAAAGCATAACAAATGTATTTCAAATGTACTTTTAAATGACTTTTCTGAATTTTTTCTCATTATTAGATTCAATTTATACATATTTTTAAGAATATGAAACTGAGTCATATGAAACATACTAGGATTATAACACAATGCTATGTTCCATTATCATTCACCATAATCTCAAATACTAGCTTAAGATGAATTGCATCAGGTTTTCCATTAAAAATTATTGCTTTTATTTGCATTTCATAAATATATGTCTTCTCTACATCCATATCTACTGTCAGATCTATTGCTGGTAAATGTTAACTTGTACAGAGATTTTTTTTGCCATTATTTCAGAAACAACATAGTAACAGATATTTACAAAACATCAGAAATTATTTAAAATACTTAAAAATTTGAATAAATATTATGCAAGTATTAAGTCATTTTAGATGAGAGATTTGTGTATCCTTACATTTTGCTGAAAGAAGGGGAACTTAGAACTGATCCCATCATGGAATGAAAAAGCTGATTATATTTTATGGGTGAATAAATTGAAAGCATAAAACTATCTTGTGCTTACTGAAACTTTTCTACTAATTTTGACAACTTTTAATGAGTTTTATATTTCATTATTTCTTCCATACTTATAGGTCACAATTTAATTTATGCATTATTATATTGTTTCATTTGATCACTTTCTAGTATTAATTAGATAATGTTTAGCTTTTAACTTAGTAGACTCATTGAACTATTTTAATACTCTGTATTCTCATAAATTATTGTCATTATTTGTTTTCATTCTTATATAATTGTGTGTTTTGCTTTTCAATGGATGGTATTTAAGTATTTTTTAATATTTCTAATAGAGTTACATACTCAGATGTATCCCATATATTTTCTGAAGAAAAATCACATTAGTTCAAAGTACAAGTCTGCATACTGAGGTTGAAATCTTATTTGCGTTTCTTACTCTTGAGGGGAAATTTATAGATCGTGAAACAGATGTTGGTCTTAGATATTTAATTCTTGGGAGTTTTGATAATTGAATGCAACCATGTATATAAACTCCAAATCAAAGAATGAAATTTTTTTCTCTTTGCATCAGTTAATTTAAAAAGTCAGCTTTGGAGTTAAAGCTGAACTTTTGACATATGTATTTTTTTAACTTTTCTTTTTATTTCTTCCACTTACACAAAGTTGTTAAGAACCCTATTCCCCTCCCTCCCTCCACCCCTCCCTGGATCTCCTTGCTCACTCCCCACCTTTTCTCTTTCCTTTCCCCCCTCCCTCCCTTCATCCTAATGCCCCCTCCCCCCCTTTCCTGGAGAATCCTTTAGTGTACATGTCAACTTCCCTCTGGGTCCTCCTCTCTGATGAAGTGTAAGGACTCAGTAGCATTGCCTAGAGCTATTTTTTGTGTGTGAGTGTTCCCCTTTAGAATAGGAACATTATTGTGGCTGTCAATCCCTTGCCTCTAAGGATTGTAGTGCCTGTGATCCATGCTAGACTATGGGGTTTCAATGATATGTTGGTCATTGTGTAGGTCATACAAAGTCTTATTATGATTACTTCAGCCCTAACTTGTATGGAGTATCTTGCATATCATTGCTTCTCCCCATCTTTAGGCTCTTACAATCTTACTGCCCCCTCTTCCACAAATTTCCCTATGCTTTTGGATGGGGAGAGATTAGGCTGGCCTGATTCCAGGTGGTTTAATGTAGAGTCTCTGATTTTCCAAATTATGATTTGTTAATTTTTTTTTCAGTTTTACTGCTTCTGCACTGCCCTTTGCTCCATCCTGATGGGTATTGGATGTCACCCCCTGGCCAGAGACAAAAAGCTGTTAAACTAGAGTCTTGTTATAAGAGTATATTCAAAGGTAGATGGAATAAGAGTAGAAGACCATTTGAAGGATGGTTACCTTCTACCTGGAAGACTCTATGCCCTCCCTTTCTGGTGAGATCACACCCCATCAGATGCAAGTGACCAGGAAGGAAAGTCTGAAAACCCAACCAGATGTCTCATTACTTAGTTATAGCCCATAATGGTGGCCTATTTTCTCTGTCATAGCATGATCCTCTCTCTCCTTGTTTCTTGCAGGGCCCTTCTTCCACTTCTCTCCCTGTTTATAATCATTGTAATTACTGTAGGCATTACAGAGATTTACCTTTTAGTGTGTCACTAAGTGGGTTTGGTACTAGGATCCAGCTATTAAGGAGTACATATGGCACTTAATTTTCTGTGTCTGGGATACTTCACTCAATATAATTGTTTCTAATTCCATCCACTTCACAGCAAATTGCATTAATTAATCATTTTTGATGGCTGAATAGTATTCCATTGTATAAATGTACCACATTTTCATTATCCACTCATCAACTTTTGGGCATTTGGGTTGATTCCAAGACTTTGCTATTGTAAACAGTGCCGCTATGAACATGGTCGTGCTTGTGCTATCAAGGTGAATTTTTGCTGTATGGGAAATTATTCCCAAAAGTGGAATAGCAGGGTCATATGGCATTTTAATCTTTAACTGTTTTACGAATCACCAGACAGCTTGCTGGAGTGGTTGTATAAGCCTGCATTCCCACCAGCAATGTAGGAGAGTTCCCTTCTTGCCACATCTTCTCCAGCATTTGGTGTTGTTTGTATTGTGGATTTTTGCCATCCTGACCAGGGTGAGATGATATTTCAGGGGTGTTTTAATTTGCATTTCCCTGATGGCTAAGGATGTGGAGCATTTTTTAAGATATTTGTTAGACATTAAGGCCCATTTTTAATTGGGCCATTTGTTTCCTTAGTGTTCAGTTTTCTAAGTTCTTTGTGCACTCTGGATAATAGAGCTCTCTCAGATATGTGGTTAGTGAAGACTCCCATTCTATGGGTTGCCTTTGTATACTCTCTTTATCTGAACAGAAGTTCTTTAATTTCATAAGATCTGATCTGTTGAGTGTTGGTTGTATTGACTGTGCAATTGGATTTCCGACTAGAAACTGATGGCCTAGTCCGATCAGCTCAAGGGAGTTCCCGACTCTTTCAACTAAGGTTTTTATAGTCTCTGGCCTTATATTGAGGTCCTTGATCCATTTGGAATTAAGTCTTGTACATGGTGACAAATACGGGTCCAGTTTTAATCTTCTGCATGTGGAGATCCAGTTTTGCCAGCACCATTTGTTGAAGATGCTGTTCTCTTTCCATTGGATTTTTTGGCCCCCTTTGTCAAAGATCAAATGGCTTTAATTTTGTGCTTATATCTGGGTCTTCAACCCTTATCCATTGATCTGTGTTGCCACATGTATTTAGAACTGGTTAGGGAAAACCATGTGCAATCCTGTGGGTGATGGCCGAACTGGTGTGGAAAAATTTAGTCCATGATGTGTGGAACCAGTTTCATGGCAGTTAAATAACATGGAGAGAGATGTTTCAGTTAGCATACTTTAGCATATTGGCATGCAAGCATTCTGGAAGGAGAGAAAGATTGTCCATCTCTCTGTAATTCCTGAGAAAATGGCTAGCTCCCTTGGCTCTTAACATTGGTAGACACTTTGCTGTCAAACTAAAATATAGACTTTTATCTGATCATAAATAAATAAAACCTCTTGTTCCTCTATGAACAACATAAGAAAAAAAAAAACTCTTGTACTCTCTGCTGTGCATTGACATAAGATCAATTCCTCTCTAGAAACAAAACAGATCCTGACACTATGCTTTTAACATTCAATTCTTCAGAACTGTGAGCTATGATAAACATCTGTGATTTATACATTACCCGTAATTGACTGAGGATTTGGATCAGTCAATAAAATTATTGCTGCAAACAATAAGGACCTATGTTAACCCCCTACTACTTGGCATCAAATAAAAATATCATGTGTGGTGGGATGAATATGCAATCCCTGCACTGGGGGAATTGGAGACAATAGACCTCCTGACATTATGAGCCAGCCTATCTAGTGAAAGACTGTTTCTCAAAAAATAAGATAAAAAAACTAAAGTACTATACTATATAAACACATCAAAGAAGCTAAAGGAAATAAATAATATCAGAAAATCAGCAAAAGTCCTGAAGGAGGGACTAAAAAAAGGCAAAACACCACAAGATCACCAAATGTCAGGAAACAATAAATACCTTTCAATAATAAATTTAAATGCCAATGAGCTCAACTCCCCAGTCAGGAGACATAGGCTTATAACTTGGATCAAACATCATGACCCATAAATTTTTTGTCTCTAAGAAACACACCTCACTTTGAAAGATAAACACTTTCTTAGTGTAAAAAGATGGTCAAAAGTATCCCAAGCATACAGAAAAAGGAAACATGCAGGAGTTCCTATCTTAATATCAGACAAAATAGACTTCGAACTAAAGAAAACCATATGAGACGCAAATGGATACTACATGTTAATTGAGGAGAAATTCCAGCAAGAAAAAAATCATAAACATATATGCTCCAAGCAGTCATCAAACAAATACTACAGGAGACAAAGCAACTAATCAACTGAAGCTCAGTAATAGTGTGAGAGTTCAATACTCCATTCATACTATTGGATTGGTCAATGGGCCAAAAACTAAGAAGAGAGTTAAATAAAACTATAAATCAAATGGACTTTACAGATAAATATGTCTACAAAACATTTCATCTAAACAATAAAGAATGTACATTCTACTCAGAAGCTCATGGGAAAGTCTCAAAAATAGGCTACATACTAGGGCATAAATCAAACCTGCACATAAACAGAAAAATTGAAATCATTCAATGCATACTATCTGACAATCGTGGAAGAAGGATAGATATCTACAACAAAAAACAATAAAAATTATATAAAGCTAATGGAAGCTAAATAATATGTTTTTGAAGGAGGAATGGGTCAAAAATAAAATAAAACAGGAAATTAAAACCTTCCTTGAAGACAACGAAAATGAAGACACAACCTAACAAAATCTATGTGACACATTGAAAGCAGTTCTAAGAAGAAAGTTTATAGTGCTAAATTCATACATCACAAAAAAGGAAAGGTTCTGAATAAATGGCTTAATGTTACACCCAAAGGACACACAAAAAATAGCAAATCAATCCTAAAAGTAGCACATAAGAAAAAATATCTGAGATTCGATCAGAAATCAATGAATTGGAATTGAAAAAGACAATACGAAAATCAATGAAACAAAGACCTGGGTTTTATTTTCTTTTGAAAATATAAACAAGATGGACAAATCCTTAGTTTCCCTAACCAAAAGAAGAAGACAGAACACTCAATTTCACAAAATCAAAAATGAAAAGAAATATAGTAATATTAAGAACATGTTTATGTGCATTTTAAAAATATATTTCTCTATCAAATAATGGAAAAATAAATAAAAATGAAGCAACTCATAACCATGATTGGAAGATAACAGATGAACTACATTCCTTGGAATACAGTCCTATAATGAAACACTCACCTTATAAGCAGACCTTTTCTCTTTCTAAATTAAAAGTTACCTTTCAAATATAGCTGTAAAATTCCTTTGCAATTCCATTAAAGAAAGATAATTTCCATCACTGCTCTCAAATCTGGACTCTGTCTTTGTTTTACCAACCTAATTAGTTACATTAATACTTTATAATATTCTGATTAAATTTTCAGAATTTACAGTTTCCTCATTTTGTCATGTGAGATGCTTATTCTTGGAATTTGTGAAGAAATTGAAGACCATTCATGGATAAAGCCATTAGAAAGAAACCAACATCCACCTTCAACTTGCCAGCATGTTTATGAACCAGTTAGAAAAGTAAAATCTTGAGTTCCTGTGTTGGGGCCCTAGATGATGATATATATAATGGAGCTGTTTTATCTCCCCTAAACCTTGGCCAAATAGTATATTGATAAAAGGAAAAAGTCATTGATTATATTGTTTTACATCATAAAATTTTGAATATTTTCATATACAGCTATGATATGTAGAACAAAACCATTTTTAGAAAACCTATGTTTGGGAGAGTATGGGCATAATACTTAGTGGTTAAAGTACTTGCTGTACAAGCCAAAGGACTGGATTTTGGGGTACAAGATCCCATGTAAAATGCTGCAAGTGTGTGCCAGTCTGCCTGGGAAGGTAAAGACAGGATACATAGAACAAACTGACTAGCCAGATTAGTCTTATTGATGTGTTTTGGATTTCATTAAGGACTTTGCATGCAAAACAATAAGATAAAAGAGGGATTGAGGATGATTTGCAGTATCAAACTCTGGCCTCCATACATATGTGCATGTATTCCAACACAATTTAAAAATACACATGCACTTAAGTATTCACCCTTTCAAACAAAAGAAAAGCAAGTTTAAAGATCTAGGTTATGTTGGCAGAGAGATATGGGAGAAGAAACTGTAGAGGGTGAGTCAACCAATCTCAATGTTCTATTAAAAAGACTAATGTGAACTCACAAGTGTGTAAGCTAATTAAAAATCGTATTAAAAAAGTTTTCTCCCCACTTCGCTGCCTGGGATGTGCGTGCTTTCCAGCCGGGCCTCACCGCGAACCTAGACCCCAACCAGAACAAACCCAAGGAAAATGGCCATGAAAGCTTGACCCAGGATAACGACTTTCAAAATATGATCATTACCATGTTCAATACTATGAAAGAGGAAATCCGGGAAGAATTAAATAATCGAATCAATCGCTTTGAAGAGGAACACAACGGACACTTGGAGGAGTTGAGAAAAACAGTGCAAGAAACAAAAACTGGCATAGAGCAGTTAAAACAGACTCAAGCAGAGTTTAAAACTGAGCAAAAGATAAGTTATCTTCAACCCAGAACTCCACAGAGAGTCTTACCAGCAGAACTAATGAAGCAGAAAACAGAATTTCAGACCTTGAAGATAAAGTAGGAGTATTAACCAGCTCAATGGAAGAGGTTCTTAAAGCCAAAAAGGTACTTGAGAGAAATATCCAAGAGATATTGGACACCCTGAAGGAACCTAACATGCGTATTCATGGAATACCAGAGCAAGAATCTCAAAATACCACCCCTGAGGAAATTTTTCAAATGATCATCAAAGAAAACATTCCTCATCTAAAAAAAGAGAGGCCCATCCATATACAAGAGGCATTCCGCACCCCAAACAGATATGACCAAAACAGAAGCTTGCCACGGCAAATAATAGTTAAAACACTCCACATTCAAGATAAAGAACTGGTGCTGAGAGCTTCAAGGGAGAAAAATCAAGTCACTTTTAAAGGTAAACCTATTAAAATAACAAATGACTTCTCAGTCAAAACAGTAAAAGCAAGAACAACTTGGAGAGACATACTTCAAGTATTGAATGAGCAAAAATGTCAACCCAGGCTGATTTACCCTGCAAAACTAGCTGTCATGATCGAGGGAGAAAGAAAAATTTTCCAGCATGAAGACAACTTGAAGGGATGCATGTCCACCAAACCAGGCCTTAAAAAAAATGCTAGAAATGATTCTCAAGCTTGAAGAAAAAAACAGGCATATCCAGGAGAACAGAAGGCAAGAATGACACCATTAACAGGGAAGCAATATACTTACAAAACCCACTAAAAATAATAAATGTCTGGAATTCAAAATAGTTTCTCCTTTATAACATTAAATGTTAATGGCATTAATTCACAAATCAAGAGACACAGATTACAAATTTGGATTAAAAATCACAATCCATCAATCTGCTAACTGCAGGAAACCCGTCTCATTACAAAAGATAGCCATGTCCTAAAATTAAAACGCTGGTTAACAATTCTATAAGCTAATGGAAGCAGAAAACAGGCAGGGGTAGCCATTATGATATCAGACAAAGTGGACCTCAAACCAAAGAAAATTATAAGAGACACGGATGGATACTACATTTTAGTCACAGGTACAATTCACCAAGAAGACTTCACATTACTGAACATATATGCACCCAATACGGGCCCCTCCACATTCAGTAAGAAAACCCTACAGCGTCCAAAGCAAGAAATCAACCCCCAAATGATAATTCTTGGGGACTTCAACACCGCCCTCTCAACATGGGATAGATCAACAGGTCAAAAGCTAAACAGAGACACTTTGGAACATAATCAAACCCTTAAAGAAAGGGGCCTTAGAGATCTCTATCGAACTTTTCATCCACGCACCAAAAGAATACACATTTTTCTCAGCAGCACACTGAACTTTCTCCAAAATAGATCATATATTGGGCTACAAAACGAATCTACACATATACAAAAAAGTTGAAATTCTAACCTGTGCCCTATCAGACCACCACGGCCTAAAGCTGGACATCCACAACACAACAAACAAGAGAAAATACACTAATTCCTGGAAACTTAACACTATGATGCTGAATGAGAAGTGGATTCAGGAAGAAATTAAAAAGGAAATTCAAGATTTCCTGAAAGTGAATGATAATGAAAATACAACATACCAAAATCTCTGGGACACAATTAAAGCTGTTCTAAGAGGGAAGTTCATAGTTCTTAATGCCTACATCAAAAAAATGGAAACATCAGAAATAAACAACTTTACAATGCAGCTTAAAGCTTTAGAGAAAATAGAGCAATCTGATCCCAAAAGTAGTAGAAGAGAGGAGATTAGCAAAATAAGGGGAGAAATATCTGAAATCGAGATTAAGAAAAGGATATAAAAAATCAACTAGTCAAAAAGTTGGTTTTTTGAAAAAATCAATATGATTGATACACCCCTAGCTAAATTAACCAAAAGCAAGAGAGAGAAAACCCAAATTAAAAAAATCAGAAATGAACATGGAGTAATCACTACGGATACCCAAGAAATCCAGGGAATTATAACATCGTATTTCAAAAACTTATACTCTGTGAAATTTGGCAACCCAAAAGAGACAGATGAATTTCTAAATAAACACAACTTACCTAAATTGAATCAGGAAGTTGTGAATTATTTAAATAGTCCTGTAACATATAAGGAAATTGAGGAAGTAATCTCAAATCTTCCCACCAAAAAATGTTCTGGACCAGATGGATTCAGCACAGAGTTCTACCAGACATTTAAGGAGTTAATAACACCAATACTCCTTAAACTGTTCCATCAAATAGCAAAGGAAGGAACACTACAAAATTCCTTCTATGAAGATAATATCATTTTAATCCCAAAACCTAATAAAAATTCATTTAAAAAAGAAAACTATAGGCCAATCTCTCTGATGAACACAGACGCAAAGATTCTCAACAAAGTCTTAGCAAATCGGATTCAAAAACACATTAAAAAGATCATTCACGGGGACCAAGTAGGCTTCATCCCCGGTACACAAGGTTGCTTCAACATATGCAAATCAATAAATGTAATTCATCATGTAAACCAGTCCAAAGTCCAAGACCACATGATACTCTTGATAGATGCACAAAAAGCTTTTGACAAGATCCAACAGCCTTTTATGATCAAAACGCTAGAGACAGTAGGAATGGAAGGAACCTTTATCAATATAATAAAAGCTGTATACAACAGGCCTACAGCATGGATTATGCTCAATGGGGAACAGTAGGAAGCATTCCCACTTCGATCAGGAACTAGACAAGGCTGTCCACTCTCACCACTTCTATTCAATATTGTACTTGAGGTCTTATCTGAAGCCATAAGACAAGCAAAGGACATAAGAGGGATTCAAATTGGCAAGGAAGAAGTCAAGCTATCCCTATTTGCAGATGACATGATCTTAGACCTGAGTGATCCCAAAAACTCCACCAGGAAGCTCCTGGAATTAATTGAGAAGTTCAGCAGGGTGGTAGGATATTAAATAAATGTGCAAAAATCAGAGGCCTTCCTATATGCCCAGAATGAAAGAAGTGAAAAAGCCCTGAGAGAAACAATCCCATTTACTATAGCCCCTAAAAAATGAAATATCTTGGTATAAACCTAACCAAGGAGGTAAAAGACCTTTACAATAAAAACTTTAAAACCTTAAAGAAAGCAATAGAAGACACCAGAAGGTGGGAAGACATCCCATGTTCCTGGATTGGCAGATTCAACATCATAAAAATGACCATCTTACCAAAGGCAATATACAAATTCAATGCTATACCAATTAAAATCCCAAAGCAATTCTTCAAAGAAGTTGACCAAACAATCTCAAAATTCATATGGAGGCACAAAAGACCCAGGATAGCAAAGACAATCCTGAGTAACAAAAGCACTGCTGGAAGTATTACCATACCAAACCTTAGTCTATACTGCAAATCCATAGTTATAAAAACGGCCTGGTACTGGCTCCAAAATAGACACACAGATCAATGGATAAGGATTGAAGACCCAGATATAAGCCCGCAAAAATATAGCCATTTGATCTTTGACAAAGGGGCCCAAAGAATCCAATGGAAAAAGAACAGCATCTTCAACAAATGGTGCTGGCAAAACTGGATCTCCACATGCAGAAGATTAAAGCTGGACCGGTACTTGTCACTATGTACAAGACTTAATTCCAAACGGATCAAAGACCTTGATGTAAGGCCAGAGACTATAAAAACCGTAGTTGAAATGATAGGGAACTCCCTCGATCTGATTGGGCTAGGGCAACATTTCCAAAACAGACATCCAATGGCACAGTCACTGCTACCAACTCTCAACATTTGGGACCTCGGTAAATTAAAGAGCTTCTGTTCAGATAAAGAGATTGTAATACGCGCTCAAAGGCAACCCACAGAATGGGAGAAAATCTTCACTAACTACATATCTGATAGAGCTCTACTGTCCAGAGGGCACAAAGAACTTAGAAAACTAAACTCGAAGAAAAACAATGGCCCAATTAAAAAATGGGCCCTGGAACTTAAAAGAAATTTTACCAGGGATGACATTAAAATATCTAACAAATATCTTTAAAAATGCTCCACTTCCTTAGCCATCGGGGAAATGCAAATCAAAACTTCCCTGAGATATCATCTCACCCCGGTCAGGATGGCAAAAATCCACAATACAAACAACAACAAATCCTGGAGAGGATGTGGAGAGAGGGGAACTCTGCTCCATTGCTCATGGGATGCAGTCTTATATAGCCACTCTGGCGAGCCATGTGGAGATGCTTAAAGGAATTAAAGATTGAAATGCTGTATGGCCTTCCTATCCCACTTTTGGGAATAACCCCCCCCATACAGCAGAGGTTCACCTTGATAGCACAAGCACGACCATGTTCATAGCAACACTGTTTACAATAGCAAAGTCATGAAATCAACCCAAATGTCCAACAGTTGACGAGTGGATAAGGAAACTGTGGTACATCTATACAATGGAGTACTACTCAGCCATCAAATATGATGAATTATTGGAATTTGCTGGGAAATGGATGTCATTAGAAACAATTATATTAAGTGAAGTATCCCAAACCCAGAAAATTAAGCACCGTATGTACTCCCTAATAGGTGGCTCTTAGTACCAAACTCACCCAGCCCACATTGAGACCCTCAAAGGTAAACCTATGTAATACAGTAAGTGCAAGGATTATGAACAGGAGGGATGGGGTTGGAGGGCCACACCAGACACAAGGAGAGAGGGACCATGTTACAGTATAGAAAATAGGCCTCCATCAAACAATGCAAGTAAGTAAGTGACACCTGGTTAAGTTCACAGACATTCGTTCTTGATCATGTACAACTGAAGGGGAGGGCATATAGTCTGGCAGATAAAAAGTAACCACTTTGCAAATGGGTGATTGACCCCTCCCTCACTGAGGTCCTACTTTTATTACATCTACCCTTGAATGTGCTCTTATAATAAGACTCCATTTTAACAGCTTTTTGTCTCTGACCAGGGGGTGACATACAGTGCCCATCAGGATGGAGTGAAGGGCATTGCAGGAGCAGCAAAACTGCAAAAGAAAATCAACAAACCACAATCCAGAGCTTCAGAGACTATATATCAACCATATAGAACTAGGCCAGCCTAATCTCTCCCCATCCTGAAGGTCAGGGACATTTGCAGAAGAGGGGGCGGTATGATTGTAAGAGCACAAGGATGGGAGGAGCAATGATTTGCAAGATTCTCCACACTAGTTAGGGCCGAAGCAATCATAATAAGACTTTGCATGCCCTGTGCAATGTCCAACACACTATTGACCTCACAAAGTCTTGCATCAGCTAAAGGCACCACGATCCTTGGAGGCAAGGGATTAACAGCCACAGTAGTGTTCCTATGCTTAATGGGAACACGAGAAAGGTTTCAGGGAAATGCCAATGGGTCCTTGTAAGTCATTGGAGAGGAGGACCCAGAGGAGAGTTAGGCATACACAATAAAGGACTCTCTGGGAATTGGGGGGGAGGCACTGGGGGATGGAGAGGGAGGGGAGGGGGAACAGGGGGTTTGGGGAGAGGGGGAGGGGGGAGGTAACTGGTCTACCTATTAAGTTTGTATGAGCGGAAATAATAAAAAATGTATTAAAAAAAGTTTTGTGTGTTATGTGTCAGGGAAGCCTGAGGCTACCAAAACAACACAGGCTAATGCTGTTGGACTTCTTACCAGTGTAGTCATTTTGTAGGTTGCTAAAATGCACAGCTGCATGAGATTGGTGCTGACTATCTTACATGAGTAGCTGCATTTGTCTTCTACTATTATGATGACATAAGACCTAAGCTATAGCAAACTACTATTATTCAGTTCTCAATGTATGATAACAAATTTCTAGTGAAACACTAATCATTATACTCATGAAAAGGTACAGCTCTTAGTTCTCAAGCAAGAAGCTCTCTTCTGTAATGGGAACTGTTCAATATAGAGAACACATGACCAATCTACAGGTAATAAATGACAATGAACTACTAGACTCAAAATGGTATGCATGAAACAACCACTTCCCTTCCTATGGAGGCTTAGAGAATATTGTGAAATATGCAAGAATAATAAACAGTCATTGGAGAGGGATGTGATCATAAACACCCTCTAGACTTGACAGGACTGTTGTACCTATGAACTCATAGCAGTTGAATGTGAATTGGCTCATCACATCTCATTGTGTAAGGGGGGGAGGAGTTATGAGCCCATGGGGCATCATAGCTCCTTGAGAGACTAATGATGATTTATTGACTTACTGATGGATAGAGTAAGTGGAGGTAATTCTCTTACGGTGTACCCACTGAGAGAAGGCCAATACTTCAACACGGATACAAGCATACTTCAATCTTGAAAAGCCAGACAGAAATAAATGGCAATGGAGAGAGAGAAAGAGAAGGAGACAGGAAGAGAGAGAGAGAGAGAGAGAGAGAGAGAGACAGAGAGAGAAGGAGAGAGGGAGAAAGAAGGAGAGACACAGAGAGAGATAGAATGGAAGGATACCAAATTAAGAGAAAAAAAATTGTGAAGAGGGAAAGATGAGGGGGACTTGGGAAATACTGGGTAAAAAGACTTAAATTAATTGTTCTTCTTAGGGTATGTTTTACAATATGCAAAAACGTTTAAAAGTTCTGTCAAGAAAGAGAGAAAAGAGAGTTATTTCCTTTCAATCTTGTATAAAACAATATTATAAGAAGCAATTCATAATTGAAATACATTGGTAAAAAAATTCTATTCACTAAATTAAAATATCGAAGTGTGAAAAAATAAGAGCTCTAAGTTGGCAGTGTTTCGGATGCACCAGTATTTAAAGGGCTAAGTAGAAGAGTTCAAGGAGCACTTTTATCATCATCTCAAAAATTAAGGGAACTTTTTACAAGAGGGGTAAGAAGCACCATAAGAAAAAAAAAAGAAATAATGTAAGGACCAAAAGATGGTAAGAAGCACTGTGAAATTTTATCTTCTATACATAACATGGCTGTTGTATCCATGAAGTTGAAACAACAGTGCCTACCTGCCCAAGGCCTGAACAAGATTGAGCCCATCAACTTCCATCTGGAATACCAGAGGGACTCATGAGACCACACCTTTCTGAAAAGAACCACAGTCAATTAATACTTTCTTATGAAGTGAGAGTCATATTACTCAGTTGTGTAGTCACTACTTAAGTTTCCCTTATTCAAGTAAATAAGTCACTCCAAATATTGATGTAACAAAACTTTTTTTAAAATGTAGTGGAAAACAAAATGTAACTATAAATAGGGTAGAGGGACTGTTTTGGAAAGAGGAAGGCATTCAATGTGATGGAGAAGATAAGAGAGGATAATGGGAAAGTGATATGAAAAAGTACTCTCTGTCTCTAAAGTACTATATGTGTGTTAATGTCATATATATATTTGAGAATATTTTATGTATAAAGTTTTTTTACAAATAAAATGAGCTATTGCCCATGTCCCCTCCCATGATCCCCACGCTCCTCTCTCATGCTCCCTTGGCTTTGCCAATCCATCCTTGTCTCTCCCACCCTCACGAGTCTCTGCTTTTATGGACCAAAGGGATCCCTTCAGTTTTTCTGTACAAGTAGAAGACCAAGCCTCTGTGGCAGCATAAGTTGTCCTTCAGTGGGTAAAGCCAGCGTTGGGGATGTTTCCTTAAACATGTCAAACATTTGCCCTTTAATTACCACTGTATGGAGTTATTTTTCCTGTGATCTCCTTTCTTGACATATTTTATTTTTTAGTGAGAGAGAGAGAGAGAGAGAGAGAGAGAGAGAGAGAGAGAGAGAGAGAGAGAGAAGAGAGAGAGAGAGAGAGAGAGCATTCTTGTATACCATGGAAAATAAGTAGAGGCCAGAAGATAACTTTCAGAAGTCAGTTTTCAAGTTCCCTCTTTCCAAAATGTGGGCTTCTGGGAATCTAGCACAGGTCCCCAGGATAGTGAGCAGTGTCTTTCCAACTGAGCAATCTAATTAGCCCCAGTAATTTTTAAATGACATATCATGTCCCTGGGGAGAAGTCAAACCATGCCCAGTTATTTACTCCATTGGGAACAGAAATGTAGAAAAAACATTACGAGAATATTTTCTTTATGCAAATCCTCTAAAAGATTTTACTCTTTTCTTCTTAGGGTTAATGACAAATTCCAGGTATCTTCTTTAAAATATGCATATTAATAAATAAATCCAGACCTAATGTTCCTCAATGTTTCCACACTGTTTACTTTCCAATTCTGTTTTGTTCTTATTCTTAGTCTTTTTCTTCCTACTAAACCTAAGTTTTGTGAAATGTCCAAATGTTGTGTTCTGTAAATGTAAATATGTGTTCTGTCATGGTAGAAATAATAACAAGACAATGGCAGAAGGAAAAACTGGTTCATGGTCCAATCTAACATCTAATAAACCAATAAATTGTTTGCAGGTGCTAATGCCTTTCCTAAATTCATTGTTATAATAAAGATTTTTAAAATGGAATCTATCCTGGTTAGAAGAAAATAATTATCTGTGCCTATTAGAATAAGCATACAGTGCAATGCTAAATCATTTTATTACATAGACAACAATTTTTGTCAATCTGAAAATAAATACCTACTACATTTTGCTTTGATTTTGAATGCAATAAATCACTGGATAATGTAAGGTGAATTATTTGTTCTTCAGTGCCTTTCCCAAAAAAAAAAAAAAATGGAATGCAAATCAGATACTAAAATTTTCTAAAAGTCTAAAATAATTTAAGATTTGAATTAAAAGCCTTTCTATAAAGGGCTGATACTATAATCAAGGATTTTATGCACATACTCTGGGTTGAGATGTTCTAGAAAAGACACTTTTTTGTAAACCTATACCATTTTCCATATTTCCTCCTCCTTGTTTTTGGAGGAGAGAAAGAGACAATAGTTATTTAAACATGGGATATTATGATGCATGCTTGCAGTTGTATTGATTGGGAAAGATGCAAAATAAGGAAAAATGCAAATGTGGGCAAGTGAGAGATATGCTGAAGAGAAATTTTGATGCATAGATATTAGCCCTTGCAATTCATTTAAATTAGAGCTTCAGAGAGATTATGTTTGTTGATTACATTTGTTAATAATCATTAGGATAAGACAGGATCTGGAATACATTATAATTCTCAGACACACATGCCAAATTGTTATGGTTGTTATATTACATAATTATTTCCCAATTTTGCTAAAAGTAGTCATTCATCAAAGCCATTTTTATTATCTTGTTTCCTGTGTTTTCATTGTATGTAGTATTAGGACAGACAATTTTGAAAATTTCATTGCTTTTATTATCCTGGAAAATACTATTTGAATTTAATTTGTTAACAACTTCTTCAATAGATTCCATGAAATATTAAATCAAAGTATTTTAGTATTTGTTATTATAAGATTTTAAATAGAAGTAGTTGGACATACTTTGTGATTATGTAAAAACTGTATATCACCTGAATTATTGATTTAAGTTAGTCAAGGGATTTATACCATCTGAAATGGTTTTATACCATTAATTGGACTTACACTATTTGTCTCAGTTACTCTTTCTATTATTGTGAGGCAACACATAAACTCAAGCAACTTAATGGGAAAAAGGGAGATTTATTTGGCTTATGGTTGTAGAGGGAATTACAGTCAATTAGGTAGAAAAGGAATGACTGTGTAAAGTTGCAGATGGCTTAGGTCACATCCATCATGGAGACAGAGAGAGTAAATGATAAAATGTAAGATTACACTTCTAGGTGAAGGAGGGAGGGACTAACTAACTTCAAGGCTTATCCCCTGTGATATGCCTTACTCCAACAAGGTTCTTACTTCCTAAAGATGTCATAACCTTTCTAAACACTGACAACAGCTAAATATTCAAACTCATTAGCCTATTGGGGCAACTTATATTCAAATCAGGGCATCATTTTTAAAAACCAAAACTGTGGCATCAGCAGACTATACAAATATTTGTCTTCTTTCTAATAGCATCGATGACACATCTAATTCTAAGAAAGAATGATGAAAATGACAGGTAATATATTTGGTTGTCAACAGAAGACATGCTGATTTTAATATAATAATCAAAAATACATAAATTAGTTTAACTTTTACCACAGACTTAAAGTTTTGTCATTCCCATGTACAAATAATCCTCAGAGGAATATGCTTGTGAGTTCTTAAATTATGCTTTAATATAATAGATACTGTCATTTCTAACTCAAAGTACTTTCTTGTACGGAAGTTCAGTTTTTATGTAGACATCTACTGCACCTCAATCATCTCCAAGAGTCTAATAGAAAATAAAAAAGTGAGAAACAATAAAATTTAACTTCCTGCTTTGAAAGAATACTAGTATTATTAGTCCAATTATATCTGTCTTTTGATAATGTAAAACTGAAGCCTTTATGCTTTATTGTAATTGGCTTTCCTCTTTCTTACATCATAAGGAAGCTTAATTATATTTATCTATCTAAAATTTTATTTACTTTATCTATTTTCATTCCACTTCCAGCCATTCCATTACAAAAGCTACTTGTGTATTAACTCAATAATTACCATGTTTGATCTTGCCATATATATTTAACTTCCAGATTCAGGCTTCTAGTTCTGAGCTTATAAAATTCAAGGAAAGAAAATCCAGATCATGTTATCTGAAGAGTCATTTATCTCTGAATTCATTAAGAATTTGACCCAAAGTCTAGATAATGCTCTAAGGAGCATCCGAGTATTTTCACTAATGGAAACAGAGTTTGTAAATTTATTTATCATGCAAAAATGTATTGTATATTTTATAGGTAAACTGATGGCTTTTATTTCTTTACATGCCACTGTCACTCATAAAGAACAGCCAAGTAAGACTACAATGAGAAAAGTTTTGATATGTACTGAGAGAACTAACTTAAATTTGCAAAATAATACTCCAAAATGTGTTTGTGTAATGACCAGTGTTTTTATATGACTGTAATGTGGTCTTCTGAAGTGTGACAGAGCCATTATCAACTCTTGGACTTAACTCTGGGAACTAGGGCCTCAGACAATCAACACCCACCAAAGGGTTTTATATCTCATACCTAAGAAGAGTAAGGTAATACAGAGGAAGAGTAAACAGAAAGAGCATATTAATTAAAGAAAAGTGAGAAAGAATTTCTGAAATTGAAATTTCAAGGGAAGGAAACCCCCATGTGCCCTGCCCATTTGGCCTTGTGATATACTGGGAATTCCTGCAAAGAACAGTGAAGTTTAGTACTATAGTAGAATAACCAGGACATTGGAAATACCAGAATAATGAAATATATATGGAGGATGATGGTGTTATGGATTTGGGGGTCATCCAAAGATCCACCATAGGCCAAAAGTTGAAGTTAATAACTGAGAGGCTTTGTTAGAAAGACAGAGAGAGATAGAGAGAGAGAGAGAGAGAGAGAGAGAGAGAGAGAGAGAGACCAGGGATTACACACAAGGGCAGAGTGATGTGTCTACAGCCCTGAATTATGTTTTTACACAGTTTTTATTCACAAGAGACAAAGGAGGTTGTAACCCCCCCTCCCTTGTGTGCAGGTCCACTAGTTGACTCCTAGATGCCAGCAAAGTAGTTTAGCAGGCAATGTTTACAGTCTTACCAGCATTCAAGTGTCTTGCAGACCCTTGGGCTAAATAGCTTTCCAGAGGGGCATTCCAGAGAATGGTAGGGAAGTGGGCATTTTTATTGCCTGTCAGCAATTTCTCAGGCTAAAGAATTCTTTTTTAGAGTTTTAAGATTTTTCCTTTTATGCTTGTCTCCCACATTCCCCCCTTTTTTATATAATGGACAAATCTTTTTATCAATCATAAACATTTGTTTATATTGAGACCTGATCACCATCATCTTGTTGGATCCCAGGTGGGAATTAATGTACCTGGTTAAAGTGTTATGCAAAAATCTCTATTAGGTGGGGGGGGATGGCTTTTCATAAGCAAAGGGCTGGTTCACATTGGGGCCCAACCCAGTTGATTTTGGGCCCAGGTGGAGTTAGAGATTAAACTATTCTTAGATGTGGAGAGCTCATCTCCATATCTTTTCATAGGGAAGTTGGTTATCTTATATCTGGGAGGATTGGAGTCAGTTCTTCAGTAGGGACCTTTTAAAGCCCTTTAAAGAACTTAGAGACTGTCATAGCATGGGCTATTCTAGACCTGCCTATTTTATCCCTTAACTTTTGAAGACTTAGACTGCTCAAGGGACTAGGGATGATGACCACTGTGGCTACTTCCTGCAGAGTTGGGGAGAAGGAAGTATGAGCAGTCAATAATCCTCATTTA
The DNA here is from genome assembly GCA_023101885.1 of Typhlomys cinereus. Taxonomy (NCBI): domain Eukaryota; kingdom Metazoa; phylum Chordata; class Mammalia; order Rodentia; family Platacanthomyidae; genus Typhlomys; species Typhlomys cinereus. The sequence continues at coordinate 988,167 of JALPQD010000068.1, read as the reverse complement.
TGAGATGGGATGGTCCAGAGGTCCCCATAGTTGAAGATTTATAGCTATTAATCTGGAAGAGACAAAGCAGATAAATTAAACCTACAAGATCTAAATATAAGGATTAAACCCTTGTAACTGGGAAGGCACAAGGGATAAACCAAATAAGCTTAGCGGCCTTATTATGGGTACAAGCAAGAGTTAGTAAAGAAATCCTGTTATTTCCTTTGGAATAGTCATTTTCTTCAGTGTAAAAGCCAAGAACTGTAGGTAAATAATTTACATATTGGAGGAGACTTTCTTTTGGCTGTTGTAAATCTCCAAGGTCACATTTTAAACCTGTCCAAAAAAGGTGAACTGTCTGATTCTTTGGACAGAACAGAACAATCTAAATTAGTTCTCTCCCTTCTGGGTTCTTAAAAGCAAAGCAACACAAGTCTTTTTAAAAGAATTTATGTAAAGGACACTGTTCTGTTTTTTTTTCTTTTTTTTTTATTTCCACTCATACAAACTTAACAGGTACCCCGTCTTCTCCCTCCCTCCACCCCCCAACCCCCTGGTCTCTCCCTCCTCTCCCCCTCACTGCCCATCCCCCAGTGCCTCCCCCTCCCATCCCTGGAGCATCCTTTAATGTGCATGCCAAACTCTCCTCTGGGTCCTCCTCTCTGATGAGGTGCAAGGACCCAGAGGCATTGTTTTCTTACATGGAAAGTTCTATAAGTCTCTAAGAATTATCTTGTCTTTAGGGTAGGACCATTCCTCTGATCTAAATGAAAAGCCAGCATTAATTTGCTAATGGAGCTAGTCTGTTTAACACCAGGAGTTTTGTTGTTTTTTCTTGGTTTAATTTTTTAAATTTGTCATTGTATTTTCCTTCTGTCAAGTGCTGAGTTAAACTTTAGACAACCTTTTAGGAAGAGGGCAAAACTTTAACAAACTTTTTGTCAACATATGTCTCTGATTTTAATTTTATAGTACAAGTTGTTTTTCTTTGGGCCTCCAAACTGTAGGTTTTCTGTTATATGGTGTGTGGATTCACCATTTTCTGAAATCTATGATCTCTTCCCTCTAGCATCTTTGGTGCATCTAAAACCAGAACCATGTGGATGACTTTATAACAGTGTTAAAATATTTTATACAGTCTAAATTTACAATATTCAGACATTTAGGCATGTAAACAAAGGAATGTCTAAAAACAATACCATGAAGTATATAAAAAATCTCAGTAGTTAATTTGTGAGTTACTGGTAAACCTGTCACTCCCCTGATCCTAAACATTTTAGTAAAATCAAAGGTTGACAAAAGCTTAGGAAGGAAGTTGAGCACTAAAATTTTGTGTTCCCTTGTCTATTAACATAGGAACAAAGAGACTTCTTCCCATTTGCATGTTAAACCCAAGGTTTTCATAAGATGTTCAGCCTGGCACTTTGGGCTTTCTTTCCCTGGATATCAGTAGCAAACTCTTTTTTCACATTGGAGGGAAGCTAAGAGCTTCGGGCCATTTCACTGGTCCCCAGCACGGGAAGTTGACCTGTGGGCCCTGGGGTTCAGGGAGCAATACTTTCTCTAGTGGAGATTTCCACAGTCAGGACATAGACCATGTGGAAGCTTTTTGTTTTTGGAACAGTTTCCAGGTCCACAGTCTGGTTATATTTTTCGTTTCCTCTGTGGGAAGGAATCCTGAGTTGGTCTGCTTAGGCGTGCCTGTATTCTATCTATGCCCTTAGGCAAATGTCAAGTTTTGATTTCTTTGTTTTGTTGTTGTTGTTGTTGTTTTCTCTTTCTTTTCTGTCTAATATTTTATACAGTCTAAACTTACAATATTCAGACATTTAGGCATGTAAACAAAGGAATATCTAAAAACAATACCATTAAGTATCAAAAAACTCAGTAGTTACTTTGTGAGTGACTGGTAAACATGTCACTCTCCTGATCCTAAATATTTTAGTAAAATCAAAGGTTGACAAAAGCCTAGGAAGGAAGTTGAGCACTAAAATTTTGTGTTCCTTTGTCTTTCCTATCTGGAAAATGAATTTATTTGGATCCTCAGAGAAATTTTTTAAGTAACTTAGGCCAAATCTTACAAGGAAAAAGGAAACATGAACCTGAGTTGACCCAAATGTATTTAGTCTGTCTTCTTTAGAGATTTTAATACTGGCTCTGAATTACATTGACTTTGTTTACTTTTAAGGTTGGGGGTTTGGTTGAGGTGGAAACTAGATGAAATTCCTGTTCCACCTTAGCTTGAGGGCATTATTATTGACAGACAAAGCTTTTTCTGAATACTTTTTCTGGTACTTTTGGTAGAGATCTCGATAGTCTCTTAATTTCCTGCCATTTGTTTGTCATTTAGCAGAATAAATCTAGTTGGAGGATTGTATTATAAAGATCCTTCTGGGGGCCACTTCTTATGTAAGATGTATAGAGGCCATGTTTTAGAAAATACTACAAGTTGACCCTTTTATCTTGAAATCCAAGATTTTTAAATCTAGGTCCATTACAAAAATTTTTGTCTTTAAAATGAATGACCCTTATAAATATATAATAGTTAAATTTTATAAGATCTTAAGCAATTAGACCCTTTAGGAATTAGGATTTTATAAATAAACAAATGAAGTAAACAAAAGAAACTTAATTTCTAACTGGTATGTTTCTGAGGCTCAATGTCTTTTCTTCTATAATATGGAAGAAGCATAACATAACATTTCCTTTACCCATCATATGTAATTTTTCAATCTTTTCATAAACCTAACATCCCACAAATCTTTACAATATACTTTAACATATTTTTAAGTAAGCAACTCATAAACCTCCTGTATATACTTTAACTTTTTAAGTAACATGTCTCATCCCATAAACCTTCTTCCAAACCTTCTGTACATAATCTAATTTTTTGAGTAACCATACATATTTCCTTCATATCTTCTTTTTTCTATTTGATGGTTTCCTGCTGTGAGATATCTCTCAAGAAATGTTTTTTAAAGGAGGCGATAGCAGTAAACCTCATCTTTAAAAAAATTTAAAAGTTGAGTCTGATTAGGCAATTTTGAAAGAAAAGTTAATATGAACTTTTAAGTATATATTAGCACATTATTAAATATGGAATGAACAAGCAACACATGGTTCTTAGAACTCCGTAAGCACACATCTATAATTAGGTACAGGGTAATAGTAACATTTATAAATCATTATATCTGAATTAAGCTGGCAAGGTTGTACCAGAACACAGGAGTACACATGGGAACATGGAATTAAAAAGCATATTTGTCTCTAAGAAAGGGAGCTTATACATACCAGGAGAATGAAGAAATTCCATTGAATTTCTCAAAAATCAAATTTTTTTTCTGGCTGTTAGATATGTTGGTATAAGATTCCATAAAAGATGTTGGAGGAATGAGTAAGCTTAGAGTGACTTTGTTATTCTGGGAACACATTGGAAAACAATTCTTTAAAGGAATTACAAGTGATGTTATCAGTCATAGGTAAGAACACAGTATCACCTTTTGTGGAAGCTTCATTAAAATCAAGATCAAACAAGACAGAGTATTTTAGTCAGTACATACTTAGGCCTTTTAATGTTATCAAAATGGTTCATTTTTAAGTGTGCATATGTATTTTAATTGAGCTTGTCAAATAATAAACAGTCTGAAACCAAAATAAGAATATAGGTATGCAATAAGAATGAAAGTTGAAGTGGCCACATCTTTGTTATTTTGAAACACAAAACACATAATACACGAACTCCAGGTAACCAAGCACGCCAAAACATTTATTAAAATGAGATCATCAAAACACAAAGAATAACAGACAATTCTTCTTGTCCCTCTAGTACAGGGGGAGGAGGCAGAGGCTTTTTCTTGGTTGCTTTAGAAACTAGAATGCAAGTGTTATTGGGGGAATTAATTAAGAGAGAAGTTAAAACACATACCTGATTAGAGGATCCTTTCCTCAATTTTTCTCAAATTAAGAATGGTACCACCACAAACAATACAAACAGAACAGACACAAGAAACACTTTTCTGGTCCCAGATTGTAATGCTCTGTAAGATCTCCATTGGCTGGGAGACATCCCAGACAGGATAAGCAAGTCCCAAACAAATGGATAAATCTTAACTTTTGCATTACCCAAGTTCAAGTTAAACAAGACCAGTGAGGCCCAGAAGTTTCCTACTGGGTCTCCAAGCGAAGCTTTGGAGTGTCCTCTAGCCACTTCAAGCTTGGGGAGCAGTGCTACATCCAGTTTCTCCCCCTTGAGCTTATCAAGTGTGTGCACACCCAAGTTTGGGGGCTGAGATTCAGAGTACCACAGGATTTTAGGGAAGACTTTGGCCTCTAAGCCCTGAAATTTTCAGGTTGCACCTCTCCCAAGGATGAGTTCTTCCCCTCACCTGCCTTTTGCCTGATCAACAAGCTGCCCATCAAGTTTGAACAAAGACAATAAAGGAAACAAAGACAACAAACTAAAGTAAGACAACAAATGACTTACCTATTCCGCAGCGGAAATCTAAGATTTGGAAGGCTGCAGTTGAGCCCTGGGACTGAATACATGCTGTCCTCCAAGGCTGGTCAGAAAGTGAGGTGAATCAGGATGAACCCCCTTATCCTGATTGAGTCCCCATAATGTTATGGATTTGAGGGTCATCCAAAGATCCACCATAGACCAAAAGTTAAAATTAATAACTGAAAGACTTTATGAGAGAGAGAGAGAGAGAGTGAGAGACAGGTACCAGGGCTTACACACAAGGGCAGGGTGATGTGTCTACAGCCCTGAATTATGTTTTTATACAGTTTTTATTCACAAGAGACAAAGGAGGTTCTAAAACTCCCTTCGCTTATATGTAGGTCCATTAGTTGACTCCTAGGTGCCAGCAAAGTAGTTTAGCAGGCAGTGTTTACAGTCTTTTCAACATTCATGCTTCTTGCAGACCCTCAGGTCAAATGGCATTCCAGAAGGGACTTCCAACGAATGGTAGGGAGTGAGCATTTTTATTACTGTCAGCAACATCTCAGGCTTAAGAATTCTTTTTTAAGGTTAAGATTTTTCCTTTTATGCTTCTCTTCCACAGTGGAAAGTGCAAATTGTAATTTACTTAAGTCAAAAAAAAGGCATGTGGGCTGGAGAGGTGGCTCAGGGGTTAACCCTCCGCTTTGCAGGCGGAAGGTCCCGAGTTCGGATCCCAGATCCCACGTATAGACGCCGGGCGGAAGCGGGGGCGGCCTGCGCTTCTGGTCCTGGTAGGGCGGAGCCTGTGAATCCCGGGGCAGAAGGAGCTGGAGGCGTCCATGGTGGTTCCCGATTCGTCCGTGGTTCTACACAGACACAGACACACACATACATACACGCGCGAGCGAGCACATACACACACACATGTACACAGTTGACTAAATAATAATAATAATAAAAAAAATTAAAAAAAAAGGCATGTGATATGAAAAGTGTGGGAACCAGTGCCCACTCACACATTCATTCACTCACTCAAACACACAGCTGCTGGCTGTGATGAAAGGAGGTGCCTGCTGTCCCCCCCTCTGTCTCTATCCCCCAGAGATTCGGCACAGGACAGGGAGATTGTTAGTAGCAGATCTCAGTTTATTGGGGGGAGAAAAGGAACTTTTATAGACAAAGGCCACCAAGGCACAAAACGGGCATCCAACTGTGTCAGAAGGTCAACGCATCCCACAGGTGCTAATGGTCAAGTTCAATGTCACTCAGCACAGTGGGCAGGTAGATACCTGAAAGCCAATTAGCGTTATTTGTGAAGTGATCAGGGTCATGTCCAAGACCCTTGCTCTCAGCGCCATCTTTAGTCCCATGTGCTCAGCCATGCCCTGGGGCAAATCCTGGGAGGGCCCAACAAAAAGTAGACTTGTAGTGATGCAATTGTCCAATGTTTGGGAAAAGCTTGACTTCATGCCAAAGAACAAATGGTAGGATTTTTTTTTCTGCTCATACAAACATAGTAAGAACCCCTGTCCCCTCCCTCCCTCCACCCCTCCCTGGATCTCCCTGTTCCCTCCATATTTTGTCCCTTCCTTTCCCCCCTCCCTCCCTTTCCCCCAGTTCCCCCTCCCCTGTCTCTGAAGCATCCTTTAATGAGTATATCAAACTTTCCTCTGGGTCCTCCTCTATGATGAGGTGTAAAAACTCAGTGGCATTTCTTAGAACTCTTTCTTGGTATTCCCCTTAAGTATAGGAACACTATTGTGACTGTTAATGCCTTGATTCTAATGATCCTAGTGCCTTTAGTCCATGCTAGAATGTGAGGGGTCAACGGTATGTTTGTCATTGCGCAGATCATACAGAGTCCTGCTATAATTGCTTCAGCCCAAACTTGTGTGGAGTATCTTGCATATCATGTCTCTTCCCATCCTTGTGCTCTTACAATGTTACCACCCCCTCTTCTGCAAATTTCCCTGAGCTGCAGTATGGGGAGAGATTAGGCAGGCCTGATTCCAGGTGGTTGATGTAGAGTCCCTGATGTTTTGAATTATGGTTTGTTGATGATTTTTTTTTTCAGTTTTGCTGTTCCTGCAATGCCCTTGGTTCCATCCTGATGAGTATTGGATGTCACCCCCTGGCCAGAGATAAAAACCTGTTAAATTGGAGTCTTGTTATAAGAGTATATTCAAAGGTAGATGGAATAAAAGTAGGAGACTGCAGTGAGAGAGGGGTCAAACATCCATTTGCAAAATGGTTACCTTCTATCTGGCAGCCTATATGCCCTCCCCTTCTAGTAAGATCTTACCCCATCAGTTGGAAATGATCAGGATAGTCTGTGAACTTAATCAGATGTCTCATTACTTACTTGCAGTCCTTGATGGTGGCCTATTTTTCTCTGCTGTAACATGGTCCCCTCTGTTTCTGGTGGGGCCCTCCTTCCCCATTCCTCCTGTTTATAATCTTTACAATTACTGTAGGCATTACAGAGATTTGTCTTTAAGTGTCTGTAAGTGAGTTTGGTACTAGGATCCACTTATTAGGGTGTATATACGGTGCTTAATTTTCCATGTCGGGGATATTTCACTCAACATAATTGTTTCTAATTCCATCCATTTCCCGGCAAATTGAATTAAATCATCATTTTTAATGGCTGAGTAGTATTCCATTGTATAAATGTACCACATTTTCCTTATCCACTCGTCAACTGTTGGACATTTGGACTGATTCCATGACTTTGTTATTGTAAACAGTGCTGCTATGAACATGGTTGTGCTTGTGCTATTGAGGTGAATTTTTGCTGTATGGGGGGTTATTCCCAAAAGTGGTATAGCAGAGTCATATGGAATTTCAATCTTTAACTTCTTTAAGAATCTCCAGATGGCTCGCCAGAGTGATTATATGAGCCTGCATGCCCAACAGCAATGTAAGAGAGTTCCCGTATCTTCACATCCTCTCCAGCACTTAGTGTTGTTTGTATTGTGAATTTTTGCCATCCTGACAGGGGTGAGATGATATCTCAAGGAAGTTTTGATTTGCATTTTCCTGATGGCTAAGGATGTGGAGCATTTTTTAAGATATTTGTCAGACATTTTAATTTTTTCCTAGGTAAAGTTTCTTTTAGGTTCCAAGGCCCATTTTTTAATTGGGCCATTTGTTTCCTTGGTGTTTAGTTTTCTAAGTTCTTTGTGCAGTCTGGATAATAGAGCTCTATCAGATATGTGGTTAGTGAAGATTTTCTCCCATTCTGTGGGTTACCTTTGTGCTCAAGTTACAATTTCTTTATCTGAACAGAATCTCCTTAATTTCACAAGATCCCATCTGTTGAGCGTTGGTTGTAGTGACTGTGCTATAGATGTCCATTTAGGAACTGTTGCCTAGCCCAATCAGCTCGAGGGAGTTCCCTACCCTTTCAACTATAGTTTTAATAGTCTCTGGCCTTATATCGAGGTCCTTGATCCAACAAATGGTAGAAATTGAACTGTAGCATGTTATTCATCTTGCTGGACTCAAAGCTTAATTTTTATTTGATTTTGGTTTTACTTTCTATTTGATAGATTCTTCATCTGGCCAGATGCTTAAATTATTATTTTTACTAGTCCTTTTTCTTAATTAAGAATATTCCTTTTATACAAACATAATGAGAGGTTATTCCTCCTTAGGTCCCCTTTTCCTCTCTCATCTTCCCCTTCCTTCACTAATATACCTCTCTCTCTCCTGGTGCCTGTCTGATTGTGTGAGCTGCAGGTTTCATTTTCAGGTTGTCTGCTCTAGTAGGTCCTCAGGACTCATTAGTTTAAGTGGCCCTTCTGTGTGTAGACACACAGATAGGGACACCTTTTCACCCATATAGCTCCCTTGCTCCTAAGATTCTCAGTGTATGTCACTATTTCACTTGAGTTTCTCTGTTCAGTGGAGGAAGGCTGGTATTTCAAAGCTTTGAATTTTAAAAAGAATATTTATCTTATACTATTATATGCTGGAGATGCTTTTCTTTATTTTAATGGGCTTAAAGCTAAGAGACTTAAGGTTTTAAAATATTTGGAATGAGCAATTATTGATGATATTGTAAGACTGACCTATCAAAACATTTAATCTTGGATTATATGAACATTAAAATTAGATTGTATTTTATATTGTAGAATGAACAATTCATATTTATAAAAAGTAATGGTGCTGAGTAGATGACTCTGGAGTTGTAGCAAAGGGCCATATGTTGACATACCAAAATTCCATGTGAATATAATGAACAGATATAATGGTTGTTTGCATTTTTAGCCCTGGAAGTTGTAATCTGGGAAAGCACAGAACAAAGCAATAGCAGTTCAGTATGATTTCAGGTATCTCCTTTGGGCCTATACAGGCACCACAGGCATGTACACTCAAGAGCTCTCTAGTACACACACACACACACACACACACTAGCACACACACACACAGTAATATGCTTGTGTGTCATGTTAGCAAGAAATGGAATGAAGCATTTACAGGTATCAAAGCAGAGAACTGAGCCTCTTGCATACCAATGATGAATTGTGAAATTAAAAAAAGCCCGTGAGAGATCATTTCCAAGATAAGTGAATAAAATAGAGAAAGATGATTCTCTATCTGGCAGGTTGGCAAATTAGAAAATATGCACACCTTTTAGCTCTTCCTGTTGATATGGTATAGCCACTTCCCTCTGCTCCTGATATTGGTATGATTTGTGCCATCATAATGCACAGTAGCTTCAAGAATTGTAAACTGGAATATAATCCCTTGTTCCCCTAATTGTTTGGTTCTTATACTCATTAAACAACAGAATATGTAAGTGATGACCCCCTTTTTCTTTTTTCTTGAATATTTTTGCTTGCCTTGAGGCATTCCTTCTGGGCATGCCATTCTCAACCAAAAGGTTGATCACTGAGGACTACAGCTTTGATCAGCTCCTCTAGCTGTGAGAAGAGATGTGAATAGAATTGCTCCATTTTAGCAAGGGTGGTGCAGGAGCAGCAAAAACTGAAAAAAAATCAACAAACCATAATTCAGAAAATCAGAGACTCTAAATCAACCACCTGGAACCAGGCCAGCCTAATCTCTCCCCATCCTAAAGCTCAGGGAAATTTGCAGAAAAGGGAGCAGTAAGAATGTAAGAGCCTAAAGATGGGGAGGAGCAATGATATGCAAGATACTCCACACAAGTTAGGCCCGAAGTAATCAAAATAGGACTTTGCATGACCTGCGTAATGACCAACATATCATCAAACCCCCAAAGTCTAGTATGGATCACATACACTAGGATCCTTAGAGACAAGGGATTAACAACCACAAGAGTGTTCCTATACTAAAGGAGAACACAAAAAAGCTCTAGGCAATGCTACTGAGTCCTTACACCTCATCAGAGAGGAGGACCCAGAGGGAAGTTTGACAGACACACTAAAGGATGCTCCAGTAATTGGGGGGACTCTGATAAGGGAAGGAAGGGGGAAAGGAAGGGGAAAAGTGGGGAGGGAGCAGGGGGATCCAAGAAGGGGAGGAGGGAGGAAGGGGAATGGGCTACTTATCAACTTTGTATGAGTGGAAAAAAAAAAGAATTGCTCCATCTTATGGATAATGTACTCTACACTCCTGATGAAGAAGAGGAAGACTTATTCCACCTATATATGTTTTATATTGTATTCCAGGTATACTAATATGACTAATTTCAATAGTGCTTACTTGAACTAAAGCACTTGAACTTTTATGAAAAAGAGTCAGTGGATAGAGTGTATTCAATTCACCAAATATTTGTATCTTTGATATTTTTGGATTTCAGGATATAAAGCTAATTTGCATTTAAGACCCTCTTTTTAATGAAAAAAGAGAAAGTGGGAAAGATTAGCTTGTACCCCAGTATTACACACTTATAACATTTAATCATGCATATTTGCCAGGAATCTTTCTTTCTTTTCATGTCAAAGTTCAGACAAAATAAAAGTTATTTCATTTCTATTTTTGTGACCCAAAAGAGCAATAAAAGTGGGAAAAGCACACAAAGTAGAGAATAAGGGTTCCTGTTTTGAGTGGAGGCAGCCCCTGGCTTAAAGAAAGAACTCAAATGTGGTTGGGCTGACCTTGACTATATTTGAGTAAAATCTAATTGTTGTTTCTTTATACTATAGTAGGGAAAGACTAGGGGGTTTAAATGACTAATTGATTTTTCACAGAGACAGAACCTTAAAATTTTGTGAACTCTTGATCTATCACCAAAATATAAGTGGCAGGAGAAGGCAATATCTGTCTTTCCAGATCATATGTAATTGTGTGTGTGTGTGTGTGTGTGTGTGTGTGTGTGTGTGTGTGTGTGTATGAAAGCAGCATCTTATTATGCCTGTATGACACATAAGCTCATTCATCAAAATTGTGGAGATACTCATCCATTCAGGGAGAGATCATAAATGCTACCTATGACTTTAGCATGACCTACCATGGGCCTTGCCTTCCTTCCTAAGGGAAGCTATCTCTTGTCTCAGTTGCATGAAGATCTCCATCAGTAATGTGATGAACTTACTTAAAAAGAAAAAAAAAAACCAAAAGGGTCTGTTGTGATTTAAATGTGAAATGTCATTCATTGCCTCATGAATTGAAATACATGGACCCCAGCTGATAGTGCTGTTTATGAAAGCTGAAGAAATTTTAAGAAGTAGAGCCTTATAAGAGGGAATATGTCACTGAGTGTGGGTCTTCAGATTTGATAGCCTGGACCACTTCCTGTTCTCTTTCTCTGCTTTCCAATTGCCCAACATGTAAACAAGTCACCACTCTTTCACTACTTCTCATAGTGTGTTTCCTTCTATGATTGACCCTATCTCCTCTGGAATTATAGAGTAAAATAATAAACTTTTTCCTTTAAGTTTATCATGTCGGAGTATTTTATCACAGTAACTGAAGAATAACTAGTACAGTGAGCATGTGAAAAGATAACCAGGAATCTTAGTGATTAGCCAATGAAATTCAGCTAATTTTAACTTAGATTACTATGGAATTTTAAAATCATGGTAATAAATATGGAAGGCAATTTCTATTTTAAGTCAAGTAAATGCTTCATTTATACTCTCTTATTAAAGTAATATTTTAATAGCAATAATGCTTATCTTATCAATTAGTGATTGTGGTGAACAGCAATATTTCAAATTAATCAAATAACTTCTGAATACATACATAGAAACATCTTAATTGTGAATCATTATAATATTAGCAGATGTTTCATATGTTCAGACTAATGTATCAGTTTGGTAGATATATTGAAAGCATTAAGAAACACAATTACTCATTATACTTTCATTAGAAACTTTCATCAATGGCAGTAAGAAATACTTATGTTAAATCCTAAGAAACAATTATTACAAAGAATTCCCATATTTTTAAAATTTTTATTATTATTTATTCAATTGTGAGTTTGTGTGCGTGTGTATGTATGTATGTGTGTATCTGTGTGTGTAGAACCATGGACGAATTTGGGAACCACCATGGACACCTCCACCTCCTCCTTGTTACTCTGCCCCAGGATTCACAGGCTCCGCCCTACCAGGACCCGAAACACAGGCCTCCTGGCGTCTATACGTGGGGTCTAGGATGCGAACTCAGGACCTTCTGCCTGCAAGGCAGAGGCTTAACCCCTGAGCCACTTCTCCAGCCCCAGAATTCCCATATTTTTATAAGAACAAAGATTCATTTAATTTTCTTCAAGTATATTTAAAATATCATACTTCATGTTTTTAAATTCATTTTGAAAATAGAGCATTCATAGAATCATCATGAGTGCCATACACACAAAACAAAATCTTTTCACAAAAGAGATAATACGGATTATAATACCTACTCTTTTCCATCCTTTCAGTTATCAGTGTCTACATTTTCTTCCATTAGGCATGCCTATGTGACAAATTATGGTTTATACAAGTACCACTTATTTAATGATTGGTATAGAACCCTTTGGGCCTCATGGAAAAGACCATAATGAAATGGCAAAACCATATTACCAAAGCTGACTGTATATATGAACTGCTATGGAAACTCATGAATATTAATGCTTGTCTACATTAAGAGAAAATGATGTTATATAAGAAGAGAGAGACAGACACAAACACACACACACACAAAGACACACAGAAAAGCACATACATACAGAATGAATAGTTTTCACTGAAATTCAAATTTGTCTCTTGCCCATAGTAGTATTACATCTGTGCAAAAGATAAAAAAGCGAGGGAATAAAAAAATATAGATTTCATTGTTAAAGAAAGTTCACATTTTTTTTATTAAAAATTTAATTATACATTTTAAAAATTTTTTACCAGTTCCCTCCCTCCCCCCTCTTCCCCCTCCCCTTCCCCCAGTGCCTCCCCCCCAATTCCCAGATAGTCCTTTATTGTGTGTGCCTAACTCTCCACTGTGTCCTCCTCTCCGATGACATATAAGGACCCAGTGGCATTTCCATAAGCCCTTTCTCTTGTTCCCCTTAAGCATAAGATCACTACTATGGCTGTCAATCCCTTGCCTCCAGGGGTCTCGGTGCCCTTATCAGATGCTAGACTTTATGAAGGCAACAGTGCGCTGGACATTGCGCAGGGCATGCAAAGTTCCATTATGATTGCTTTGGCCCCAACTATTGTTGAGAATCTTGCAAATCGTTGCTCCTCCCATCCTTTTGCTCTTACAATCTTACCGCCCCCTCTTCCGCAAATGTCCCTGAGCTCCAGGATGGGGAGAGATTAGGCTGTCCTAGTTCTATGTGATTGATATAGAGTCTCTGAAGTTCTGGATTGTGGTTTGTTGATTTTCTTTTGCAGTTTTGCTGCTCCTGCAATTCCCTTCACTCCATTCTGCTGGGCACTGTATGTCACCCCCTGGCCAGAGACAAAAAGCTGTTAAACTGGAGTCTTGTTGTAATAGCACATTCAAGGGTAGATGTAATAAGAGTAGGAAACCTCACTGAGAGAGGGGTCCATCACCCATTTGCAAAATGATTACTTTTTATCTGCTAGACTATATGCCCTCCCCTTCTGGTGAGATCAGGAAAGAACGTCTGTGAACTTAACCAGGTTTCTCATTACTTACTTGCAGACCTTCATGGAGGCCTATTTTCTCTGCTGTAACATGGTCTCCTCTCTCTTTGTTTCTGGTGTGGCCCTCCTAACCCATCTCTCTTGTTCATAATCCTTGCAATTACTGTGTTACATAGGTTTACTTTTGAGTGTCCCAATGTGGGCTGGGTGAGTTTGGTACTAGGAGCCACCTATTAGGGAGTACATACGGCGCTTAATTTTCTGGGTTTGGGATACTTCACTTAATATAATTCTTTCTAATGACATCCATTTCCCAGCAAATTCCAGTAATTCATCATTTTGATGGCTGAGTAGTACTCCATTGTATAGATGTACCACAGTTTCCTTATCCACTCGTCAACTGTTGGACATTTAGGTTGATTCCATGACTTTGCTATTGTAAACAGTGCTGCTATGAACATGGTCGAGCTTGTGCTATCGAGGCGAACCTCTGCTGCATGGGGGGTTATTCCCAAAAGTGGGATAGCAGGGTCATATGGCATTTCAATCTTTAATTTCTTTAAGAATATCCAGACGGCTCGCCAGAGTGGCTGTATGAGCCTGCATTCCCACCAACAATGTAGGAGAGTTCCCCTCTCTCCACATCCTCTCCAGCATTTGTCGTTGTTTGTATTGTGGATTTTTGCCATCCTGACCGGGGTGAGATGATATCTCAGGGAAGTTTTGATTTGCATTTCCCTGATGGCGAAGGAAGTGGAGCATTTTTTAAGATAATTGTTAGACATTTTAATTTCATCCCTGGTAAAGTTTCTTTGAAGTTCCAGGGCCCATTTTTTAATTGGGCCAGTGTTTTCCTTGGAGTTTAATTTTCTAAGTTCTTTGTGCACTCTGGACAGTAGAGCTCTGTCAGATATGTGGTTAGTGAAGATTTTCTCCCATTCTGTGGGTTGCCTTTGAGCTCGTGTTACAATCTCTTTATCTGAACAGAAGCTCTTTAATTTCACAAGATCCCAACTGTTGAGAGTTGGTAGCAGTGACTGTGCCATTGGATGTCTGTTTAGGAACTGTTGGCCTAGCCCAACCAGCTCGAGGGAGTTCCCTATCTTTTCAACTATGGTTTTTAAAGTCTCTGGCCTGATATCAAGGTCCTTGATCCATTTGGAATTAAGTCTTGTACATGGTGACAAGTACGGGTCCAGCTTTAATCTTCTGCATGTGGAGATCCAGTTTTGCCAGCACCATTTGTTGAAGATGCTGTTCTTTTTCCATTGGATTCTTTGGGCCCCTTTGTCAAAGACCAAATGGCTGTAACTTTGTGGGCTTATATCTGGGTCTTCAATCCTTATCCATTGATCTGTGTGTCTATTTTGGAGCCAGTACCAGGCTGTCTTTATAACTATGGATTTGTAGTATAGACTTAGGTTTGGTATGGTAATACCTCCAGCTGTGTTTTTGTTACTCAGGATTGTTTTGGCTATCCTGGGTCTTTTGTGCCTCCAAATGAACTTTGAGATTGTTTGGTCAACTTCTTTGAAGAATTGCTTTGGGATTTTGATTGGTATAGCATTGAATCTGTATATTGCCTTTGGTAGGATGGTCATTTTTACAATGTTGATTCTGCCAATCCAGGAACAAGGGAGGTCTTTCCACCTTCTGGTGTCTTCTGCAATTTCTTTCTTTAGGGTTTTAAAGTTTTCATTGTAAAGGTCTTTTACCTCCTTAGTTAGGTTTATACCAAGGTATTTCATTTTTTTAGGGGTTATAGTAAATGGCATGGTTTCTCTCAAGGCTTTTTCACTTCTTTCATTCTGGGCATATAGGAAGGCCTCTGATTTTTGCACATTTATTTTGTATCCTGCCACCCTGCTGAACTTCTCAATTAGTTCCAGGAGCTTCCTGGTGGAGTTTTTGGGATCACTCAGGTATAAGATCATGTCATCTGCAAATAGAGATAGCTTGACTTCTTCCTTGCCAATTTGAATCCCTCTTATTTCCCTTTCTTGTCTTATGGCTTCGGCTAAGACTTCAAGTACAATATTGAATAGAAGTGGTGAGAGTGGACAGCCTTGTCTTGTTCCTGATCGAAGTGGGAATGCTTCCAATTGTTCCCCATTGAGCATAATCCTTGCTGTGGGCTTGTTGTATACAGCTTTTATTATATTGATAAAGGTTCCTTCCATTCCTACTGTCTCTAGCGTTTTGATCATAAAAGGCTGTTGGATCTTGTCAAAAGCTTTTTCTGCATCTATCGAGAGTATCATGTGGTCTTGGACTTTGGACTGGTTTACATGATGAATTACATTTATTGATTTGCGTATGTTGAACCAACCTTGTGTGCCGGGGATGAAGCCTACTTGGTCCCCATGAATGATCTTTTTAATATGTTTTTGAATCCGATTTGCTAAGACTTTGTTGAGAATCTTTGCGTCTGTGTTCATCAGGGAGATCGGCCTATAGTTTTCTTTTTTAAGTGAATCTTTATTAGGTTTTGGGATTAAAACGATATTAGCTTCATAGAAGGAATTTGGTAGTGTTCCTTCCTTTGCTATTTGATGGAACAGTTTAAGGAGTATTGGTGTTATTAACTCCTTAAATGTCTTGTAGAACTCTGTGCTGAATCCATCTGGTCCAGGACATTTTTTGGTGGGAAGATTCGAGATTACTTCCTCAATTTCCTTATATGTTATAGGACTATTTAAATAATTCACAACTTCCTGATTCAATTTAGGTAAGTTGTGTTTACTTAGAAATTCATCCATCTCTTTTGTGTTGTCAAACTTCACAGAGTATAAGTTTTTGAAATATGATGTTATAATTCTCTGGATTTCTTGGGTATCCGTAGTGATAACTCCATGTTCATTTCTAATTTTGTTAATTTGGGTTTTCTCTCTCTTGCTTTTGGTTAGTTTAGCTAGGGGTGTATCAATCTTGTTGATTTTTTCAAAGAACCAGCTTTTTGATTGGTTGATTTTTTCTATCGTTTTCTTAGTCTCGATTTCAGATATTTCTCCCCTTATTTTGCTAATCTCTTCTCTTCTACTGCTTTTAGGATCAGATTGCTCTAGTTTCTCTAAGCTTTAAGCTGCATTGTTAAGTTGTTTATTTCTGATGTTTCCATTTTTTTGACGTGGGCATTAAGAGCTATGAACTTACCTCTTAGAACAGCTTTCATTGTGTCCCAGAGATTTTGGTAAGTTGTATTTTCGTTATCATTCACTTTCAGGAAATCTTGAATTTCCTTTTTAATTTCTTCCTGAATCCAGTTCTCATTCAGCATCATAGTGTTAAGTTTCCAGGAGTTAGTGCATTTTCTCTTGTTTGATGTGTTGTGGATGTCCAGCTTTAGGCCGTGGTGGTCTGATAGGGCACAGGTTAGAATTTCAACTTTCTTGTATATGTGTAGATTCATTTTGTGGCCCAATATGTGATCTATTTTGGAGAAAGTTCCATGTGCTGCTGAGAAAAATGTGTATTCTTTGGTGCGTGGTTGAAAAGTTCGATAGAGATCTGTGAGGTCCATTTCTTTCAGGGTTTGATTAAGTTCCAAAGTGTCTCTGTTAAGCTTTTGACCTGTTGATCTATCCCATGTAGAGAGGGCGGTGTTGAAGTCCCCAAGAATTATCGTTTGGGGATTGATTTCTTGCTTTAGACGCTGTAGGGTTTTCTTAATGAATGTGGGGGGGCCCGTATTGGGTGCATATATGTTCAGTATTGTGAAATCTTCCTGGTGAATTGTACCTCTGACTAAAATGTAGTATCCATCCGTGTCTCTTATAATTTTTTTTGGCTTGAAATCCACTTTGTCTGATAGCATAATGGCTACCCCTGCCTGTTTTCTGCTTCCATTTGCTTGTAGAATTGTTGACCAGCCTTTTATTTTTAGAGCGTGCCTATATTTGTGGTGAGATGGGTTTCCTGCAGGCAACAGATTGATGGATTGTGATTTTTAATCCAAGTTTGTAATCTGTGTCTCTTGATCGGTGAATTAAGTCCATTAACATTTAGTGTTATAATGGAGAAACTATTGTTAATTCCAGACATTTATTATGTTTAGTAGCTTTTATAAGTATATTGCTTCGCTTTTAATGGTGTTATATTTGCCTTCTGTTCTCCTGGATATGCCTGTTTTTTTCTTCACGCTTGAGTATCATTTCTAGCAGTTTTTGAAGGCCTGGTTTGGTGGCCATGTATCCCTTAAAGTTGTCTTTGTGCTGGAAAATTTTTCTTTCTCCCTCGATCATGACTGATAGTTTTGCAGGGTAAATCAGCCTGGGTTGACATTTTTGCTCATTCAATACTTGAAGTATGTCTCTCCAAGCTCTTCTTGCTTTTACTGTTTCGACTGAGAAGTCATTAGTTATTTTAATAGGTTTGCCTTTAAAAGTGACTTGTTTTTTCTCCCTTGAAGCTCTCATCACCAGTTCTTTATCTTGAATGTGGAGTGTTTTAACTATTATTTGCCGCGGTGTGCTTCTATTTTGGTCGTATCTGTTTGGGGTGCGGAATGCCTCTTGTATATGAATGGGCCTCTCTTTTTTTAGATGAGGAAAGTTTTCCTTGATGATCGTTTGAAAAATTTCCTCAGGGGTGGTATTTTGAGATTCTTGCTCTGGTATTCCATGAATACGCATGTTAGGCTTCTTCAGGGTGTCCCATATCTCTTGGATATTTCTCTCAAGTATCTTTTTGGCTTTAACAACCTCTTCCATTGAGCTGGTTAGTACTCCCACTTTATCTTCAAGGTCTGAAATTCTGTTTTCTGCTTCATTAGTTCTGTTGATAAGACTCTCTGTGGCGTTCTGGGTTGAAGATAACTTGTCTTTTAGCTCAGTTTTAAACTCTGCTTGAGTTTGTTTTAACTGTTCTATGCCACTTTTTGTTTCTTGCACTGTTTTTCTCAACTCCTCCAGATGTCTGTTGTGTTGCTCTTCAAAGCGATTGATTCGATTATGTAATTCCTCCCGGATTTCCTCTTTCATAGTATTGAACATGGTAATGATCATATTTTGAAAGTCTTTATCCTGGGTGGGGCTTTCTTGGCCTTTTTCCGCGGGTTTGTTCTTGTTGGAGTCTAACATTATGGGATTAATTTCTTCAGTGGGAAATTTGTTTACTTGAGTGTTGCTTCTCATGGATTTGCACTTTGACTTTGGCATTGTCATTTTAACTCTTAAGATCTCTCAATTTCACTAAACTGAATTATTTGGCCTGGGGTACTGGTGGGCAGGGCCTGAACGGGGACTTACCTAGGGCGCGGGGCTGACCTGGGGGTCCTAGAGCGCGCGTTGAGGCCCGGCTGGATCTCGCGCAGGCGTCCCGACCGGCGGAGCGGGGGCGGGGCGAAGAAGGGAAGGATGGGCGCGTCGGCGTGGAGCTATTTAACCCGAGGGCAGCTGGGGCGGGGCCCGGGCGCAGGGGGAGGTGCTCCTCGTCCCTCGGCCCCCCGCGCGGCTCCGGCTGGATGGTGGGAGTCGGAGCCGGGTCCCCGTGGGCTGACCTGGGGGTCCTAGAGCGCGCGTTGAAAGTTCACATTTTTTGAAAGACATATTCATTCTTTTTTAATTTTTAATTTTTTATTATTTATTCAATTGTGTATGTGTGCATGTGTGTATGTATGTGTGTGTGTCTGAAGAACCACAGGAGAATTCGGGAACCATCATGGACTGCCTCCACCTCCTCCTTGTTTACTCTGCCCTGGGATTCACTGGCTATGCCCTACCAGGACCAGAAACACAGGCCACCTCCACTTCCACCCGGCATCTATATGTGGGGTCTAGGATCCGAACTTAGGACCTTCCGCCTGCAAGGCAGAAGCTTAATCCCCAGCCACCTCTCCAGCCCTGACATATTTATTCTTGACAATGCTATCCATAGCCATAATAAATTTTAATATGGCATAAACAATGTAAAATAAAGTATATACATCTATAATACTACAAAGGAAATGATAGTAAATATAAGACTTTAAAAGGAGAAGGTAAGCACTGCCTAAACCCAGCCCAACCCTGTCTCACCCACCTCCCTCAAGGCAGAGGGACTCCACCCTGTGCCATTTGTGCATGCCTCACAGATCACACAGAGCTAGCCCCCACACGTGCAGCACCATAATTTAATTGAATGCACAGAAACCACAAGTCAAGCACCAGTGGACCAACATCATATAAGTTAGGACCCAAAAACCACACCATCCAATAGAGGAGAATCTTTGCATCTAACTCATTTTATTTGCCCTTTAACTTCAATCAGCAGTCACCACAGTTTAGGATTTCTGTACAGCATACCCTAAGCCCCATATACCCACCCTTTGGCATCAATCATTGACCCACACCCATCTCAATTGATCAGTAAAACCTGAATACTAAACCAACTCTTTTTTTAAGTGTTTTTTAAATTTATTTTTCTGCTCATACAAACATAGTAGGAACCCCTGTTCCCTCCCTTCCTCCACCCTTCCCTGAACCTCCCTGTTCCCTCCCCCGTTTGCCTCTTCCTTTTCCCCCTCCCTTCCTTTCTCCCAATGCCCCTCCCCCATCTCTGAAGCATCCTTTAATGTGTATATCAAACTTTCTTCTGGGTCCTCCTCTCTGATGAGGTATAAGGACTCAGTGGCAATTCCTACAACTCTTTCTTGTGTTCCCCTTAAGTATAGGAACACTATTGTGACTGTTAATCCCTTGCTTCTAAGGATCCTAGTGCCTTTAGTCCATGCTAGAATTTGAGGGGTCAATGATATATTAGTCATTGCACAGATCATGCAGAGTCCTATTATAATTGCTTCGGCCCTAACTTGTGTGGAGTATCTTGCATATCATTACTCCTCCCATCATTGTACTCTTACAATCTTACCGCCCCCTTTTTTGCAAATTTCCCTGAGCTTCAGGATGGGTAGAGATTAAGCAGGCCTCATTCCAAGTGATTGATATAGAGTCTCTGATGTTCTGAATTATGGTTTGTTGACTTTTTTTTTAAGTTTTGCTGTTCTTGCAATGCCCTTGGCTCCACTCCCTGGCCAGAGATAAAAAGCTGTTAAATTAGAGTCTTGTCATAAGAGTATATTCAAAGGTAGATGGAATAAAAGTAGGAGACTGCGGTGAGAGAGGGGTTGATCACCCATTTGCAATCCTGGAGCTGCTCCAGGCCAAATAATTCAGTTCAATGAAAAATGCACAGAAATTGAAAAAAGGTCTTAAGAGTTAAAACGACAATGCCCAAGTCAAAGTGAAAATCCATTTTTTTAAGTCTTAAATCTACTCACATACTTAACACCTAACCTCACCTAAAAAACCTAGTTACCCAATCTTAAACCTTTCAGTTAAAACTAGGCTAAAACTCTGCCACCCACTTATGCAGAGCAGAACTTACATACTCCTTTGGCACTACAATAACCATATCCACAAGGAGCACCAAACAACATAAGATTGACCCACTTAACACCCAAGTGTACTGTCACAATTGTTCAAGTTTGGCAATTCTGTCTGAATCAAAAGAATCAAAAACACAGACCTAAGAAAGATAACAGAGCTCAAACACAAAATGCCCAAGTCACAAGATACAACAAAAAAACAAGACAAAATATCTACAAAAATTTTCGACACCAAAATGATGGTGTCATAAGAATAACTTCTTGGGTATTAGCCAAAAATCCAAAAACCAAGATAATGATTTTCAAAGTTTAACAATTAATATGGTCAAATCAATGAAAGAAGAAATCTGAGAAGAGTTAAATAACCACCTAAGCAAATATAAGCAGGAAAATAACAGGCATCTGGATGAGATGAAAAAGGATGCTAAAGAAAATAAACTAAGTGCAAAGCAGATGAAAAAAATCTCAGGCCAAGATTAAACTTGAAGGTAAAAATAAGCTAATTATAATCCAGAATTCAACAGAGAGTCTCACCAACAGAACTAAGGAGGCATAAAGTAGAATATCAAAACTAGAAGACAAGATCAAGAACAAATTTTCTCAATTAAAGAGGTTGAAAAAGCTAAAAAATTCTTGAAAAGAGTATTCAAGAGCTAAGAAACACCTTGAAGAACTGAAATTTTCAAATTCATGAAATCCCAGAATAATAAACCCTCAAAAATCCACACTGAAAAGATTTTTCACATTATCATTAATTAATATTCTCTGCATCTAAGACAAGAGAATTCCATATAAGTATAAAAGGCATACTGTTCACCAACCAAATAGGACCAAAGTAGAAACTCGTTATGGCAAATAATAGTCAAAACACTACAGATACAAGACTGAGAAAACATGCTTACAACTTCATTAGAGGGAAAAACCAAGTCACATTTCAAGGTAAACCTATTAGAACAATAGATGAATTTTCAATGGAAGCTGGAAGAGAAAGAAGAGTTTGGAAAGAAGTACTTCAAGACATGAATTAGCACAAATGCCAAGCCAAGCTGATATACTTCTGAAAACTATCAGTCATGATTGAAGGTGAAAGAACAGTTTTCCATCATAAGGACAGACTGAAGGCCTACATGAAAACCAAGTTAAGCCTACAAAAGATGCTAGAAAAGATAGTTAAAATTGAAGAAAGGGATGATCATACTGAAGAGGACAGAAGGGGAAACAGTATCAAAATAAATACTAATCAAAGAAAGATATCCATAAAAACTACAAAATTCATAAAATGACAGTAATCAACAAACATTTCTCAACTATAACCCAAGCTCTTCAATCAGGAAACATAGGCTAAAATATTGATTAAAAAATCACAAGCCATCAATCTACTGTCTTCAGAAAACACACCTTACCATGAAAGATAGGCAAAGCAATAGACTAGTTAGAGGTATTCCAAACTAGTGGAACAAGGAAGCAAGCAGAAGTAAACAATTATAGTACTTGAAAAAATAGACTTCAAACGAAAAGAAATGATAAGAGACACAAAAGGATATTGCACACTAGTCAAAGAAAAAATTAGCAAGGAAGACTTCTCAATACTAAGCATAAACACACCAAATATAAACACAACCTCTTTCATTAAACAAACACAATGTCTAAAATAACAAATCAAATAAAAAACAAGGGGACTTCAATATCTCACAAACATTAGAATGTCTAAAATAACATATAAACTCAAAACAAAAATAGTAGGGGGCTTAAACACCTCACCCTCTTCACTGGATAGATCAATGGACCATAAACTAAACAGAGACACACTGGAGCTGAATCAGCACAATCCAAATTGACCTGACTGAACCTACCAAAACATTCACCATGACACCAAGGAACACACTTTCTTTTCAGCAGCCCATATAACTTTCTACAAAATATATCACATATAGAGCAATAAATCAAGACTTCACTTATACAGGAAAGTTCAAATGTCATGACCCTGAATGAGGATTGATTTTAGGAAAAAATCAATGTGGAAATTAAAAAACTCCTAGAATTGAATGATAATGAAAACATAACATATCAAAATCTCTGGGAGGGAGAAATACCTGAAATTGAGATAAAGAAAACCAATACAAAGAATCAAACAAACTAAGAGCTAATTCTTTGAAAATATTAACAAGTTTGAGAAACCCCTGCCCAAATTAAACAAATCTAAAAACAAAAGAGGAAACTCATGTTAAAAAAATTGGAGGTGAAAATGGTAATAGTACAACTTGTACCAAGGAAATTCAGAGAATTATAAAGTCATGTTTCAAAAACCTGTATTCCACAAAATTTGACAATCAGAAAGAAATGGAATATTTTATTACTGCATACAAATTACCAAAATAGATTCAAGATGAATTGAATTATTTAAAAACTCTGCATTTCCCCACCCGCCTGGGACATGCACAGTCTAGATGGGACTCACAAGCTCCACCCCTACCCCCCCTTCCCAACCCCCTATCCCAGGACCCAGCTCCACCCACCAGCCAGCCACAGGCCAAATAATTCAGTTCAGTGAAAAACACACAGAAATTGAAAGAAAGTCTTAAGAGATAAAACAACAATACCCAAGTCAAAGTGCAAATCCATGAGAAACAACACACAAGAAAACAAATCTCCCACTGAAGAAATTAATCCCATAATAATAGACTCCAACCAGAACAAACCCACAGAAAATAGCCAAGAAAGCCTGACCCAGGATAATGACTTTCAAAAGATGATCATTACGATGTTCAATACTATGAAAGAGGAAATCCAGCAGGAATTAAATAACCACATCAATCGTTTTGAAGAAGAACACAACAGACACTTGGAGGAGTTGAGAAAAACAGTGCAAGAAACAAAAACAAGCATAGAGCAGTTAAAACATAGTCAAGCAGAGTTTAAAATTGAACTAAAATACAAGTCATATTCAACCCAGAACTCAAAAGAGAGTCTTATCAGTGAAACTAATGAAGCAGAAATACAATTTCAGATCTTGAAGATAAAATGGAAGTATTAGCCAGCTCAATGGAAGAGGTTGTTAAAGCCAAAAAGATACTTGAGAGAAATATCCAAGAGATA
The DNA here is from genome assembly GCA_023101885.1 of Typhlomys cinereus. Lineage (NCBI taxonomy): Eukaryota > Metazoa > Chordata > Mammalia > Rodentia > Platacanthomyidae > Typhlomys > Typhlomys cinereus. Next base: position 964,265 of record JALPQD010000068.1, on the reverse strand, counting down.
TGGGACACCTTGAAGAAGCCCAACATACGTATTCAGGGAATACCAGAGCAAGAAATTCAAAATAACACACCTGAGGAAATTTTTCAAACGATCATCAAGGAAAACTTTCCTCATCTAAAAAAAGAGAGGCCCATCCATATACAAGAGGCATTCCGCACCCCAAACAGATATGACCAAAACAGAAGCTCGCCATGGCAAATAATAGTTAAAACACTCCACATTCAAGATAAAGAAATGGTGCTGAGGGCTTCAAGGGAGAAAAAACAAGTCACTTTTAAAGGTAAACCTACTAAAATAACAAATGACTTCTCAATGGAAACACTAAGAGCAAGAAGAGCTTGGAGAGATATACTTCAAGTATTGAATGAGCAAAAATGTCAAGTCAGGCTGACATACCTCACAAAACTATTCGTCATGATCAAGGGAGAAAGAAAAATTTTCCAGCACAAAGACAACTTGAAGGGATACATGTCCACCAAACGAGGCCTTCAAAAAGTGCTAGAAATGATATTCAAGATAGAAGAAAAAAACAGGCATATCCAGGAGAACAGAAGGATCGTATAATATTACCAAAACCTAAAAGTGAAATAATACACTTACCAAAGCCACTAAACATAATAAATGTGCGGAATTAAAAATAGTCTCTCCATTATAACATGAAATGTTAATGGAATTAACTCATTGATCAAGAGACACAGATTACAAACTTGAATTAAAAATCACAATCCATCAATCTGCTGCCTGCAGGAAACCCATCTCACCACAAAAGATAGACACATCCTAAAAATAAAAGGCTGTTTCTAAATTCTGCAAGCTAATGGAACCAGAAAACAGGAGGGGTAGCAATTATGCTATCGGACAAAGTGGACTACAAACCAAAGAAAATCATAAGAGACACAGATGGATATTACATTTTAGTCACAGGTACAATTCACCAGGAAGACTTCACAATAATGAACATATATGCACCCAATACAGGCCCCCCACATTCATTAAGCAAACCCTACAACGTCTAAAGCAAGAAATCAATCCCAAAACAATAATTCTTGGGGATTTCAACACTGCCATCTCAACATGGGATAGATCAACAGATCAAAAATTTAACAGAGACACTTTGGAGCTTAACCAAACCATTACTGAAATGGACCTTACAGATCTCTATCGAACTTTTCATCCACACATCAATGAATACACATTTTTGTCAGCAGCACATGGAACTTTCTCCAAAATAGATCACATATTGGGCCACAAAACGAATCTCCACATATACAGGAAAATTGAAATTCTATCCTGTACCTTATCAGACCACCACAGCCTAAAGCTGGACATCCACAACACAACAAAGGACAGAAAACACACTAACTCCTGGAAACTTAACACTATGATGCTGAGGAGAATTGGATTCAGGAATAAATTACAAAGGAAATTCAAGATTTTCTGAAAGTGAACAATAATGAAAATACAACTTAGCAAAATCTCTGGGACACAATGAAAGATGTCCTAAGAGGTAAGTTCATAGCTCTTAATACCTACATCAAAAAAGTGGAAACATCAAAAATAAATAACTTAACAATGTAGCTAAAACTTTAGAGACACTAGAGCAATCTGATCCCAAAAGCAGTAGAAGGGAAGAAATTAGCAAAATAAGGGGAGATATATCCAAAATTGAGATTAGGAAAATGATACAGAAAATCAACTAGTATAAATGCTGGTTTTTTGAAAAAATCAATAATTTGATACACCCCTAGACAAATTAACCAAAAGCAAGAGAAAAAAAAGGCCAAATTAACAAAATTAGAAATGAAAACGGAGGAATCACTACTGATACCCAAGAAATCTAGAGAATTATAAGATCATATTTCAAAAAGTTACAATCCATGAAATTTGAAAACACAAAAGAGATGGATGAATTCCTAAGTAAACACAACTTACCTAAATTGAATCAGGAAGTTGTGAATTATTTAAATAGTCCTAAAACATATGAGGAAATCAAGGAAGTAATCTCGAATCTTCCCACCAAAAATGTCCCAGACCAGGTGGATTCAGCACAGAGTTCTGCCAGATATTTAAGGAGCTAATAACACCAATACTCCTTAAACTGTTCCATCAAATAGCAAAGGAAGGAACACTACCAAATTCCTTCTATGAAGATAATATTGTCTGAATCCCAAAACCTAGTAAAGATACACTTAAAAAAGAAAACTATAGGCCAATCTGTCTGATGAACACAGATGCAAAGATTCTCAGCAAAGTCTTAGCAAATCAGATTGAAAACATATCAAGAAGATCATTCACGGGGATCAAGTAAGCTTTATCCCTGGCACACAAGGTTGGTTCAACATACGCGAATCAATAAATGTAATTCACCATATAAACCATTCCAAAGTTCAAGACCACTTGATACTCTCGATAGATGCAGAAAAAGCTTTTGACAAGATCCAACGTCCCTTTTTGATCAAAACCGTAGAGAAGGTTGGAATGGAAGGAACCTTTATCAATATAATAAAAGCTGTATACAAAAAGCAAACAGCAAGGATTCTACTCAATGGGGAAAAACTTGAAGCATTCCCACTTCGATCAGGAACTAGACAAGCCTGTCCACTCTCACCACTTCTATTCAATATTGTACTTGAAGTCGTAGCTGAAGCCATAAGACAAGAAAGGGACATAAAAGGTACTCAAATCGGTAAGGAAGAAGTCAAGTTATCTCTATTTGCAGATGACATGATCTTATACCTGAGAGATCCCAAAACCTCCACCAGGAAGCTACTGGAACTAATACAGAAGTTCAGCAGGGTAGCAGGTTACAAAATAAATGTGCAAAAATCAGTGGCCTTCCTATATGCCCAGAATGAAAGAAGTGAAAAAGCCCTAAGAAAAAAAATCCAATTTACTGTAGTCCCTAAAAAAATGAAATACCTTGGTATAAACCTAACCAAGGAAGTAAGAGACCCTTATATTGGAAACTTTAAAACCCTAAAGAAAGAAATTACAGAAGACACCAGAAGGTGGAAAGACCTCCCATGTTCCTGGATTGGCAGAATCAACATCATAAAAATGACCATCTTACCAAAGGCAATAAACAGATTCAATGATACACCAATTAAAATCCCAAAGCAATTCTTCAAAGAAGTTGACCAAACAATCTCAAAATTCATAAGGAGGCACAAAAGACCCAGGATAGCAAAGACAATCCTGAGTAACAAAAACACTGCTGGAGGTATCACCATACCAAACCTTAGTCTATACAACAAATCCATAATTGTAAAAACAGCCTGGTATTGGCTTCAAAATAGACACACATATCAATGGATAAGGGTTGAAGACCCAGATGTAAGCCCACACAACTACAGCCATTTGATCTTTGACAAAGGGGCCCAAAAAATCCATTGGAAAAAGAACAGTATCTTCAACAAATGGTGCTACTAAAACTGGATCTCCACATGCAGAAGATTAAAACTGGACCCGTACTTGTCCCCGTACACAAGAATTAATTCCAAATGGATCAAGGACCTCAATATGTGGCCAGAGACTATAAAAACCATAGTTGAAAGGGTAGGGGACTCCTCGAGCTAATTGGGCTAGGCCAGCAGTTCCTAAACAGATATCCAATAGTACAGTCACTACAACCAACACTCAACAGATGGGATCTTGTGAAATTAAAGAGCTTCTGTTCAGATAAAGAGATTGTAACTTGAGCACACAGGCAACCCACAGAATGGGAGAAAATCTTCACAAACCATATATCTGATAGAGCTCTATTATCTAGAGTGCACAAAGAACTTAGAATACTAAACACCTAAACACCAAGGAAACAAATGGGCCAATTAAAAAATGGGCCTTGGAACTTAAAAAAACTTTACCAGAGATGAAATTAAAATGTCTAACAAATATCTTAAAAAATGCTCCACATCCTTAGCCATCAGGGAAATGCAAATCAAAACTTCCCTGAGATATTATCTCACCCCGGTCAGGATGGCAAAAATCCAAAATTCAAACAACACCAAGTGCTGGAGAGGATGTGGAGAGAGGGGAACTCTCCTACATTGCTGGTGGGAATGCAGGTTCATACAACCACTCTGGCGAGCCGTCTAGCGATTTTTAAAGAAGTTAAAGATTGAAATGCCATATGACCCTGCTATACCACTTTTGGGAATAACCCCCCATGCAGCAGAGGTTCACCTCCATAGCACAAGCACGACCATGTTCATAGCAGCACTGTTTACAATAGCAAAGTCATGGAATCAACACAAATGTCCAACAGTTGACGAGTGGATAAGGAAATGTGATACATTTATACAATTGAATACTACTCAGCCATCAAAAATGATGAATTAATGCAATTTGCCGGGAAATGGATGGAATTAGGAAGGATTATATTGAGTGAAGTATCCCAGAAATGGAAAATTAAGCACCTTATGTACTCCCTAACTGGTAGATCCTAGTACTAAAGCCACTTAGAGACACCCAAAAACAAGTTTCTGTAATACCTACAGTAATTGTAAAGATTATAAACAGGAGGGATGGGGAAGGAGGGCCCACCAGAAACAAGGAAAGAGGGGACCATGTTACACCAGAGAAAATTGGCCACCATTAAGGAGTGAAAGGGGTGACATCCAATAAACATTCGCGATGGAGCCAAGGGCATTGCAGGAGCAACAAAACTGAAAAAAAAAACATAATTCTGAACATCAGAGACTCTATATCAACCACTTGGAATTGCCCAGCCTAATCTCTCCCCATCCTGAAGCTCAGGGAAATTTGCGGAGGGCAGTAAGATAGTAAGAGCACAAGTATGGAAGGAGTAATGATATGCAAGGTACTACACACAAATTAGGGCCAAAGCAATCATAATAGAACTTTGCATGACCTGCACTATGTCCAAGACATTATTGACCCCACAAAGTGCAGCATGGACTAAAGGTACTAGGATCCTGGAGCCTAGGGACTGACAGTCACAGTAGTGTTTCTAAGCATAAGGGCAAAACAGAAAAGGGTTCTGGGAAATGCCCCTGGGTCCTTGCACCTCATTGGAGAATAGGACCCAGAGGAGAGTTTGGCATGCACAGTTAATGATGCTCTGGGTATTAGCGGGGGGGGGGGGGGAACGGGGACACTAGGGAATGGGGAGGGAGGGGAGAGGGGAGGGGGAAGCAGGGGATGGGGGGAGGGGACTGGTGTATCTGTTAAGTTTGTAAGAGTGGAAATAATAATAAAATAAAATAAAATAAAATAAAATAAAATGTCCAATATCAAGTGAGGAAGTTAAAGAAGTGATTAAAAACCTCCCCACCAACAAAAGCCCAGGACTGGATATATTCAGTGCAGAATTCTACCAGACATTTAAAGAACAAAATAAACACACAGATCAATGGATAAAGGATGAAGACCCAGACATAAGCCCATATACCTACAGCCACCTAATTTTTGGAATAAGTGCTCAGAAACACACTGGAAAATAAATATCATCTTTAACAATGATGCTGAACCAACTGGATATCTACATGTATAAGATTGAAACTATTTTTCCTGTCATCATGCACAAAAATCAACTCCAAATGGATCAAAGACCTTAGTATTAGACCAGAGACTATAAAATCCCTCAGAGACCAAGCAGGGAATTTCCTCAAACTAATTGAGCTAGGCCAGTGTTTTTTTTCTTTTCTTTTTTTTCTTTCTATATGTAAGTTTATTCTCCCAGATTTCCTTTTTTTTCCTAATCATACAAGCTCAATAGATATCCCCATCCTCTCCCTCTCCCCTCCCCTCACTAGTTGTCCCCCATTGTACTCACCCCTTTCCCCCCTTCATTTCACCCTTGTCCCTCTCTCCCCTTATTCCAGTGCTTCCCTTTTCCCCTCCTATACCCTGGTGCATTCCTTTATGTGAATCCCAAATCTCCCTCTGAGTCCTCCACCACAGAGAGTTTTCAGGACTCATTGGCATAGCCCTGAGCCCCTTCTTGGTCTTCCCGTTAGTATGAGAATGCTATTATGACTACTTAATCCCTTGCCTCTAAGAGGGTCATTGACATGTCAGCCACTGTGCTGGTCAAGCAAAGTCCAATCCTTGCTGCTGCAGCCCTAACTTGTGTGGAGTATGTTGCATGTCATTGTTCCTCCCCATTTTAGGCTCTTACAATCTTACCTAACCCTCTTTCCCAAGGCTCCCTGAGCTTTAGGATGGGGAGAGATTTGGCTGGTCTGGTGTTAGAAATTATGTTTTGTTGTTGTTTTCAGTTTTGCTTTTCCTGCACTGCCCTTGGCTGCATCCTGAGTGGTATTGAAAGTCACCTTCTAACCGAAGATAACAGATTGTATAAATGAAGATCTTAATATAACAGGAGACTCAAAGGTGATGGAAGAATAGGAGTAAGACAAAGCAATGTGGATGGGGGGGTCCGTGTCCCATTTTCCAGATGGTTACCATCTATCTGCCAGTCTCTATACTCTCCCTGATTGGTGGAATCAAACCTGTTCCGTCCCAAGTGGCCAGAAAGGGAAGTGGAAATGAGCAGCATTAGATGTCTTGATGTTTACGTGAAATACATGAACATGGCCTATTTTCACTACTGAAACATGATCTCCTATTTCCTTTCTTTTGAGGTCCTTCTTCCTCTTCCCTCTTGTTTTTAATTATTTGTAATTAAAAGGCAACCCACAGAATGGGAGAAAATCTTCACTAACCACATATCTGATAGAACTATATTATCCAGAGTGTGTGCAGAATCTTACTGATAGTCCGGTTACAGTCTGTAGTCTAGCTTGACAGGAGAGCATGCACCAACACCAGGGCCAAGGGAACTGGCCACACTATCACCGCATAATGACTGAGACATGGACAATCCTTACTTGCCAGACCAGCATGCCTGGCCAAGTGAACAGAAAGATGCCAACTCTCTCAACCAGCTCTCCATGATTTATTTCAGGGCCTAAACCCACCCACCATAGGCTGGGCCTTCCCTATCAGCTAGACAATCTCCTTCAGGTTTGTTCTGGGCTTAACTCAACCAACAACTCTCTACAACTGTGTCCAGAGCTTCAATCCTCAACAGTCAAGTTGACACCTGTGCCTAACCATGACACCCAGTAATGGTATAGCAGTTTCATATGGTATTTTAATCTTCAATATTTTTAGAAATCACCATACTGATTGCCAGAGTAGTTGTATAAGCTTGCATTCTCAACAGCAATGTACAGAGAGTTGGAGATTTCCATATTCTGCATATCCTCTCCAGCATTCGGTGTTGTTTACAGTGTACATTTTTGCTATCCTGACTGGGGCAAGATAATATCTCAGGGTAGTTTTGATTTGCATTTCCCTGATGGCTAGGGAAAGATATTTGTTAGACATTTCAATTTCTTCCCTGGAAAAGTTTCTTTTGCATTCCAAGACCCATTTTGTGGTTGGGCTGTTTATCTCCTTTTTTAAGTTTTTTAAAATTCTTCACACACTCTGGATAATAGAGTTCTATCAGATATGTGGTTAGTGAAAATTTTCTCCCATTCTGTGGGTTGCCTTTGTGCTCTGTTTACAATCTCTTTATCGGAACAGGAGCTCTTTAATTTCATAAGATCCCATTTGTTGAATGTTGGTTCCATTGCCTGTGCTATTGGATTTCTGTTTAGGAACTGTTGGCCTAGCCCAACCCACTTAAGTGAGTTCTGTACTCGTTCAACTAGGGTTTTTATAGTCTCTGTAAGGCAGTATTTTCTATACAAGACCATAATTGCACAGGAAGTAGAATCAAATTCGAAAAGTGGATTCTCATGGAATTACAGAACTTTTGTTCATCAAAGGTATTGTTAACTGATGAAAAAGAAAACCCACAGAATGGGAAAGAATATTCACTAACCACACATCTGATGGAGGAGTAATATTCAGCGTGCTCAAGGAACTGAAAAAATTAATCTCCCAAAATTTAAGTACTCCAAATAGAAAATGAGCCTTAGAACTTAAAAGAAACTTTTCCCAGGATAAATTTAAAATTTCCAACAAACACCTTAAAAATGTTCTACCACCTTATCCATTAGGGACATGCAAATCAAAACTATCTTGAGATATCATCTAAAATTCAAAACAGATATAACATGTTGGTGAGGATATGGGGAGAAGGGATCCGTCATACATTGCCAGTGGGAATGCAGATTTGTACAATTGCTCTGAAGATCAGTATGTTGGTTTCTAATTAAGTTAAATATGAAATGTCATATGACTCAGTTCCCACTACTAGGAATATTATCCAAAATGCTTCATATTACTATGAAGACACGTGTACATCCATGTTCATTGCAGCACTATTTACAGTAGCAAAATCATGGAATCAATCTAAATGCCCAAGAGTTGACAAATGGATAATAAAATTGTGGTACAATGGAATACTACACAATTATCAAAAGAGAATCAATGAAATTTTCTGGTAAATGGATGAAGTTTGATGAAATTATATTGAGTGAAGTATACCATATACAGAAAAACATATGTCACATGTTCTCTCTTATAAGTGGAAACAAGGGCTAAGCCCTCATAATGACATACTCAAAGTGAAATCTATAATATCCACTCTAACAGCAAAGGAACAGAACTTGGAGGGTAGGGGAAAGAAGACCCCAAGTGAGTAGAGACAAACCAACACAGTTAAATAGGTAAGTCCAGTATTAAGAAGAACTCATATGTATTAAGACATCTGATCTTGTCCACTGTCAGTTTCCTCCTGGTAGTTTTTTGTTTAGACTGTTTAACAATGTTGCACAAGTGTTTTCTGTCATGGAAGTAGGAAGGAGTGGTTAAATGTTATGTCCTATTGCTGTTCTTCTCTCTCCTTTATGCCTTCTCTTTTATAAAGTCCTTTTTAACAGTTTTTTAATCTTTGGATAGGAATGGATCTCAATACCCAGACAGAACACAGCCAAGTGTATGGGAAAAACAGTGAAATAGACAACAGATAACCAGAATGCCGAGTACCAGTTACCCTGCAATGTTCACCCTGAATCAGGCCAGTGAAACTTCTCCCCATCCGAAAATTCAGGGAACATTACAGAACATGGGTTAGTAAGATTTTAAGAACGCTAAGAAGGAAGGTCCACCACTAAACAATACATTCTGCTCAAGACAGGGCTGTTGCAATCAAGAACTGACTGAAATGCGAATGGGCCTTACCAGACCTGCACAATGGATAACAAGTCAACATATCCCCATAGACTAGCGAGGATCCCAGGAGAAATAATTTCAAGCAGTAGCAACCTTAGGGGTTAGAGCTAGACAGGTGAAGGGGAGTGCCCCTATCAGTGGGTTTGCACAAACAAGGGAACTTGATTTGCCAGAGAGGCCTGATCTCCCATCAGAGCAGATGATTACAGAAGTAATGCCAGGAATCATAGAAGCAGAGAGGTAGGAAAGTAGGAGGGAGTGGGATGGAGTGATGAAAGGAGGAGAAGGAGGGAGGCAAGAAGGGAAGGAGCAAGGATTATTTCTCATTGTGCTTGTAAAACTAGCAAAAATAATTAAAAATTAAAACAAAATTAAAAAGAAGGAAAATCACTTTCAAAGTATAATATATATTTTAGAATGGAAAAAATAAAAACCAAATAAGTTAAAAAGCTGAGATATATATTGTTACTTTTTTATAATAGCTTAATATAGTCATCAACATTGCTAAGTGAACATTTTATGAGTTTCTATGACAAAAATAAATATTTGAAGTTATATACATCTGAATGTATATATATATACTCTAAGTATATATGCTATAAATATACTAAATATTCACTAATTAGATATATTCAGTCATTCTATAATGTGTGTGTATATATATATATTCAAAATATGTCTCCTTACTCACAGATCCCCACCCATATTTGTACCATTTTCCCAGCCCCTTTTGCTACAGCCCCTGACCATTTCCAAGCACCCCCATTCACCAATAATCATAACCTCCCATATCCAACACAGGATCCTTCAAACTTCACCACTCAACACAGGACAGCCTTACCACCCAGAAAAAAAAATTCAGTACTCTTGATTTTCTCATCTATACCCATATAACTATCATTTTTAAATATATCTCAAAATAGTTAAGTTTCAGATAGAATAGAGTTCAAATAATTCTTGAAACACTACCTTCATTTCTCCACCAAGTTCATATAAGTTGTCACACACCTCATTTATTTCCACTTATTATCACCACCATCTCTCAAGTCCTTCTCTATTTCCCCATACTTACTCCCTTTCATAGAAAACATAACTCTCCAAATCTGCAAACTCTTCCTGAAAGCAACCCTGCACTGTAATTACATTAACCATACCATGTTACCATTTTAAAACTATCCTAATACTCAATTCAATCCACACCCATCAAACTTGACTCTGAATTCTAATTTCACTATCTAAAACAATATCATAGTCCCCATTCACTTCCATATCATCAGCAGAATTGGGCAGTATACTGGACATGCACTGCAACCAACCTCACCCACTAACAGCACCCAGTGACACCAGAATAATTCTCAAACAACAGCAACCTACACAAACCCAAGGAATCAGCTCCACCAAAATTCAGGGACTGATAATCTCCTTATCCCAAAACTCAGGAAACCAAGTAGAATAGAAGGTCATAAGATTACAAGAGCCTGAAGGTGAGGAGGTGTAATGCCTTCCATGATAGTTCATTCAATCATGTCAAGGTGGCTGCATCCAGGAGCTCACTGCAACAAGATCTACTTCCACCATATCTGCACGATGGCTGAAATATCATTTCTTTATGGACCAAAAAGGATCTCAAGAGAAACAACTACACTCAGAGTCTTTGAAGGAGTTGCCAGACAAGAGAAGTGGAGCTTCCCCACCTGTAGGTTTGCCCATTGGAGGGTCACTTTTACTATCACAGATGTCCAGACCCATACTAGTACAAGCCTCCCAAAACCAATCCTGTCCACATGTACAAAGAATGTGAGAGTGGGAGGATATGGTTCGATTGGCTAATGGAAGGGGAGGTTTGGTGAGGAGAGAGATCAGAAAGGGAGAGTGAGAGAACAAAAACATAATCTCTTGTTTATAGGAAAATTGTAAAGAATTAAGAGAAAAATATCCAAAAATAGATCTAACTTATGTACCAGCTATTCCATTTCTGCACATATGCCAAAAGAACTATATTTCACAGCAATGAGAAACCTGTATATCAGTGTTCATTGCAGCCCTATCACAAGGGCAAGGAAATAGAATCAGCTTAGATGTGTATCAATTAATGAATGTATAATGACAATTTGGTACATAAACACAATGAAATAATATTTAGCTATTAAGAAAGTTTAAATTATGAGATTTAAAAATAGATGATGAAGTTTAAAAAGTGGAGTAACTCAGCCCCAGAAAAGCGAATCTCACAAGTTCTCTATCATATACAGATACTAACAGTAAATTTCCAGATTTATGCACTTAACAATCTCTAGCTCAGAAACATTGTTTAGCAGTATTTGGTGGTCAGCAGAGAACAGATGAGTGTTGATCACTCATCTACAGATGGGGCATCCAACACCCTCTCCTCAAGGATCAGGGAATTGAAATTTAATAAATATAAAGATACTTAATTAGTACAAAAATGTGAGTCGCTGAGTGAAAACTCACAAGACTTTTAAGCTCCCTTTCAGTTTTAACCTGAGAAAATTTTAACTCTTTCTTCAATATCTTTTTAAGAAATAATGTATACTATTTATCTTCCTTTCCCTCTGAATATATATATATATATATATATATATATATATATATATACATGTATAGATGTAAATATACATATGTAAAAACAAAATAGTCTAGGAAACCTTTTAAACTTTGACATTATTGCTGAGTATCTCTTCAATGAACACATATGATGTGTTTATTTCTTATTTTAAGGACACATGCTAGAATATGTATCAAAGTTGTCTAACCTTTATTGCATGGATGGAAATATAAAATAAAAATATTTAAAAACATAAGTTAACAATAATGAAGCATGATGTCTTGTGCTTTACTAAGAAAATAAGAGGTGTGTTGTAATGTCAAAATTTCAATTCTTAAAGGCTCCCTTTGGTGAAGATCAAGACTTATTTAAGGGAACAGTTCCTAATTTGGGGATATTTGTTCTTTGAAAGTTGCCCAAACGTCAGGAAGATTTTAAAAAAATGGATTATATTTAATTAAATGGAAAGATATAAAGATTTAAAGATAAAAGCCCCTGCTAAGTGAAAAAGAAAGTAAATATATTGTGGACACTAGGATTCAGAATGTGGGAATCAGAAAGATCAGTACTATGATTTGACTTAGAAATTTACAAGATTTGTGGTGGAGTCTCACTGTCTGTGCCTTAGATTTTTCATCTGCAAAATGAGCTGAAAATTTCAACAGTTTCTCAGGTTTTAATATTGATTACATGAGATAAACATATGGAAAATATAATCTAGTTCACATAATAATTTTTAAAACACTTTAGTCTTTAGCATATTTGAATATTTAATTCAGAATTCTGTAAGCTTAACATCTGAAACACATCTTATTTATTACCAATGTTGCATACTTTTATTTTTTTCTGAATTAGAGACTTATAATTGTTAGCTGTGACTCTCATGATAATGATATGGAATCAATTCTTCATCTAATGAAGCAACTCTTACTGGGCTAAAAAATAAAAGAAAACAGCAGAAAATGTACAAAAACAGCATTTAAACCTCTGGAAAAAGCTCCAAACCTATATGTAAAAATGAATATTCTGCACTTGAAAGTAGTGATTGTAAGTTGGCATTTGAGCATTCCTTCTTGTCTTCAACACCATGGAAACTTCAATATGCAAGCAAAAATAAGGTTCTCTTTATCTTCAGATTCCAGTTAAGCTTTTATTTCTAGAAGAAAGAAAAAATAACATGTAAAACTAAAAAATAAAATAAAAAAATTTTTAAAAAAGAAAGAAAAAGAAGGCAGCATTGTTTATCTCTATAGCCCTATATTGAAGACTTCTAGGGGATTATGGAAGATAAACTAGGAGTTCCAAGTCCAAACTCTATTTCTTTTTCAAATTATTTATTACATTTTTTGCCTAGTTATACAAGCTCAATAGGTACCCTCCTTATTCTCTGTCCCCCTTTCTTCCCCACTATTCCCCCCATTCCACTCTTCCCCCTCCCATGCTCCTCCCTCCTCCTCACCCCCTTTCTTTCCCTCTTCTCTTAGTGCTTCCTGCTTTCTCTCTCCCATCATCCACAGCATCTGTTTATGTGCGTGATGAATTTCCATCTGAGTCTAAACTAGTGAGGGTTCAGGACTCATTGGCATAGCTTGGGGTCCCTTCTTGGGCTACCCGCTAGTAACGGAACCCTACTATGACTGTTCAACCCCTTGCCTTTAAGGAACCTACTGCCTGAAGGTTTCTCACCTGTGATCACTTCCAGACTTTGTTGGGTTGTGGACATGTCAGCCATTGTGCAGGTCAGGCAAGATCCAACCACACTGTGGATATATGCTGGCTGCTTCAGCCTTGACTTACGTGGAGTATCTTACATATCATTTGCCCTCCCAATCTTTAGGTTCTTACAGTTTTTCCACCCTCTTTTCTGCAAGGTTCCCTGAGCTTTAGGTTGAGGAGAGATTTGACTGGTCTGTTTCCAGGTGAATATTGTAGGGTCTTTAGTACTCCGAATTGTTGTTAGTTGTTGTTTTCAGGTTGGCTATTCCTACACTGCCTTTGGCTGCATCCTGAATGGTTGTTGAGGTCATCTCCTAACTAAAGATAAATGTTTTTAAAGGAAGAGCTTAATATAAGAAGAGACTCAAAGGTAGATGGAAGAATGGGAGTAGGACACAGAAGTGAGAGGGGTCCGTCTCCCATTTGCTGCTTGGTTACCATCTAACTATCAGGCCCTATACCCTCCATGACAGAGTTGTTCAAACCGATTCAGTCCCAAGTGAACTGGAAGGGAAGTGAGAGTGAGCTGCATGGGATGTCTCCCTACTTAAAAGCAGTACATGACCATGGACAATTTCTTTATTGAAGTGTGTACTTTTGTCTCCTTTCTATCAAACTCTTCTTTCTCCTTCTCTATTTATAATCTTTTGTGATTATAGTGGGTATTACAGAAGTTTAACTTTGAATATGTCATTAAATGAGTTTGTAACGAGGATCAACTTATTAGGGCATACATATGGCATCTAAATTTTTGTGTCTAGGATACTTCACTGAATATAATTTCTTCTAATTCCATCCATTTTCTGGAAAATTTCATTAATTCATCTTTTTTTTATTTCCACACATACAAACTTAACAGGTATACTGGTCCCTCCCCCTCCAACCACCCACTTCCTTCTCACCCCTTCCTTCTCCATCCCCGAGTGCCTCCCTCTCCCATCCCCGGAGCATCCTTTAATGAGCTTGCCAAACTCTCCTCTGGGTCTTCCTCTCCGACGAGGTGCAAGGACCCAGGGGCATTTCCCAGAACAGTTTCCTGTGTTCCCTTTAAGCATAGGAACACTACTGTGGCTGTCAATCCCTTGCCTCCAAGGATCCTAGTGCCTTTAGCAAATGCGAGACTTTGTGGGGTCAATAGTGTGTTGGACATTGTACAGGGCATGCAAAGTCCTATTATGATTGCTTCGGCCCTAGCTTGTGTGGAGATTCTTGCATATTGTTACTCCTCCCATCCTTGTGCTCTTACAATCTTACTGCCCCCTCTTATGCAAATTTCCCTGAGCTTAAGGATGGGGAGAGATTAAACTGGCCTAATTCCAAGTGGTTGATATAGAGTCTCTGATGTCCTGGATTATGGTTCATTGATTTATTTTTCTTTTTTCAGTTTGGCTGCTCCTGCAATTCCCTTCACTCCATCCTGATGGGTATTGGATATCACCCCCTGGCCAGAGATAAAAAACTGTTAAATTAGAGTCTTGTTATAAGAGTATATTCAAAGGTAGATGTAATAAAAGTAGGAAACCATGGTGAGGGAGGGGTCAATAACCCACTTGCAAAATGGTTACTTTCTATCTGCCAGACTATATGCCCTCCCCTTCTGGTAAGATCACACCACATCAGTTGTAAATGATCAGGAAAGAAAGTCTGTGAATTTAACCAGATGTCTCCTTACTTATTTGCAGTCCTTGGTGGTAGTCTATTTTCTCTGCTGTAACATGGTCCCAGCTCTCCTTGTTACAAGTGTGTCCTTCTTTCCCCATCCCTCCTATTCATAATCTTTGCAATTACTGTAGGTATTACAGAGATTTATCTTTGAGTGTCTCTCAGTGTGTTTGGTATTAGGAGCTACCTATTAGAGAGTACATACGGCACATAATTTTCTGTGTCTGGGATACTTCACTCAATATAATTGTTTCTAATCCCATCCATTTCCCAGCAAATTCCAGTAACTCATCATTTTTGATGGCTGAGTAGTACTCCATTGTATAGATTTACCACAATTTCCTTATCTGCTCGTCAACTATTGGACATTTGGGTTGATTCCATGACTTTGCTATTGTAAAAAGTGCTGCTATGAACATGGCCTTGCTTGTGCTATTGAGGTGAATTTTTGCTGTATGGGGGGTTATTCCCAAAAGTGGAATAGCAGGGTCATATGGCATTGCAATCTATAATTTCTTTAAGAATCTCCAGATGGCTCGCCAGAGTGGCTGTATGAGCCTGCATTCCCACCAGCAATGTAGGAGAGTTCCCCTTCCTCCACATCCTCTACAGCACTTGGTGTTGATTGTATTGTGGATTTCTGCCATCCGGACCGGGTGAGATGGTATCTCAGTGAAGTTTTGATTTGCATTTCCCTGATGGCTAAGGAAGTGGAGCATTTTTTAAAGATATTCGTTAGACATTGTAATTTCGTTCTTGGTAAAGTTTCTTTTAAGTTCCAGGGCCCATTTTTTTTTTTTTTTTTGTAATTCTGTTCACTTTTATTCTGCCTCTTGCATCAGCTAATCTTGTGCACATAATGAGAACTTAACAACTAAGAAGGAGGATGAGGAAATCTAAAAGTGTCTTTAAAAAGCCTAGATGGTAACTGTTTCCAAATTCTTTTTTTATTATTATTATTTCAGCTTATACAAGCTTAATAGGTACACCAGTTCCCTCCCTCCCTCTTCCTCCTCCTGAACCCCCTGCTCCTCCTCCCCTCACCCCTCCTTCCGCATCCCCCAGTGTCTCCCTCCCCCCAATTCCCAGAGAGTCCTTTCTTGTGCATGCTTGACTCTCCTCTGGGCTCTCCTCTCTGATGACATACAAGGACCTAGTGGCATTTCCCTGAACCTTTTCCCGTGTTCCCCTTAAGCATAGGAACACTAATGTGGCTGCCAATCCTTTGCCTCCAATGACCTTGGTGCCTTTAGAAGATGCTAGACTTTGTGTGGTCAATAGTGTCTTGGACATTGCGCAGGGCATGCAAAGGCCAATTATGATTGCTTTGGCTCTAACTCGTGTGGAGTATCTTGCAAATCAGTGCTCCTCCCATCCTTGTGCTCTTACACTCTTACCGCCCACTCTTCCTCAAATTTCCCTGAGCTTCAGGATGGGGAGAGATTAGTCTTGCCTAGTTCTAGGTAGTTGTTATAGGGTCTCTGAAGTTCTGGATTGTGGTTTGTTGATTTTCTTTTGCAGTTTTGCTGCTCATGCAATGCCAGGGCCAATTTTTAATTGGGCCGTTAGTTTCCTTGGTGTTTAGTTTTCTAAGTACTTTGTGCACTCTGGATAGTAGAGCTCTATCAGATATGTGGTTAGTGAAGATTTTCTCCCATTCTGTGGGCTGCCTTTGAGCTCGTGTTACAATCTCTTTATCTGAACAGAAGCTCTTTAATTTTACAAGATCCCAACTGTTGAGAGTTGGTAGCAGTGACTGTGCCATTGGATGTCTGTTTAGGAAATGTTGGCCTAGCACGATCAGCTCGAGGGAGTTCCCTATCCTTTCAACTATGGTTTTTATAGTCTCTGGCCTTATATCAAGGTCCTTGATCCATTTGGAATTAAGTCTTGTACAAGGTAACACGTACGGATCCAGTTTTTATCTTCTTCAGGTGGAGATCCAGTTTTGCCAGCACCATTTGTTGAAGATACTGTTCTTTTTCCATTAGATTTTTTGGGCCCCTTTGTCAAAGACCAAATGCCTGTAATTTTGTGGGATTATATCTGGGTCTTCAATCCTTATCCATTAATCTGTGTGTCTATTTTGGAGCCAGTACCAGGCTGTTTATATAACTACAGATTTGTAGTACAGACTGAGATTTGGTATGGTGATACCTCCAGCAGTGTTTTTGTTACTCAGGATTGTCTTTGCTATCTAGGGTCTTTTGTACCTCCATATGAATTTTGAGATTGTTTGGTCAACTTCTTTAAAGAATTGCTTTGGGATTTTAATTGGTATAGCATTGAATTTGTATATTTCCTTTGGTAGGATGGTCATTTTTACGATGTTGATTATGACAATCCAGGAACATGGGAGGTCTTTCCACCCTCTAGTGTCTTCTGCAATTTCTTTCTTTAGGGTTTTAAAGTTTTCATTGTAAATGTCTCTTACTTTGTGGGTTAGGTTTATACCAAGGTATTTCATTTTTTTAGGGGCTATAGTAAAAGGGATTGTTTCTCTCAGGGCTTTTTCACTTCTTTCATTCTGGGCATATAGGAAAGCCACTGAGTTTTGTACATTTATTTTGTATCCTGCTACTCTGGATAAGATCATGTCATCTCCAAATAGGGATAGGATTACTTCTTCCTTGCCAATTTGAATCCCTTTTATGTCCCTTTCTTTTCTTATGGCTTCAGCAAAGACTTCAAGTACAATATTGAATAGAAGTGTTGAGAGTGGACAGCCTTGTCTAGTTCCTGATCAAAGTGGGAATGCTTCCATTTTTTCCCCATTGAGTAAAATCCTTGCTGTGGGCTTGTTGTATACAGATTTTATTATATTGATAAAGGTTCCTTCCATTCCTACTGTCTCTAGCGTTTTGATCATAAAAGGCTGTTGTAAATTGTCAAAAGCTTTTTCTGCATCTATCAAGAATATCATGTGGTCTCAGGCTTTGGACTGGTTTATTTGATGAATTACATTTATTGATTTGTGTATGTTGAACCAACCTTGTGTGCCGGGAATGAAGCCTACCTGATCCATATGGATGACCTTTTTCATATGTTTTTGAATCCGATTTGCTAAGACTTTGTTGAGAATCTTTGCATCTGTGGTCATCAGAGAGATTGGCCTATAGTTTTCTTTTTTAAATGTGTGTTTATTAGGTTTTGGGATTAAAACAATATTCGCTTCATAGAAGGAATTTGGTAGTGTTACTTCCTTTGCTATTTGATGGAACAGTTTAAGGAGTATTGGTGTTATTAACTCCTTAAATGTCTGGTAGAACTCTGTGCTGTATCCATCTGGTCCAGGACATTTTTTGGTGGGAAGATTTGAGATTACATCCTTGATTTCTTCATATGTTATAGAACTATTTAAATAATTCACAACTTCCTGATTCAATTTAGGTAAGTTGTGTTTACTTAGGAATTCATCCATCTCTTTTGTATTGTCAAACTTCACAGAGTATAAGTTTTTGAAATATGATGTTAAAATTCTCTGGATTTCTTGAGTATCAGTGGTGATAACTACATTTTCAATTCTAAACTTGTTAATTTGGGATTTCTCTCTCTTGCTTTTGGTTAATTTGCCTAGAGGTGTATCAATCTTATTGATTTTTTCAAAAACCCAGCTTTTTGACTGGTTGATTTTCTCTATTGTTTTCCTAATCTCGATTTCAGATATTTCTTCCCTTATTTTGCTAATCTCCTCTCTTCTACTACTTTTTGGATCAGAATGTTCTAGTTTCTCTAAAGCTTTAAGCTCCATCGTTAAGTAATGTATTTCTGATGTTTCCATTTTTTTATATAGGTATTAAGAGCTATGAACTTACCTCTTAGGACAGCTTTCTTTGTGTCCCAGACATTTTGGTATGTTATATTTTCATTATCATTCACTTTCAGGAAATCTTGAATTTCCTTTTTAATTTCTTCCTGAATCCAGTTCTCCTTCAGCATCATAGTGTTAAGTTTCCAGGAGTTAGTGTATTTTCTCTTGTTTGTTGTGTTGTGAATGTCCAGCTTTAGTCCATGGTGGTCTGAGAGGACACAGGCTAGAATTTCAACTTTCATGTATATGTGGAGATTCATTTTGTGGCCCAATATGTGATCTATTTTGGAGAAAGTTCTGTGTGCTGCTGAGAAAAATGTGTATTCTTTGGTGCATGGATGAAAAGTTTGATAGAGATCTATAAGGTCCATTTCTTTAAGGGTTTGATTAAGCTCCAAAGTGTCTCTGTTAAGTTTTTTACCTGTTGATCTATCCCATGTTGAGAGGGCAGTGTTGAAATCCCCTAGAATTATCGTTTTTGGAACTATCCCATGTTGAGAGGGCAGTGTTGAAATCCCCAAGAATTATCGTTTGGGGATTGCTTTCTTGCTTTAGACGTTGTAGAGTTTGCTTAATGAATGTGGGGGGGGCCTGTATTGGGTGCATATATGTTCGGTATTGTGAAGTCTTACTGGTGTATTGTACCTGTGACTAAAATGTAGTATCCATCTATTTCTCTTATGATTTTTTGGGGTTTGAAGTCCACTTTGTCCAGGGGTAGCATAATGGCTACCCCTGCCTGTTTTCTGATTCCATTAGCTTGCAGAATTTTGGACCAGACTTTTATTTTTAGGATGTGCCTGTCTTTTGTGGTGAGATGGGTTTCCTGCAGGCAGCAGATTGATGAATTGTGATTTTTAATCCAAGTTTGTAATCTGTGTCTCTTGATCGGTGAGTTAATTCCATTAACATTTAATGTTATAATGGAGAGACTATTTTTAATTCCGCACATTTATTATGTTTAGTGGCTTTGGTAAGTGTATTGTTTCACTTTTAGGTTTTGGTAGTATTATACTTCCCTTCTCTTCTTCTGGATGTGCCTGTTTTTTTCTTTAAGCTTGAGTATCATTTCTAGCATTTTTTGAAGGCCTGGTTTGGTGGACATGTATCCCTTCAAGTTGTCTTTGTGCTGGAAGATTTTTCTTTCTCCCTCAATCATGAAAGATAGTTTTGTGGGGTATATCAGCCTGGGTTGACATTTTTGCTCATTCAGTACTTGAAGTATGTCTCTCCAAGCTCTACTTGCTTTTACTGTTTCCATTGAGAAGTCATTTGTTATTTTAATAGGTTTAGCTTTAAAAATGACTTTTTTTTCCCTTGATGCTTTCATCATCATTTCTTTTCTTGAATGTGGAGTGTTTTAACTATTATTTGCCGTGGCGAGTTTCTATTTTGGTCATATCTGTTTGGGGTGCAGAATGCCTCTTGTATATTGATGGGCCTCTCTTTTTTTAGATGAGGAAAGTTTTCCTTGATGATCGTTTGAAAAATTTCCTCATGTGTGGTATTTTGAGATTCTTGCTCTTGTATTCCATGGATACGCATGTTAGGCTTGTTCCTGGTGTCCCATAACTCTTGAATATTTCTCTCAGGTTTCTTTTTGGCTTTAACAACCTCTTCCATTGAGCTGGCTAATACTCCCACTTTATCTTCAAGGTCTGAAATTCTGTCTTCTGCTTCATTAGTTCTCCTGATAAGACTCTCTGTGGAGTTATTGGTTGAAGATAACTTGTCTTTTAATTCAGTTTTTAACTCAGCTTGAGTCTGTTTTACCTGCTCTATGCTTGTTTTTGTTTCTTGAACCGTTTTTCTCAACTCCTCCAAGTGTCTGTTGTGTTCCTCTTCAAAGCGATTGATTCGGTTATTTAATTCCTCCCAGATTTCTTCTTTCATAGTATTGAACATGGTAATGATCATGTTTTGAAAGTCCTTACCCTGGGTCAGGCTTTCTTGGCCATTTTCCATGGGTTTGTTGTGGTTGGAGTCTATCATTATGGTATTGATTCCTTCAATGGAAGATTTGTTTACTTGGGTGTTGTTACTCTGTGACTTGGGCATTTTTGTTTTAACTCTTGAGACCTTCTTTCAATTTCTGTGAGTTTTTCACTGAACTGAATTATTTGGCCTGAAGTTTTGGGGTTGGCCGGGGGCGGAGCTTACCTATTTCCAGGTGAGTCCAGGCTGGACTGCGGGCGTCCAGGTGCACGGCGCGTTGGGGAAAGGGAGGATGAGTCGGGTGGAGGGGCACTATTTAACCTTGGGAGCTGGGGGCGTGGCTTGGGAAGATGTGGTCCTTCCCGGCCTGACAGCAGCTCCGCTCTGGATGGCTGGTGTGAGGAGCTGGGTCCCTTGGGCTGCCTGGGGTTCTGGGGGTAGGTGGGAGCAGAGCTCATCTAGGTCTTGGTGAGTGCCGGCTGGACTGTGTTCGTCCTGGTGTGCAGTGGGTTGGGGAAAAGGCTAATTTATCTTTTTGATGGATGAGTAGTATTCCATGGTATAAATGTACCACATTTTCCTTATCCATTTATCAAGTGTTGGAAAATTGGTTTGATTCCATGACTTTGCTATTGTAAATAGTGCTGCTATGAACATGGTTGTGCTTGTGTCACCATAGTGAATTTCTACATTTTGGGGGATTATTCCCAAAAGTAGTATATCATGGTCACATGATATTTGTTATAGTTGTGTTTTGGTGTCAACCTGACAGTTGCAGAGTATTTGGGGTGTAGCTGTGGAAAGTTAATGGCTGGAATGGCCCCTAAAAAACTGTGCAGGTACTTGATTGATTGCTTTGGAGAACCCAGCCCATAGTGAGTGGTACTTTCCAGTGGTGGACCAGGTAATAATAGGTGCAAAGAGGAGGGACTTGCTCTTCCCTTATCTTGTGTCAACTTGCTGTGCAGTCCACTCTGTGTGCATCATTTGCTTTTAGAGCATCTTGGCCTTCTTTGCTGCTCTTGCTGCTGACTCTGTCCTTGGTTGACTTAGAGCTTCACCTTTTCCACCACGTTGTTGTTGCTGCGGTTCCTGCTGCCTTTGGAGCCTGGTCTCTAGACCTTGCTGCTGTTCACTGTTCATTGTTGATGTCAAAGCCCAGCTGTTCTTCACTGAAGTTGGAACCCAGCGTCTTCAACCCTTCACAGAATTAACAATTGAGACCTTCTCAGGATCTTCTGTCTTTGTGAAAAATTCCAGTCAAGAATGAGGCTGCTGCAGAGAGTTACTTTGAAGGAAACAATTTTTGTTGTGAGTTATCTTAATAAACTTATTTGCATACATTACATTCTATAGATTCTTTTTCTTCAGAGAACCTTGACTAATACAGTAGTGCTTTTTTTTAATTTATCATTTATTCAACTGTGTGTGTATGCGCATGTGTGTGTGTGTGTGTGTGTGTAGAACCACGTACGAATTCGGGAGCCACCATGGACTGCCTCCACCTCCTCCTTGTTTACTTTGCCCCGGGATTCACAGGCTCTGCCCTACCAGGACCAGAAACGCAGGACCCCCTCGTCTCTGCCCGGAGTCTATACGTGGGGTCTAGGATCGGAACTCAGGACCTTCCGCCTGCAAGGCAGAGGCTTAACCCCTGAGCCACCTCTCCAGCCCCTAATACAGTATTTCAAACATTAACTTTTTTAGAAATTGACCTAATGATCTCCAGGGTGGTTATGTATGCCTGCATTCCCTCTCACAATGTATGAGAGTTCCCTTCTCTCCATATCCTCTTTAGCATTTGATATTCTTTTTATTGCTGATTTGGTCTCGGCTTATCTTAGTTAGTGCCAGGTATGTCAAATTGACACCCAGGATTAATTATCACATGAGCACTCTGATACATAGACACATACACACACACACACACACACACACACACACACAAACACACACACACTAAATGAATGAATAAATAAAGTTAAAAATATATATATATACTTTTTCCATCTGATACACCAGTTATGTTCTTCAGTTTTTGTTGGAAGAATTTGAAAACATGAGTAAAAATATATTCAACCATTTTCACAATTGTCACACTTAGAAGTCATCAAGTTGTCTTTCAATGTATCATTGAATATGTGATGTTTGGTACATACATAGAATGGAATATTATTTAGTACTAAAATAAGTTATCCATGAAAAGACATGAATAAAATTTGCATATATAATGAAAAATCCTAATTTTTGCCATTACTTTTGATATGATAATATGGCAATTTAGGAAACATGAGCCCCATGATGAATGATAGGTATTTTATTGCCAAAAAATGAAGAATTTAAAATGATAGAAGTTGGGATGTTATTAGAGTACTGATTATATTTTATATGATTCTATGAAAATGAGTTCATGTCTTTATATATTGGCCAAATACCATGGGATATGCAGCATCCAGAGAGACTCTAATGTGGATATGGTAAATAACCATAAAATGGTCATTGAAAACATGCCATTCTCATATGAGATAATCATAGTGAAAATCTCTGCTCATTTTATTTGCAATGGAAATATTTGTTTGTTAATTTATTTGTTTTTCACTTTGAAATAAACTTTTTCATTTTTCCTTTTTCCATTCTCTTATTTTTTAATGTTACATACATGAATATAATAATTTTGTAAGATTTTCACTCCATGTTTCCATCTCCCTTCTTTTTCTCTTGCAATGCTTCATCTCCCTTGTCAGGCTCCCTCCTACCTCCAAATCCCTTAACCTATGTGGCTCACTCTGTTTCATTGAGTTTGTCTTTGATGACAAATACCTAACATATTTCATGTTCCAGCAATATATCAGTGTGTATACCATTGTGTAAGGCATCTTCATTTTTTTTCCATCAGCATTAGTCCTCATCAGTCTCTCAAACTGGTGTGGAGCACCTTGAGATCCTTCTGCTTTCATGGTGAGATATTGATGAGACAGTTCTCTTGCAATTCTTGTGTAAATGAACCCATCTTCCATGAAATCTTGTGTATCACAACCCTTCATGTACATGAAAGAATGTCTAACCCACCACTGTCCCATTTCAGGCTTTTACAATCTTACTGTCTCCTCTTCTGCAATGTTCCTTGAGCCTTGAGATGGGAAAGGATGAGTCATATATGTCCTATTTAGGGAAAAGTGATCTGCAATCACTTATTTTCCACATTTTGGCAAATTGTGCTTTTCAGGAAAAAAAAGCCTTCTATTGTAGAACAGAATATGAAGATTGATGAGATCTTTGCTTTTCACCTCTAGTAGATTCTATAGTATTCTCTGTTAATGTATAAGCTATCCACAAGAAAGAAGCTTCCAGACAAGTTCCAGCTGGTGTTTTTTTTTTTCATGTCCTGTGATCCACATGTGTAATAATTAGTAATAGGGTCTTATTGTCAGTTTTTGGAGGATGACAAGGAGCCATGACAGAAGTCTGTACTGTTTGGGGGGGAAGCTTTGAGATCTCTCTGACCAACAACTTATCAAGATGTATAATATACCAGTTGCTTTCAACATTGTGTTAATTGTCACTGGGTTCTAAGTGAAGTGTCCGAAGGTATTTTTTGCTTTGCCCTGCTTTTCATTCTCTATGTTCCTATACACAGGCCTTGTCTATTCGTATTCTTTTTTTTTTTTGAAAAAATGTTTTTGACATGTTAATAATATAGAAAGCTTTTATCTTGTTGCATCTTGCAATCTTAGGGTTTTCTTTTAGTCCCTCAACCCCTGTAAATCCGATTCCCTCCCCTCAGCCTCTCAAGTATTTTCTCCATCACCCAATCATTCCCTCCCTCACCCAACTGACTATGGTATCCTATACGTTCATTTCCAAAGATTTCACCCTAAACTTTCCTCTCTGTTCAATTTTTAAAAAGTGAATGCCAAAAAATATTTCAAATCATTAACTGAGCTAATGTAATGATGGACTCACAATAAAGAAAATACAATAAAAGAAAGAGTTTTAATGAATATTTGAAGAAAATGAGAGAATTAATATAGTCCAAATAGAAAATACTCTGTCTCTTCAAACTTATACAATAAATACCCAGTCTATCATATTTTAACCATTTTGGAGATAGAGACTTTAAAAATTGAATTAAATTTCGGTGAGTCTAAGGGTTTTATCTATTTCAATCCAACTGGTGTCCTGTTAAAACATATTTGATGTAAGTGTTGAAAACATAGTAGGATGAGCATGTGAGCAAAGAGCAAGAAAGCATCTAATTTGTGTCAAGAAGGATGGTATCAAAAGATAACAGAACTTCTAATATCTTTTTGTTGGAACACTAATATCCAGATTTGTGATAGATCAAATTTCTGTGGCTGACAAGCAGGCCTTAAATAAGACCAAACAGTTGTTGGTTTCCTATTTGATATTCATGCTAATATTACACTGATAGTTACTTCTTGCCATGGTTATTGTTATTGCAGCTTGTGAGCATCTTCTGTTTGATGATGTTCAATAAGAATTCATATGATGATAATTGCCACAGATAAGCCTGGAAATATTCATAACTTAATGTACACAAGGTAACCTGATTCTGATAGTTCATTATTTCCCTCCTAGGATCATTCCTGGAGAAAATTTAATCTTCTGATAAACACACTATTTATTGAAATATAGTAAGAATTTCCAGATCTGAAATTCAAATTGAGGCATCATTTCTATTAGGCAAAGAGAATAATTTTTACAGGAATTCATTTTTTAAGAGAGACAAATAATAGATAGATGAAACATAAATATCAATGAGATGGTAACAACAACAAATTAACATAGGTGAAGAAAGTTTCATGCAAATTGATACTGAGAAAATGAATTTAGCATTTCTTCTATGGAGAGAAACTTAATAACCTATGGAGTAAGCAGCAGCACATAAACTTAGGATTTCTTCAGATTCTAATTGCTTGTATTCTGTTCAATCCTGCTGATCTGATTAGGGAACAGAAAATAGGATTTAGTTCAATCAAAGTCCCACTGAGAAATTCAAGCAAGTGAGAATGTTTTGTAATATGCTTTTGTGGAGAAGAGTCACAACCTATATAAAGGAGCCTCAAAACTCCTCATGACAGGCTGGAGAGATGACTCAGGGTTAAGACTCTGCCTTGCAATTTTAAGATCCTGAGTTTGGATCCCAGGTCCCACGTAAAAATGCTGATGAAATGGCAGCAGCCTGCACTTCTGGCCTTGGTGGACAGAGCCTTGGGAAATCCCAGAGTGAATCATAAAGTGGGTAGAAGCAATCCAGGCTGATTTCTGAAGTCATTTTTGGCTTATCATAGTGCCATATAATGCTCTCTGACACATGCACGCGCACACGCGCGCACACACACACACACACGCACACACACACGCACACACAAAATGAATGAATAAATAATTTTAAAAACGACTGCTCCTAACATTTCATTTTCACTTCATTTCACTCACAACTGAATAAGATCTTCTTTTTCCTTCAATGATATCACTGTTCAGTTCACATATAAAATAGGTCATATGGGACTTCCCAGAATATCAGCATGTGTGTTTTGTATTATTAATGCATTTGTATTTAATTAAAAAGGAAATTATCAAACTACCATGTTGAACCAGCTTGTTGACAAAAATTTTTTATAAATATCTGCTGGGGGAAGGAGACAGCTCTTGAGAAATAAATGAGGATTTTAGTTTTTGATTTAATAATGTATTATGTTCCATTTCAATGGCTTTAACTTGATTGATAAATGAAATTGTAACACAAAAGTGTAACAGACACCTGATAGATAGCAATGTAGTTTGTGCGGGGTAGTTTTAATTTTATTCCCTGTCTGTTATTCAAATTATATACTAATATAGAAACTATCTGTAAGTTCTTATGTGGAACCTCCACTTACCTACCATTTTTAAATAGCTTACTTCTATCTAATGTGGATCCCTAAAAGAGTTGACAGTAAGAATTCTTTGTTTGGTGTAGGTATTCTCCATTTTTTCGAAATGAAATTATGAACTGAATGTTTCTCATATTACTTTTGATACTAAATAATCTCATTATTGACTGTACAGACAATATCAGAGGAGAAAGCTGGCATAAAAATAAATGAGACATTCCCTTCCCCACCCTGCTCTGCAGGCCGGGACTCATGCGCGGTCCAGCTGGGCCTCACACGCGATCTAGGTAAGCTCCGCCCGCGCCTGCCCCCAGAACCCCAGGTCAACACAAGGGACCCAGCTCCTACCCCGCCATCCAGCTGGAGCCGTGCGTAGGGCCGAGGGATGAGGAGGACCTCCCACTGTGCCCGGGGCCCGCCCCAGCTTCCCTCAGGTTAAATAGCTCCACGCCCATGCCCCCATCCTCCCTTCCCCACCCCGCTCTGCCGGCTGGCTGGGAAGCACCCGCAGTCCAGCCGGGCCTCACCGCGACCTAGGTAAGCTCTGACCCTGCCCGCCTCCAGAACCCCAGGGCAAATAATTCAGTTTAGTGAAATTGAAAGATCTTAAGAGTTAAAACCACAATGCCAAAGTCAAAGTGCAAATCCATGAGAAGCAACACTCAAGTAAACAAATTTCCCACTAAAGGAATTAATCCCATAATGTTAGACTCCAACCAGAACAAACCCACGGAAAATAGCCAAGAAAGCCTAACCCAGGATAACAACTTTCAAAATTTGATCATTACCGTGTTCAATACTATGAAAGAGGAAATCGAGGAGGAATTACATAATCGAATCAATCGCTTTGAAGAGGACCACAACAGACATCTGGAAGAGTTGAGAAAAACAGTGCAAGAAACAAAAACTGGCATAGAGCAGTTAAAGCAGACTCAAACAGAGTTTAAAACTGAGCTACAAGACAAGTTATCTTCAACACAGAACTCCACAGAGAGTCTTATCAACAGAACTAACGAAGCAGAAAACAGAATTTCAGACCTTGAAGATAAAGTGGGAGTACTAACCAGCTCAATGGAAGAGGTTCTTAAAGCCAAAAAGATACTCAAGAGAAATAAACAAGAAATATGAGACACCCTGAAGAAGCCTAACATGCGTATTCATGGAACACCAGAGCAAGAATCTCAAAATACCACCCCTGAGGAAATTTTTCAAATGATCATCAAGGAAAACTTTCCTCATCTAAAAAAAGAGAGGCCCATCCATATATAAGAGGTCATCTGAAAAAAGAGAGGCCCATCCATATACAAGAGGCATTCCGCACCCCAAACAGATACGACCAAAATAGAAGCACGCCACGGCAAATAATAGTTAAAACACTCCACATTCAAGATAAAGAACTGGTGCTGAGAGCTTCAAGGGAGAAAAAACAAGTCACTTTTAAACGTAAACCTATTAAAATAACAAATGACTGCTCAGTCGAAACAGTAAAGACAAGAAGAGTTTGGAGAGACATACTTCAAGTATTGAATGAGCAAAAATGTCAACCCAGGCTGATTTACCATGCAAAACTATCCGTCATGATCGAGGGAGAAAGAAAAATTTTCCAGCATAAAGACAACTTGAAGGGATACATGTCCACCAAACCAGGCCTTCAAAAAATGCTAGAAATGATACTCAAGCTTGAAGAAAAAAACAGGCATATCCAGGAGAACAGAAGGCAAGTATAACACCATTTAAAGCGAAGCAATATACTTATAAAAACGACTAAACATAATAAATGTCTGGAATTAAAAATAATTTCTCCATTGTAACACTAAATGCTAATTGAATTAACTCACCGATCAAGAGACACAGATTACAAACTTGGATTAAAAATCACAATCCATCAATCTGCTGCCTGCAGGAAACCCATCTCACCACAAAAGATAGGCACACTCTAAAAATAAAAGGCTGGTCAACAATTCTACAAGCAAATGGAAGCAGAAAACAGGCAGGGGTAGCCATTATGATATCAGACAAAGTGGACTTCAAACCAAAGAGAATTATAAGAGACACGGATGGATACTACATTTTAGTCACAGGTACAATCACCAGGAAGACTTCACAATACTGAACATATATGCACTCAATACGGGCCCTTCCACATTCATTAAGAAAACCCTACAGCATCTAAAGCAAGAAATCAACCCCCAAACGATAATTCTTGGGGACTTCAACACCGCCCTCTCAACATGGGATAGATCAACAAATCAAAAGTTTAACAGAGACACTTTGGAACTTAATCAAACGCTCAAAGATCTCTATCGAACTTTTCACCCACGCACCAAACAATACACATTTTTCTCAGCAGCACACTGAACTTTCTCCAAAATAGATCACATATTGGGCCACAAAATGAATCTACACATGTACAAAAAAGTTGAAATTCTAACCTGTGCCCCGTCAGAACACCATGGCCTAAAGCGGGACATCCACAACACAACAAACAAGAAAAAAATACACTAACTCCTGGAAATTTAAAAATATGATGCTGAATGAGAACTGGATTCAGGAATAAATTACAAAGGAAATTCAAGATTTCCTGAAAGTGAATGATAATGAAAATACAACTTACCAAAATCTCTGGGGCACAATTAAAGCTGTTCTAAGAGGGAATTCATAGCTATTAATGCCCACATCAAAAAAATGGAAACATCAGAAATAAACAACTTAACAATGCAGATTAAAGCTTTAGAGAAACTAGAGCAATCTGATCCCAAAGTAGTAGAAGGGAGGAGATTAGCAAAATAAGGGGAGAAATATCTGAAATCGAGACTAAGAAAACGATAGAAAAAATCAACCAGTCAAAAAGCTGGTTCTTTGAAAAAATCAATAAGATTGATACACCCCTAGCTAAATTAACCAAAAGCAAGAGAGAGAAAATCCAAATTAACAAAATTCCAAATGAACATTGAGTTATCACTACTGATACCCAAGAAATGCAGAGAATTATAACATCATATTTCAAAAACTTATACTCTGTGAAGTTTGGCAACACAAAAGAGATGGATGAATTTCTAAGTAAACAGAACTTACCTAAATTGAATCAGGAAGTTGTGAATTATTTAAATAGTCCTATAACATATAAGGAAATTGAAGAAGTAATCTTGAATCTTCCTACCAAAAAATGTCCTGGACCAGAAGGATTCAGCACAGAGTTCTTCCAGACATTTAAGGAGTTAATAATACCAATACTCCTTAAACGGTTCCATCAAATAGAAAAGGAAGGAACACTTCCAAATTCCTTCTATGGAGCTAATATCGTTTTAACCTCAAAACCTAATAAAGACTCACTTAAAAAAGAAAACTATAGGCCGATCCCTCGGATGAGCACAGACACAAAGATTCTCAACAAAATCTTAGCAAATCGGATCGAAAATCATATTAAAAAGATCATTTACGGGGACCAAGTAGGCTTCATCGCTGGCACACAAGGTTGGTTCAACATATGCATATCAATAAATGTTAATTCATCATGTAAACCAGTCCAAAGTCCAAGACCACATGATACTCTCGATAGAAGCAGAAAAAGCTTTTGACAAGACCCAAGAGCTTTTTATGATCAAAACACTAGAGGCAGTAGGAGCAGAAGGATCCTTTATCAATATAATAATAGCTGTATACAACAAGCCCACAGCAAGGATTATGCTCAATGGGGAATGATTGGAAGCATTCCCACTTCAATCAGGAACTAGACAAGGCTGTCCACTCTCACCACTTCTATTCAATATTGTACTTGAAGATTTAGCTGAAGCCATAAGACAAGAAAGGGACATAAGAGGGATTCAAATCGGCAAGGAAGAAGTCAAGCTATTCCTATTTGCAGATGACATGATCTTATACCTGAGTGATCCCAAAAACTCCACCAGGAAGCTCCTGGAACTAATTGAGAAGTTCAGCAGGGTGGTAGGATACAAAATAAATGTGCAAATATCAGAGGACTTCCTATATGCCCAGAACGAAAGAAGTGAAAGAGCCCTGAGAGAAACAATCCCATTTACTATAGCCCCTAAAAAAATGAAATACTTTGGTATAAACCTAACCAAGGAGGTAAAAGACCTTTACAATGAAACCTTTAAAACCCTAAAGAAAGAAATTGCTGAAGACACCAGAAGGTGGAAAGACCTCCCATGTTCCTTGATTGGCAGAATCAACATCATAAAAATGACCATCCTACCAAAGGCAATATACAAATTCAATGCTATACCAATTAAAATCCCAAAGCAATTCTTTAAAGAAGTTGACCAAACAATCTCAAAATTCATATGGAGGCACAAAAGACCCTGGATAGCAAAGGCAATCCTGAGTAACAAAAACACTGTTGGAGGTATTAACATACCGAACATTAGTCTATATTACAAATCCATACTTATAAAAACAGCCTGGTACTGGCTCCAAAATAGACACACAGATCAATGGATAAGGATTGAAGGCCCAGATATAAGGCCACAAAATTACAGCCATTTGGTCTTTGACAAAGGGGCCCAAAGAATCCAATGGAAAAAGAAGAGCATCTTCAAGAAATGGTGCTAGGAAAACTGGATCTCCACATGCAGAAGATTAAAGCTGGACCCATACTTGTCACCTTGTACAAGCACTAATTCCAAATGGATCAAGCACCTTGATATAAGGCCAGAGACTATAAAAACCATAGTTGAAAGGATAGGGAACTCCCTCGAGCTGATTGGGCTAGGTCATCATTTCCTAAACAGACATCCAATGGCACAATCACTGCTCACAACTCTCAACAAATGGGATCTTGTGAAATTAAAGAGCTTTTGTTCAGATAAAGAGATTGTAACACGAGCTCAAAGGCAACCCACAGAATGTGAGAAAATCTTCACTAACCACATATCTGATAGAGCTCTACTGTCCAGAGTCCACAAAGAACTTCGAAAACTAAACCCCAAGGAAACCAATGGCCCAGTTAAAAAATGGGCCCTGGAACTTAAAAGAAATTTTACCAGAGATGAAATTAAAATGTCTAACAAATATCTTAAGAAATGCTCCACTTCTTTAGCCATCAGGGAAATGCAAATCAAAACCTCCCTGAGATATCATCTCACCCCGGTCAGGATGGCAAAAATCCACAATACAAACAACAACAAGTGCTGGAGAGGATGTGGAGGGAGAGGAAGTCTCCTGCATTGCTGGTAGAAATGCAGGCTCATACAGCCACTCTGGCGAGCGATCTGGAGCTTCTTAAAGAAACTAAAGATTCAAATCCCACATGACCCTGCGATTCCACTTCTGGGTGTAAGTATTACATCTACCCTTGAATGTGCTCTTATAATAAGACTCCAGTTTAACAGCTTTTTTTCTCTGGCCAGGGGATGACATACAGTGCCCATCACGATGGAGGGAAGGGCATTGCAGGAGCAACAAAACTGCAAAAGAAAATCAACAAACCACTATCCAGAACTTCAGAGACTCTATATCAACCACCTAGAACTAGACCAGACTAATCTCTTCCCATCCTGAAACTCAGGGACATTTGCAGAAGAGGGGGCGGTAAGAGTGTAAGAGCAAAAGGATGGGAGGAACAATGATCTGCAAGATACTCCACACAAGTTAGGGCCGAGGCAATCATAACTGGACATTGCATGCCCGGTGCAATGTCCAACACACTATTGACCTCACAAACTCTAGCATCTGCTAAAGGCACCAAGATCCTTGGAGGCAAGGGATTGACAGCCACAGTAGTGTTCCTATGCTTAAGGGGAACATGAGAAATGGTTCAGGGAAATGCCACTGGGTTCTTGTACGTCATCGGAGAGGAGGGCCCAGAGGAGAGTCAGGCATACACAAGGAAAGACTCTGGGAATTGGGGCGGGAGGCACTGAGGGATGGGGAGGGAGGGGTGAGTAGGGGGTTCGGGGGGAGGAGGAGGGGGGAGGGAACTGGTGTACCTATTAAGTTTGTATGAGCTGAAATAATAATAAAAATTTTATTATAAAATTAAATGAGATAAATCATTTCACAATTTCAATTTTTTAATATTTTATTTATTTTTAATTATTTTTAAATCATAGCATCTGTGAATTGAAACATCAACTAGCTGATATTGAATCCTAACAAATTTCTAGATTTTAACTATTACATTTTGATAATTAAAGAGCCAGAAAATAAAAAAAATCAAAATATTTGATTGAGTATACCACATTTTTAGAATCCATCCTTTGGGGAAAGGGTAATTGAAAAATTAAACATTATTTATTCTCACTATAATTATTACTGAGGCAAAATTATTTGCAATATTTTTTCTAATTAATAAAATACAAGAGCAAATGAATTTATTAAAGGATTGTGCTTTCCAGTGTTAACAATGGATATTTGTTTCATTTTGTTTTCATTTTGTAAATATCCTAAAACCTCAATTTCATTTCCAAGCAACTAAGTATATTTAATTATCAAAGAAAACAATCAAGTCCTAAACAAGGTGGTTGTGATATCACAGACTCAGAGGAAGTCTCAATTATTACATTTTTCTTGCATATAATCCATTTACTTTCAACTAAAAATGCCTGCATATGAAGATAGAGACAATTCTATTCTGTATCAACTTGAGAGTTAAGATCCATTGGTGTTAGTTTTGATACTGATTCTGATGAACATACCTGCTTGTGTATATGCTGAGACAAGACGGCAGATGCATATTTAAACAAAGTATATGAAGAAACATTTTGAAATCGCGTTACTTTCAAATATATTTCTGACTTTTCATTGAGTAGAATTTAGTGGGAGGTTGGAGGGAGGGAGGGGACTGGTGTACCTGTTAAGTTTGTATGAGTGGAAATAAAAAAAAAAAAGAGGTTTACATATTTAGGAAACATGGCCCTATTCCATGACTTCAAAGAAAAAGGAGTTGATTTGAGAGTTAGAGTTTCACAACTTAAGCAAGTTATGAATCACAAAATGACAGGGAATAAAAGACCTCATACATGTCCCACTTGAAAAACTTAGCATAAACTGTGATGAAAAAGCCCCTCATATTTTTCAGTGAAACTATTCCTTGACTGAGGCAAATAAAGATAAACAATTTTAACATTGTATTTATAGTAATAACATAACATTGTGCCTGATTCCTGTGGCTGAAAATAATTTGAATTGCCTCTCAAATATTGTCAAAATTGAAACTGTGCTTTTAGTGGCATCCAAAAGACTTGATTTAATTTTTATTATTTTGGTCTAGGTCAAGATATACACATTTTCCTAGAGTGATACCCATTCAAGGGGATCCTCATTTAAGAAATTACCTTGAGAATATGAACAGGAGGGATGTGGTAGGAGGGCCACACCAGAAACAAGGAGAGAGGGGACCATGTTACAGCAGAGAAAATAGGCCACCATCAAGGACTGCAAATGAGTAATGAGACATCTGGTTAAGTTCACAGACTTTCCTTCCTGATCATTTACAACTGATGGGGTATGATCTCACCAGAAGGGGAGGGCATATAGTCTGGCAGGTAAAAAGTAACCATTTTGCAAATGAGTGATTGACCCCCCCTCACTGCGGTTTCCTACCTTTATTACATCTACCTTTGAATATACTCTTATAACAAGACTCTAGTTTAACAGCTTTTTATCTCTGGCCAGGGGGTAACATCCAATACCCATCAGGATGGAGTGAAGGGCATTGCAGGAGCAGCAAAACTGGAAAAAAAATCAACAAGCCATAATCCAGAACATCGGAGACTCTATATCAACTACCTGGAACTAGGCCAGCCTAATCTCTCCCCATCCAGAAGCTGAGGGAAATTTGCGGAAGAGGGGGCGGTAAGATTGTAAAAGCACAAGGATGAGTGGAGCAATGATACACAAGATACTCCACACAACTTAGGGCCGAAGCAATCATAATTGGATTTTGCATGCCCTGTGCAATGTCCAGCACACTATTGACCCCTCAAATTCTAGTGTTTGGTAAAGGCACTAAGATCATTGGAGGCAAGGAATTGACAGCCACAGTAGTATTCCTATGCTTAAGGGGAACACAGGAAAGGGTTCTGGGAAATGCCACTGGGTCCTTGCACCTCATCAGAGAGGAGGACCCAGAGGAGAATCTGGCATGCACATTAAAGGATGCTCCGGGAATGGGAGGGGGAGGCACTGGGGGATAGGGAGGGAGAGAGAAGGGGAGGGAGGCCTAGGACGGTGGGAGGTTGGAGGGAGGGAGGGGACCGGTGTACCTGTTAAAGTTGTATGAGTAGAAATAATAAATAAATAAATAAATAAATAAATAAAAGAAATTGACTTGATCATCCTACCTTATATATTTAAACAAAAAATGTCCATCTTTGCTTGATAGTTATATGTTGAACTTATCTGCCACAGATTAGTTCTAGAATACTTCTGTGTGTCATATTTGCATTAATTCATTACAGTTGACCATGGAATGCTTTGTATACATCATGTCCTAATTCTTTTTTTTAACATTTTTTATTATTATTTCTGCTCATACAAACTTAATAGGTAGACCAGTTCCCTCCCCCCCCTCCTCCCCCCGAACCCTCTGTTCCCCCTCCCTTCCTCCCCATCTCCCAGTGCCTTCCCCCCAATTCCCAGAGAGTCCTTTATTGTGTATGCCTAACTCTCCTCTTGGTCCTCCTTTCCGATGACGTAAAAGGACCCAGTGGCATTTCCCTGAACCCTTTCTCATGTTCCCCTTAAGCATAGGAACACTACTGTGGCCATCAATCCCTTGCCTCCAAGGATCTTGGTGCCTTTAGCCAATGTTAGACTTTGTGAGGTCAATAGTGTGATGGACATGGTGCAGGGCATGCAAAGTCCTATTATGATTGCTTCAGCTCTATCTAGTGTGGAGACTCTTCAAATCATTGCTCCCCCCATCCTTTTCCTCTTACAATCTTACCGCCCTCTCTTCCGCAGATGTCCCTGAGCTTCAGGAAGGGAGGAGATTAGGCTGGCTTAGTTCTATGAGGATGATATAGAGTCTCTGAAGTTCTGGATTGTGGTTTGTTGATTTTCTTTTGCAGTTTTGCTGCTCCTGCAATGCCCTTCACTCCATCCTGATGGGCACTGTATGTCACCCCCTGGTCAGAGACAAAAAACTGTTAAACTGGAGTCTTGTTGTAATAGCACATTGAAGGGTAGATGTAATAAAAGCAGGAAACCTCAGAGAGGGAGGGATCAGTCACCCATTTGCAAAATGATCTCTTTTCGTCTGCCAGACTATATGCCCTCCCCTTCTGGTGAGATCATACCCCCTCAGTTGTACATGATCAGGAACGAACGTCTGTGAACTTAACCAGGTGTCACATTACTTACTTGCATACCTTGGAGGTTGATTTTCTCTGCTGTAACATGGTAGCCTCTCTCCTTGTGTCTGGTGTGGCCCTCCACCCCCATCCCTCCTGTTCACAATCCT
The DNA here is from genome assembly GCA_023101885.1 of Typhlomys cinereus. Taxonomy (NCBI): domain Eukaryota; kingdom Metazoa; phylum Chordata; class Mammalia; order Rodentia; family Platacanthomyidae; genus Typhlomys; species Typhlomys cinereus. The sequence continues at coordinate 928,104 of JALPQD010000068.1, read as the reverse complement.
TGCAATTACCGTATTACATAGGTTTACACTTGAGTGTCTCAATGTGGGCTGGGTGAGTTTGGTATTAGGAGCCACCTATTAGGGAATACATACGGTGCTTAACTTTCTGGGATTGGGATACTTCACTTAATATAATTGTTTCTAATGACATCCATTTCCCGGCAAATTCCAGTAATTCATCATTTTTGATGGCTGAGTAGTACTCCATTGTATAGATGTACCACAGTTTCCTTATCCACTCCTCAACTGTTGGACATTTAGGTTGATTCCATGACTTTGCTTTTGTAAACTGCTGCTATGACCATAGTCGTGATTATGTTATCGAGGTGAACCTCTGCTGCATGGGGGGTTATTCCCAAAAGTGGAATAGCAGGGTCATATGGCTTTTCAATCTTTAATTTCTTTAAGAATCTCCAGACAGCTCGCCAGAATGGCTGTAAGATCCCTCATTCCCACCAACATTGTAGCAGAGTTCCCCTCTCTCCACATCCTCTCCAGCACTTGTTGTTGTTTGTATTGTGGATTTTTGCCATCCTGACTGGGGTGAGATGATATCTCAGGGAGGTTTTGATTTGCATTTCCCTGATGGCTAAAGAAGTGGAACATTTTTTAAGATATTTGTTAGACAGCTTTTTGTCTCTGGCCAGGGGGTAACATACAATGCCCACCAGGATGGAGTGAAGGGCATTGCAGGAGCAGCAAAACTGCAAAAGAAAATCAACAAACCACAATCCAGAACTTCAGAGACTCTATATCAACCACCTAGAACTAGGCCAGCTTAATCTCTCCCCATCTTGAAGCTCAGGGAAGTTTGCGGAAGAGGGGGCGGTAAGAGTGTAAGAGCATAAGGATGGGAGGAGCAATGATATGTAAGATACTCTATACTAGTTAGGGCTGAAGCAATCATAATTGGACTTTGCATGCCCTGCGCATTGTCCAACACACTGTTGACCTCACAAAGTCTAGCATCTGCTAAAGGCACCAAGATCCTTGGAGGCAAAGGATTGGCAGCCACAGCAGTGTTCCTATACCTAAGGGGAACACGGGAAAGGGTTCGGGAAAGGCCACTGGGTCCTTGTACGTCATCGGAGAGGAGGACCCAGAGGAAAATCAGACATGCACAAGAAAGGACTCTCTGGGAATTGGGGTGGGAGGCACTGGGGGAAGGGTAGGGAGAGAGGTGGGGAGGGGGAGCAGGAAGTACGGGGGGAGGAGGAGGGAGGGAGGGAACTGGTGTACCTAATAAGTTTGTATCAGCTGAAATAAAAAAAAAATAAAATAAATAAAAGAAGGTCTTGTAAATTCTAATGAAAAAAAAAAGATATTTGTTAGACATTTTAATTCATCTCTGGTAAAATTTCTTTTAAGTTCCAGGGCCCATTTTTTAACTGGGCCATTGGTTTCCTTGGTGTTTAATTTTTTAAGTTCTTTGTGCACTCTGGACAGTAGAGCTCTATCAAATATGTGGTTAGTGAAGATTTTCTCACATTCTGTGGGTTGCCTTTGAGCTCGTGTTACAATCTCTTTATCTGAACAGAAGCTCTTTAATTTCACAAGATCCCATTTGTTGAGAGTTGGTAGCAGTGATTGTGCCATTGGATGTCTGTTTAGGAAATATTGGCCTAGCCCAATCAGCTCAAGGGTGTTCCCTATTCTTTCAACTATGGTTTTTATAGTCTCTGGCCTGATATCAAGGTCCTTGATCCATTTGGAATTAAGTCTTGTACATCGTGACAAGTACGGGTCAAGCTTTAATCTTCTGCATGTGGAGATTCAGTTTTGCCAGCACCATTTGTTGATGATGCTGTTCTTTTTCCATTGGATTCTTTGGGCCCCTTTGTCGAAGATCAAATGGCTGTATTTTTGTGGGCTTATATCTGGGTCATCAAACCTTATCCATTGATCTGTGTGTCTATTTTGGAGCCAGTACCAAGCTGTTTTTATAACTATGGATTTGTAGTATAGACTAAGGTTCGGTATGGTAATAACTCCATCAGTGTTTTTGTTACTCAGGATTGTCTTTGCTATCCTGGGTCTTTTGTGTCTCCATATGAATTTTGAGATTAATTGGTCAACTTCTTTAAAGAATTGCTTTGGGATTTTAATTGGTATAGCTTTGAATTTGTATATTGCCTTTGGTAGGATGGTCATTTTTACGATGTTGATTCTGCCAATCCAGGAGCATGGGAGGTCTTTCCACCTTCTGATGTCTTCAGCAATTTCTTTCTTTAGGGTTTTAAAGTTTTCATTGTAAAGGTCTTTTCCTCCTTGGTTAGGTTTATACCAAGGTATTTAATTTTTTTAGGGGCTGCAGTAAATGGGATTTTTTCTCTCAGGATTTTTTCACTTCTTTCGTTCTGGGCATATAGGAAGGCCTCTGATATTCGCACATTTATTTTGTATCCTACCACCCTGCTGAACTTCTCAATTAGTTCCAGGAGCTTCCTGGTGGAGTTTTTGGGATCACTCAGGTATAAGATCATGTCATCTGCCAATAGGGATGTCTTGACTACTTCCTTGCTGAATTGAATCCCTCTTATGTCCCCTTATTGTCTTATGGCTTCAGCTAAGACTTCAAGTACAATATTGAATAGAAGTGGTGAGAGTGGACAGCCTTGTCTAGTTCATGATCGAAGAGGGAATGCTTCCAATTGTTCCCCATTGAGCATAATCCTTGCTGTGGGCTTGTTGTATACAGCTTTTATTATATTGATAAAGGTTCCTTCCATTACTACTGCCTCTAGTGTTTTGATCATAAAAGGCTGTTGGATCTTGTCAAAGGCTTTTTCTGTGTCTATCGAGAGTATCATGTGGTCTTGGACTTTGGACTGGTTTACATGATGAATTACATTGATTGATTTGCGTATGTTGAACCAACCTTGCGTGCCGGGGATGAAGTCTACTTGGTCCCTGTGAATGATCTTTTTGATATGTTTTTGAATCCGATTTGCTAAGACTTTGTTGAGAATCTTTGCATCTGTGTTCATCAGGGATATCGGCCTATAGTTTTCTTTTTTAAGTGAATCTTCATTAGGTTTTGGGATTAAGACGATATTAGCTTCATAGAAGGAATTTGGTAGTGTTCCTTCCTTTGCTATTTGATGGAACAGTTTAAGGAGTATTGGTGTTATTGACTCCTTAAATGTCTGGTAGAACTCTGGGCTGAATCCAACTGGTCCAGGACATTTTTTGGTGGGAAGATTCGAGATTACTTCTTCAATTTCCTTATATGTTATAGGGCCATTTAAATAATTCACAACTTCCTGATCCAATTTAGGTAAGATGTGTTTACTTAGAAATTCATCCATCTCTTCTGTGTTGCCAAACTTCACTGAGTATAAGTTTTTGAAATACGATGTTATAATTCTATGTATTTCTTGGGTATCAGTAGTGATTACTCCATGTTCATTTCTGATTTTGTTAATTTGGGTTTTCTCTCTCTTGCTTTTGGTTAGTTTAGCTAGGGGTGTATCAATCTTGTTGATTTTTTCAAAGAACCAGCTTTTTGACTCGTTGATTTTTTCTATCGTTTTCTTAGTCTCGATTTCAGATATTTCTCCCCTTATTTTCTAATCTCCTCTCTTCTACTACCTTTGGGATCAGATTGCTCAATTTTCTAAAGCCTTAAGCTGCATCGTTAAGTTATTTATTTCTGATCTTTCCTTTTTTGATGTAGGCATTAAGAGCTATGAACTTCCCTCTTAGGACAGCTTTCATTGTGTGCCAGAGATTTTGGTAAGTTGAATTTTCGTTATCGTTCACTTTCAGGAAATCTTGAATTTCCTTTTTCATTTCTTCCTGAATCCAGTTCTCATTCAGCATCATAGTGTTAAGTTTCCAGGAATTAGTGTATTTTCTCTTGTTTGTTGTGTTGTGGATGTCCAGCTTTAGGCCGTAGTGGTCTGATAAGACACAGGTTAGAATTTCAACTTTTTTGTATATGTGTAGATTCGTTTTGTGTCCCAATATGTGATCTATTTTTGAGAAATTTCGTTGTGCTGCTGAGAAAAATGTGTATTCTTTGGTGCGTGGGTGAAAAGTTCGATAGAGATCTGTAAGGTCCATTTCTTTAAGGGTTTGATTAAGTTCCAACGTGTCTCTGTTAAGCTTTTGACCTGTTGATCTATCCCATGTTGAGAGGGCAGTGTTGAAGTCCCCAAGAATTATCGTTTGGGGGTTGATTTCTTGCTTTAGGCGCTATAGGGTTTTCTTACTGAATGTAGAGGGACCCGTATTAGGTGCATAAATGTTCAGGATTGTGAAGTCTTCCTGGTGAATTGTACCTGTGACTAAAATGTAGTATCCATCTGTGTCTTTGGTTTGAAGTCCACTTTGTCTGAGAGCATAATTGCTACCCCTGCCTGTTTCCTGGTTCCATTAGCTTGCAAGATTTTGGACCAGCCTTTCATTCTTAGGATGTGCCTATCTTTTGTGGTGAGATGAGTTTCCTGAAGGCAGCAGATTGTTGGATTGTGGTTTTTAATCCAAGTTTGTAATCTGTGTCTCTTAATCGGCGAGTTAATACCATTGACATTTAATGTTATAATGAGAAATTATTTTTAATTCTGGACATTTTTTATGTTTAGTAGATTTTGTAAGCATGTTGTTTGATATTTATGTTTTGGTGGTATTATACTTCCCTTCTGTCCTCCTGGGTACACTTGTTCTTTTCTTTAAGCTTGAGTATCAGTTCTAGGATTTTTTTAAGCCCTGGTTTAGTAGACATGTATCCCTTCAAGTTGTCTTTGTGCTGGAAAATTTTTCTTTCTCCCTCAATCATGACAGATAGTTTAGCCGGGTATATCTGTCTGGGTTGGCATTTTTGCTCATTTAATACTTGAAGTATGTCTCTCCAAGCTCTTCTTGCTTTTACTCTTTCCATTGAGTAATCATTTGTTATTCTAATAGGTTTACCTTTAAAAGTGAGTTGCTTTTTTTCTCTTGAAGCTCTCAGCACCTTTTCTTTGTCTTGAATGTGGAGATTTTTGACTATTATTTGCCGTGGCGATTTTCTATTTTGGTCGTATCTGTTTGGAGTTCGAAATGCCTCTTGTATTTGGATAGGCCTCTCATTCTTTAGTTGTGGGAAGTTTTCATTTATGATGAATTGAAATACTTTCTCAGGTGTGGCATTTTGGGATTCTTGTTCTGGTATTCCATGAATGCGCATTTTAGGCTTCTTCAGGGTGTCCCATATCTCTTGAATGTTCCTCTCCAGTATCTTTTTGGCTTTAACAATCTCTTCCATTGAGCTGGTTAATTCTCCCACTTTGTCTTCAATATCTGTAATTCTATTTTCTGCCTCATTTATTCTGCTGATAAGACTCTCTGTTGAGTTTTGGGTTGAAGATAACTTGTCTTTTAGTTCCATTTTAAACTCTGCCTGAGACTGTTTTAATTGCTCCATACCTATTTTCTTTTCTTGAACTGTTTTTCTCAACTCCTCCAAGTGCCTGTTGTGTTCCTGTTCAAAGTGGTTGATACGGTTTTTTAACTCTTCTCGGATTTCCTCTTTCATAGTATTAATCATGGTAATGATCATACTCTGAAAGTCGTTATGTTGGGTCTGGCTTTCATGGCTATATTCTGTGGATTTGTTGTGGTCAGAATCCCTCATTATGGAATGGATTCTTTCAGCAGGAGATTGGTCTTCTTGGGTTTTGTTTCTCGTGGATCTGCACTTTGACTTGTACATTGTTGTTCTGTTTTTTAGGACCTTTCAGTTTCTGTGTGTTTCTCACTGAATCGATGTAGTTGGTATTGTTACGCTTGCCAGTTATTACTAGTGCTTGCCTTGGATTGGGTATGTTTGTGTATTGTTATTATTATATCCTAGATGAGGCTACTAGGCTGTTAGTACGTCAGTTAAGTCAGGTTATGTTACCAGAGAGTGAATATTCGTTTGGTAGTGCACTTTTACGATTTAGTATCTTGGTGAAATGTGGGGGTGAGTGGTGTACTCCCTGGAGTTGTATATTATGTGGTGGCTGTATGAGAAAGTTCATCTACAGCATTGATACTTTAAAGGATCAGTAAGGTGAAAAGAAAAAGTTTACTTATCTTTGGGCTGGATGAGAAGAAACTCGCCCACGTGATATAATGATTGTAGTATAGTCCAGATGTATGGCCTGTGCTCCCTTTGTTCCTTAGAATTTTCCTTGAGTTACCTTTGGGCTCTATTGAATTCTGAGTAGCAGTGTGTCTTCCATGGACCATGTGCGTAGTTCCCCAGCGGGCCAGAGAGGCAGAGGGTCTGATGTTGATGGCATAATTCTTCACCTGCGACCTGGGAAGGTGGGCGCAGAGAGGGCCGGGCCGGGGGCAAAGCCGGAGGCAGAGCAGTGTGTTGCTGCTGGCCGGGCGGCTCCTGGGTGGGGGGCCGGGCTGGGCTGGGCTCTTTCGCTCCCTGGCTCAATGGCAGAATTCTTCACCTGGGATCCAGGGGGGTGGCTAGGCGCAGGGGGCGGGAGGATGTGAGGGGCTTGGGTCCGGGGCGGGGCCCAGGCTAAGCTGTAGTCGGCCTGGGTGCTCGCCGCAGGGATGTGTGGGGCTCCGGGGTGGTTGGGGGCTGGGCTGGGCTCTCTCTCTCTCACTCACCTTGGGCAGCGGGCGGCGGGCGGGGGCGGGGCAGCGCGGAGGGGGCTGGGTTGTCCGGGGCGGGGTGCAGGCCAAGCCGCAGTCGGCCTGGGTGCTCGCCGCGGGTCGCGTGGGGCTCCGGGGTGGTTGGGGGCTGGTCTATATCTTAATTCTTTATAACATACATTTAATTTTACAACTTTCAGAATGTCATATATATATCACATATGCTTATGGCTTGACTCTGAAGTCTCCCTCAGACTCATATTTTAAATTCTTTTTATTCACACATTTGTTTATTGATGGATTCTGATCTTTGCTATTTTTATACATGCATGCAGTGTGTTCTGAACACTATCTTCTTCATCTCCTCCATCTCCTATCATGCTCTCATCAGTATCCTCTCCCTGCAATTCTTCATTCCATGTTTCTGTGTTTTATTCTGTCTTACTGCTGTCCTGGACTTGGCACTACTTCTCAGAGCCTGGCGGTTCCTATTGAGATCAAACCTGTTTTCATATTCCTACACAATTTTTCTATCTGTTCATTATCTCTCTGCACTTAATAGTGTATCATGGGCCCTTCCACAGTTCATAAATGACGATCAATCATGTAGATCCATTGTAGGCTTAGAGTTAGCAACCTGTGCTGTGGGTCCATGTAGGCCATGGCTATATTTTTTTAAGCAGGATAACATATATCCTAACAATTTCCCTTGTTTTCCTGGCTCTTAAATGATTACCCTAATTTCTTCCACCAAGGTCTTTGAGGCTTTAGGGATAGTACATATATCATGTTATTAACTGATTCCTTAACAATCATTATTCTCAGCATCATGTTCTTCCTTTTCCCAAGTTGATGGCACTATTTTGGGAGACTCTTGAACCTTTAGAAAATTGGAATTGTTTAGAAGAATTGGGTCATTAGAGGTGGTATACTTAATCTAATTTGAAGTTTCAATCCTGGCTTCTCCTTTTGCCTCATTATAAAAAAAATACTGCAGAATCCATGAACTAAGATACACTATAATGTACTGAAACTCTTTGAAAAAAAATCTAAAATCAGTTTCTTTGCTTAATTTATTCCTGCTAGATATTGTTGTTACAATGATACAAGTATACTATATAGTATACAATAATACAAATTGTTAGCAGTTTATCTGAGTATTTTCCATTGGAATGTCTTTGAAGAAATATGCATTCAAATATTTTGCCTTATTTTTCCTAGATTATTTGTCATTTTATTATTGATCTGGAAGTTTTATTTTCATATGTCTTCCATAAATGTCCTTTCTCAAGTATGGGATTTGCAATTATTTTTTCTTATTCTATGATTCATCTATATACATTCTTGAAATTATCCTTTTAAGGCATGAACTACTTATTTTTTTAAAAATCCAATTTACCTATTTTTTTGTTGAATGTTGCATACTTGTTCAGTTATGCTTTCATCTGATAAAGGAATAATTCAGTTTTTTAAATGTGATATTCTCATTTTTTATGTATAGCCTTTGTAAGGTTGTAGAGATTCATTTCTCTTCTTGAATGAGAGTTTATGAGATGATATTATTGGATTTGGCAAATGTTTTATCTTCCTGTAGTAAGATGATTTTGTGCATTTGATCCTTATTCCATTTATATGACATAATGCAGTGGTTGATGTTTTATGTTACATTTATGATGCTTTTGATCATTTTAATTTAGTCCTTCAAGTTGAAAATATCTGGCATATGAGTGAACAGAAGAAATGGTTTGCATTAGGTTTTTTTTAGAGCAACAGAAGTGATGGAAAGAATATGAATATGTACACACAGATACATATATATACACACACACATATATATGTGTTGAATATGTTGGATTAAATTAAGTTATATGTTCTAGGTAGTTAAAATGACTGTCTATAGCTGTTCAGTAAAGGAGCTGAAATCTTCAGCAGTCTGAGTCTGGTACCAATGACCTAGAACATTCATGGAGCATCTCTGATCTTTATTCATGTTGGAAGAACAACGACGTTCAATGTTAATTTCAGTAAAGAATGGTGGCAACAGGAAAAAAGAACTTTCCAACACAAGGAGAGAGAGTAAGACAGAGAGAGAGAGAGAGAGAGAGAGAGAGAGAGACAGAGACAGAGACAGAGACAGAGACAGAGACAGAGAGACAGAAAGACAGAAAGACAGAGAGAGAGACAGAGGTTTTCTTTCTTGTATTTCTTTTCATTTGGTCTGCTACATGAAGTTGCCAACTGCATTTACAGAGAATCATTGTATTTTAAATGACTTCATCCAGATAATCCCTTTAGGTTGCTTGATGACTGAGTTATTAGTTAATTCCAGATTCAGTCAACTTGACAACTGATATTAACTATCTGTTATGGTTTGAAATGTGTCCCTCACAGTCTCATGTCTTTGACAAGGTCAAGGCACCTTGAGAAGTGGAGACTTGCTGGAGTAAGTCAATTGCAAAGGGTGGACCTTGAGGTAGATTAGTCCCACACTACCTCCAGAAGTCTGTCTTTGCAGCAAGCAGTCTGCAGCTCTCACTCAGCATCCAAAATGTTGGCAGTGAAGTAGCTTCCTCCACCTTTGGCCAGCCAGCCATGCCACCTCTGCCATGAAAGACTGAATCTCCACTCTGGAACCATAAGCTGAGTAAAACACATTTTCTCCCTTAAGTTAATTGACTTTGAATGCTCTCTCATAGCAATAGTTAAGAGTAACCATTACACTATCAAGAGTCAACACTTTGTCAACTTGATACCAAATCACATATACTAACTTTGTACTTAATCTTCAGGTAAATACAATTACAAAATCATAATTCTACCTAATGTGATGCAACTATGGCATGTACAAAAGTAAAGACATTATTTTTTCCAAAGATACAGGTATCAAAATCCCATGCTAATTTTTTTGCCTTTTATGTCATAAACATAACACCATAATGTAGATTACAGCAATTAACTACTTAATTAGTTAGTTGTTGTTTCATCCTATGGTAAAAATAGAGGAAGAAGATATATTTGTATATATATATACACAAACCTATTCTTAATAGAATAGGACAGAAGTATTCACAGCAGTTATAATATTGGTTTCTGTAACTGGTGACAGAAACTTAACTGGTGTTTATAACTATCTTCATCTACTGTACATTCTACATGTTCTTTATTGCCAGCAAGTACTTCATCAGATCTTGGTACTTTATTTGGAGAAGTTTCCCATACCTTCATTACTTGGAGACATGGCCAAAAAGGCCAGTCTTGTGAGAGCTTGGAAGAGAATAATGCTGTGAGAGATTCAGACAGTGGAAGTCCAGCTTGTGATGTTCCAGAGGAGAGCAGAAAACTAAAGAGTGGCAAATGGAACCATGTGTTGGCAGAGAGTTTAGTGTTTTTCCCTCATCCTGAAAGCTTGCCTGAAGTTAAGTTCAATTGGTGAAAGAAGCTCCAATGCTAGGTGGTCTTGACAATGTGGCTTAGCTACATTTTAACACTTTTGTTCAGAGGTATGATATAAAAATGAACATGCAATCAAGAAGAAAGAATAAAAACTGTGAGGTTTGATGAAGAAAATTGCAATGGAAAAAAAAAGAGTTTAACCAGAAAGAGGTAGAGAGCAAAATGTCAGGTGTTATTAAAGAGATTCTATTAATTTGGATAACATAAGAGGCCCTAACCTGAGGACAAGAACCTCAGTAAATCTCCCACACGGAAAAATGTAAACTTTTGGAAGGAAAGAGCTAAAGCAGAATTCTGAAGGAATCAACTATTCCTCTAAAGCAAAGAAATTTTTCTGACAATCAGCACACAAAAACTCAATCATCTATGAGTTGTGGGGGCAGTCTTCAACCCATCGCTGTAGGAGAATTTGTCAATGTGGTCCACATGGTCATGGTTTCAGAGGCACCAAAGGTGCAAGAGGGAGGAGGTCATGGATCCCTCCTCCCAAGTTTCAGAGAATTGCAGGAGACAGGCAGAATGTGGTAGGAAGCCTATAATTGATATGTGTTGTAGAGATAAAATCTGGCTTGCCATGAAGTGAATATGTAACAAACAGCAGAACCAATGTGGGATATCTGTCAAGGAAAGCTGTATAACCATGGGATGAGCCAACCCAAAAGAGTGATGAGTTCTACAGTCAGCTGTGCTAAAGTGGTGGAACCAAAGCCCTTTGGAACTGAGATGATTTCAACATTAAATTGATATCATCTATTGGACATAGTGTTGCAGGATTTGAAATTTGTCCTATTGATTTTCAGTCTTGGTAAGTACCAAATTTTCCTGAATATGCCCACATTCCTCTATTTTGGAATGGGAATATTTATTCTGTGTCATTGCGTGTTGGAAGCATGTAACTTGTCTATAGATTTTACTGGAGACTTTAGACTTTGGTCTTTTGGACTGTGTTGGGAATACTGATGTAGTCTGTGGAGACTGTGATAGTTAATCTTGAGTGTCAACTTGACACACCTGACATTAACTAAGATCAGCTGAGACCACACCTGGCATTAACTAAAATCACCTGAGACCACACCTGGCAAGAATGGCTGAGACCACCTGAAGAGATTATTTGGATGATGTAAAGATCAGCCATAGATTCAATCAGAACCTCCCTGGATTTCATTGGAACTTCCCAGTAGTAAACTAGATAAAAGGAACCATAGAACAGAAGACAGACTCTGAAGTTGTGCTAGAAAACATTCTTCCCTCCTGCCACTGGGTTCCTTCATTTCTTCCACCCTCCAGCTCTCCAACACTCCAAGTCTTCAACATGAATAAAGACTCTCTAGGAATCCTCTAGCCTTCAGCTATCACCCATGGGCCTACTGGACTGAGTAGCTAACTCGCAGCCATCATTGGACTATATCAGCCATATCTCATAGGCCAAATCAATAAATTCCCTTTATATATGTTCTGTTGATTCTGTGACTCTAGAGAACCCTGACTAATACAGCATGTGTCCATGTGGAGGGCCAATGGTGATTTAGGGAATCATCCTAGATTGCTTCTACCTTCTTTTTGCTTGGCTCTGGAGTTCCCCAGCCCCCATCCATCAGGGCCAGAAGTGCAGGCTGTTGCCATTTCTGCCTGGTGCTTCTATGTGGGACCTGGGATCCAAACTCAGGACCTTCTGATTGAGTGGCAGTGTCTTAACACCTGAGCCATCTCTCCAACCCAAAAAAGTATATTTAATTTTGTTACAAATCAATGTGACTGTATCTTGCTATGTGCCTACATATAGTTATTGGTAATCCCAATCACAGATATGTGGTTTGGCCAATGATTTATATTTGTTTCACTCAAATAGGAATGTAGAAAAATCTTATTATTGTCTTTATCTGTAACTTCACATTACACATGAGCATATTTTCATATGTTTATTTTATGCTTGTTTATTTTTGAAATGCTAAATTCTTTTCTACATTAAATGGGGATGTTAACGTTTTTAGTTTAATAATTTTATTAAATAATTACATATTAAATAATAATTTTATTTAATTTTGGGTTTTTAAGATTTGTGTATGCATTGAATATAAGTGTTTGATAAGTACTGGCTTCAAATTTCTTTATAGTCCTCAGTTTTCTGAGTAAAATGAAAAAAATATAAAAATATAGAACTATAGAAAAATATAAAAATATAGAAAAATATAAAAGTTCAATGGATAAATCTTCAAGAATATGAAACCATAGCATTCAGATAATATTCATATTTATTCATGGGAGAAATAGGAGACTGAAGAAACCCTGTCTCATCACTAAGTATTTTCCTGAGGGTTAACTGATGAAGATACAGTATTTTTTTTTCTTATCTTCAGTGGGTGTGTTTACACTTTTGGATTCACAGTGTAGAGCAACCTCAAGGTTGAACTCTACAGTTCCCATTAAACATTCTTGCATCAGTATTATTATGGGGAGATGAATTATATAACTTATTTTATAAACAATTTGTTAATATTCTGCTGTGTGTATTAAATTCTTGTTATCATATTGAGAGCTCAGAACTTCTATGTCTTCAGTATTTCTTTTGGTGAATTTCTCTAAAAGTTTTTCCCCATTACAGTTGCAAATGTAATGCTTTAAAATGTACCATACATTCAGAACTCAATGATATCTTATTATTTAATCCATTACATCGTTCATGTGAGATTTTAATTATACTTTGGGTGACAAGTGCATTTCCTTGTGAAGAAAAGAATGCATTAAGTGAACTGTGATCATGTCTTCCACTAATAACTAATTCAATGAAAAAGTAGATTTAAAATTTGTATAACTAAACACTTTAGTGGAACTTATTTTCCAAGGTTTTGAGTGTTTTTGCAAATTATTCTTCAATAATTTGTTCATGTCTAACATGATCACAAAAATAAAATGAACAGAACTTGATCCATATAATTAATGTCAATAATACCACAAAAGTAACACTTAAGAATTATTAAAATTTTACAAATAATAATGTGAGAAATATATTTTAAAATGAATCTAGATCATGCAAAATATGTCCTGGTAACATATCAAAATATTTGCATATGTGGGTAACCTTCAAATGACATTTGAAGATTGGCTAATAGTGGTTTTTCCACCTATATGCTGAACGCGCTTTTTTTTTAGACTTTCTTATTCCACAAGGTGCAGGGAACTCAGTGATAAACTCAATATTTCTCTCAGATTCACCTTTATTCCTATAAAGGTATATACCTTTGTGCATTATATCTTGAGCATCTTTAAAATCAATAAAAATCATATATGACTGAATAACTAGATTTCCTAGACCATTAACATAAGCAAACCCAGGATTCAAAAAGTTTTCTGAAGCTCTTTTTCTTTGAAATTTTATGAAAATTTATTTATATAATTTATTTATATAATTTTGTTATAAATAATTGAGCATTTTGATTAACTTATCTTTTTCTCCATTTGCTTCTTTTAATATACTTATAACATGATATGAAGGGCCCTAGTCATAGTCTTTAGTAGTTGTCATCTGTATTTTCTACATATTTTAATTAGAATATAGAAAAAATCATGTGACCTGAAGAATTTCAGCAAAATAAAATGTTCTGGGATATGAATGCATGAAATACATAACTATTTTTATGTCATGATATTTGGTGTTCATGATTAACTTAGTTTTTTGTCAAGTGAAAATGACAATTCTGTTACAGTATCATTTGTATCTTTGAGAGAATAAGAATAGTCTTACACTTTGGAAGAAATATAACCAATTAAAAGATCATGCTAAAACTGGAGATGATTGAACATTTATAGTTACATAAGATACAAGCATTGCAAAAAAGAAAATCAACTATACTGATAAACAGATAATGGAAGCATATATGAATATATATGAGAAAAAAGGATGGGAATGTTAGGGTTTTATATTCCTTATACATTATATAACCTCTAGAAGTAGATTTTCTGGAGATGATTGAACATTTATAGTTACATAAGATACAAGCATTGCAAAAAAGAAAAGCAGCTATACTGATAAACAGATAATGGAAGCATATATGAATATATATGAGAAAAAAGGATGGGAATGTTAGGGTTTTATATTCCTTATACATTATATATAACCTCTAGAAGTAGATTTTCTGGAGATGATTGAACATTTATAGTTACATAAGATACAAGCATTGCAAAAAAGAAAAGCAGCTATACTGATAAACAGATAATGGAAACATATATGAATATATATGAGAAAAATGGATGGGAATGTTAGGGTTTTATATTCCTTATACATTATATAACCTCTAGAAGTAGATTTCTTCTTCATATCTCTTTCAGGAACTGCATGATAAAAATGATTAGAGACATGAGACAAGAAATGGAAAGACCAAAAATACTCAGAAAAACTGGAATAATATTTCAAAAAAAATTAATTGCTAAGATCTTTTCCTAGACCCCTGATATCAGTTACGCGCATATGTTCACAGATCTCAAATTGTTGTTGTACATATATAATGTATAAATTTACATATAATCTCTGTTAACTGTTTACATATTTTAATATAATTTATATAAATATGTTATATAAACTATAAACTTTATTATTTGTGTATCTATAAAGTAAAAATGTAGAGTTCCATGACGATACACTGAAAAGATAGTGAATTTCCCAGTCAAAGCAAAGTTTACTTGAAATTTGATTTTGTCATATTTAGGTACGGGTGTCAACTTAATGGTTGAGGGTGTAAGCCCGGAGTGAATCTGCAAGATATTTCTAGTGCATGGGAAAGACCAAGCCCATAGTGGGTGGGACTAGTCCCTGGATGAATAAATTGGAAGGAACTGTTTCAGAAAGGGGCATCCTTGTGTATACTTGGCCAGAGATGCTGATATGGAAAGTGAGGATTATCCCACTCTCAGCCATTACATGGTGACTGTGTGGCTAGTTCCCTTGGCCCTTTTTATGATGGCACATGCTCTCCTGCCAAGCTGGACTAAAACTGTAACTAAACTATTGTAAAAGAGAATAATTCTTGTTTCCTTGTTTGATGACAATTTATCGACAACAATGCAGGTGAACTGCAAAAGATTTCAATTTTGCCTTAGTAACCTATGACAGGCATTTACTTCTCAACCTAATAATTTTATTAATAAAATAATAGTGAAATTAGTGTGTAGGGTTATTGTGTAAATATGCTGTGATATGCAAGCAACAGCTGAGAAAAATACTTACTTTACAGCTGATATTAATTAAATATTAAATTTATTTCTCATTCTGTCTCTGCTAATTGATACCAAAAATGACACTGCACAATTGTGTAAATTAATTAGCACAGTCAGAAAGCAAAACGTTAAAAATGAATGATATCTGAGCAACAGTGAAATAAAAGATTTTAACATAAATATACTCCTCCTCAAAGAGTATAGACATAGAACCTCCAATTTCGTGACTCTCTGAAATGTTGAAGGGAGTAATAGAATCCAAAAAATGAATAGCAGCACACATTGAAGCAAAAAGTGTGAGAATAGATGCATTTGAAGAAATGAAACTAATAACTTCTCATTAATTGTTTTATATGGCTTTCAATGTGGTAAAATTTACTGAAAAATGCCCACATTTTCCTATAATTTAGCTTAAGGAAGAAAAGAGCATATAGTGAATTAGTGTCTAGATCTTCTAGGCTGTAATCTGTTCAAAATGGCAAGGTGATCAAACGCTTGGGTGATTGGAAGATACTAGGAGCAGAGGTGGAAGATCCTCTAACTACTCCATTAACTAGGTCAACTTACTTCCAGTAGATTGGGAAATTTCTCCTATAGACTCCTTCCACTATTTCTAGGGTACAACAATCACCTCATGCCCCCTCAAAACAGACTCCCTGAGCATGTCCCAGGAAATAAGTTGTATAATTTCTAATTGGGACAGTTGGCTCCAATATGCACATTTTAGAGAAACCACTCCAGTACTTGGGGGAATTGCATAGAGAAAACCTGTGTGTCTTTAGGCAAATTTCTTGAACTTGTGAGATGGAGAGAAGGCATAACAATGTTAAAAAGAAAATCCAGTAGACAGATGGATCTGGGACCATGGCCTGTTTGAACACGTAGTAAAAATCTTGGCAGCCTTTGAATGTTTCTCCAGATTGATTGACAAAAGAATGTTTCACCCAAAGCTTGTAAGAAAAGAGAAAAAGATATGAGTGCTTTTGAAAATGAAAGGCCAGCTACACCAGGCTGAAAAATGTCACTGAAACCTTGACACCATCAAAAGAAAAAATTATAGTTCACTGGCCAACCACAAAGAAAAGGAAATCTACAAATTTCCAGATACTGAATTCATATCACGTTTTAAGAGAAATATTACATGCCAAAATAAGATGACACATCGAAAGATGTAAAAGAAATTACTGCCATCCAAGATTACTGTACTTGGCAAAGTTGTTCTTCCAAAGAAATGATAGAGAAGAGATGGAGAGAGAGAGAGAGAGAGAGAGAGAGAGAGAGAGAGAGAGAGAGAGAGAGAGAAAGAGAGAAACATATTCACAAGCAGCTGCACATGTCATCAGAGAACAGCTTTTTGCAATTGTTTCTTTTCTTTTACCATGTGAATGAACTCCAGGGATTGAACTCAGGTTGTATTTCATGCGCAAGTACCTTTATCCCACCCTACATATCATTAACTTATGACAAAATAATGGCAATATGTTTCTAACTTAAAAATATGCAATATGTTACATTATGTATAGTCATCCTTGCTGTACAATAACATGTCAGAAAATTTTATTCCTACATAACTGCAACTTAGTACCCATTACTCTACCTTACCTTTTCCTGCACAACCCTACCATTAGCATTCTGCGCATTACCCATTTAATTCTTAACATCTATGAAGTATTATTTCTTCTATGTATTAGTGAGATTATGTGGCACTTGCATTTCTGTACCCAGCTTATTTCATTTAATGTAATAATTTCCAGTTTTATCTAAGTTGTTGTCACTTTCCCATTCTTGGATATTGTGACAATATGGTAAGTAGTTTTTAGAGGAATCCATGCATTTAGAGGAACTCATATTTTAATAAAGTCACTTAATTTCTTAATGCAGTTTTTAGCCTTGGGGGTTCCTCTAAATGATACCTTTACTATACTATACTCCCACAAACAGTGTGCAAGGGTTCCCTTTTCTCTAAATCATCACAAGTGGTTTTGTCTTCTTTTCAGTGCCAAGGATGGCATCCATACTTCTTTTTCTTATTTGTATGATTTGATTATTATAGCTTGAATATGAAAAAGTTTCCCACAGTCTCTTTTTTAAACACTTGGTGCCAGTTGATTTGGAAGGTTGTGAAGTAGATGGAGCATTGATAGAGGAAATATGTCACTTGGGTGATGGGGGACTTGAGGTTTGATAGCCTGACCACACTAAATGATTTTTGCTCTTTATTTCCAGAGTCCAGTTGGAAGGTAACAACAGTCTGTCTCCTGTTTCTTCTGCTATTACATTTCAGCCTGCTGTCACATGTTCCCTACCAAGATAGACTCTATTCCTTTGGAGCCATACTTTTTGTATCAGAGTATGTCATCACAGAAACTAACCTTCTGTGTTAAGAATAACTGAAACAGTAGTGGTAAACTTTTTTAAAACATGTGTACTAACCTACATTTTGTCTTTTTTGTTTAAATTGGATCGTATTGTCTCCTACTACTCATATTTTAATAAGGTCACTTAATTTCTTAATGCAGTTTTTAGCCTTGGTTACATATTATGAATATTAGCCCATATATATATATATATATATATATATATATATATATTAAACATTTTCTCACATTCTGTATGCTCTCTCTTCCCTTCATTCTGTTGATCATGTCTTTCCCTGGATAGAGATTTTTAATTTGAAATAATCTTATTTATCTGTTTTGCTTTTGCTTCAAATATTTTTATATCATAACCAAAAATCATTCTACATTCTATGGTTCAGAAAAACTACCCAATTTTTATAATGCTTTCATAATTTCACACCTCATATATTTACACATTTTAATACAATTAGTACATTTGACACTGATAAGAAGTAGGAATGTAGTTTAACTCTTTTACAAATTTGTATCCAATTTTTGCAGCACCATTTATTGAAAATGATATATTTTCTCCAATATGAGTTCTTTTTAAAATTTTTGAAATTTATTTTGTGTGTGTGTGTGTGTGTGTGTGTGTGTGCACGCGTGCACACATATACCAGAGGGCACTCTGTGTCCCTGTGGAGGAGACCTTGGGAAACATCCTGGATTGCTTCTTTCTCCTTTTTCTTCTCTCTGGGATTTCCCAGGCTCCACCCTCTTGAGGTGCCACCATTTGAACCTGGCAGTTTTATATGGGACTTGGGTTTTGAACTCAGGACCTTCTCTTTCAATGGAAGTCTTAACCCCTGAACCATCTCACCAGTACTTCAATGTAAATTCTTAACAACCTTATCAAAATAAAATGTGTATAGATGCATGAATGAAAACATTTTTTTTAAAAATGGAACAGTCGAGTTGTCTTGACTGTTTTGTTGACTGTTGTGTTGATTCAATTAAGAGACAAGACTCTGGGCATGACTGTGAGGAATTTTCCTGATTAAATAGATTAAAGAGGGAAGACCCACCCTAAATGTCTGAGCACCTTCAATTGTACTAACAGATACAAGGAGGTAGAAGGGAAATTTTTTTATTTATTTACAAACAAACTGGATTTGTATCTTTGCTCTGATTGTTTCCTCACCCACTTTCCTGCTCTCTCATCTTCTGCATCTATACCTCTTTCCTCCACTTTTTCTCCATTCATCCATCCTTCTCTATTCCACCCCATGCCTGTTGTTCCTCTGCTTGTATGTATGACAGGTGTCCTTTTTGGGTGCTGTGTTGGTAAGGGAGTCGAATTTCTGTTGAACTTCATGTGGTTCTTCAGTGGGAAAAGTTTTAAGTGGGTAGATTCCTCTTCCCTTGTCCAGAAACTGTCTCTGATACATTCTCTAAGAGAAGCTGTTTCTTCTAAGATCCAGTTAGTCCTTCAGGAAATGTTGATATGTCAGTCATTGTGAAGATCTGGTGATGGAAGTTCTCACTGCAGTGACTTTCTTGGGTACAGAAGCCCAGTCTTGGCTGGAGTTTGTTGATCAGGATTACTTCATCCCACATTTAGTCTCTTGCAATCTTACTGCCTACTCTTCAGCTAGGTTTCCTGAGCCATGAGTGGAATAAGATTTTGATAGGCTGATTTAAGGGTGATTATTATAGGTGTGGTGATATTCTTTACTCTGGCCTGATTTTTTGTTTTGTTTTGTTTTTGATTTTTGCCTCACTAGTTTTTCAATGTAATAGGGTGCAACTTGTTTGAGTTCTGAGAACTTTTCTTATCTAAGGGTTAATAAAAGGAGTATTTATATGTTATGTTATTAATCATTTATAGTTAGCACTAGGATATACTTTCCTGTTCATTTATTCCGGTTCTACTCTTATTTGGATTGGTTTACAGTATCAGGCATGATTTATCAGCCATTAAGGGGATTAGAGCCCATTCAGAAAGTAATTGATTTCCTATGGGTTTTACATCCCTCTTTTGCTCCTATAGATTCTTCTTACCAGTGTTGAAATGGTTTGTAACATTCACTACTGGGTTAAGCCCTTGATGTCTTTTTTCTCCCTGGGCCATTTGCTTCCCTTTTTATTTTTTATCTCCTTTACCTCTTATTAAAACCTATCACCTTATTTTCCTACCCTTATGAGTTTTTCTTCCATAGTGGCCTTATTTTTCTGTCTTTCTGTGTTTCTTTCTCTCCACTCTCTTGAGGGTCTTCTTTCCCCTACCCATAGAATTATTTTCCTTTGTGGTTATTGTGGATATTATGGAAATTTTCCCTTGAGTATATTATTTTGAGGTCTTAGTACTAGGTTCCCGCTTAAAAGGCAGGACATGTTACATCTATCTTTCCATGTCTGTGTTACATCTCTCAGTATAACTTCTTTGTTCCTCTTGGCCTTCTGTCTTGATAGAAAATATATCTACTTAGTTCCCAAATTCATCTACTCTATTGCTGCTGCTAATTTACCTGCTGCTTTTAATATTGCTGTCATCCTTGGCTGACATTTAAATCCACCCTTTCCGGTCTGACAATGTGAATTGAAAACCAGTGGCTCTTCTAGAAATACTCTTAAGCCTTGAGGACCAGATTTGGGGCTACTGAGACATTCAGACCTGTAGACTGAGATGCTGGTAATTTCCAGCTTCTCCATTGTGAAAATAATAACTATTGGAAAACTTGAATCCACATTGTAAAAGTCAGTCTATTTAATAACGTTAAAATATATATTCATTCTATTAACTCAATTCCTCTTAGAGAACCCTGATAAATACAAGAAAAAAGGTATGACAGAATATTTTCAAATTACAAAGGAAGAATACATAAAAAATCAAAGATAAACTAGAAATTCAACAATGTAACAAATAGTTTTTCACCTATTAATAATCGGCTTAAATATATAGAAGTGAAAATTTTCGGTCAGAAGGCAAAACAATTACATCACTAAAAACGAGATAAAAATAATTCCACCACAAAGAAGCTCACTTTACCTTTAGTAACATAATTAGATTGAAAATAATGAAATGATAAAAATATTCCATGCAAATAGATACCAAAATCAACAGCTAGAGTTAAAACAGACAGAAGGAGTTTGAATATAATTATGATCAAAAGAGATAAATACAAAGGGTTTATATAATGATATATATATACTACTTCATAGCAATGATATTAGAAATATATGTATGTTTGTAAAATGTAAGCATATATGCATACACACAAAAATTTAGTTACACATGAAATCTAAGAAAATCCCATATGAACACAAAATAGAGCATTTTCAGGCATTGAAGATAAGCTAAATTAGGTTATATTGCTAAAAGATTAAAAACATACACTTTTAATATACATGGTTTCTAAAGATTTAATATATGGAATGACAACTGTAGTTTACAATAATATATTAAATTTACAAAATCTTATATGTTAAATATTTTTCAGTATAAACATTCTAATGATGACCACATAAAGTGATAAAAATTTAATATTTATTTAATTTAATTAACATTTCACATTTACTGTTATTAACTGATACTAGTCTTTTAGTGTATACTCATAGTAAAACATTATGCTATATATACCTTAATTATATACAATTTTCATCAACTAATTGTGTCTTGGAATATTTGATATAGATTGGTAAATCACTTGTATTTATGTGGATAGTTATTTTGATATGAGAATTCTTCCCAAAATCTCTATATATCCTTGTCATTTTCTCAATTTTAGTTTCTGAGTTTTTTTTCATGTGACACTACTTATCTTTCTAGATCATTTGTATTTGTTTTTAAAACTGATTTCATATGTTTCTTCATAGAATAATAAGTTTTTTACATGAAGTGACATTCCTCCTTACATCAAAAAATCTAAGTAATTCCTATACACTTTTTAATTTTTTGTTTCATTCATGAATTTTGTAAATTGATGATATTTTCATACTTTATTCCTCAATCCCATCACAATCCTTTTCCATTTCTGCCTGTCTTGCTCCTATTTTCATATATTTTTATGTGTAGCTCACTGAGTTTCATCCGAGTTGCCTTTTGTGGCATTTACCTAAGTACTTGATGGAGCATGAATCCTGTATTAGTTGATATAGCATTAGTAAAGTATCTTATCTGTTCCCCTATCAGCATTAATCTTCCTCAGTCTCTCAATGAGGTGTGGGGATTCTTGAGATATTTCCTCTACCATAGTGAAATATTAACAGGACAAATCCCTTCAGGTCTGATGGAAATGCATATAGCTGTAGTGACTTCATGAATATAACAGCCCTGTCATGCCCAGAAGGTAATGTCTGTCCACTCTTGTCCCTTTTAGTCTCTTGTAATCTGACTGATCCTTCTTCTGCTATGTTCCCTTAGTCTTGGGGTTAGAGAGGGGTTTAGCTCTCATGTTTAGGATTGAGCCATACACAGTCACTTACTTTCTACACGTTGGTCAGATGGGATTTTCTGTAATAAACACCACTGCAAAGGAAAGCTTCTAGATTGTGTGCTTAGTGATATTTTGAACTAAGGGTATAATGATGGATGTTTGAAAGGCAGTGTCATGCTTTGAAATGTGAGTTGTTTTCCCCCTCATAGGCTCATGTTTTTGAATCTTTAGCTATTAAGACTTGGAGATTTTCTGGAAGAAGGCAGTCACTGAGGGTGGACCTTGAGGGGGATTAGCTACACCCTACTGCCAGGAGTCTGCATTTTCCGTGGATAGTTTAGCAGCTCTCAGCCTTCTCAATGGATGTTGTCTAGGCCTACTCCAGCTTCTGCAAGCCATCCATGCTTGTTTAGCTATAGTGTACTGTGTCTTTCCACTGGGAACATAACCTAAATAAATCTCCCTTTCTCTCCTTAAGTTGCTTGACTTTGGGTGTTCTCTCATAGTAACTGAAAAGAGCAACTGATAAAGACAGCATTGCATAATGTCTTTTTAGCTAACCCTTAGCAGCTTGCACTCCACACTAAAACGTATAAAATCCCCTTTCATAGGTTCTTACCAGGAATGTGATTCATGATAAGTGCCTTAAATCCAATCAGAAAGCTCTTGTTTACCTCTCTGTCTTTCATGCAACCATTACACTGATGGTTGCTTCTTGAAAGGATGATTTTAGTATATCTTACAGATTTCATGAACTTATGAAACTTTTGATTGCCTTATTCCCCCAGCAGGTTGCAAAGTACATTCTAATACTATCAAAGCTGTTCATATACATATATAAAATCAAATTCATATGCTTAGAGTTTTATATCATAGTTACATGAATTTTAAATCATGGAATTTGATTAATATATATGAGTTTTAATTTGTATATGTAATTATGGTTATATAACTGCAATTATCTCTATATAAACTCCTAATTACATTGCTACCTCCGTCTACATATAACTTTTCAAATAATCCCTTTCCCCACCTGCCCGGGACACAGGGCGACCTAGGTAAGTCCCCCCACACACCCCCAAACCCCAGGCAGCCCACTGGTCCCAGCTCCTCCCAAAAGCCAGCCAGAGCCTGCGCTGCTCCGGGCCTGGCAAGGAAGGAACCCCTGGGACACTCCAACTCCCCAGGTTAATTCTGTCCCTGCCACTGCCACCTCCCAACTTTTCCCACCCCCCCACTCCATTCACCCCTGATGAGGTAGTACAGCCAGGACACATGGCGACCTAGGTAAGCTCCCCTCCCCAAACAACCCCAAACCCCAGGCAACCCACTGGTCCCAGCTCCTCCTACCAGCCAGCTGGAGCAGGAGCTGCTCCAGGCCAAATAATTCAGTTCAGTGAAAAACACATAGAAATTGAAAGAAGGTCTTACAGTTAAAATGACAATGCCCAAGTCAAAGTGCAAATCCATGAGAAACAAAACCCAAGAAAACAAATCTCCCACTGAAGGAATTAATCCCATAATGATAGACTCCAACCAGAACCAATCCATGGAAAATAGGCAAGAAAACCTGACCCAGGATAACGACTTTCAAAACATGATCATTACTATGATTGATACTATGAAAAAGGAAATCTGGGAGGAATTAAACAACCACATCAACCACTTTGAAGAGGAACACAACAGACACTTGGAGGAATTGAGCCACTAAACATAATAAATGTCCGGAATTAAAAATAGTTTCTCTGGCCTGGGCCGTGCCCCCGGGACCCCAGTCCCCTTTCTCTCTCCGGGCCGCCATACCCAGGTGAGCCACCCCGTCAACCCGCCCAGTCTCCCCAGCCCCCAAGGTCGCCCTGGGTCCCTAGCCACGCCCCGCCTGCGTGGGGCTTAGGCCTGGGCCATGCCCTGGGCCCCAGGCCCCTTTCTTCCTCCTGCCCGCCTGTCCGACCAACTGGACAGGACTTGCTCACATTCCTCCATCCCTGGAGCTTGGGAGGGCCACTAAGCCAAGTCCCAGGCCCCAGGTGAAGAATTCTGCCAACAACATCAGACCCTCTGCCTCTCTGGCCCACCGGGGACCCACACAAGGGGTCTACAGCAGACACACTGCTACTCAGAATTCAATAGAGTCCAAAGAAAACTCAAGCAAAGTTCTAAGGGTCAAAGGCCATACAGCTGGAAACCTCTACAATCATCCTATCACATGGGAGAGACTCTTCACATGGAGCCCAAAGGTAAGTAAACCTCCCTTTGTTTTTTACCTTACTGTTCCTTTTTAATATTAATCACTCTAGATTAACCTTTCCATACAGCCACCCCCAAAACACATACAGCTCCAGGGAATACACCACTCACTCTCACATATCACCAAAATACTAAATCGTAAAAGTGCACTACCATACTAATATTCACCCCCTGTCTACTTAACCCGATTTAACTGATGTACTAACAGCCTAGTAGCTGCAAATAGGAAATAACGATAACAAAAGACAAACATACCCAACCCCAAGGCAAACACTAGTAACCACTGCCCAAGGGTAGTAATACCAACTAAATCAGTTCAGTCAAAAACACACAGAAACTGAAAAGCTCTAGAAGACAAAACAACAATGACCAAGTCAAAGTACAGATACATGAGAAACAAAACCCAAGGACACCAATCTCCCACTGAAAGAATCAACCCCTTAAGGATGGATTCCAACCAGAACAAATTCACAGAAAATAGCCAGGAAAGCCAGACCCAAGACAACAACACTCAAAGTATGATCATTTCCATGATTAATACTATGAAAGAGGAAATCCAAGAGGAGTTAAACAACGGCATCAATCACTTTGAATAGGAACACAACAGGCATTTGGAGGAGTTGAGAAAAACAGTTCAAGAAACTAAAATAGGCATAGAGCAGTTAAAACAGTCTCAGGCAGAGTTTAAAATTGAACTAAAAGACAAGTTATCTTCAACCCGAAGCTCAACAGAGAGTCTTATCAGCAGAACTAACGAAGCAGAAAATAGAATTTCAGATCTTGAAGACAAAGTGGGAGAATTAACCAGCTCAATAAAAAGGTAGTTAAATCCAAAAAGGTACTTGAGAAGAACGTTCAAGAGATATGGGACACCCTGAAGAAGCCTAACATGCACATTCATGGAATACCAGAGCAAGAATCTCAAAAATAACACACCTGAGGAAATTTTTCAAATTATCATAAATGAAAACTTCCCTCAACTGAAGAATGAGAGGCCCATCCAAATACAAGAGGCATTTTGCACTCCAAACAGATATGACCAAAATAGAAAAGCGCCACGGCAAATAATAGTCAAAACACTCCACATTCAAGACAAAGAAAAAGTGCTGAGAGCTTCAAAAGAAAAAAAGCAAGTCACTTTTAAAGGCAAACCTACTAAAATAACAAATGACTTCTCAATGGAAACAGTAAAAGCAAGAAGAGCTTGGAAAGACATACTTCATGTATTAAAATGAGCAAAAATGCAAACCCAGACAGATATGCCCGGCAAAACAATCTGTCATAATTGAGGGAGAAAGAAAAATTTTCCAGCACAAAGACAACTTGAAGGGATACATGTCTACCAAACCAGGCCTTCAGAAAATGCTAGAAATGATACGCAAACTTGAAGGAAAAAACAAGTGTATAAAGGAAGACAAAAGAGTAGTATAATACCACAAAAACATAAATGTAAAATAATAAGCTTACAAAACACATTAATCATAAAAAATGTCCATAATTAAAAGTAATTTCTCCATTATAACATTAAATGTCAATGGTACTAACTCACTGATTAAGAGACACAGATTACAAACTTGGATTAAAAACCACAACCCATCAATTTGTTGCCTTCAGGAAACTTATCTCACCACAAAAGATAGGCACATCCTAAAAATGAAAGGCTGGTCCAAAATTTTGCAAGCTAATGGAACCAGGAAACAGGCAGTGGTAGCCATTAGGCTGTTGGACAAAGTGGACTTCAAACCAAAGAAAATTATAAGAGACACGGATGGATACTACATTTTAATCACAGGTACAATTCACCAGGAAGACTTCACAATCCTGAACATATATGCACCCTATACGGGCCCCTCCACATTCAGTAAGAAAACCCTACAGCATCTAAAGCAAAAAATCAACCCCCAAACGATAATTCTGGGGGACTTCAACACCGCCCTCTCAACATGGGATAGATCAACAGGTCAAAAGCTTAACAGAGACACTTTGGAGCTTAATCAAACCCTTAAAGAAATGGACCTTACAGATCTCTATCGAACTTTTCACCCATGCACCAAAGAATACACATTTTTCTCAGCAGCACATGGAACTTTCTGCAAAATAGATCACATATTGGGCCACAAAACTAATCTCCACATATACAGAAAATTTGAAATTCTAGCCTGTGCCCTATCACACCACCATGGCCTAAAGCTTGACATCCACTACAAAACAAACGACAGAAAATACACTAACTCCTGAAACTTAACACTATAAGGCTGAATGAGAACTGGATTCAGGAAGAAATTACAAAGGAAAATCAAGATTTTCTGAAAGTGAATGATAACGAAAACACAACTTAGCAAAATCTCTGGGACACAATGAAAGCTATCCTAAGAGGTAAGTTCATAGCGCTTAATGCTTACATCAGAAAAATTGAAACATCAGAAATAAATAACAATGTAGCTTAAAGCTTTAGAGAAACTACAGCAATCCCATCCCAAAAGTAGTAGAAGAGAGGAGATTAGCAAAATAAGGGGAGAAATATCTGAAATCGAGATTAAGAAACGATAGAGAAAATCAACCTGTCAAAAAGCTGGTTCTTTGAAAAAATCAATAAGATTGATACACCCCCAGCTAAATTAACCAAAAGCAAGAGAGAGAAAACCCAAATCAACAAAATTGGAAATGAAAATGGAGATATCCCTACTGATACCAAAGAAATATAGAGAATTATAATATCATATTTCAAAAACTTATACTCTGTGAATTTTGGCAACACAAAAGAGATGGATGAATTCCTAAGTAAACACAACTTACCTATATTGAATCAGGAAGTTGTGAATTATTTAATTAGTCCTATAAACTTCCCACCAAAAAATGTCCTGGACCAGAAGGATTCAGCACAGAGTTCTACCAGACATTTAAGCAGTTAATAACACCAATACTCCTTAAACTGTTCCATCAAATAGCAAAGGAAGGAACACTACCAAATTCCTTCTATGAAGCTAATATCGTCTTATTCCCAAAACCTAATAAAGATACACTTAAAAAAGAAAACTATAGGCCAATCTCTCTGATAAACACAGATTCAAAGATTCTCAACAAAGTCTCAGCAAATCAGATGTAAAAACGTATCAAAAAGATCATTCAGGGGGACCAAGTAGGCTTCATCCTCGGCACACAAGGTTGGTTCAACATACGCAAATCAATAAATGTAATTCATCATGTAAACCAGTCGAAAGTTCAAGACCACATGATACTCTCGATAGATGCAGAAAAAGCTTTTGACAAGATCCAACAGCCTTTTATGATCAAAACGCTAGAGACAGTAGGAATGGAAGGAACCTTTATCAATATAATAAACGCTGTATACAACAAATCCACAGCAAGGATTATGCTCAATGGGGAAAAACTGGAAGCATTCCCATTTCGATCAGGAACTAGACAAGGCTGTCCACTCTCACCACTTCTATTCAATATTGTTCTTGAAGTCTTAGCTGAAGACATAAGAAAAGAAAGGGGCATAAAAGGGATTCAAATCAGCAAGGAAGAAGTCAAGCTATCCCTATCTGCAGATGACATGATCTTACATGTGAGTGATCCCAAAAAATCCACAAGGAAGCTCCTGGAACGAATAGAGAAGTTCATCCTGGTGGCAGGATACAAAATAAACATTCAAAAATCAGTGGCTTCCCTATATTCCCAGAGTGAATGAAGTGAAAAAGCCCTGAGAGAAACAATCCCATTTACTATAGCCCCTAAAAAAATGAAATACCTTGGTATAAACCTAACCAAGGAGGTAAGAGACCTTTACAATGAAAACTTTAAAACCCTAAAGAAAGAAATTGCTGAAGACACCAGAAGGTGGAAAGACCTCCCATGTTCCTGGATTGGCAGAATCAACATCGTAAAAATGACCATCCTACCAAAGGAAATATACAAATTCAATGCTATACCAATTAAAA
Organism: Typhlomys cinereus; assembly: GCA_023101885.1. Classification (NCBI taxonomy): domain Eukaryota; kingdom Metazoa; phylum Chordata; class Mammalia; order Rodentia; family Platacanthomyidae; genus Typhlomys; species Typhlomys cinereus. The sequence continues at coordinate 899,892 of JALPQD010000068.1, read as the reverse complement.
TCCCAAAGCAATTCTTTAAAGAAGTTGACCAAACAATCTCAAAATTCATATGGAGGCACAAAAGACCCAGGATAGCAAAGACAATCCTGAATAACAAAAACACTGCTGGAGGTATCACCATACCAAACCTTATTCTATACTACAAATCCGTTGTTGTAAAAACAGCCTGGTACTGGTTCCAAAATAGACATGCAGATCAATGGATAAGGGTTGAAGACCCAGATATAAGCCTACAAAATTACAACCATTTGGTCTTTGACAAAGGGGCCCAAAAAATCCAATGGAAAAAGAACAGTATCTTCAACATATGGTCCTGTCAAAACTGGATCTCCATATGTAGAAGATTAAAACTGGATCCGTACTTGTTACCTTGTACAAGACTTAATTCCAAATGGATCAAGGACCTTGAGTTAAGTCCAGAGACTATTAAAACCATAGTTGAAAGGGTAGGAACTGATTGGGCTAGGGCATAGAGCCACTCTGGCGAAGTGTCTGGAGATTTTTAAAGAAATTAAAGATTGAAATGCCATATGACCCTGCTATCCCACTTTTGGGAATAACCCCCCATGCAGCAGAGGTTCACCTCCATAGCACAAGCACGACCATGTTCACAGCAGCACTGTTTACAATAGCAAACTCATGGAATCAACCCAAATGTCCAACAGTTGACGAGTGGATAAGGAAACTGTGGTACATCTATACAATGAAGTACTACTCAGCCATCAAAAATGATGAATTACTGGAATTTGCTGGGAAATGGATGTCATTAGAAACAATTATATTGAGTGAAGTATCCCAGACCCAGAAAATTAAGTGCCGTATGTACTCCCTAATAGGTGGCTCCTAGTACCAAACCCACTCAGCCCACCTAGAGACACTCGATGATAAATCCCTGTAATACAGTAATTGCAAGGAGTACGAAGAGGAGGGATGGGGTAGGAGGGCCACACCAGAAACAAGGAGAGAGGGGACCATGTTACAGCAGAGAAAATAGGCCTCCATCAAGGACTGCAAGTAAGCAATGAGACATCTGGTTAAGTTCACAGACTTTTCGTTCCTGATCATCTACAACTGAGGGGGTGTGATCTCACCAGAAGGGGAAGGCATAATCTGGCAGATAATAAGTAACCATTTTGCAAATGGGTGATTGACCTTCCCTCACTGTGGTTTCCTACTTTTTTACATCTACTTTTGAATATACTCATATAACAAGACTCTAGTTTAACAGCTTTGTATCTCTGGCCAGGGTGTGACATCCAATACCCATTGGGATCGAGTGAAGGGCATTGCAGGAGCAGCAAAACCGCAAAAGAAAATCAACAAACCATAATCCAGAACTTCAGAGACTCTATATCAACCACCTAGAACTAGGCCAGCCTAATCTCTCCCCATTCTGAAGCTCAAGGAAATTTGCTGAAGATGGGGCGGTAAGAGTGTAAGAGCACGGGATGGGAGGAGCAATGATATGCAAGATACTCCACACAAGTTAGGGCTGAAGCAATCATAATTGGACTTTGCATGCCCTGCACAATGTCCAACACATTATTGACCCCACAACGTCTAGCATGGAATAAAGTCACTAGGATCCTTGGAGGCAAGGGGTTGACAGCCACAATAGTGTCCCTATGCTTAATGGGAACACAGGAAAGGGTTCTGGGAAATGCCACTGGGTCCTTGCACCTCATCGGAGAGGACCCAGAGGAGAGTTTGGCATGCACATTAAAGGATGCTCTGGGGATGGGATGGGGAGACACTGAGGGATGGGCAGGGAGGGGGGAAGAGAGGGGAGAGTAGGGGGTTGGGGGGAGGTGGAGGGAGGGAGGGGACTGGTGTACCTGTTAAGTTTGTGTGAGCACAAATAATAATAAAAAATAACTTTTCAAATAACAAAATGTAATGATCTATCGTATTTTTTGTTCCCTGGAAAAGCTTACCGATAGTGTTTTTCTATTGTTTTAGTCCAGATTTTGCGTTCTATAAGTTTGCTGTACAGTGATTTCTAAGGATCATGTAAAGAGCTCATCTGAATTTCAGTAAAACAAGCCATTGAAAACTAACAAAAAGAAACCTTGTAATGTCTGTATCATAAAATGTTGACAACTCATCCTTTTTAAGGGATCTTTGAAAAGAAACACTGTGTGTCTTTTAAAGTTTAAAATTCAATGTAGAAAAATGTAAAAATGTGGGGTATATATGTAAAGAGTGACCTTAAGATATACTTTTCCTAATTTATCTTCTCTGCAGTACTGAGTAAAAAATTCTATCATGTCACTGGGGATTAGGTGCAGTCTTGTTAAATGGAGAAATAGGTTAATCCATATAACTCCATAAATTTATCCTATAACTTTAACTTTGCTAATAAGCCTAAAGTACTAAAACTTTAATAATCTCTTAAATCTTGTCTCCCTCCATTTCATTTAAAATTCCTGATGGCTTCCTTTCCCAATGTTTAATCCTTTAAATTCCCTTACTATATGCTTTTAGATGTTCTGAAAAGTTTTTGTTTAAAAGACATCTTTCAGTCACAATAATAATTCTACAAGAGAAATAGATTCATGTTGTATTCTACAATTTTAGTTTTAAATTGAATCTTTAAAGATAAGAAATCTAATGATGAAAAGTACTACTTCATTTAATATTCTACACTGACTAAGCAGCTTTATTCATTTAAGAGCAGAAGAAAAAAAAAGAAATGAAAATGAGTACTTAAGTGCTAGCTAAATGTAAATTACTGACTCAATTGTAGATACTTATGCCAACATAAAATTTAATTTAATTGGGCCCTCGAGTTTTAAATTCTCTGAAAAGTGAATATAATTGCTGGCATGCACTTTCTTTCAGGGAAGTTGTCAATATTAAAATGTGAAACACATAGGCAGGGAAATAGTCAACTGAATGAACTATTTACATAATAAAAATTAATAGTTTCACATTTGTGTTCAGCTCATTGATTATCATATAAAATACTAGATCAGAAATTCATTATTTACACTTGCTAAAATTACCTTTCCATTACTATACAGTATTTTCAATGTGATAAACAATGACAAGGCTTTCTGGAATCCAGTTACTTTTAGTTTGAAGTTTAGAACATTGTTTTGTTAATTGCTGTTTAGTAGTTGTTCCCCATAATAAACAAACTTTTCTGCACCATGTGATTGACTCATAACAATTTTTAATTATTCCTCCTGTACCTTTATTCCATGATGAAAATACTTTTCTCTGAATCATATTTCACACAAAAGATAACAATGAAGTAGATAAGACATTTTTGCATCTTATTTCACTGATAATTGAAATATACTTATATTCTGATTCAAGTTAATAAAAATACACAGAAAAATAGCTTTAAATGGAATAAATAATGTATATTATCTCATCGCTTTTCTAATATCTTCAGATTTTCTTTTGTCATATTGCATATCAGACTCAATAACTAAGAATTGTGTAACAATGCACTCATTGTAAAACCACTGAAGTTAAAGGTTCAGAAAAATTACACACTCATATTTATGTATTATATATACACACACATATATGTGTATATGTGACTAACACAGAAAATTAGGTTAACAAACAAGACTGTAAAATTTGATTTAGTCTTTATGATATAACATTCAGTCAGCCATATGCAATAAAAAAGGTGTGGAAATAAACATTCTAAGAAAGAGTGTTAATATTAATCCAGAAAATGTTTCCTTAAACTTTTCTACAGGATAAGTTGTCTATAAAGATCAGATTAATGCAAATTCACTAGAGAAAGTATTAAAATTTTGTATCATTAAATGCCACAGGTGTAAATCACCATGGAGTTCATTTACTTGACATCCCACAATATTCCATGGATGAAATCTAATAGTAGAGAATGTTCTTTTTATGATCAGTAACTTATATGGCCACATTTTTGCTCCTGTTAATTTCATTGGATTTTTGTTTCATTGTTTCATTTTATAAATATAGAGAGAAGAGAGCAGAAAAAAAGGGAAAGAAAAGGGAAGCATGCACATGTTACAGAGCGCATGTGGAAGTTAAAGGAAAACCTTTGGAATTCAGTTATTTTCTTCTACCATCTGGGTACCAGAAGTCAGTTAGTTCACCAATCTTGAATGGCTAATGCCTTTACTCACTGAGTCATCCTCTCAGGTCCCATGTTTTCTTCAACAAGAAAAAAAGCAAATGTATTATTATATATAGTAACAGAAAGAGTGATTTTTCATTATTTTTAAAAGATAAGTAATCAAATTTCTAAGAAAAAGTATTTGCTAATCTTTGTATTTTCCTTGATATTTGTCGTGTGGTTGCACGTGCTTATATCTATAATGAATAATAGCACTTTAATTAAATGAATTACCACAGGAAGTTATTACTATTGTGAAATATTGTCCTAGAAATATTTATTTATAAGTGAAACATAAAGCCAACATTACTAAGGGAACATGCATAGCTAAAGTGTTTAATTCTTTAAAGTGATTGTCTTCTTTCTTTACCAAAGCTGGGCTGCAAAAATTAGAATATTTTTAATAGCATTACAACATAATAATAACCATTCCTACTCATAGTGCATGTAGATATGAATTTTGAAGAACTGAGAAGATAATATGAACTGTTTTTTATTTTTATTTTTGTTAATGATAATCCAAAAAGTCTGTATTAAGCTTCATTTCAATGTCAGTTCTTTATGTAGAAATGAATCTTAAACTTCTGAATATATTACTTGACATTTTATAGCCATCAGAACTGAATATCGATTTTTAAATGCTACTGGAAATTTAATAAGAAACGACATCTCAAAGGAGAATCACCGGAGTATGGAAGAAGCTATTAATTTACTTCCCATTACCACCTGGAATCTCTATCTATCATATTCTCTGGTTAGATTATACCCATAAAAATGATTTCCTGAGTAAGGAACTGAAAAATATCATCTCGTGATTTATATTTTATCACTAATGTATGATTCAGAATTTAAATTAACTGTGTTAAATAGTACTAAATTTTGATGTAATAAGATAGTTACTAGTGAAGATTATGTTAAATAACTATTAAAAGCTGAAGATCATTTGCATAGATTTCAAAAGCAGTTCAGTGTTTATATTTTGTCCTTTCATTTACAAAACACTAATGAACGAATCATAGACTTGAAGTCACAGTTAGCTTTGAGGTATTACTGATTCCTCTGCTTCACATGTTAGCAAGCTTTCTTTTTGTCAGTCTTGATTTTCTCCCTTTTATGCAAAAAAATAGTTTATTAATCATTTTTAAAGCAATAATTATTTGTTAAGTACTAAGCAAGGATATGGAAATGCATTGAACCGAGTGGCATCTTTTATAACATACCACTGAGACTAACACTTTTCTGTATATTATGAAATATTTCAATTTCTGTATTTATATGTATGTGCATATTTAAGGCAATATTATATACAGTGATGTCTGTTTTATTTACTCATATATGTCAATATATCTTCAATTAATCATCAAAATTACACCATCCTTGTTAATTCTTTCAAAGTATCCAACTGCGTTGACAATTTATTTACTTACATCCCTATTTTGGTCACCATAAACATTAAAATCTTCAATTTCTTTTATTTCCTTAATTTTATTTCTTTAGAGAGAGAGAGAGAGAGAGAGAGAGAGAGAGAGAAAGAGAGAGTGTTCCTGTGGAGGAACAAGGGTAACTTTGAGAATCATCCTGGATTGATTTTACCTCCTTTTTGCTTCATGCTGAGATTTCCCAAAATTTATGTTTTGTTCTGTTTTTCCATTCTCTTTTATATTTCTAATGTTGCATATAGGAATATAGTGAAGTTATAATATTTTCACCCCTTAGTACCAAACCCCATCCACTCTCTTTTTCCCCTGGAAACCCTTCTTCACCTTCCCTGTCAGATTCATTCCTATTTTTAAATCATTTTACTTGTGCGGCCCACTGTGTTTCATCTACTTTGTCTTTAATGACATATGCCTGACATGATCCATGCTCTAGCAAGTATCATAGATCAATGAATATACCACTGAGGAAAGCATCCTCCTTTTCATCTTCATCAGCATTAGTTATAAACAGTCTCTCAACCATGTATAGAATATATTGAGATCTTTCCCCTTTCAAAGTGAGATGTTAATAGAACAATTCATATGCAATTCTGGTGGAAATATATGTATTTGTTATGTAATCTTGTGTTCACAACCCTGTCATTTCTAGGAGATAATATCTGGCCTACCACTGTCCCACTTCAGCCTTTTAAAATCTTGTTGTCTCCTCTTCTTCAGTCTTCCTTGAGCTTTGGAGTAGGAGTGGGTAGACCATATATGTGCTATTTAGGACAAATTGTCTGCAGTAACTTGTTTTGTGCATTTTGTCAGGTTGTGCTTTTCAGTAATAAACACCTATTCTAGAGAGAGTTTCTAGGTTGACTACTAAAGTCTTTTCCATTCCATTATAACAATAAGTATTTACAAAGGAGTTTGGTATACTGTTTTCCTGTCATAGTTACATACAGATGTCAACCTGACAGTTGAGGATTCTAGTTCTGGGCACATTTACAGACAATAAGTAGTTGAATTATGCCCAGCGAACACCTATACTAGTTGTCTAGTTGGTAGGACAAGGCCCAAAACATAGTGGGTAGGACTAGGCCTAGGACAGATGACTAAAATACACCAAGCTTTCAGAGAAAGTCAGCATCTTTCTGTTTTCTTGGCCTGACATGCTGGTCTGAAAAGTAAATATTGTCCATCTCTCAACTGTTAGGTGTATATGGTGCAGCCAGTTGCCTCTTCTGCAAAGCTGGACAAGCAACTGTAATCAGGAATTGTAAACCAAAAGTAGAAAAAAAAATCCTTTGTTCCCTTATATCATTTGATGGTGGTTTTACCAGAAACCAGGTAGAATAACTGCTATACAAGCTAATCTTCATATATACATGGAATGGAGAATCAAAGTCAAGCAATCCATTCACATTTTGGTCTTGCCTTTCTGTACAAGTGGTCAGTTGTTCTTAGATTCAAGGTGTTAGTGTATTTTAGCTTACAATGTCCTCTCTAAGGCAGTAAGAAGAATCGCAAACAGTACATACTTCTGAGTCCATCATTTGTATGATGTTTTTATGTACTGTTAACTCAAAACAAAGAAATCAGTAGTGATATGTCCATATAGATTCCTTCCTACAGACTAAAGTATAAATAAGTTCTCATGATATAAAATAGGCAGTATTCCTATCACTGTGCCCTTATTGATCTTAGAGTGATAATTTTCTGTGTGTGCAGTGATCAAACACAAAGCCTTCAACATACTACATAAAAGCTCTGCCACTGAGCTACAGTCCTAAATCTACCTAAGCTTCTTAATTTTTATTCAAATTCAATTTATATGTTTTTTATTTTTTTATTTGTTTTTTATTACATTTTTTGCTTATTCTTACAAGCTCAATAGGGACATCACTTCTCCTTACTCCCTCCCTTCTTTCTTTGTTCTTCATTGTAATCTCTGCCCTTTCCAACCCTCCCTCTCACGTTTTTCCTCTCCCTTCTCTGCTCTTGGTGCTTCATGCTTTCTCCCTATGGTCCTCCAGAGCATCAGTATATGTGGGCAATGACTTTCCCTCTTAGTCATCTACAATAGTGAGGATTCAGGACTCAGTGGCATAGCTTGGGGCTGCTTGTTGGGCTGCATGCTAGTATGGGAACTCAATTATGACTGTTTAACCCATTGCCTCTAAGGATCTTACTACCTGAAGCCTTCTCCCCTGTGAGTCCTGCCAGAATTTGGGGGAGTTGTTGACATGTCATCCATTGAGCAATTCAGGCAAGGTCCAGTAACATTGTGGATATATGCTGGCAGTTTCAGCCCTGATTTGTGTGGAGTATCTTGCATATCGTTGGTCCTCCCCATGTTTAGGCTCTTAAAATCTTGCCACCCCCTCTTCTACAAGCTTCTCTGAGTTTTAGGATGGGGAGAGATTTGGCTGATATGCTTCTAGGTGAATAATGTAGGGTCTTTGGTATTCTGAATTATGGTTTGTTGTTGTTTTCAGTTTTGCTGTTCCTGCACTGCCCTTGGCTGTATCCTGATTGGTTGCTGAGGTCATCTCCTACCAAAGACAAAATGTCATTAGAAACAATATATTAAGTGAAGTATCCCAAACCCAGAAAATTAAGCGCCTTATGTACTCCCTAATATGTGGCTCCTAGTACCAAACCCACCCAGCCCACCTTGAGACACTCATAGGTAAATCTAGGTATTACCTACAGTAATTGCAAGGATTATGAACAGGAGGGTTGGGGTTGCAGGGCCACACCAGAAACAAGGAGAGAAGTGACCATGTTACAGTAGAGAAAATAGGCCTCCATCAAGGACTGCAAGTAAGTAATGTGATACCTGGTTAAGTTCACATACTTTCGTTCCTGATCATTTACAACTGAGGGGGTATGATCTCACCAGAAGGGGAGGGCATATAGTCGGGCAGATAAAAAGTAACCATTTTGCAAATGGGTGATTGACCCCTCCCTCACTGAGGTTTCCTACTTTTATTACATCTACCCTTGAATGTGCTCGTATAATAAGACTCCAGTTTAACAGCTTTTTGTCTCTGGCCAGGGGGTGACATACAGTGCCCATCAGGATGGAGTGAAGGGCATTGCAGGAGCAGCAAAACTGCAAAAGAAAATCAACAAACCACAATCCAGAACTTTAGAGACTCTATGTCAACCATATAGAACTAGGCCAGCCTAATCTCTCCCCATCCTGAAGATCAGAGAAATTTGCGGAAGAGGGGGCAGTAAGAGTGTAAGAGCAAAAGGATGAGAGGAGCAATGATTTTCAAGATACTCCACACAAGTTAGGGCCGAATCAATCATAATTGGACTTTGCATGCCCTGTGCAATGTCCAACACACTATTGACCTCACAAAGTCTAGCATCTGCTAAAGGCACCAAGATCCTTGGAGGCCACAGTAGTGTTCCTATGCTTAAGGGGAACACAGGAAAGGGTTCAGGGAAATGCCACTAGGTCCTTGTACATCATTGGAGAGGAGGGCCCAGAGAAGAGTCAGGGATGCACATTAAAGGACTCTCTGGGAATTGGGGCGGGAGGCACTGGAGGATGGGGAGGGAGGGGTGAGGGGAGCAGGAGCAGGGGGTTGGGGGGGAGGAGGGAGGGAGGGAACCGGTGTACCTATTAAGTTTGTATGAGCAGAAATGTTAAAAAAAAGACTGTTTAAAGAAACATCTTAATATAAGAAGAGATGCTAAGGTAGATAGAAGAATAGGAGTAGGACATAGCAGAGAGAGGGGTCAGTCTCCCTTTAGGTGATTGATTACCATCTAAATGACAGTCCTTATACCCTCCCTGACTATGCAGATCAAACCTATTCAGTCTCAAGTGAGCAGATAAGGAAGTGAGAGTAAGCTGCATCAGACTCTCTCTACTTACATGCAGTACATAATGGTGACCTAATTTATCTATTGAAGTGTGTTCTTTTGTCTCCTCTCTTTTGAGGTCTTTTTTCCCTTCTCTCCTATTAATAATCCTTTTCAATTATAATAGGTATTGCATAGATTTATCTTTGAGCATGTCATTAAGTGGGTTTGGAACTAGGATCTACTTATTAGAGAATGCATACAGGATCTAACTTTCTATATCTGGGATATATCACTCAATGTAATTTCTTCTGATTCCATCCATTTCCTGGCATATTTAATTAATTCATCTTTTCAATGGCTGAGTAGTATTACATTGTATAAATTTGCCACATTTTCATTATCTATTCATCAACTGTTGGGCAGTTGGGTTGGTTCTATGACTTTGCTATTGTAAAATGTGCTGCAATAAACATGGTTGTGCTCTTGTCACTGTAGTAAATTGCTGCATTTTGGGGAATTATTCCCATTACTGGTACAGCAGGGTTATATGGCATTTAAATCCTTAACTTTTTTAGAAATCACCATACCGATCTCCACAGTGGTTGTATAAGCCTGCATGCTATTCTTTATCCATTGAGTTTTTGGGCCATTTTGCCAAAGATCAAATGATTCTAATTGTATGGGCTTATATATGGGACTTCAACGCTTATGCATGGATCTTTGTGTTTATTTTGGAGCTGGTGTCATGCTCTTTTTATTACTATAGATTTGTAGTATAGATTAAGGTTTGGTATGGTGATACAATCAGCAGTGTTTTTGTTACTCAGGATTATTATTGCTCTCCTGGGCATTTTGTGTTTCCATATGAATTTTAAGATTGTTTGGTCGATTTTTTTTTAAAGAATTGCTTTAGCATTTTCATTGCTAAAGCATTGAATCTATATATTGCTTTTGGTGGGATGGTCATTGTTATATGTTAATTTTGCTAATCCAGGAACATTTGAGGTCTTTCTACCTGCCAGTGTCTTCAGTAAGTTCTTTCTTTAGGGTTTTAAGTTTTCATTATAAGATTTCTCACTGCTTTAGTTATATTTATACCAAGGTATTTCATTTTTTTAGGGGCTATAGTAAATGGGATTATTTCTCTTAGGACTTTTTCACTTTTCTCATCCTTGGTGTATTAGGAAGGCCACTGATTTTTGCACATTTATTTTGTAACCTGACTCTGCTGAACTTATGTATTAGCTTCAGGTGTTTCCTGGTAGAGTTTTTAGAATTTCTCAGGTAAAGGAACATGCCACCTTCAAATAGAGATATTGACTTCTTTTCTGATTTGAATCTCTTTTATTTCCCTCCCTTGTCTTATGGTTACAGCTAAGACTTCAAGTATAATATTGAATAGAAGTGGTGAGAGTGGGCAGCCTTCTCTAGTTCCTGATCAAAGGAGAAATGCTTCAAGTTTTTCTCCAATTAGTACAATGTTTTCTGTTGGCTTGTTGTATACAGGTTCTGTAAGTTCCTTCAATTCCAACTGTCTCTAGGGTTTTGATGTTGGATCTTGTCCAAAGCTTTTTCTGTATCTATCAACAGTATCATGTGATCTTGACTTTGGATTGGCTTATATGATAGATTACATTTATTGATTTGCGTATACTGAATCAAACTTGTGTGCCTGGGAAAAAGCCTACTTGATCACAGTGAATGATCTTTTTGATATTTTTTTGAATCTGATTAGCTAAGATTGTGTTGAAAATCTTTGCATCTGTGTTCATCAAAGAGATTAGCCTATAATTTGTGTTTCTAAATGTATCTTTTTTAGGTTTTCAGATTACTGTGATATTAGGTTCATAGAAAGAATTTGGAAGTGTTCATTCCTTTGCTATTTTATGGAGTAGTTTAAGGAGTGTTAGTGTTAGTTGTCTTAAAATGTCTGGTAGAATTCTATGCTAAATCCATCTGGTCCAGGATATTTTTTAGTGGGAAGGTTTAAGATTATTTCATCAATTCCCTCATTTGTTATTGGACTATTTAAATAATTCAAAATTTCCTGATTCAGTTTGGTAAGTTGTGCTAACTCAGAAATTCATCCATTTCTTTCATGTTATCAAATTTCATGGAGTATAAATTTTTGAAAAATGACAATTCTCTGAATTTCTTGGGTATCAGTAGTGATAACTACTTTTTCATCTCTAATTTTGTTAATTTGGGTTTTCTCTCTCTTGATTTTGGTTAAATTAGCTAGGGGTGTATTAATCTTATTGATTTTTTTCAAAGAATCAGATTATGCTCTGATTGATTCTTTCTACAGTTTTTCTTATCTCAGATTTGGCTATTTATCCCCCAATTTGGCTAATCTCCTCTCTTCTACTGCTTTTAGGATTGGATTGCTTTTGTGTCTCTAAAGTTTTAAGCTGCATTGCTAAGTTATTTACTTGTGAAGTTTCCATTTTTTGATATAGGAATGAGAGATAAAACTTACCTCTTAGAACAGCTTTCTTTACATCCCAGAGATATTTATATGTCATATTTTAGTTATTATTGGCTCCTAGCAAGGATTGAATTTCCTTTTTGATTTCTTTCTAAACCCATTTCTCATTCAGCATCATGGTTTTTTAATTTTCAAGAATTAGTGTATTTTCTGCTTTTTGTTGTGTTGTGGATTTCAAGCTTTAGACCATGGTAGTCTGACAAGGTAGAGACTATACTTTCAACTTTTCTGTACATGTGGCCCAATATATGGTCTATTTTGGAGAAAGTTCTGTGGGCTGCTGAGAAGAATGTGTATTCCTTTGTGCTTGGATGGAAAGTTCAGTAGATCTGTTAGGTTCATTTCAGTAAGGGTTTGATTTTGTTCCAGTGTGTGTCTGTGGCCCATTGATCTATCCCATATTGAGAGTTAGGCATTTAAATCCCCAACTACTATCATTATGAGTGGATTTCTTATTTTAGACATTGTAGTGTTTTGTTACTGAATTTGATGGAACCCATATCATGTGTGTATATATTCAGTATTGTGAAGTCTTCCTAGTGAAGTATTCCTATGACTAAATGTAGTACCCTTCTGTATCTCTGCTGATTAACTTTTGTTTGAAGTCTAATTTGTCATATACCATAATTGCTACCCTTGCTTGTTTTCTTGTTCCATTAGCTTAAAGAATTTTTTGACTAGCCTTTTACGTTTAGAATGTGCCTATCTTTTATGGTGAGATGTGTTTCCTGAAGGCAGCAGATGGGTTTTGATTCCTAATCCATGTTTGTAACATGTGTCTTTTGATTGATGAGCTAATTCCATCGATGGTTAGGGATATAATGGAGAAATTAATTTTGTTCCTGACATGTTTTTGTGTTTAATGGCTTTCATATGTGTATTATTTAGCGTGCAGTTTGTGATGGTATTATACTTCCCTTCTGTCCTCCTGCATAGGGTTGTTCTTTTCTTAAGCTTGATATCTGTTTTAGCATTTTTGAAGGCCTTGTTTGTTTGTTATATAAGCCTTCAATTAATCTTTATGGTGGAAAGTTTTTCTTTCACCCTCAATCATGACTCATACTTTTGATGTGGTCAACCCAGGCCGTCTGGCGATTCTTAAAGAAGTTAAAGATTGAAATGCCATATGACCCTGCTATTCCACTTTTGAGAATAATCTCTCATACCTCAAAAATTCACCTCGATAGCGCAAGCACGACCACGTTCATAGCAGCACTGTTTACAATAGCAAAGTCATGGAATCAGCCCAGATGTCCAACAGTTGATGAGTGGATAAGGAAAATGTGGTACATTTATACAATGGAATACTACTCAGCCATCAACAATGATGAAATAATGGAATTTGCTGGGAAATGGATGGAATTAGAAATAATTATATTGAGTGAAGTATCCCTGACATGGACAATTAAGTTCCGTATGTACTCCCTAATAGGTGGATCCTAGTGCCAAACCCACTTAGAGACACTCAAAAACAAATCTCTGTAATATCTACAGTGATTGTATAGATTATAAACAGGAGGGATGGGGAAGGAGGGCCCAACCAGAAACAAGGAGAGAGTGGACCATGTTACAGCAGAGAAAATAGGCTTCCATCAAGGAACTGCAATTAAGTAGTGAGACATCTGGTTAAGTTCACAGACTTTCCTTCCTAGTCATTTGCAACTGATGGGGTATGATCTCACCACAAGGAGAGGGCATATAGGCTGCTTGATAGAAAGTAACCATTTTGCAAATGGGTGATTGACCCCTACTTTTATTCCATCTACCTTTAAATATGCTCTTATAACAAGACTCTAATTTAACAAGTTTTTATGTCTGGCCAGGGTGTGCCATCCAATACCCATTAGGATGTATCCAAGGGCATTGCAGGAGCAGCAAAACCAAAAAAAAAATCAATAAACCATAATTCAGAGCATCAGAGACTCTATATCAACCACGTGGAACTGGGCCAGCCTAATCTCTCCCCATCCCCTGAAGCTCAGGGGAATTTGTGGAAGAGGGGTCGGTAAGATTGCAAGAGCACAAGGATGGGAAGAGTACTGATGTGCAAGGTACTCCACACATGTTAGGGTCGAAGCAATCATAATAGGACTTTGCATGACCTGTGGTATGTCCAACACATTATTGACCCTACAAAGTCTAGCATGGACTAAAGGCACTAGGATCCTTGGAGGCTAGGAACTGACAGTCACAGTAATGTTCCTAAGCTTAAGGGGAACACAGAAAAGGGTTCTGGGAAATGTCCCTGGGTCCTTGCACCTCATCAGAGAGGAGGACCCAGAGGAGAGTTTGGCATGCACAGTCAAGGATGCCCTGAGGACTGGTAGGGGGAAGCACTGGGGGATGGAGAGGGAAGGGAGAGTGGAGAGGGGAACAGAGGGGTCGGGAGAAGGTGGAGGGAGGGAGAGCATCAGTGTACCTGTTAAGGTTGTATGAGTGGAAATAATAATAATAATAATAAAAAAGAAATGGTGACATATGGTGTACAACAAATATTTTTCATTCTTATAGAAATGATGAAATTATACATACACAGCAATAATATTAATGGTAGCACAATATGTGAAATGTATGTGTTCCAGAAGAGAAAATGATGTTTGATTCCATTTCCATGAGCTGCCTGAAATGGGGAAACCTCCAAAAAAAAGAATGTAATCATAGTCACCACAGACAAGGTAGAAAGAGAAATACGGGTTTAGTAATCCGTGGGTATAAAGCTTCCTTATAAAAGAAAATTGATATACAGATCTTATGAGTAACAAAATTCCTAGAGTTAACAAAGGGGTAGTAGGATGTGATGTATATTGTTATTACCTTTACTGTAGTGGTTGTTTCATAATTGGTATTTACATTCAAACTTCTAGATTTTTAAAAGTTAAATATGCAATTTTTCATGCAATAATTTTACCTTAGTGAATGAAAATAGTAGTATCTCCCTCTTGCTGATTACCTGTGTCTATAGCTATAGTGAATTTTGGTAGTATCAAAAGGCAGCCTGCTGATAATTTCCTATGTTGAATCAGTACAATGAAATCAATATTTTGTTGTGCTAGTAGGAAGCAGAGACGTCAAGCATCTTAAAATATAAATACTACAAAAATAGACTTTGAGATTTTAAGAAATATATTAAATTTTCTTAAAGAGAAAATGGAATACTAAATGAAAGTACCAAATGTTTACATTTTATGCATCTGTATACACTATATATTATATGTTATCTCATATGTAGAGACTATAAAAGTGTGTAAATAAAGAAAACACAAATGGTAGGAAGTACTAAACATTATGTTTGTTTTGCCTATGCATTCACAACCATATGACAATAAGTGTCTGACAGAAGTTAAGTATGTATGTGTTGATATATTTGGGTACTAAGACATGGTATGAATGTGTTTCCAGATCATATCAGTTACATGCTTCAAGATGATACTAGTCTAAAGTAAGTGTATACTGTTATTATCATAAGCAATGAATGGAATTTCAGTAATCCATCACTGCCCATATGATCTGTACCTTGAAAAGTACTTAAGCACTAAATTTTGTTTTCTTTTACAAGTTAACAAGTAGGTGAATAATTGAGCAGCTAAATTTGTGGTTATATATTTTAAATATTTTTGAGGATTTCTTGATATTATTTCACTCATATTTCACTTCATTTCTCATCCCTTACTATCAGTTCTGTTACAAGCTCATTGTATATATTAACATGCAGGCATTAATACTAATCTATGGACTAAGAAAGAATAACCATGTTCTTAATCTGCATTTCCCTCACATGAGAGCAAATACCTCCTTAACATATAAGTAGCTTTGTATTTGAAGTCAGTGGTAAAATTGTATTCAACAGATAGCACAAATTTCTGCTCTCTAAAATTTATGGAATGTATGAATTAATAGCTTTTAGGTCTGTTTTACTAATTCTCACATAGTTACTGAAGTTCTACAATGAAATTTTCCATTCTTGTGTTTCTGTTTTTCCATACACAAAGAAATTTGTGTGAAAACTTTTTTCATGAACTGACTTTTAAAATGTACATTAAATCTCCACAGTCACTACCTATGAAATAAACAATGAAGAATGTCAAATTAAGTGTTAAGCACTTCTTATGAAGCTGAATTCTGGAGAAACAGTGTAGAAAGCCTGATTAATTTTCTTGATCAAATCATCTCTAGAAAGAATTGTTTCTATCTCGAGCTAAATGTATTAACAGAAGAACCTAATCTATGATCATTGTGAAGAAATGAAAGATTAAACTATGGAATAAAAATATGTTTGAGTCTTTGAAATTATTTCAATTTTTACTATCAAATCATGTTGTGATTTGTAATATGAAATGTTGATTTTTCTTGTATATTTGGCTGTGCAGAATACATGCAGATAAAACTTTTGCTATGCTGTGGTTTATTTCTGTCATGTCACACAGTTACATTTTGTGACAAAAAGAATCTAAAAATATACTTATTCAACAAAACTCAAGATAATAAATTTTCATTTCATTAACTTTAGTCTCTATGCTTTATTTTAAATATCCCCATCATTTATCCTACATATCTGCCACTTCATATGCTTTTATCTACATGTCCTGATTTCCTGCCTTATCTTACCAGTGATATTCACTGTTTTATTTTCTATATGTATATTTAGGAGTTTTTTTTCAAGACTTTATATTTTTACTTAGTTATACAAGCCAGTAGGGACCCCCTTCCTTCCCTACCCCCCTTTTCACCTATTGTGGCCCAATCCCTCTTTATCCTCCTTCCCTCTCTCTCTTCCCTCTTACCTATCTTCTCCTTTGGTGTTACAGCCTGTGTATTCCTATCCTTCAGAAATCTGTTTATATGGGTGCTGAATTTCCTTCAGAGTCATCTACACTAGTAAAGGTTCAGGATTCAGTGGCATAGCTTGTGTTATGGTTGCATTTTGTTGTCAACTTGACAGTTGCAGAATGTTTGGGGCACAGCTGTGGAGGGTTAATGGTTGGTGCTGCAGTTTGTCTGCATGGTTGCTGATAAATCACCATCAGACAGCTTAAAGAACAAGAAGTTTATTTTCTCTCATGATTACTGGTTACAGTTCTTAGTACAGCTTGACAGGAAAGGTCACAACAGCACCAGGGGTAGGGAGCTGGCCACACAGTCACCATGTAATGGCTGAAAGAGGGACGATCCTTACTTGCCAGACCAGCATGTCTGGCCAAGCTTACACAAGGATGCCAACTTCCTCAACAGGCTCTCAATATTTTATTCATCTGTTCAAGGCCTAGTACCACCCACCATAGGCTGGGCCTTCCCACCAGCTAGACAATCTCCTGTAGGTTTGCTCTGAGCTTAACTCAACCATTAATTCTCTACAAATGTGCCCAAAGCTCAAACCCTCAACTCACAAGTTGACACTTGTGCCTAACTATGACAGTTGGAGTGGCCCCTGAACAAGCTTGCAGGTACTTTATTGATTGCTGTGGAGAACCCAGGCCACAGTGGGTGGTACTTTCCAGTGGTGGACCAGATAATAGGAGGTGCAAGGAGGAGGGACTTGCTCTTCCCGTATCTCGTGTTGTGGAATCCACTCTGCAAGCATAATTCACTTTTAGAGCATCTTGGTCTTCTTTGTTGCTGTTGCTGCTTCCTTCATCCTTAGCTGACTTGGAGCTTCACCTTTTCCACCATGTTATTGCTGTTCCTGCTGCCTTTGGAGCCTGGTCTGTAGGCCTTGCTGCTGTTTGCTGTTCATTGCTGACCTCAGAGCCCAGCTGTTCTTCACTGACATCAGAACCCAGCATCTTCGACCCTCCAGAGAAGTAAAGGCTTAAGACATTCTCGGGATCTTCTTGGGACATTCTGGTCAAGAACAAGGTATCTGTGGGCTGCTACTTTGAAGGATACTATTACTATTTTTAATGTGAGTTATTTTAATAAACTTATTTTTGTATATTGCATTCTATAGATTCTGTTTCTTCGAAGAACCCTGACTAATACAGATTTTGGTACCAGGGGTAGTTCTGGAGGAACAGAATTATAAACATTAATTTCTCTAGTAAGCTTGAGCTTATCTGGAGCTGGTTTTCCAACACAATGAAACCTCCAGCTACTAAAGACTGCCTTAGTGATATGAAGATCACCAAAACTCCTTGGTGTGAACTTATCGAAGAACTGATAAAAGTAGGGGTGATGGATAGTCCTGATTCACCTGTTGTGAGGAATACAGTGCTTAGTGATTGCGAATGTCATATTTTGACAATCTAAGGAAAAAATAATGATTCTGGTTGGTTGCTTTTAACATCTCTGAATAAAGTACAAAATGAGAATGAAAGTCTCAGAGACAAAATTACCAAGCTCATGATGAGCATAAAAAATCTAAAGCTTTTTAAGTGTGCTTCGGAAGCATTTCTGGATAAAATAGAAAAGGAAAAGAAAGACCTCAGAGATGAAAATAATCAGCTTTAGATATATATAAACAATTTGAAGGTTTCTAAGTGTGCTCTGGAAGAGAATCTTCTCTCTAGTCTTAATAGGGCTCAAACTGCTGAAAATGAAACTCAAGTTTTAATTATTACATTGGCTGAGTTTCACAGTAAATTAAAGTCCCAGCCTCAATAGGTGTCTGCAGTTAAAGTCAGAACACTGATTGGAAAGGACTGGGAGAAAAATGGAATGGTGATATGTGGGAAGACTCAGAGGAGGCTGAGGCCAGTGAACCCTCAAATTCTGATGAGCCTTTTTCATCTGGGAAAGTGGTCTAGCCACCCTTGATAGAGAATGAATCTCCACCCCCACATCCTACAGTATCTGTCTCATCCTTTGCCTAAGAAAATTAACCCTTCTTTGGCTGACAAGGGGATAAGGATCTTCCTTCAGAACAATGCTGATATTTCAGAGTGCCCATCTGTGGTTGCCTCTGGCCTATTACCAGAATCCAGTGTAAGCAGGCCCCTAGGGGTGACATAGAAAGTGTGATACATGAGGAGGTTCACTATACTCCTAGAGAACTTCATTAGTTTTGTAACACATTTAAACACCAATCTGGAGAATACCCCTAGGAATGGATTTTAAGGTGTTGGATGTTGGAAAGAGTATAAAACTGGATCAAATTGAGTTTGTTGAAACAGTCCATTGAGTAGAAATTCTATGTTTAGTGCGATGTTTAATGTTATAAATGGTGTCAAAAGTTAATTTGAATGGGTGTCTGAAAAATTTATTAGCATTTGGTCTTCTGAAAGAGAGTTGGAGATATTAGATATTCCTTGGCTTAGTGTTGGTGATGTGATTAAAAGGCACAGGGAATTTGGTATGCTTGACTGGATTCTTTGTTTAATATCTAACTCTCAGTGTCAGAATACAGATGGCATGCCTTTCACCAAGATTGTATTATACAAATTGATGAGAGGGGCACTACCAAATTTGAAGGACCTCACCATTGCTCTTTTCTTTGCACCATCATTAACAGTGGGTTATGCAGCTGTTCAATGAGAGGAATTAAATTCAATGGGCCTAGATGGATCCAGGAGCAGCAAGGGCCATGTGGCAGCATTAAATCACCATTGGCAAAGTGAGCATACCAACTGTATAATGCACGGTGTAGAAAAAACAGTATTCATGGTGGTCTGGTTTGCTTAGATCTTTGGTATTGGTTAATTAATCATGGTGTTCCCAAGATTGTGGTCTGATTTGCTTAGATCTTTGGTATTAGTTAATTAATTATGGTGTTCTCAAGACAGAAACTGATAAGAAGCCTACAAAGGTCTTATATGATCTATATAAGTAGAAACTTTCTAAAGCAAATGAAGGAAGGGCTGCTTTGAATCATAGTAACAGAGAATCATGACATGTCAATCATTTTCCAGATTTAAGTCAGATTGCAGATCCAGAACCCCAGGAATTAAGAGGAGTCTGGGTTACCTTGAGAAAGAATTTAGGCACAATAACAAAGATCTTTACCATTAATTTTTCTCCCATCCTTCCCAAAGGGACCTTTTACAAGTTACTGTATATTGGGGAAAAAGAAATGATCAAACATTTCGGGGCCTACTGGATACTGGTTCTGAGAGGGCATTGATTCCTAGAAATCCTAAAAAGCATTGTGGTCCTCCAGTTAAATTAGGGGCTTATGGAGACAGGTGATTGATGGAGGTTTGGCTAATATTCATCTCACAGTAGATCCAGTGGGTCCCCAACCTCATCCTGTGGCTATTTCACCAGTTCCAGAATGTATAATTGGTATAGACATACTCAGAAGTTAGCATAATCCCCATATTGGTTCCTTGACCTGTGGAGTAAGAGCTATTATGGTAGGAAAGACCAAATGGAAGCCTTTAAAGTTGCCTCTGCTAGGTAAAATTTTAAACCAGAAACACACATTTCTGGAGGGATCACAGAAATTATTGCCACCATCAAGGACTTGAAGGATGCAAGGGTGATGGTTCATACCAGCTCTCCCTTTAATTATCTTATTTGGCCTGTACAGAAAACAAATGGATCTTGGAGAATGACAGTTGATTATCACAAACTTAATCAAGTTGTAACTCCAATTGCAGCTGCTGTGTCAGATGTAGTTTCTTTGCTTGAGGAAATTAACTCGTCTCCTGGTACTTGGCATGCAGCCATTGACCTTGCAAATGCTTTTTTCTCAATACCTATTTATAAGGACCATCAGAAACAATTGCTTTCAGGTGGCAAGGCCAGAAGTATACCTTTCCTGTTCTACTTCAAAGATATATTAATTCTCCAGCCCTGTGCCATAACTTTGTTCATGAAGATCTTGGCCACCTCTCTCTCTCACAAGGCATCATACTGGTACATTATATTGATGATATTGTGCTAATTAGGCCAAGGGATCAGGAGGTAGCAACCACTTTGATTTCTTTGGTAAGTTATATGAGCATCAGAGGATGGAAAATAAATCCAACTAAGATCCAAGAACCATCTACCTCAGTAAAATTTCTAGGAGATCAATGGTGTGAGGCATGGAGAGATATTCTCTCCAAGGTAAAACATAAGTTGCTGTACCTAGAAGCTCCCACCAAGATGTGTTACTCAGTCCCATATAGCAAGTAACTCAGAAAGACGCTATCTTTGAATGAGACCCAGAACAAGTGAAAGCCCTATACCAGGTTCAAGCTGCTGTACAAGATGCTTTGCAACTTAGGCCATATGATCCAGCAGACCCAATGGTATTGAAAGTATCTGTCACAGATAGAACTGTTTGGAGACTATGGTAGGCTCCCATGGGTGAATCATATTGAAAACCCTTGGGATTTCGTAGCAAGGTCCTGCCATCATCAGCAGACAACTACTCTCCCTTTGAGAGGCAGCTTTTGGCCTGTTACTGGACTGGGGTAGAAACTGAACATTTGACAATTAGTCATTGAGTTACCATGTGACCTGAGTTGCCCATCATGAGATGGGTGTTATCTGACCCAGTCATAAAGTTGGATGGGCACAGCAACAATTTGTTATTGAATGGAAGTGGTATATAAGAGATAAAGCCCGAACAGGTCCTGAAGGCACAAGTAAGTTGCATGAAGAAGTTGCCCAAATGTCTATGGTTCCTCAGCCCGTTGCAATATCTGTTCCTAAATATGTACCTATGGCCTCCTGGGGCATGCCCTACAATTCTAACTGAAGAAGAGAAGACTAGGGCCTGGTTCACAGATGGTTCTGCGTGCTATTCAGGTGCCACCCAAAAGTGGACAACTGCAGCAGTACATCCCCTTTCTGCAACAACCCTGAAGGACACTGGTGAAGGGAAGTCTTCGCAGTGGGAAGAACTTTGGGCAGTACACACGGTTGTACACTTCTCCTGGAATGAAAAATGTCCAGATGTGAGACTGTATACTGACTTATGGGCTGTAGACAATGGTT
Source organism: Typhlomys cinereus (assembly GCA_023101885.1). NCBI lineage: Eukaryota > Metazoa > Chordata > Mammalia > Rodentia > Platacanthomyidae > Typhlomys > Typhlomys cinereus. Next base: position 878,183 of record JALPQD010000068.1, on the reverse strand, counting down.
TGGCTGGACTTGGAAGGAATGTAATTGGAAAATTGGTGAGAAAGACATTTGGGGAAGAATTATGTGGGTAGATCTCTCCAGATGGGCAAAGGATACAAAGATATTTGTGTCCCATGAAAATGCTTATCAAAAAGTGACTTCAGCAGAAGAGTCATTAATAATCAGGTGGATAGGATGACTCATTCTGTGGATAGCCAACTTGTTTCTCCAGGCATCCCCATCATTGACCAATGGGCCCATGAACAAAGTGGGCATGGTGATAGAGATGGAGGTGATGCATGGTTTCCAAAACATGGACTTCCACTCACCAAGACTGACCTGGCTACAGCTGATGCTGAGTGCCAAATCTGCCAGCAGCAGAGACCAACGCTGAGTCCCAGATATGGAGCCATTCCCCAGGGTGACCAACCAGCAACATGGTGGCAGGTTGACCTATATTGGACCACTTCCAACATGGAAAGTGCAGCGCTTTGTCTTTACTGGGTTAGATACTTATTCTGGGTATGACTTTGCCTTTCCTGCATGTTCTGCTTCTGCTAAAACTACCATCCATGGACTCACAGAATATCTTGTGCACCATCATAGTATTCCACACAGCATTGCTTCTGACCAAGGAACACATTTTACAGGTAAGGAAGTGAGGCATTGGGCTATTGCTCATGGAGTTCATTGGTCTTACCATGTTCCCCTCCATCCTGAAGCATCTGTTTTGATAGAATGGTGGAACAGCCTTTTAAAAACACAATTATGGTGCCAATTAGGTAGTAATAGTCTGGAGGGCTGGGATAGAGTACTTCAGGATGCAGTATATACTTTGAATCAGCACCCAATATATGGTACTTTATCTCTTATAGCCAGAATTCATGGATTCAGGAACCAAGGGGTGGAGGCTGGAATGGTGCCCCTTACTGTCACACTTAGTAACCCATTAGGAAAATTTTTGCTTCCTGTACTTACAACTTTGTACTCTGCTGGTTAAGAAGTTTTGGTTCCAGAGCAGGGGATGCTATTGCTAGGAGATACGGTAAGCATTCCATTGAACTGGAAGTTAAAGCTTCCTCCTGGCTATTTTGGAGTCCTGATGACTTTGAATCAACAGACTAAGAAAGGAATAACTCTTTTAGAAGGTGTTATTGATTCAGACTATCAAGAGGAAATTGGATTGCTTCTGCACAATGGCAACACGAAAGGGTATAAATGGAGTACTGAAAATCCAGTAGGGCAACTCTTGGTGTTACCATGTCCTGTAATTAAGGTTAATGGAAAATTGCAACACCCAATGCAGGCAGGATGATGGACTGCCCAGATCATTCTGGAATGAAGGTATGGGTGACACTCCCAGGAAAAGAACCAAGACCTGCTGAAGTACTTGCTGAAGGTACAGGAAATACGGAATGGATAATAGAAAAAGGTGGTTCTAAATACCAACTAAGACCATGTGACCAGTTACAGAGACATGGCTTATAATTATCCAGAGCATTTCTATTCTACAAGTAAAGTACAAATGGAACTGTCTAGAATTCTTTTATTTGTTCTGAATATGTAATGTGTGACAGTGAACTATGGAATGTGGTGTATATATATTTTTAGTTATGCTTTTTTAATTTTGAATTGAAATTTATTTATTGTAATATGTTTCTGTTTTATTATTTATCCTGTGCTAGATTATTTAGCTTGTACTGATATTGATATATTTTTATTTTATTATATATATTTTATATTAAAATTATGGTTTATATATATTATTTTATTACCTATTTTATATTTGAGAGATTTCAAATTTTTTATGTCAGAATATGAGAATTGTTAGTATTGAATTGAATGTCTTTTATGAATATAGTATCTATGGGAATAAGTGTTGAAGGTCATAGTATAATAGTTGTGTGTTTTTGCCAAGTTTACAAGGGGTGGAATGTTATGGTTGCATTTTGATGTCAACTTGACAGTTGAAAACTGTTTGAAGGATAGATGTAGAAGGTTAATGGTTGGAATGGCCCCTGAACAAGTTTGCAGGTACTTGATTGATTGCTGTGTAGAATCCAGCCCATATCGGATAGTACTTTTCAGTGGTTGACCAGATAATAGGAGGTGCAAGGAGGATGGACTTGCTGTTCCCTTATCTTGTATCGACTTGCTCTGAAGTCCACTCTGAGCATCATTTCTTTTTTAGAACATCTTGGCCGCCTTTATTGCTGCTGCCGCTTCCTCCATCCTTAGCTGACTTGGAGCTTCACCTTTTCTACCACGTTGTTGTTATTCTCATTGCCTTTGGAGCCTGGCCTCTAGGTCTTGCTGCCATTTGCTGTTCATTGCTGACGTCAGAGCCCAGCTATTCTTCACTGAAGTCAGAACCCTGCATCTTTGCCTTCCATTGAAGTAAAGGCTTGAAACCTTCTTGGGATCTTTTGGCTTCCTGGAAAATTTCAGTAAAGAACCAGGTGGCTGCAGGTAGCTACTATGAAGAACACTTTTTTATTGCATTATTTTAATAAACTATTTTTATACATTACATTGTATAGATTCTGTTTCTTCAGAGAATCCTTATACAATAAGAGTAACCAAATAAAAGGTAGCTAGCTAATTGCTTCCTGGAAACTGAAGCTGCACATACATGTGATATGTATCAACTTCCCAAGTATGTATTGCAATTATTTTGCATGTTGCTGATAAATTCATAAACTAAGAATTTAGGAGAATAAGGGGGTTTTTATTATTTTATTTATGGTTATTGGTTATAGTTCTTAGTCCAATTAGGCAATCATTCTCATATAAATGCCAAGAGTCAAGAGAACTTGCCACACTGTATCCACAGTATTGCTGAGAGTGGAAAAAAACTTACTTGCCAGATCACATGTCTGGGAAAGTTTGCTGAAGAATGTCAACTTACTGAATCAGTTTCTACAGTCTTATCCACCTGCCACAAATATTGTCTTATCTACTATAAACTGGGTCTATCCATATCAATCATAAGTTAGGGCTTGCCTTAACTACTACTTCTTCATAAATTTGTTCATAGTTGCTTAAAATTTTCAAGTTGACACACATCTAACTAGCCCAGTATATCATTTGATGACTCTCAGAACCTTTGTGATATAAGAAACACCTATAAGAAGTACAAATGATCTAGAACTAGGCCAGCCTAATCTCTCCCCATCCTGAAGCTCAGGGAAATTTGCGGAAGAGGGGGCGGTAAAATTGTAAGAGCACAAGGATGGGAGGAGCAATGATATGCAAGATACTCCACACAGGTTAGGGCCGAAGCAATCATAACTGGACTTTGCATGCCCTGTGCAATGTCCAACACACTATTGACCCCACAAAGTCTAGCATTTGCTAAAGGCACCAAGATCCTTGGAGGCAAGGGATTGACAACCACAGTAGTGTTCCTATGCTTAAGGGGAACACAGGAAAGGGTTCAGGGAAATGCCACTGGATCCTTGTAGGTCATTGGAGAGGAGGGCCCAGAGGAGAGTCAGGCAAGCACATTAAAGGATTCTCCAGAGATTGGGGGCAGGAGGCATTGGGGGATGGGGAGGAAGGGGTGAGGGGAGGGGAGCAGGGGGATCAGGGGGGAGGAGGAGGGAGGGAGGGAACCGGTGTACGACTACGTTTGTATGAGCAGAAATAAAAAAAATTACAAATGATTTAAAAAACACATAAAACATTCAGTCTGTATAAAAACGAAGGAAATACAGATCCAAATTCCATTGATATTCTTTCTCACCTCAGTCTTAATGTCTATCTCTAAGAAAAGCAACAGTAAATACTGTTGATGATGTAGTCAGTAGGAAAACAAACCCTTGCATAATGTTGATAGAAATGTAAATTAGCCTGTCCACTATAGAATGAGTATGCAAATTCATCAAAAATTAAAAACAAAACTTTTATACTTCTGTTGTACCTCTTATTGGTTTATATCTAAAAAGATCAAGGCCAGAGCATTATGAAGATATTTACCGATTCATGTTCAATTCACTATTAAAAAGACCTGGATGTCCATCAACAGATGAAAAAACAGGGATGTTGTTCATCTGAGAAAAGAAGGAAATTAAGCTTTAGAAAAATGGATGAAAATACAGTATACCTGTGCTAAGTGAAATAATCCAGGCTAACATAACTGAAATAATTTATTTTCTTTCATATATGTAATCTAGGAAAAATATGGGACTATTAGGAATGTGGAAGAGGGAAAGAGAGAAGATTCTGGGGATCAGTATAAACAGTTGGTGAGGTGAGTATTATTAAAGTAGTTTTATACATGCATAAAATAGTATAATAAACTATATTTTGTATAACTTAAAAAAATAATAAAGATTTTGTACAAGAGAGTGATTGTTATTTATCTCAATTGTTTAATGCAGTACTAGAGTATGAACAAAGATAATTAGTAAAAATGAACAAAGACAGCTATATTTGAAAAGATTCATATTATTTTTATTTTTAGATTACATGATTACTTCTGTATAAAATTTGAAAAAGTTTTCAATCCAGTCAGAATAGCATGTATCCCCATAACATTCATGCTACTATTGTACTTATAGGTTTATTTTTGATTAAATTCAATGGGCCATATACATAGAAAGACATGAAAATATGAGGATGGGTAGTTGAAAAGAACAAAAGGATATGAGATTGGGAATTTTTGGATAAAAATATCATCAATTCATTTTAATAATATATAAAATAATCATATAATACAAAAAACACTGGTTTCCATAGTTGTATTTACAATTAAGAAAATAAATTTAGTAAAGCTTTAGAGTATAAATTCAATATAACAAGCAGCTGTGCTTCTGTTAACAAGTGAGAACCTACATCATGACATCATTTATGATAAAATCAAAAGGTAAAATACAGGAGAATAAATTTAAATATGGAGGTGAAAGCTCTATATCCTGAAAAATTATAAACTCTGAAGCACTGACATTAGAAGTTATAGAAGACAAAATGGAAAATATAGTGTGTTACAGAAGAAAACAGTAATTACTAGAATGTTGTAGATGGAAAGATGAGTCAAAGTTTAGGTGTCTGTGTTGTTAGCAGTAGGATTTGATCTGGGAACCCAGATCCCACATAAAACTGCTTGGCGAAAAAGGCAGCAGTCTTCACTTTCAGTTCTGGAAGGCAGAGCCTGGGAAGTCCTACAACAAAGAAATAAGGTAGAACAATCCAGGGTGATTCCCAAATTCACTATCAGTCTTCCACAGACAGTTACAGAAATACATACACACACAGTGTACTCAATGGTATTGTTTTTTTTTTTTTCATGAATGAGGCCTTGGGTTTAATTCCATCAAAGAAAGAGAAAGAGGAGAGAGACAGAGAGAGAGAGAGAGAGAGAGAGAGAGAGAGAGAGAGAGAGAGAGAGAGAGAAAGAGAGAATTGAAAAAGGAAAAAAGAAGGAAGGAAAGCAAGTGAAAGAAAAAGAAAGAAAGAAATGTTTAAGAACTCTTGAAAGGTTATAGTTGAGAAAATGGTAGAATAATATACTGAAGTATCTGTAACATTATAGACATTGTTATCTAGCATTCTGGCCTTAGTTCATCATTGTATATATTACATGAGCATATAGCTTTTGTTGATGGAGGAATATTGTAAATTTTACTGCAAAATGTAGTCGAGGAAAGTTTGGGATCCATAAATTGAACAAGTAAATGCACCCTATTTTTTTCTGAAAGCAAAAACAATATTAAGCAATAAAGTAAACTACCTAATTTTCTTGAGGATTATTTCACTCTCTGTGTTGTAGGATTCCTTCCCTTCTCATAGTTGTTTTGTAATATTAGAAAAACATGACAACTTTCTTTTCATATCACGGTGATATAACAAAAGACTGGGTCACAACAGAAAAACATAACACATTAGTATGAACAAAGTTACTACTTCCTTTTTACTTTTGATATTTTATGTGTGTGTGTGAGAAAGAGAGAGAAAGAGGAAGAGATGGGTCAGGTACATGCTTGTAATGACGTGTATATGGAAGTTAGAGGACAAAGCATAATTGTTTCCTTTTTGTTTTATGAGCCAAGAAACTAATTGAGCTACATTCTCAGAGTGAGCAGAAAGCAAAACTTTTCTATTACTTCATCACTGCTTCACTTTATATTTATCCTGCATACCCCTTTCATGATTGCAACCACTAAATCCCTGACCTCAAAATTCCTCTGCTTTGGAGCCACAAGTCCTACTATTCAGATAATATGCACAGAAGGATATCTTTGTTCATGTGTTCAAGATCTATAGAAAAATAAACTGCTGCTGAGAAATTATTTTGTGAGATATTATGGTATATTATAATCATTGTATGTCATTATTAATAAAGGGTAAACTTTCTTAAAGTGTGGGTAACATTCCCGAGGTTGTTTGATGGGGAGAATATAAAAGAATTGACAAATGTAAAAGGCTTATGAAAACACAATGACAAAAAGTAATTCAAAATCAGTTTGTTATGAATCCAAAGTGTTTCTGGCACTGCTCACATGGGTTGGATCATATTATTACATTGAAATCCTCATTTTTGAGCACGAAGAGCACATTTTGCACTGCACATGCTCTCCTGCTGCACACCAGTGAAAGCTGTGTGAAACCACTTGGCTCAGATTTAAGACTACCATATGTCATGAAGAATAATTTTATTGCAGATACAGTTTTCTATTCAAGAAGAAAAATAATGTTTAATTAAGGAGAAAGAATACAGTATTGTTCTGTCAATATTTCAGCACATAATATTAAATTATTCTATATTTGGGTTGTTTTATATCAGAATGACTTCAAGATTAATATTTGAATTGCTTACTCATTAAAAAATCATTCAATGAATACTAACTTGAGACTGTGAGGAAATATTGAATAATTTTCTCCACTTTTACTATCTATTTATGTAATATGTCATTTTTAGTATTCATGATTATAAAATCAATCAATCCTTCAAAATATTGAAAATGCCTAAGTTTTGCAAATATTCAGTGAAGATTTAATTCTTTACATAACAATTATCAAGCATATCCACTTCACATAATATAATTTTCTTCTTTAATAAACAGTGAAATATAATATACCAAAAATATTTAAAACTAAAATTCTTGTACAAAGACCAGATCCCTGGAGCTGTGTCTGTGGGGCTCAACTGAATGCCACACCTCTCTACTTCAGCTCTTAACCCCATCATCCAGACCCCCACAAAAATCTAAGTAACAGACAAGATACCATAAGAAAAACAAAAGGAGTGACAGACCACCTCAACCAATAGAAGACCACAAGAACCACACTAACAGGGGACAGCCATAAGATCCAGTCCAAATCCACTAAAGCTTTGCTAGCAACAGCCAAAGCCAGAAAACCTCATCCAACTCAGGAGAAACAAAAACATTTATGAAAGAAAACAGTTAAAGTCTTAACACAAAGTGTCCAGTTCACATAATAAAACAATAAAATATGCTAAATACCAGGAAAACATGAAAAAAATCCTTGCAATATATTCCAACCAGAAGAGCCTCCAAGATACCAGACAGGAAAGCAACAAGCAAGATAATATCTTCCAAAGGAATATTTTTATATGATCAACAAACTGGGAGAGTTACTACAAAAGGTGTGTGGAGGGGTCCTCAGGGATTGCAGCTCCATCCTGCAGGCCAGTCCGTTGGATCCTCCACAAGGGGGATCAGGGAAAGGTGAGTGCACTGTCTGCAAGCTCCCAGCCCTCCTTCCTGAGGACAATCAGACATGATAGGGAGTCTAGTCAAACAGGAGGTCATTTATTGCAAGTTCCTAGCCATCTTATAAAGGTAGGAACCCCAATGGGAATTCCAGGGTGGGGAAATGGGCAACCAATCATCTTAAAGGTCAAGCCAGCACTCAGGCTGGATATAGCAAAATTTCTTCAAAACATCCTGAGCTACAAAATGCTCACTTCCTCCATCAAAACATCTTGAGCCACCCCTCCTGACTTCCTCCATCAAAACATCCTGAGCTATTCAGAACATTTTAGGCACCCCCTCCTGATTTCCTCCATCAAAACATCTTTGTCTAAGCTTGCCAGATTATTGAGGTCACCTAGACTGAGGCCCCCACAAAAAGGAACATGAATAATGACAAAAGGAGTGTGAAGAATTCAGAGGAATTGAATAAGAGAAGAAACTAGTATGAATAAGAAAATAATAAAAAAAATGAATTTCTTTCTTGTCTATCAAAGCAGATTTGCAGGAGGTACTAGAAAAAATTCTCAAGACAGGCAAAGTTGATTAATACACACAAGAGCATAAAAGGGAAATATAATGCCAATACAATTACCAGGCATAGAACGGCCTTACAAAAGCAAATGAACTCAAAAAAATGACAGAATCAAAAAAAAATCTCAATTATGACCTTAAGCATTAATATTAACAAGATCAACTCCCACTTCGCTTCCCAGTCTGCCATCCCTAGAAGACACACTTCTACTCATAATTCAATAGAGTCCAAAGAAAATTCAAGCAAAGTTCTAAGGGTCAAAGGCCATATATCTGAAAACTTCTACAATCATCCTATCACATGGGAGAGATTCTTCACATCCAGCCCAAAGATAAGTAAACCTCCTTTTTTTCACCTAACTGTTCCTTTCTAATATTAATCACTGTAGATTAACTTTTCCATACAGCCACCCCAAAAACATATAAAACTACAGAGAGTATACCACTCACTCTCACATATCACCAAGATACTACATCGTAAATGTGCACTACCTGTGCACCCTCTGTCTACTTAACCTGACTTAACTGATGTACTAACAGCCCAACAGCCTCAACTAGGAAATAACAATAACAAAAGACAAACATACCCAACCCCAAGGCAAGCACTAGTAATAACTGCCCAATTGTAATAATACCAGCTAAATCAGTTCAGTCAAAAACACAGAAACTGAAAAGCCCTAGAAGACAAAACAATGCCCAAGTCAAATTGCAGACACATGAGACACAAAACCTAAGAAGACTAATCTCCTACTGAAAGAATTAACCCCATAATGATGGATTCCAACCAGAACAAATTCACAGAAAACAACAAAGAAAGCCAGACCAAAGACAACGACTTTAAAAGTACCATGATTAATACTATGAAAGAGGAAATCCAAGAGGAGTTAAACAACCGCATCAACCACTTTGAACAGGCATTTGGAGGAGTTGAGAAAAACAGTTCAAGAAAAAAAACTAGGAATAGCGCAGTTAAAACAGTCTCAGGCAGAGTTTGAAATTGAACTAAAAGACAAGTTATCTTCAACCCAAAGCTCAACAGAGAGTCTTATCAGCAGAACTAATGAAGCAGAAAATAGAATTTCAGATCTTGAAGACAAAGTGGGAGAAATAACCAGCTCAATGGAAGAGGTAGTTAAAGCCAAAAAGATATGTGAGAGGAACATTCGAGAGCTATGGAATATCCTGAAGAACCATAACATGCACATTCACGGAATACCAGAACAAGAATCTCAAAATACCACACCTGAGGAAATTGTCAAATTATCATAAATGAAAACTTCCGTCAACTGAAGAATGAGAGGCCCATCCAAATACAAGAGGCATTTCACACTCCAAACAGATATGACCAAAATAGAAACTCTCAACTGCAAAAAATAGTCAAAACACTCCACATTAAAGACAAAGAAAAGGTGCTGAGAGCTTCAAGAAAAAAAAGCAAGCCACTTTTAAAGGCAAACCTACTAAAATAACAAATGACTTCTCAATGGAAACAGTAAAAGCAAGAAGAGCTGAGAAAGATGTACTTCATGTATTAAATGAGCAAAAATGACAACCCAGACTGATATACCCGGCAAAACTATCTGTCATGATTGAGGGAGAAAGAAAAGTATTCCAACACAAAGACAACTTGAAGGGATATATGTGTACCAAACCAGGCCTTCAAAAAATCCTAGAACTAATACTCAAGCTTGAAGAAAAGAACAAGCGTATCCAGGAGGACAGAAGGGAAGTATAATACCACCAAAACATATATCAAACAACATGCTTACAAAACCTACTAAACATAAAAAATGTCCAGAATTAAAAATAATTTCTCCATTATAACATTAAATGTCAATGGTATTAACTCACCGATTAAGAGACACAGATTACAAACTTGGATTAAAAACCACAATCCAACAATCTGCTGCCTTCAGGAAACTCATCTCACCACAAAAGATAGGCACATCCTAAGAATGAAAGGCTGGTCCAAAATCTTACAGCTAATGGAACCAGGAAACAGGCAGGGGCAGCAATTATGCTTTCAGACAAAGTGGACTTCAAACCAAAGAAAATCATAAGAGACACAGATGGATACTACATTTTAGTCACAGGTACAATTCACCAGGAAGACTTCACAATCCTGAACATTTATGCACCCAATACGGGTCCCTCCACATTCATTAAGAAAACCCTACAGCGCCTAAAGCAAGAAATCAACCACCAAACGATAATCCTTGGGGAATTCAACACCTCCCTCTCAACATGGGATAGATCAACAGGTCAAAAGCTTCACAGAGACACTTTGGAACCTAATCAAACCCTTAAAGAAATGGACCTTACAGATCTCTATCGTACTTTTCATCCATGCACCAAAGAATACACAATTTCTAAGCAGCACACGGAACTTTTTCCAAAATAGATCACATACTGGGCCACAAAACGAATCTACACATATACAAAAAAGTTGAAATTCTAACCTGTGCCCTATCAGACCACCACGGCCTAAAGCTGGACATCCACAACACAACAAACAAGAGAAAATACACTAACTCCTGGAAACTTAACAATATGATGCTGAAGGAGAACTGGATTCAGGAAGAAATTAAAAAGGAAATTCAAGATTTCCTGAAAGTGAATGATAACGAAAATACAACTTACCAAAATCTCTGGGACACAATGAAAGCTGTTCTAAGAGGTAAGTTCATAGCTCTTAATGCCTACATCAAAAAAATGGAAACATCAGAAATAAACAACTTAACGATGCAGCTTAAGGCTTTAGAGAAACTGGAGCAATCTGATCCCAAAAGTAGTAGAAGAGAGGAGATTAGCAAAATAAGGGGAGAAATATCTGAAATCGAGGCTAAGAAAACGATAGAAAAAATCAACCAGTCAAAAAGCTGGTTCTTTGAAAAAAATCAATAAGATAGATACACCCCTAGCTAAATTAACCAAAAGCAAGAGAGAGAAAACCCAAATTAACAAAATCAGAAATGAACATGGAGTAATCACTACTGATACCCAAAAAAGCCAGAGAATTATAACATCATATTTCAAAAACATATACTAAGCGAAGTTTGACAACACACAAGAGATGGATGAATTTCTAAGTAAACACATCTTACCTAAATTGGATCAGGAAGTTGTGAATTACTTAAATGGCCCTATAACATATAAGGAAATTGAAGAAGTAATCTCGAATCTTCCCACCAAAAAATGTCCTGGACCGGATGGATTCAGCACAGAATTCTACCAGACATTTAAGGAGTCAATAACACCAATACTCCTTAAACTGTTCCATCAAATAGCAAAGCAAGGAACACTACCAAATTCCTTCTATGAAGCTAATATCGTTTTAATCCCAAAACCTAATAAAGATTCACTTCAAAAAGAAAACTATAGGCCGATCTCCCTGATTAACACAGACACAAAGATTCTCAACAAAGTCTTAGCAAATCAGATTCACAAACGTATCAAAAAGATCATTCACAGGGACCAAGTAGGCTTCATCCCCGGTACGCAACCTAAACAAGGAGTTAAAAGACCGTTACAATGAAAACGTTAAAACCTTAAAGAAAGAAATTGCTGAAGACATCAGAAGGTGGAAATACCTCCAATGCTCCTCGATTGGCAGAATCAACATCATAAAAATGACCATCCTACCAAAGGCAATATACAAATTCAATGCTATACCAATTAAAATCCCAAAGCAATTATTTAAAGAAGTTGACCAATTAATCTCAAAACTCATATGGAGGCACAAAAGAACCAGGATAGCAAAGACAATCCTGAGTAACAAAAACACTGCTGGAGGTATTACCATACCAAACCTTAGTCTATACTACAAATCCATAGTTATAAAAACAGCCTGGTACTGGCTCCAAAACCGACACACAGATCATTGGATAAGGGTTGAGGACCCAGATATAAGCCCACAAAATACAGCCATTTGATCTTTGACAAAGGGCCCAAAGAATCCAATGGAAAAAGAACAGCATCTTCAACAAATGGTGCTGGCAAAACTGGATCTCCACATTCAGAAGATTAAAGCTGGACCCGTACTTGTCACCATGTACAAGACTTAATTCCAAATGGATCAAGGACCTTGATATCAGGCCAGAGACTTTAAAAACCATAGTTGAAAGGATAGGGAACTCCCTTGAGCTGATTGGGCTAGGCCAACATTTCCTAAACAGACATCCAATGGCACAGTCACTGCTACCACCCCTCAACAGTTGGGATCTTGCGAAATTAAAGAACTTCTGTTCAGATAAAGAGATTGTAACACGAGCTCAAAGGCAACCCACAGAATGGGAGAAAGTCTTCACTAACCATATATCTGATAGAGCTCTACTGTCCAGAGTGCACAAAGAACTTAGAAAATTAAACAGCAAGGAAACCAATGGCCCAATTAAAAAATGGGCCCTGGAACTTAAAAGAAACTTTACCAGGGATGAAATTAAAATGTCTAACAAATATCTTAAAAAATGCTCCACTTCTTTAGCTATCAGGGAAATGCAAATCAAAACTTCCCTGACATATCATCTCACCCCAGTCAGGATGGCAAAAATCCACAATACAAACAACCCCAAATGCTGGACAGGATGGGAAGAGAGGGGAACTCACCTACATTGCAGGTGGGAATGCAGGCTCATGCAACCACTCTGGTGAGCCGAGTAGAGATTCTTTAAAAAGTTAAAGATTGAAATGCCATATGACCCTGCTATTCCGCTTTTGGGCATAACCCCACATACAGCAAAAATTCACCTCGATAGCACAAGTACGACCATGTTCATAGCAGCACTGTTTACAATAGCAAATTCATGGAATCAACCCAAATGTCCAACAGTTGACGAGTGGATAAGGAAAATGTGGCACATCTATACAATGGAGTACTACTCAGCCATCAAAAATGATGAATTACGGGAATTTGCCCAGAAATGGATGTTATTATAAACAATATTTTTAAGTATCCCAGACTCAGAAAATTAAGTGCCATATGTACTCCCTAATAGGTGACTCCTAGTACCAAACCCACCCAGCCCACCTATAGACACTTAAGGATAAATCTACGTAATACCTACAGTAATTGCAAGGATTATGAACAGGAGGGATGGAGTAGGAGGGCCACACCAGAAATAAGGAGAGAGGGGACCATGTTACAGCAGAGAAAATAGGCCTCCATCAAGGACTGCAAGTAAGTAAGGAGACATCTGGTTAAGTTCACAGACTTTCGTTCCTGGTCATTTACAACTGAGGGGGTATGATCTCACCAGAAGGGGAGGGCATATAGTCTGGCAGATAAAAAGTAACCATTTTACAAATGGCTGATTGACCCCTCCCTCACTGTGGTTTCCTACTTTTATTACATCTACCTTTGTATATACTCTTATAACAAGACTCTAGTTTAGCAGCTTTTTATCTCTTGCCAGGGGGTGACATACAATACCCATCAGTATGGAGTGAAGGGCATTGCAGGAGCAGCAGAACTGCAAAAGAAAATCAACAAACCATAATTCAGAACTTCAGAGACTCTATATCAACCACGTAGAACAAGGCCAACCTAATCTTTCCCCATTCTGAAGCTCAGGGAAATTTGTGGAAGAGGGGACGTTAAGATTGTAAGAGCACAAGGATTGGAGGAGCAATGATATGCACGATACTCCACACAAGTTAGGGCCGAAGCAATCATAATTGGACTTTGCATGCCCTGTGCAATGTCCAACACCCTATTGACCTCACAAAGTCTAGCATTTGCTAAAGTCACCAAGATCCTTGAAGGCAAGGGATTGATAGCCACGGTAGTGTTCCTATGCTTAAGGGGTACACAGGAAAGAGTTCAGGGTAATGCCACTGGGTCCTTGTACATCATCGGAGAGCAAGACCCAGAGAAGAGTTTGGCATGCACTTTAAAGGATTATCCAGGGATTTGGGGGGGTGGAGGCACAGGGCGATGGAGAGAGAGGGGGGAGGGGAGAGAGAAAGGGGGTTGGGGGGAGGAGGAGGGAGGGAGGGAACCGGTGTACCTATTAAGTTTGTATGTGTGGAAATAATAATAATAAATGTTAAACAAATAAAATAAAATGGGAACTTTCAAAAAAATAGTATAATAAAAACAAAGTTGCCAAAAAAAAAAAAATCAACTCCCCCATCAAGAGATACAGGTTAACAGCATCGATTAAAAATCACAACATTAACTGGTTGACTGAAAGAAACACAGCTTACTTTGATATGCACTATCTAATGTTCCAAGGATATTCAAAGAAACTCCAAGAAAATGTAATTAGGTAACAAGTAGGAGTAGCTTTTATGTCCCCAAAGATTGCCAGGAGTCCAAGTCCATATGAAAAAGAAGGAGACTTTATTCAATCCAGCATGTTGGGATTCACCATTGAACTGAGGAAAATGGTGATCATGAGCACAAATGAGAGACTTTATGAGAGAGAGAGAGAGAGAGAGAGAGAGAGAGAGAGAGAGAGAGAGAGAGAGACTGGTACCAGGGCTTACATCTCCACACAGTTTTTATATGCAAGAAACAAAGGAGGTTTCATGCCCCATCAAAGCAGTTTCTTATGAGTCTGCAAGCTTCTTTTTGCCCCCCCTCCCCGGCCTGAACAACATTCCAGACTTTTTACAGGCCCTCTGGCCAAATGACATTCTATTAGGCCTGGGTGGTATGTTCTTTTTCAGGGGCTTTTCTTACTCCCTTAAACTAATTTCTCTAAAGTCAACCGGTTTACAGGAATCTGAAACTTAGGCCTAGCATGTAGTCTGAGGCCTGTCATAACATTAGCCTAGCTTGGTCTCTTCAATAGCCATCCCAATAACTGACAAAATAGATTTCAAATCACAACAAATTGTAGAATACAGAGATGGATAATGCATGCTCAGCAAAGGAATATTACATCAAACAGAATTTATAAATTTAACCAGATATTCTCTAAACATAGGATAACTCATATTCATTAAACACAAAAACACACAAAAAACAACCCAAACATAATTGATAACAGCAGGGAATTTAAATACCCCACTGCTAATGATAGAGGTTAAAGGACAAAAATTGAATAGTAACACACAGGAACTAAATTAAACCATAAATCAAATGAACCTGACAGACATCAACCTAGTATTCCATCCTAACACCAAGGGATATAGATTATTTACAACAGTTCATGTACATTTCTCCAAGATAGGCCACATACCAGGCCACAAAGCAAATCTCCACAAAATGCAAGAAAATCAAAATCACATCCTGTACTCTGTCTGACCACGAAGGAATGAAAATTCACATCCATAACAAGGCAAGCAACAGAAAGTACACAAACTCATTTAAGCTTAATGTCATGCTAATGAATGAGAAATGACCCTGACCAGAAGTGAAAACAGGAATCTCCACATAAAAATTATCCCAAATGGCAGAGTAAACAAGGAGGAGGTGGAGGCGTCCATGGTGGTTCCGGAATTCGTCCGTGGTTCTACACACACACATACACACATGCGCAAACACATACACATGCACACATGCACAATTGAATAAATAATAATAAAAAAATTATCCCAAATAATTCAAAAGTCTCAATGTTGGACTAGAGTCTATAAAACTCATAGAAGAAAAAATATGCAATACCCTCCAATTGATTGGGGCATTCACCATTTTCTCAATAATAGCCCAAAAACACAGAGTAATTCCAATGCTAAAGAAGTGGAACTATATGAAATTAATTTTTTGTATAACAAAAAAACTGTTAACTGAGCAAAAGGTCAACCTACATAATGGGAAAGTATATTCACCATACATCCAGTGGAGGACTAATATCTAGAGTACATAACTCAAAAAATTTAATATCGAGAAAGTGAACAACCTCATTTAAAAATGGGTTAAAGAACTGAAATGAAGCTTTTCACATGATGCAATTCAAATGTCTAGAAAATATCTGAAAAATATTTTACCTCACTAGCCATTAGGGAAGTTGATGGATGGTTAATGAAAATGCGGCACATATATACAATGGAATACTATTTTTCTGTAAAGAAAAATGAAGTAATGAAATTTGTTGATAAATTGATGGAGTTGGAAGAAATAATATACAATGAAATATCCCAAAGAAAGACATACATCATTGGTAATTGGATGCTAGCATTAAACCCATCAAGCATAAAATCTTATAACACCTACATACACAAAGGAACTCAAACCAGGGGGCTGGAAGTCTACTACAAAAGAGTAAAAACAAAAAGATGGATACCAATTAAATAAAGGTTTTATGTAAGAGCAATCTTAAAGGAAAGGAAAGAGGACACATTAAGGATTGCGATTAGCCTCCAGGTAACCAACCACCTGCTTACTAGCCCTTATCCTCCCTACTCTCAATGATAAAGAATACACACCCATAAATGTAAATCAGTCTAAATAACAGTGAAAGGTGGAAAACTGACACTAGACTGGATAAGATATTTCAATACTAACGGAAAAATACCTGATAGCATGCCACCATCTAAACACCTCTCATTATATCTACAGGTAAGAAAAAATCTCAACTCATAAACGAGAGACAACCTATGCGATGGAAGAACAGTGAAAGAAAAAATAACCAGCCTGAGTTCAGAGTACTGGTGATCCTAAAATGCTCAGTCCAAATCAGTCCAACCAAAACACCTCCCGTCCTAAGGCTCAAGATTTTCTGGAAGAGGGGTAGTAAGTTTGTAAGATCCTAAAGTTGAAAATATTCACTGTCAGTAACAAAATAGCTGCTGCAACTAGGATCTTACTGTAATGAGATCTACCCTCACCAGATCTGAACTGTGACTGACATATTAACATTCCCTCATGGACCATTGAAGAATTCAGGAGAAACAAATACATGTAGTGCAAATCATAGGGGCACCAGACAGACAGGTAAAAGGGAGCATCTGTAACCCTATCCATTGTCTACCAAAGGAAGAGCTACTTTAAACTGCCAGATACCCACGCTCTACTAGAGCAGATAATCCAAAAGGAACCCTAAGGTGCACACAACCAAATAGGCAAAGGGTGATAGGGGATGAAGATGGATTGGTGAAGGAAAGGGAAGAAGGGAGAAAAAGGGGGGAGAGAGAGATAAGAAGAGGTGTGGAGGGACACTCATGTTTGCATAAAAGAAAAATTCTTAATAAAAACATAAATAAAATCTTTATGATTTAATATCAGTCAGAAGAAGAAGCAAATCTTGATGGAATATTTGGTAGTGGAAGATGAAAGTTTTTTTCAGAACTGATAATTTGATTTAGCAATTCTGATAATACCACTTTTCATAAACATGTGATGTAAAATGGCAGAAGCAGAATGTTATTGAACATATTTTCCTAATCTCAAACTAATATTCATTCAACAACTTTTTTAAATTTTATTTTTGTCTAATCATACAAGCTCAATAGGTACCTCTTTCATGTCCTTTTCCCCTCCCATCCCCCATCACCTCATTGCACACTCCCCCTTTTCCCCTTCTCTCCCCCACTCCCTGCACCTCAAACTTCCTCCCATACCACAGACCATCGATTTATGTGGGTGCTGAATATCCCTCTGAGTTCTCCACCATATTGAGCGGTCAGGACTCAGTAGCATAGCTTGGGGCCCCTTCTTTGGCTGCCCCCTAGCACGGGAACTCTATTATGACTGTTTAACCCCTTGCCTCTAAGGATCCTAATACCTAATGCCTTCTGTCCTGTGATGTGTGCTAGAATTTAGGGGGTAGTTGGCATGTCAGTCATCATGCAGGTCTGACAAAGTTCAATCACATTGTGGCTATACCCTGGCTGCTGCAGTCCTCATTTGTGTGGAGTATCTTGCATATCATTGGACTTCTCCATATTTAGGCTCTTACAATCTTGCAATAATTAGGAAAACCACAAGCAACTCAAACAGTAATGCTTAGAATCAAATATCCTAAAATAATTCAATCAGTGAAAGTGATTAATACTTGTATAATGATGAATATTATTAGGATATTTGAAAAGTTTTGTTTTCTTTAATTAACCCATGTGTCTATATACGAAGCCAGAAGTTTGCCTGCACAATAAAAATGCTGCATTCATGACTTACACTAGTCTCAAATTTCAGCCAAGGTATTTCAAGCAGTGTTTGTTGGTACTGTGTGGAATTACAGCATTCAATTTAGACATATGTATTCAAAAACAAGATTCTAGTGAAACCAGAAAAAAATGTAAGCACTGGCAGAATTTTTTTGAATTTCGTTGTTTATCTGATCTTGAATTAACTTATGTGTATCTCACATTGAAAAAATTGATACCTCCTCTTCTGCTCAGGACCCAGACCAAGACCAGGCAGACTCCCTGCTTCTCAGGTAAGGCATCTAGACCACACCTCAGGCCCCAGGTCATCTGTGTGCCTCAGTAGATAGTCTGCCTTTCTGCCCCAGTCACTCTGCTCCTCAGAATTCAACAGATTCCAAACAAAACAAACACCATTCATCTGAGGTCTTCTAAACTCATCCCATCTTATGGGACAGAATCTTCCCATCCAGTTCTAAGATAAGTAAACACTTTTTACCATCTTGTTCCTCTCAATTATTAGTCACTGTAATTGAACATTTCCAAATAAGCATCCAAAAACCCACACAACTTCAGGGACTAGATCATTCACCCTTAAATGACATCAAGGCAGTAAACATAAAAAGTGCACTACCATACTTATCTTCAATCCCTGTCTACTAAACCTGCCTTAATTGATGTACTAACAGTCCAATAGCCTCATCTAGGAAACAACACCAACACCAGACAGGCATACCCAACTCCAAGGCAAACACAAGCAATAACTGCTCTAGTGTAGTAATATTGTCTAATTCAGTTCAGCCCAAAATACACAAAAACAAAAAGGTCATAAGCAATAAAGGAAAAATGTTCACGTCACAGTGCAAATCCATGAGAAACCAAAGCCATGACAACAAATCATCTACAAAAAGAATCATCCCCATAATGATGGAATCAAACCAAAAAAAAAAAAAAACTCACAGAAAATAGCCAAGAAAGCCATAGCCAAGATAATGATTTTCAAAGCCTGATCTTTGCCATGATCAAAAAAATCCCATGAAAGATTAAGTCTGGGAAAAGTTAAATAACCACATAAACCACTTTGAACAAGAACACAACAGGCACTTGGAGGAGATGAGAAAAGCAGTTGAAGAAACAAAAATAGGCATAGAGCAGTTAAAACAATCTCAAGTAGAGTTTAAACTCAAACCAAAATCAAGCTATCTTCAACACAGAACTAAACAGAGAATCTTATCAGCACAACTAATGAAGCAGAAAATAGAATATCAGATCTTGAGGACAAAGTAGAAGAACTAACCAGTTTAATCGAAGAGATTGTAAAAGCCTAATGGATACATGACAGAAATATTCAAGAGTTATGGGACACCTTGAAAAATCCTAATGTGTACATCAATGGAATACCAGAACAAGAATTCCAAAATACCAAACTCGAGGAAATTTTTCAAATTATCATTAATGAAAACTTTCCACATCTAAAAGAGAGGCCCATCCAAATACAAGAGGCATTCCATATCACAAACAGATATGAACAAAATAAAAACTCACCAGGGTAAATAATAGTCAAAACACTTCACATACAAGAAAAACATAATGCACTGAGAGATTGAGGAGAAAAAAGAGTCACTTTTAAAGGTAAACCTATTAAAGTGACAAATCAGTTTTCAACAGAACCAGTAAAAGCCAGAAGAACTTGGAGAGACATAATTCAAGTATTGAATAAGCACAAATGTCAACCCAGGCTGATATACACAACAAAACTCAGTCATGATTGAGGGTGAAATAAAAAATTTCCCACCATAAAGACAACTGGAAGGTTTACATGAGCTCTAAAACCAGCCTTCAAAAAATGCTAGAAAAGATGCTCAAGCTTGAAGAAAAGAACAAGCATATCCAGGAGGCTAGAAGGAAAGTATAATAAATTAAAAGCTAAATAATACACTTATGAAAGCCACTAAACAAAAAAAAGTCAGGAATTAAAAGTGACTTCTCCATTCTAACACTAAATGTCAATGGAATTAACTCACCAATCAAAAGATACAGGTAACAAACATGGATTAGAAATCATAAACCATCCATCTGCTGCCTTCAGGAAACATCTCACCACGAAAGATAAGAACATTCTAAAAGTAAAAGGCTGGTCAAAAATTCTGCAAGCTAATGCAACCAGGAAATAAGCAGGGGGTAGTAGTTATGATATCTGACAAAGTGGACTTCAAACCAAAGAAAATCATAAGCGAGAAAGAAGAAGACTACATTTTAGTCACAGAAACAATTCACCAGGAAGACTTTACAATACTGAATATATATGCACCTAATATGGGCTCCTCCAAACTCAATAAGCAAATGCTACAATGTCTAAAACAAGTAATCAATCCCAAAATGAAAATAATTGGGGATTTCAATACCTGGCTCTCAACTTGGGAGAAATCAACAGGCCAAAAACTCAACAGAGACACATGGAACTAAATTGAACCCTTACCGAAATGGACCTTACAGATCTCTATGGAATCTTCCATCTAAGAACCAAGAAATACACATTCTTCAGAGCAGCAAACAGAAATTTCTCCAAAATAGACCACATATTGTGACACAAATCGAATCTCCAACATATACAGAAAAGTTGAAATTACAGCCTATGCTCTGTCAGACAACCATGTATATAGCTTGACATCCACAACACAACAAATAGCACAAATACACTAAATCTTGGAAATTAAACATGATAATGCTGAATGAGAATGGATTCCAAAAGAAATTGAAAAGGAAATTCAAGATTTCTTAGAAGTGAATGATAATGAAAATAAAACATATCAAAATCTCTGAGACACATTGAAAGCTGTCCTAAGAGGTAAGATTATACCTCTTAATGCCTATATAAAAAAATGGAAACATTGCAAGTAAATAAAAATGAAGCTTAAAGCTTTAGAGACATAAGAGCAAATGAATCCCAAAAGCAGTAGAAGAGAGAAGATTAACAAAATCAGGGGAGAAATATCCGCAATTGAGATTAAAAAAGGATACTAAGAATCAACCAGATGGAAAGCTGATTCTTTGAAAAAAATTAATTGAATTGATATATCCCTAGCTAAATTATCCAAAATCAAGAGAGAGAAAACCCAAGTTAACAAAATTAGAAATAAAAATGGAGTTATCAGAAGTGATACCCAAGAAATTCAGAGAATTATAAGGTCATATTTCAAAAACTTATACTTCATGAAATTTGATAACATAAAAGAAATGGATGAATTCCTAAGTAAGCACAACTTACCTAAATTGAATCAGGAAGTTTTTTTTTTACATTTTTATTTTATTTTATTTTTTTTATTTTTTATTTTTTTTATTAAAAATTTAATTATACATTTTAAAATTTTTTACCAGTTCCCTCCCTCCCCCCTTCGCCCCCTCCCCTTCCCCCGGTGCCTCCCCCCCCAATTCCCAGAGAGTCCTTTATTGTGTACGCCTAACTCTCCACTGGGTCCTCCTCTCCGATGACATATAAGGACCCAGTGGCATTTCCATAAGCCCTTTCTCTTGTTCCCCTTAAGCATAAGACCACTACTATGGCTGTCAATCCCTTGCCTCCAGGGGTCTCGGTGCCCTTAACAGATGTTAGACTTTATGAGGGCAACAGTGCGCTGGACATTGCGCAGGGCATGCAAAGTCCCATTATGATTGCTTTGGCCCCAACTATTGTTGAGAATATTGCAAATCGTTGCTCCTTCCATCCTTTTGCTCTTACAATCTTACCGCCCCCTCTTCCGCAAATGTCCCTGAGCTCCAGGATGGGGAGAGATTAGGCTGTCCTAGTTCTATGTGATTGATATAGAGTCTCTGAAGTTCTGGATTGTGGTTTGTTGATTTTCTTTTGCAGTTTTGCTGCTCCTGCAATTCCCTTCACTCCATTCTACTGGGCACTGTATGTCACCCCCTGGCCAGAGACAAAAAGCTGTTAAACTGGAGTCTTGTTGTAATAGCACATTCAAGGGTAGATGTAATAAGAGTAGGAAACCTCACTGAGGGAGGGGTCCATCACCCATTTGCAAAATGATTACTTTTTATCTGCTAGACTATATGCCCTCCCCTTCTGGTGAGATCAGGAAAGAACGTCTGTGAACTTAACCAGGTTTCTCATTACGTACTTGCAGACCTTGATGGAGGCCTATTTTCTCTGCTGTAACATGGTCTCCTCTCTCCTTGTTTCTGGTGTGGCCCTCCTAACCCATCTCTCTTGTTCATAATCCTTGCAATTACTGTGTTACATAGGTTTACTTTTGAGTGTCTCAATGTGGGCTGGGTGAGTTTGGTACTAGGAGCCACCTATTAGGGAGTACATACGGCGCTTAATTTTCTGGGTTTGGGATACTTCACTTAATATAATTCTTTCTAATGACATCCATTTCCCAGCAAATTCCAGTAATTCATCATTTTTGATGGCTGAGTAGTACTCCATTGTATAGATGTACCACAGTTTCCTTATCCACTCGTCAACTGTTGGACACTTAGGTTAATTCCATGACTTTGCTATTGTAAACAGTGCTGCTATGAACATGGTCGAGCTTGTGCTATCGAGGCGAACCTCTGCTGCATGGGGGGTTATTCCCAAAAGTGGGATAGCAGGGTCATATGGCATTTCAATCTTTAATTTCTTTAAGAATCTCCAGACGGCTCGCCAGAGTGGCTGTATGAGCCTGCATTCCCACCAACAATGTAGGAGAGTTCCCCTCTCTCCACATCTTCTCCAGCATTTGTCGTTGTTTGTATTGTGGATTTTTGCCATCCTGACCGGGGTGAGATGATATCTCAGGGAAGTTTTGATTTGCATTTCCCTGATGGCGAAGGAAGTGGAGCATTTTTTAAGATAATTGTTAGACATTTTAATTTCATCCCTGGTAAAGTTTCTTTGAAGTTCCAGGGCCCATTTTTAAATTGGGCCAGTGTTTTCCTTGGAGTTTAGTTTTCTAAGTTCTTTGTGCACTCTGGACAGTAGAGCCTTGTCAGATATGTGGTTAGTGAAGATTTTCTCCCATTCTGTGGGTTGCCTTTGAGCTCGTGTGACAATCTCTTTATCTGAACAGAAGCTCTTTAATTTCACAAGATCCCAACTGTTGAGAGTTGGTAGCAGTGACTGTGCCATTGGATGTCTGTTTAGGAAGTGTTGGCCTAGCCCAATCAGCTCGAGGGAGTTCCCTATCTTTTCAACTATGGTTTTTAAAGTCTCTGGCCTGATATCAAGGTCCTTGATCCATTTGGAATTAAGTCTTGTACATGGTGACAAGTACGGGTCCAGCTTTAATCTTCTGCATGTGGAGATCCAGTTTTGCCAGCACCGTTTGTTGAAGATGCTGTTCTTTTTCCATTGGATTCTTTGGGCCCCTTTGTCAAAGACCAAATGGCTGTAACTTTGTGGGCTTATATCTGGGTCTTCAATCCTTATCCATTGATCTGTGTGTCTATTTTGGAGCCAGTACCAGGCTGTCTTTATAACTATGGATTTGTAGTATAGACTTAGGTTTGGTATGGTAATACCTCCAGCTGTGTTTTTGTTACTCAGGATTGTTTTTGCTATCCTGGGTCTTTTGTGCCTCCATATGAACTTTGAGATTGTTTGGTCAACTTCTTTGAAGAATTGCTTTGGGATTTTGATTGGTATAGCATTGAATCTGTATATTGCCTTTGGTAGGATGGTCATTTTTACAATGTTGATTCTGCCAATCCAGGAACAAGGGAGGTCTTTCCACCTTCTGGTGTCTTCTGCAATTTCTTTCTTTAGGGTTTTAAAGTTTTCATTGTAAAGGTCTTTTACCTCCTTAGTTAGGTTTATACCAAGGTATTTCATTTTTTTAGGGGTTATAGTAAATGGCATGGTTTCTCTCAAGGCTTTTTCACTTCTTTCATTCTGGGCATATAGGAAGGCCTCTGATTTTTGCACATTTATTTTGTATCCTGCCACCCTGCTGAACTTCTCAATTAGTTCCAGGAGCTTCCTGGTGGAGATTTTGGGATCACTCAGGTATAAGATCATGTCATCTGCAAATAGGCATAGCTTGATTTCTTCCTTGCCGATTTGAATCCCTCTTATGTCCCTTTCTTGTCTTATGGCTTCAGCTAAGACTTCAAGTACAATATCGAATAGAAGTGGTGAGAGTGGACAGCCTTGTCTAGTTCCTGATCGAAGTGGGAATGCTTCCAATTGTTCCCCATTGAGCATAATCCTTGCTGTGGGCTTGTTGTATACAGCTTTTATTATATTGATAAAGGTTCCTTCCATTCCTACTGTCTCTAGCGTTTTGATCATAAGAGGTTGTTGGATCTTGTCAAAAGCTTTTTCTGCATCTATCGAGAGTATCATGTGGTCTTGGACTTTGGACTGGTTTACATGATGAATTACATTTATTGATTTGCGTATGTTGAACCAACATTGTGTGCCGGGGATGAAGCCTACTTGGTCCCCATGAATGATCTTTTTAATATGTTTTTGAATCCGATTTGCTAAGACTTTGTTGAGAATCTTTGTGTCTGTGTTCATCAGGGAGATCGGCCTATAGTTTTTTTTTAAGTGAATCTTTATTAGGTTTTGGGATTAAAACGATATTAGCTTCATAGAAGGAATTTGGTAGTGTTCCTTCCTTTGCTATTTGATGGAACAATTTAAGGAGTATTGGTGTTATTAACTCCTTAAATGTCTGGTAGAACTCTGTGCTGAATCCATCTGGTCCAGGACATTTTTTGGTGGGAAATTCGAGATTACTTCCTCAATTTCCTTATATGTTATAGGACTATTTAAATAATTCACAACTTCCTGATTCAATTTAGGTAAGTTGTGTTTACTTAGAAATTCATCCATCTCTTTTGTGTTGTCAAACTTCACAGACTATAAGTTTTTGAAATATGATTTTATAATTCTCTGGATTTCTTGGGTATCAGTACTGATAACTCCATGTTCATTTCTAATTTTGTTAATTTGGGTTTTCTCTCTCTTGTTTTTGGTTAGTTTAGCTAGGGGTGTATCAATCTTGTTGATTTTTTCAAAGAACCAGCTTTTTGATTGGTTGATTTATTCTATCGTTTTCTTAGTCTCGATTTCAGATATTTCTCCCCTTATTTTGCTAATCTCTTCTCTTCTACTGCTTTTGGGATCAGATTGCTCTAGTTTCTCTAAAGCTTTAACCTGCATTGTTAAGTTGTTTATTTCTGATGTTTCCATTTTTTTGACGTGGGCATTAAGAGCTATGAACTTACCTCTTAGAAGAGCTTTCATTGTGTCCCAGAGATTTTGGTAAGTTGTATTTTCGTTATCATTCACTTTCAGGAAATCTTGAATTTCCTTTTTAATTTCTTCCTGAATCCAATTCTCATTCAGAATCATAGTGTTAAGTTTCCAGGAGTTAGTGTATTTTCTCTTGTTTGATGTGTTGTGGATGTCCAGCTTTAGGCCGTGGTGGTCTGATAGGGCACAGTTAGAATTTCAACTTTCTTGTATATGTGTAGATTCATTTTGTGGCCCAATATGTGATCTATTTTGGAGAAAGTTCCGTGTGTTGCTGAGAAAAATGTGTATTCTTTGGTGCGTGGGTGAAAAGTTCGATATCTGGAGGAGTTGAGAAAAACAGTGCAAGAAACAAAAAGTGGCATAGAGCAGTTAAAACAAACTCAAGCAGGGTTTAAAACTGAGCTAAAAGACAAGTTATCTTCAACCCAGAACACCACAGAGAGTCTTATCAACAGAACTAATGAAGCAGAAAACAGAATTTCAGACCTTGAAGATAAAGTGGGAGTACTAACCAGCTCAATGGAAGAGGTTGTTAAAGCCAAAAAGATACTTGAGAGAAATATCCAAGAGATATGGGACACCCTGAAGAAGCCTAACATGCGTATTCATGGAATACCGGAGCAAGAATCTCAAAATACTACCCCTGAGGAAATTTTTCAAACGATCATCAAGGAAAACTTTCCTCATCTAAAAAAAGAGAGGCCCATTCATATACAAGAGGCATTCCGCACCCCAAACAGATACGACCAAAATAGAAGCACACCGCGGCAAATAATAGTTAAAACACTCCACATTCAAGATAAAGAACTGGTGCTGAGAGCTTCAAGGGAGAAAAAACAAGTCACTTTTAAAGGCAAACCTATTAAAATAACAAATGACTTCTCAGTCGAAACAGTAAAAGCAAGAAGAGCTTGGAGAGACATACTTCAAGTATTGAATGAGCAAAAATGTCAACCCAGGCTGATTTACCCTGCAAAACTATCAGTCATGATCGAGGGAGAAAGAAAAATTTTCCATCACAAAGACAACTTTAAGGGATACATGGCCACCAAACCAGGCCTTCAAAAACTGCTAGAAATGATACTCAAGTGTGAAGAAAAAAACAGGCATATCCAGGAGAACAGAAGGCAAATATAACACCATTAAAAGCGAAGCAATATACTTATAAAAGCTACTAAACATAATAAATGTCTGGAATTAACAATAGTTTCTCCATTATAACACTAAATGTTAATGGACTTAATTCACCGATCAAGAGACACAGATTACAAACTTGGATTAAAAATCACAATCCATCAATCTGTTGCCTGCAGGAAACCCATCTCACCACAAAAGATAGGCACGCTCTAAAAATAAAAGGCTGGTCAACAATTCTACAAGCAAATGGAAGCAGAAAACAGGCAGGGGTAGCCATTATGCTATCAGACAAAGTGGATTTCAAACCAAAAAAAATTAGAAGAGACACGGATGGATACTACATTTTAGTCACAGGTACAATTCGCCAGGAAGATTTCACAATACTGAACATATATGCACCCAATACGGGCCCCTCCACATTCATTAAGAAAACCCTACAGCGTCTAAAGCAAGAAATCAACCCCCAAACGATAATTCTTGGGGACTTCAACCCCGCCCTGGGATAGATCAACAGGTCAAAAGCTTAACAGAGACACTTTGGAACTTAATCAAACCCTGAAAGAAAAGACCTCACAGAGGTGGCTCAGGGGTTAAGTTTCTGCTTTGCAGGTGCAAGGTCCTGAGTTTGGATCCCAGATTCCACGTATAGATGCCAGGCGGAAGCGGGGGCGGCCTGCACTTCTGGTCCTGGTAGGGCGGAGAATGTGAATCCCAGGGCAGAGTAAACAAGAAGGAGGCAGAGGCGGTCCAGGGTGGTTCCTGAATTCGTCTGTGGTTCTACACACACACAGACACACACACACACGCGCGCGCACACACATACATACGCACACACGCACAATTGAATAAATAAATAAATAAAAATTTTAAAAAAATGTCCTTTACCATATGGATTTAGCACAGAATTCCACCAGACATTTAAAGAAAAACTATCACAAATACTACTTAAACTGGTCCATGAAATAGCAAAGGAAGGAACACTTCCAAATTCTTTCTATGATGCTAATATTATACTAAACTCAAAACCTAACAAAGATATACTTAAAAAAGGAATCTATAGGCAAATCTCTTTGATGAACACAGATGCAAATATTCTCAACAAAATCTTAGCAAATCAGATTCACAAACATATCAAAAAGATTATTCAGTGTGATCAAGTAAGCTTTATCCAGGCACACAATGTTGGTTAAACAAACGCAAATCAGTAAATATAATTCATCATGTAAACAATTCCAAAGTCCAAGACCACATTATACTCTTGATAGATGCAGAAAAAGTTTTTGACAAAATCCAACATCCTTTTATGATCAAAACCTTGAGACAGTTAGAATGGAAGGAACTTATATCAACATAATAAAAGCACTATATAACAAGCCAATAACAAGGATTATACTCAATGGGGAAAAACTTGAAGCAGTCCTGCTTTTATCAGGAACAAGACAAGATTGCTACTGTCACCACTTCTATTCAGTATTGTATTCAAAGTCTTAGCTAGAGCCATTAGACAAGAGAGGGAGATAAAAGGGATTCAAATTGTCAAGGAAGAGGTCAAGATACTTCTGTTTGCAGATGACATGACCGTATATCTGAGTGATCCTAAAAAATATACCAGGAAATGCTTGGAACTAATATATAAGTTTTGCAGTATGGAAGGTTACAAAATAAATGTGTGAAAATTGGTGGCTGTTGCAGTCTGCATGCATGGTTGCTGATAAATGACCATCACACAGCTTAAGGGAACAAGGAGTTTACTTACTTACGATAGTCTGGTTACAGTTCATAGTCCAGCTTGATGGGAGAGCACGCACCAACACCAGGGCCGAGGGAACTGGCCACCATAACGGCTGAGAGATGGACAATCCTTACTTGCCAGACCAGCATGTCTGGCCAAGTATACAGAAGGATGCCAACTCTCTCAACCAGCTCTCTCTGATTTATCCAGGGCCTAATCCCACCCACCATGGTCCGGGTCTTCCCCAGCAGCTAGACAATCTCCTTCAGGTTTGCTCTGGGCTTAACTCAACCATCAACTCTCTACAACTGTGCCCAGAGCTCAAGCCCTCAAGAGTAAAGTTGACACCTGTGCTTAACTATGACATTCCACCCCTTGTCAACTTGACACAAAAACAATACACTTTTAAACTGTAACCTTTCCTTGTCCCCACAGATGTTAAAATATAAATACATTCCATGGACAAATTTAAAATGTTCTCTCATTAAAACTTCATTTCCAATATTTTAAAAGTTTAAAACAGATAAAACATTAAAACAGAAAGATCTTAAAACAATAAGAAAACATTAAAAAGATCAAAGTTCAGCAAATCACCGCATCCTGTACTTCAGTGTCCATCTTCTGCTGCTCATCACGTAGTCAAGGCGGCTCAAAGATTCGAGGCATTCCCAGTCCCCGTTTGCAGCTTAATGTTGTAAAAGCGGAGTTCCTCTGAACCAGGCTGAATCTCCACTCGCAGTTGTCCTCAGCAGCAGTCCCACAGTTCTGGAATCTCACACACAACTCTGGGTTCTCCTCTGCAGCTCTAAGCTTCACCATCTCTAGCAGGAACTCTACGCCTGCCACCTGGTGCCAAGCTTCTGCTGCTCTCCATGAACCCTTCAGTAGTACACGAAAACCAGTTTCACTTGAGGGACGCTGCCAGATTCCGAAGCTAGGTTGAAAAGCAGCTTAGTCCACTGGAGCCACAGCTGCACCAACTTCAACTCGTTGATGCTGGAAAAGCCTCTCTTCTAGGCAACCAAACTTGCAAAGGGCAAGAAACAGCTTTAACTTGGGCTTTCGCCCCTGAAGGAAATTGAGTTTCCAAACCAGGAACTTGCCATACAGTGGTTTTCACGTCTTCCACCGTCTCAGTGCAAGTCACTAGGTTTTCCTTCACTGATACTCATTTGTCCAACAGCAGCAGATATTCTGCTGCCTGCCCTTTGCACATCCAAACCTTCAAGGCTGCCAACACAGCTCTCCTTTGTCAAGCAAACCAGTCCATCATCTTTAAATTCCGCTTAACAAAGTCCTTGTTCCCCTCATCACAAATTGGGCCCAAACAATTTCTCTCAGCAATTGGCCCACTAAACTCTGAAGAACGGTATTTGTAAATCCACAAAGTGAACATTCTCCAGCATTTCCAACTTTGTCCAGCAGAACCGTTCAAAAGACACAAAATCCACATAGTCAGATTTATTAGCAACACCCCACTTCCTGGGTACCAAATTCTGTTGCAGTCTGCCTGCATGGTTGCTGATAAATGACCATCACACAGCTTAAGGGAACAAGGAGTTTACTTTCTTACGATAGTCTGGTTACAGTTCATAGTCCAGCTTGATGGGAGTGCACGCACCAACACCAGGGCCGAGGGAACTGGCCACCATAACGGCTGAGAGATGGACAATCCTTACTTGCCAGACCAGCATGTCTGGCCAAGTATACAGAAGGATGCCAACTCTCTCAACCAGCTATCTCTGATTTATCCAGGGCCTAATCCCACCCACCATGGTCCGGGTCTTCCCCAGCAGCTAGACAATCTCCTTCAGGTTTGCTCTGGGCTTAACTCAACCATCAACTCTCTACAACTGTGCCCAGAGCTCAAACCCTCAAGAGTCAAGTTGACACCTGTGCTTAACTATGACAGTGGCCTTCCTATACACCAATGATGACAAAGTGAAAAAGTCCTAAGAGAAACAACCCCATTTACTATAGCCTCTAACAAAATGAAATTTTTATAGATCTAACCAAAGTAGTGAGAGACCTTTATAATGAAAAATTTAAAACCCTAAAGAAAGAAATTACAGGTCTAGAGAGGCTCAGGTGGAAGGTCCTGAGTTCAGATCCTAGATCCCATGTATAAACACCTGGCGGAAGCGGGGTCAGCCTATGCTTCTGGTCCTGGTGGGGTAAGCCTGTGAATCCTGGGACAGAGTGAAAAAGAGGAGGTAGAAGCGGTCCAAGATGATTCCTGAATTCACCCATGGTTCTACACATGCCCTCACACACGCAATTGAATAAATAATAAAAAAATGAATAAAAAGAAAGAAATTACAGAAGACACCAGAAGTTAGGTAGTACTCCCATGCTCCTGAATTGGCAGAATCAACATCATAAAAATAAGTATCCTACCAAAAGCAATGTATGCATTCATTGCTCCAATCAAACTCCCAGAGTAATTCTTTAAAAAAATAGACCAAGTAACCTCAAAATTCATCTGGATGCACAGAAAGCCTAGGATAGCAAAACACAATCCTGAGTATAAAAAACACTGCTGGAAGTATCACCATACCAAACCTTAAATCTATTTTATAAATCCATAGTAATAAAAACAGTCTGGTACTAGCTTCAAAATAGACATGTAGAACAATGGATAAGAGTTGAAGACCCTGATATAATCCCACACAATTAAGGAATTTGATTTTGACAAAGGGGCCCAAAAAACTCAATGGAAAAATAACAGCATGTTCAAAAAATGGTGCTAGCAAAACTGTATGTCCATATGCAAAAGATTAAAACAGGACCATACTTGTCACCAAGCACAAATATTGATTCCAAGTGGATATTAGGATAATAATATTAGGCCACAGACTTTAAAATCCCTAAGTGAAAGGGTTGATTGGGCTAGGCCAACAGTTCCTATACTGAAATCCAATAGCAGAGACTAGAACCAAATCTCAGCAAATTGGACCTTATGAAATTAAAGAGCTTCCGTTCAGCTAAAGAGATTCTAAATCTAGGAAAAAGGCAACACACCAAATGGGAGAAAATCTTCACTAACCACATATCTGATAGAGCTCTATTATCCAGACTGCATGAAGAACTTAAAAAACTAAACACTAAGGAGATAAATGGCCCAATTAAAAAATGGGACTGGGAACTCAAAAGAAACTTTTCCAGGGGCAAAATTGAAACGTCTAACAAATATCCTAAAAAATACTTCACATCCTTAGCCATTAGGGAAATGCAAATCAAAACCTCCCTGATATATATATCATCTCACTGCGGTCAGGATGGCAAAAATCCACAATACAAACAACACCAAATGCTGGAGAGGATGTGGAGAGAAGGGAACTCTCCTACATTGCTGGTGGGAATGCAGGGTTATACAACCAATCTGGCCATCATTTTGGTGATTTCTAAAAATGTTAAAGGTTGAAAGGCCATACAACCCTGCAGTTCCACTTCTGGGAATAGTCCCCCATAATTCAGAAATTCACTACAGTGACACAAGCACAACCATGCTCATTGAAGCACTATTTTTGATAGCAAAGTCATGGAATCAAACCAAATGCCCAACAGTTGATGAGTGGATAATGAAAATGTACATTTATACAATGGAATACTACTCAGACATCAAAAATAATGCATTAATGAAATTTGCTGGGAAACAGATTGAATTAGAAAATATTATGTGGAGTGAAGTTTCAGAGACACAGATATTTAGACATCACATGTACTACCCAATATGTGGATCATAGTAAAATCACTTAATGATATATTGAAAAGTAAATTTCTGTATTACCTACTGTAATCTCAAAGGATTATAAATAGGAGGTTAGGGGAAGAAGGGTCACCCCATGGAGGAAATAGGGTTCATGCTTCAGTAAATAAAATAAGACATGATCAAATATTACATGTAAGTAGCAAGATGTCTGGTATATAGTTCACTCTCAGTTCCCTTCCTGGTCACTTGCAACTTAATAGGTTTGATGTCACCAATCAGGAAAGGTAGAGGGGCTGGCCAATAGACAGTAA
Source organism: Typhlomys cinereus (assembly GCA_023101885.1). Classification (NCBI taxonomy): domain Eukaryota; kingdom Metazoa; phylum Chordata; class Mammalia; order Rodentia; family Platacanthomyidae; genus Typhlomys; species Typhlomys cinereus. The sequence goes on along the minus strand of JALPQD010000068.1, from coordinate 845,764 downwards.
TGATCCTGCAAATGGGACATTGACCCCCCCCCACTTGCTGTGTACACTCCTATTCTTTCATCTACTTTCGAGTCTCCTCTTACATTAAGATCTTTATTTAAACAGTCTTTTATCTTTGGTTAGGAGATGACCTTTACTACCAATTGTGATGCAACCAAGGGCGGTGCAAGAAAAGCAAAACTGAAATCATCAACAAACCATAATTCAGAACACCAAAGACCCATTAATCACCATGCACCAGACCAGCTAAATCATTCCCCATCCTAAAGTTCTTGGAACCTTGCAGAAGTGGGGGAGACAAGAATGTAAGGGCCTAAAGATGAGGAGGACCAACACCAGTGTGAATCACAGGGGAGAAGGCTCCAAGCAGTAGGATCCTTAGAAGCAAGGGATTAACAGTCATAATAGAATTCCCATGCTAATGGGGAGCCTAAGAAGGGGCTCTGGGTTATGCCCCTGAGTCCTTACCTATCACTAAGGTGGAGAACTTAGAGGGAGGTTTGGCAGTCACACAAAAAGATTCTCCAGGGCACAGAAAAGAGGAAGGGAGAAACACTGGGAGAGGAAGGGGGAAGAAGGGAAAGGTGTGAAAAGAAGGGGTGAAGGGGGAGAGTGCAAGGGAGGCAACTGGGCAGGGGAGGAGGGTGGCAAAGATGGGACAACCTATTAAGCTTGTTTGAATAGGAAAAAAATAAAATGTGGGAGAAAAAATAATAAAAAAATTGTTACCCAATTTTTCATAAACCCCATATTCAATTATTTACATCCTTATTCAGTGATACTATTCATATTTTAAGAAGATGTGCTTCATACAAAGTCCAAATTAAAGTTACGACAAAATTAATACAGTTATTTTACATACCATGCTGAGCAGTATCTGGAAAAGAGCAAATTCATATGTACCTATTTTATTATTTTGTAAATGAAGATTTTGGAGCTTATGATCACACAGGAGAACTAAATCTAAGATTCAGGTCTCAAGCTTCTAGTACTACAATTCTATTTTCTAATCCATTTGTACTATTAAGAGGATCATATTTAAAAATCACACTGACAGTATAGATGGTCTGGACAGCAAGTGTTAATAGTACATTTATTTTCACAAGTAGGAATAATAATAATTGCAATAATAATTATTGAAAAATCGAGGCAGAAATTTTGCCTAGTTGGTATTCATCACAGGCTACAGATTAAGTTCTATGCTAATCTGGAAGTGGAGGCAAAAATATACTCAAATTCCTTCAATTTCATGGAATTCTACTATACAATTTTGTTACTGGTTACTGATTATATTGTTACCACTATAGAACAAAGCACTGAGGTCTCTCATCTAAATCATAACAACCATTCAACTTATTTCTTCTTTTAACTTTGATACCATTAAGCCATTTTGCATGACAATAATAGAATAGACTTTGAAAATGCAATTTTTTTTCATTTTAATCCAAAAACTCTTCAATGGTAGCTCACTCAGAATTTTAACCCAAACTTTCACAATGGTGTACAATATTGTCATAGTTAGGCACAGTTGTCAACTTGACAGTTGAGTTTTTAAGCTCTGGGCACATTTGTAGAGAATTAGTGCTTGAGTTAAGCTCAGAGCAAACCTTTCAGCAGATTGTCTAGCTGATGGGGAAGCCCCAGGCCATGGTGGATGGGACTAGACCCTGGAATAAAATACAGAGAACTGTATTGGCATTCTTTTGTACGAGTGGCCTGACATGCTGGTATTGCAAGTAAGGATTCTCCCTCTCTCATCTGTTGTATAGAGATGGAGTGGCCAGTTCCCTCAGCCCAGTTCTGCTGTCAAACTGGACTGAGAACTATAACCAGTCTATCACAAGAGAAAATAGATTCTTTGTTCCCTTAGGCTATTTAATGGTAATTTATCAGCAACCATGCAGACAAATTGCAACAAGTACTATATAGTTTCTCTGTTTCCCTTATTTCTTTTGCCCTCACTGATTTGGTGTCAGCCATGCTTGCTGGTTAAGTACTGATTAAATTCTTAAATCTATGTATCCAATATGGTTTACCACTGTTTATTCCTTCTCCATATAAATGTATATTCTCACATATTTGTATAATCTTTTGTTCTATTTGAGTCTTTTAAATATCCCTGTGATATTAATACTACAAACCATCTTTTAATAGATATTAGTTAATTTTCTCATTTCTGTGACAAAATGCCTGGTGAGAGAGAAGCAATTCAAATGAGGAAGGGTTTATTTGGCCTTATAGTTCAAATGATATAATGCTTCATGGCAGCAGGAGCAGGAATTCTGGTCACATCACACATCCAGTCAGAAAGTAGACAGCATATGCTTGTGTTCAGTTTCTTTCTCTTTTATATTCAGTCCAGGACCACTTATATAGAATGGTACTACTCATAATTAAGGTGAGTCTTTTTACCTCAATTAATCTAATCAATATAATCCCTTTCAGATATACCCATATGTTCACTATTCAGTGACTCTATATCCTATAAATTTCAAGCAGTAATTACCATCAGCAGTATTCCATTTCATATACATATATAAACTTATTTTTTTTGTAATTTTACACACATATATATATATACCAAATTTTCTTTGATAAAAGACCCCATATATATTCTCTTTTATATACCAAGTTCATTTTACTTCCTAAGACCCTTCCTAAGTTCATACCTTTTATGTAAACTACTGAATTACATTTGAGTTCTAGATATGAAAAGGGTTAGGGATTACTTACTTAAGAAAATACAATGTACCAATGGCTACAATACTGAAGAATATGGTTAATTCTTCACCTAAAGCCTTTAGCCATATCCCCTCAGGGAGCAGCAGGGCCTCATGAGTCCATCTTGAATCCATGGTGGAATAATGTTGATGAGCCCAGTCTTAAAAGAGTCATGTGCAGATAGCACCTTTCCTTCAAATTCTTTGAAACAACAGTTAGGCCATGTCCAGAAGACATTTTTTTATATCTCTCCCTGACATTCTAAAGCTCTGACACTTTGGGTCTCCTCCTTAGAAGCAGTCCTTTAAACTTAGAGAGACAATATAAGTGAGTCATTTAGGTTCCAGCACTCTATAGTTACTTGTTCTGTACATTAAACAAATTCTTAACCAAATTAAGCAAAAGAAAACAAAAGAATAGTACCTGTCATGGTTTGCAAGTGAATTATCACCTGTAGACTTCTATGTATGAATACTTGGTGCCCAGCTTGTGCTTCTGTTTGTGATGTTAATGCAACATTAAGCAGAGGAAGCGTTGCTGAGAGAAGTACAGCAAGGAGGGCAAACTGAAGTTCTGTAGTCTAGCAGCACTTCTTCTGCTCTTGCTTTCAGCCTCATGAAGGCTACACTGAGATGAAACAGTCTTCTCATTTGAAAATAATATCTTCTTTTAAGTATACACTGCCACAATGTACACCAATTAGCCAAAATGACAGATCTTTTTTCTTTAAGTTGATTGGCACATAATATTTTCACACATCAACAAAAGAGTAACTGCAACAAAATTCAGTGCCAGCAGTGTAGAGTATTGCTTTCCTATGCCTGGGTCTGCCCCAAGGCTAAGCCTGGACTAGGGACCCCCTCTTGTGTTTGCCTCTGCACCTAGGCTTGTGCCCTCTTAAGGAGAGGGTTTCTGCTAGGGTTTTTCTCACACGCATGGGTTTGTTCTAATGCCACCATTATCCAAGTTAGGATCCCCTCTTGCATCTGGATCCCTGGTCTCAATTCCTCTTCTAGGCCAGTGCCCTCTTAAGGAGAGTTTTTCTGCCTAGGGTTCCCTCTTGCCAGTGTGGGTCTTCCCCAAGGCCAACACTATCCAAGGATGGCCTAGGGTCCTCTTTTGCACCTGGGTCCACCACTGGGCTGATGCCTGCTCTCAATGAAAGGGTTTCTGCTTGGGTTCCCTCTCCTGCACCTGGGCTTGTCCCAAGTCTAACACTATCCAAAGGGGGCCTAGGGTTCCTTCTGAAGATTGGTTCTGCTCCTAGGCCAGTGCCCTCCCACTAGGGTTCTATCTTGGGAGTCTGAGACTTCCCCAAAGCAAGAGCTATCTGGGTTTCAGTTAAGATCTCCTCTTGCACCTGGCTCTGCCCCTAGGTCAGGGATCAATGGACAAATACCATACAATTAAAGAACCCAAAAACCTTAACTTCCAAAGGAAGAGAATCTTCACATCTAACCCTAAGATAAGTAACCCATTTTATTTTCCTTTTGGCCTCAATCGATAATTACCACTGTTCAAGATTTCTATACAGTGAGCACAAAGGCCAGTATACCCACCCTTAGAGTTTTAAACATTTAATTTCATATATCCCTCTAAAACCTTCAATATCCCAGTCATCTCTAAGCTCTGGCTACAAAATCCACCCTTTTTATCATCTTAAAGCTACTCTAATATATAACACATCATCTAGTATGCCTTAATACCCAATTCTTAAACTTTTCAGTTAAATCTAGATCAAAACTTTGTCACTCCCTTTACCACAACAGTGCTTATACACTCCTTCAGCACTATAATAACCTTACTCAAAAAAACAGCACCAAGCAACCCCAGACTGACCCCTTTAAAACCTAAGCAAATGCTCACAACAGTTGCTCAAGTGTGGTTATTCTGTCTGACTCCAAAGTCCCAGAAACATTCAGTACAAAAAGATACTAGAGAATAAGCAAAAGATGCAATTACATCATAAATCCATGTGATACAACAAAAACTAACACAACAAATCTCTTACAAAAATACATCCACCCCATCATGATGGGTTCCAACTAGAATAGCTTCTTGGATATAAGCCAAGAAATCAACAACCAAGAAAACGATTTTCAAAACATGAATATTAATTTGATCAATTATATCAATAATATATTATATATCATATATAAAATATACAAATATATAATTAATAATTATATTAATAATATCAATATGATCAAAACAATGAAAATGATATCTACAAGGAGCTAAATAACCACATAAGAAAATATAAATAGGAAAATAGCAGGTACCTGGATGACATAAAAAAGACAGGTAATGAAAGAAAACTAAGCATAGAACAATTGACAAAAATCTCATGTGGATATTAAATTTGAAATTAAAAACAAGATACTATAATCTGAAACTCAACAGAAAGTCTCATCAACAAAACTAATGAAGAAGAAAATAAAATATGAAAACTAGAAGACAATATGGCAGAACAAATTTGTCCAATTGAAAAGGATGAAAAAATACTTGACAGGAATCTTTAAGAGGTATCAGACATCTTGAAGAAGCCAAGCCTGCACATTCATGGAATCCCAGAACAAGAAAATAAAAAAAAAAATCCACCAGAAGAGATTGTTCACACTATCATCAATGAAAATTTTCCACTAAGGAAAGAAATCTTCAAGTACAAGAAGCTTATAGCACACAAGATGCAACTAAAAGAGAAACTCACCAAAGCAAATAATAATCAAAACACTGCAGATACAAGACAGAGAGAACGTTTTCAGAGCTTCAAGAAAGAAAAATCAAGTCATGTTTAAAGGTAAACTATTAGAATACAGCTGATTTGTCAATGGAAGCAGTAAAAGCCAGAAGAGTTTGAAGAGATGTACTTTAATTCATGAATGAGCACAAATGCCAACATAGCCTGACATGCCCATCAAAACTATTAGCCATGATTGACCATGAAAGAAGAATTTTCCACATAAGGACAAAAACTGAAGGCTTACATGACCACAAAATAAAGTCTACAGTAGATGCTAGAAAAATATGCCAAATTTTGATATAAAAGACAAACATACCAAAGTGGATGTAAGGGAATAATAATGCCGACAAAGCTACTAAGCAAAGAATATACATATAAAATCCACAAAACTAAGAAAATGACAAGAATCAAAATTCTAAATTATAACACTAGACGTTGAAAGACCTAACTTTCTAATCAAGAGATATGGACTAAAAACATGGAATAAAAGTCACAGTCCATCAGTCTGCTGCCTTCAGGAAACACCTCACCATGAAAGGTAGGTGCATTGTCAGACTGAAAAGGTAATCAAAGGTAATGCAAACTAACAGAACAAGAAAACGAACAAGAATAAGGAATTCAAGTATCTTAGAAAATAGACTTCAAACCAAAGCAAATATTAAGAGACATTGAAAGATACTACATCTTAGTCAATGAAACAGTCCATCAGTAAGACTTCACAATTCTGAACATATACATACCTAACATAGGCTCATCTACATTCATTTTAAAAAAGACAACAATATCCAAAACAAAAAATCAACCCAAAAATGATAATAGTAAGGGATTTCACCATATTACAACCTATGGATATGTCAATAGGCCAAAAGTTTAACAAAACCCACATGGACCTGAAAAAACCTCTTCTGAGCTTTCCATCCTGAAACCAAGAAATATACATTCTTTTCAACAGCCCATGGAATATTCTCCAAAATAGACCACATATTGGGTAATAAAGCAAACCTCTGCATATACAGGAAAGTTGAAATTACATCCTGTACCTCATCAGATTAACATGGTATAAAGCTATGCATTGACAATAAAACAATTGACATGAAAATTAAACACCATGATACTGAATGAGGAATGGGTTCAAGTAAAAGTCAAAGTAGAAATTCAAAAATTCCTAGAAGTTAGTGATAATAAAAATACAATGTGATAGTTAAGCCTGGGTGTCAATTTGACACATCCCACATCCGGTATGGTATTAATTAAGATGGGCTGAGACCACATCTGCAAGGATCAACTGAGATCACCTGATAGGATTTTACCCACCCACTAGATCCTATCAGAACCTCCAAAGATCTCATAGTATCCTCCCAGTACTGCATCATATAAAAAGGAGCCACCAAAGAGAAGAGATGCTTTTTGCAGCTGTGCTAAGAATCGCTCTTCCTTCCGGCCACCCAGTTTCTTCAACCCTCTAGCCTTCCAACCCTCCAAGTAGTCATCACCTAGACTAAAGACTCCAGGAATTCTCCAGCCTTCAGCCATCACCAACTTGACTACCGAACTGAGCAGCTACTGGCAGCCATAATAGGACTACCTTGGCTACTGGCAGCAATTGTTGGACTACCTAGGCCAAACTGTAAGCCAACTCAATACATTCCCTATATATGTATATATTCATTGTGTCAATTCTGCATCTCTAGAGAACCTTACTAATACACACAACATATTAAAATCTCTGAGAAAGGATGAAGGCTGTCCCAAGTGGAAAGTTTATATCACTCAATGTTTATATAAAAAGGGAAATATCACAAGTAAATAATAAAACATCTTAAAACTTTAGAGAAATAAGAGTCCAATTCCAAAAGTAATAGACTAGTAGAAATTAGTAAAATCAAGGAAGAAATATCCAAAATGGATGCAAAGAAGACAATACAAAAAATCAACAATGAACAATCAGTGACATAGATAAACCATTAGCCAAAATAACCAAAACCAAAAATGAGAAATCCAAATTAATAAAATTAGAATGAAAATTGTGTTATTATAACTAATACCGAGGAAATTCAGATAATCATGAGGTCTTATTGCTAAAACTTAAACTTCATCAAATTTGACAGTCAGAAATAGATGAAATTGAATTATTTAAATATTCCTATATCAAGTGATGAAGTTAAAGTGGTAATTGCAAATATCCCTACCAAAAAAATGTAGGACCAGATGGATTCTGTGTAGAATTCTACCAGACATTTAAGGAACAATTAACACCACTACTCCTTAAATTATACAGCAAAATAACAAGGGAAGGAATATATCCAATCTCTTTAAATGAAGTTAATATTACACAGATTCAAAGATCAAATAAAGACACTATAAAAAGAAAATTATAGACCAATCTTATTGATGAACACAGGTGCAAAGATACTCAACAAAATTTTACCAAACTCAAATCAAAGGAGAGTTAGACATACACAATAAAGGACTCTCTGGGAATTGGGGGGGAGGCACTGGGAGATGGGGAGGGAGGGAGGGGGAGCAGGGGGTTCGGGGGGAAGGGGGGGAGGGAACCGGTCTACCTATTAAGTTTGTATGAGTAGAAATAATAATAAAAAATGTTAAAAAAAAAACACATCCAAAAGATCATTCACTGTGGGGTTTATTACAGACATGTAAGGTTGTTTGAGCATTCACAAATCAATAAATACAATCGATTATATAAATAATCCAAGGACTAAAACGACATGATTATCTTAATAGATGCAGAAAAAGCTTTTGAAAAAAAATTCAACATTGCTTTATGATAAAAGACTTGAAGACAATAGGAATGGAAGGAATTTATATAAACATAACAAAGGCCATATACAATAAGCCTAAAGCAAGACTTACTCTAATTTGAGAAAATTTAAAACATTCCCACTTCAATCAGGAATTAAGCAAGGCTGTCCACTTTCACCACTTCTATTCAATATTGTACCAGTTCCACAGAAAATAGAACCAATGAAAGTAAAAACTTACTTTCAGCAAATGAAATAGTTAACTGAGCAAAAAGACAATCCACAGAATGGGAGAAAATCTTCACTAAACACACATCTGATAGAAGACTAATATCCAGAATACACAAAGAGCTCAAAAAATTCAACACCAAAGGAGGCAAACAGATCAATTAGAAAATGAGCCTTGGAAACTTAAAAATAAACAAACAAATGAAAAAAGAAACAAAACCCAACTTTTCCCTGGATAAAATTAAAATGTCTGACAAACACCTTAAAATATGTTCCAGCTCCCTAACCATTAAGAAATGCAAATAAAAACCACCCAGAGATATATCATTGTCCCCTTGTCCGAATGGCTAAAATCCAAAACACATACAGCAAAAAATACTGGAGAGGCTGCAGGGAGAAGGGAACCCTCAAATATTGTTGGTGGGAATGCAAACTTTTAAAACCACTCTGGAGGTCCATATGGCAGTTCCTTAAAAAGCCATATGACCCAACTATGCCACTACTTGAAATATTCCCAAAGAATGTTTCATCTTACTATAGAGATGCATGCTTTTTCTTCTTCATTGCAGCACTTTCCAAAATGGCAAAGTGATGGAATCAGTTTATATACCCAACAGTAGACGAATGGAAAATGAAAATGTGGTACATATACATAATAGAATAATACTTAGCTCTCTAGAAAAAAAAGAGTTAATAAATTATTTATGATGGAGTTCAAAGAATTTATGCTGAACAAAGTATTCCAGCATAGAAAGACAGATGTCTCATGTTCTCTCATATAAGTGGAACCTAGTATTAAGCCATCCCAATGACATACTCAAGAAGAAATTTCTGTAATATCCACTATAACTGAAAAGGAACATAACTTGAAGGGTACGGGAAAGAACAACTGAAGAGAGTGGAAAGAAAGAAACATGGTGAAATAGATTAATAAGTCTCTATTAACAAAAGCCTGTAATGCAAGGGAAGTAAAGTAAAAGATCTTAATAAAGGGTAAGATAGGAAAGAACAAAAAGAGGCAAGTGTCTCATAAGAAATAGAGAGGTTGAGGGCCTATCCCAATAGTGAATGCTCTAAGACAATACAACTCTGGTAATAAGAATTTATCAGAGAAATAGAAGTATGTAAGACCCATGAGAAAGCAATTACTCTCTGAATAGATTTTAATCCACTTAATGGCAGGGAAACAATGTCTGATATTGTAAACTTACCCAAATAACAGTATAATGGTAATAAATGGATAGGAACCAATATCCTAGAACTAACTATAGAAGATGGATAATATAACACCATCTAAATACTCCATTTTTTAGACCTCAGATTAAAAAAAAGCTCTCAGAACTCAACCAAGCTAAGCCCTATTACGATGGAAGATTAAGTGAGACCAGAGTACAGAATATCAATGAACCTGGAATACTCAGCCCTAATCAGTTCATCAAAATCTTATTCCACACCAAGGCAGAGGGGTAATAAGATTACAAGAGCCTAAAGGTAGGATGAAGTACTCCTGACCAACACAGTTCAATCAAGACAGGGCTGATGTACCCAGAAATTCACTGTGATGAGAATATCTACCACCAGACCTACACAATGGCCAACATACCAACATTTCCCCCAAGGACTATCTAAGATCATAGAAGAAACAGCTGCTCTCAGAGTATCTCAGGGACAGGTCTGGACAAGGGAAGAGGAAGTGCACCACATAGGACTTTACCCACTGAAGAGCCACATAAAGTTCAAAAGAAATCTAAATCCCTTATTAATACAGGCACCCCAAAGATATTCCTATGATATAAAGAAGCAGAGGGACAGGTGATGAGAGGTGGGATAGAATAGGATGGATAAAGAGAGAAGAGGGTAGGAGAGGAGTGAAGTGGGTGTGGAATGCATAGGGGCAAAGGCATAAATCTGGTTTGTTTGTAAATACATAAAATGAATAAAAAGAAGAGTGGAATGTTAATGAGAGATTAAGAGAATCTGATACCAGAGAATTTATACCTGCTGTAATGCTAACTCTGTAGCTTGTAAACAGTTTCTTCTGTTTTGTGGAAGAAATGTACAGAGTGCTTTTAATAAACATTGGTCTAGCAAAGCCATTGAGTGCTCCATCAAGAGTTTAAATGGCTGCTTTCCCACTCCGACATCCTGAACCCCCACGGTCCAGCCGGAACACCACGACCTAGGTAAGCTCCGGCCTGCCCACCCCAGAACCCCAGACAGCCCAAGGGACCCAGATCCTTCCACCAGCCAGCCTGAGCCGCAGCCACGCAGGGGAGGGGAGGAGGACCCCTGTGTCCGGGTCGCCCCAGCTCCCCCAGGTTAAATAGTGCACCCCAAGCCACGTCCTCCCTTTCCCACTCGGCCGCCCAGGATGTGTGCAGTCCAGCCAGAAGCACATGGTCCAGCTGGGACATGGCGACGTAGGTAAGCTCCATCCACGCCCACCCCCAGAACCCCAGGCTAAATAATTCAGTTCAATGAAAAACGCACAGAAATTGAAAGAAGATCTTAAGATTTAAAACAATGCCCAAATCAAAGTGCAAATCCATGAGAAACAACATTCAAATAAACAAATCTCCCACTGAAGGAATTAATCCCATGATGTTAGACTCCAACCAGAACAAACCCACGGAAAATAGCCAAAAAAGCCTGACCCAGGATAATGATTTTCAAAATATGATCATTACCATGTTCAATACTATGAAAGAGGAAATCCAGGAGGAATTAAATAACCGAATCAATCGCTTTGAAGAGGAGCACAACAGACACTTGGAGGAGGTGAGAAAAACAGTGCCAGAAACAAAAACTGGCATAGAGCAGTTAAAACAGACTCAAGCAGAGTTTAAAACTGAGCTAAAAGACAAGTTATCTTCATCCCAGAACGCCACAGAGAGTCTTATCGGCAGAACTAAGGAAGCAGAAAACAGAATTTCAGACCTTGAAGATAAAGTGGGAGTATTAACCAGCTCAATGGAAGAGGTTGTTAAAGCCAAAAAGATACTTGAGAGAAATATTCAAGAGATATGGGACACCCTGAAGAAGTCCAACATGCGTATTCATGGAATACCAGAGCAAGAATCTCAAAATACCACCCCTGAGGAAATTTTTCAAATGATCATCAAGGAAAACTTTCCTCATCTAAAAAAAGACAGGCCCATCCATATACAAGAGGCATTCCGCAACCCAAACAGATATGACCAAAACAGAAAGAAGCTCGCCACGGCAAATAATAGTTAAAACACTCCACATTCAAGATAAAGAACTGGTGCTGAGAGCTTCAAGGGAGAAAAAACAAGTCACTTTTAAAGGTAAACCTATTAAAGTAACAAATGACTTCTCAGTCGAAACAGTAAAGGCAAGAAGAGCTTAGAGAGACATACTTCAAGTATTGAATGAGCAAAAATGTCAACCCAGGCTGATTTACCCTGCAAAACTATCCGTCATGATCGAGGGAGAAAGAAAAATTTTCCAGCACAAAGACAACTTGAAGGGATACATGTCCACCAAACCAGGCCTTCAAAAAATGCAAGAAATGATACTCAAGCTTGAAGAAAAAACAGGCATATCCAGGAGAACAGAAGGGAAGTATAACACCATTAAAGTGAAGCCATATACTTAAAAAACTACTAAACATAATAAATGTCTGGAATTAAAAATAGTTTCTCCATTATAACACTAAATGTTAATGGAATTAACTCACGGATCAAGAGACACAGATTACAAACTTGGATTAAAAATCACAATCCATCAATCTGCTGCCTGCAGGAAACCCATCTCAACACAAAAGATAGGCACGCCCTAAAAATAAAAGGCTGGTCAACAATTCTACAAGCAAATGGAAGCAGAAAACAGGCAGGGGTAGCCATTATGTTAGCAGAGAAAGTGGACTTCAAACCAAAGAAAATCATAAGAGACACGGATGGATACTACATTTTAGTCACAGGTACAATTCACCAGGAAGATTTCACAATACTGAACATATATGCACCCAACACGGCCCCTCCCACATTTATTAAGCAAACCCTACAAGGTCTAAAGTGAAAAATCAATCCCAAAACAATAATTCTTAGGGATTTCAATACCGTACTCTCAACATGGGATAGATCTACAGGTAAGAAACTTAACAGAGACATTTTGGAGCTTAACCAAACCCTTAATGAAAAGACCTTACAAATCACTATCGTACTTTTCATCCACGCACCAAAGAATACACATTTTTTTCACCAGCACACAGAACTTTCTCCAAAATAGATCACATATTGGGCCACAAAATGAATCTCCACATATGCAGGAATGTTGAAATTCTAGCCTGCACCTTATCAGACCACCACGGCTTAAAGTTTGACATCCACAACACAACAAACGACAGAAAATACACTAAATCCTTGAAACTTAACACTATGATGCTGAATGAGAATTGGATTCAGGAAGAAATTAAACAGGAAATTCAAGATTTCCTGAAAGTGAATGATAATGAAAATACAACTTACCAAAATCTCTGGGACACAATGAAAGCTGTCCTAAGAAGTAAGTTCATAGCTCTTAATGCATACATCAAAAAAATGGAAGCAACAGAAATAAATAAATTAACAATGCAGCTAAAAGCTTTAGAGACACTAGAGCAATCTGATCCCAAAAGCAGTAGAAGGGAGAAGATTAGCAAAATAAGGGGAGAAATATCTGAAATCGAGATTAGGAAAACGATAGAGAAAATCAACCAGTCAAAAAGCTGGTGTTTTCTCTCCTACATTGCTGGTAGGAGTGCAGGCTCATACAGCCACTCTGGTGAGCCGTCTGGAGATTCTTAAAGAAATTAAAGATTGAAATGCCATATGACCCTGTGATTCCACTTTTGGGTATAACCCCCCATACAGCAGAGGTTAATCTCGATAGCACAAACATGACCATGTTCATAGCAGCACTGTTTACAATAGCAAAGACATGGAATCAACCCAAATTTCCAACAGTTGACGAGTGGATAAGAAAAATGTGGTGCATCTATACAATGGAGTACTACTCAGCCATCAAAAATGATGAATTACTGGAATTTGCCAGGAAATGGATGTCATTAGAAACAATTATGTTAAGTGAAGTATCCCAGACACAGAAAATTAAGTGCCGTATGTACTCCCTAATAGGTGGCTCCTAATACCAAACCCACCCAGCCCATCTTGAGACACTCATAGGTAAATCTATGTATTACCTGCAGTAATTGCAAAGATTATGAACAGGAGGGATGGGGTTGGAGGGCCACACCAGAAACAAGGAGAGAAGAGACCATGTTACAGTAGAGAAAATAGGCCTCCATCAAGGACTGCAAGAAAGTAATGTGACACCTAGTTAAGTTCACAATTCGTTCCTGATCATTTACAACTATGGTTTTATGAACTCACCAGAAGGGGAGGGCATAGAGTCCGGCAGATTAAAAAAGTAACCATTTTGCAAATGGGTGATTGGCCCCTCCCATTGCCTAACGCCATATGACCCTGTGATTCCAATTTTGGGTATAAGTATTACATCTACCCTTGAATGTGCTCTTATAATAAGACTCCAGTTTAACAGTTTTCTGTCTCTGGCCAGGGGGTGACATACAATGCCCATCAGGATGGAGTGAAGGAGCAACAAAACTGTAAAAGAAAATCAACGAACCACTATCCAGAACTTCAGAGACTCTATATCAACCACCTAGAACTAGGCCAGACTAATCTCTCCCCATCCTGAAGCTCAGGGAAATTTGTGGAAGAAGGGGCGGTAAGATTGTAAGAGCAAAAGGATGGGAGGAGCAATGATTTGAAGATACTCCACACAAGTTAGGGCCTTAGCAACCACAATTGGACTTCGCATGCCCTGGGCCATGTGCAACACACTATTGGCCTCACAAAGTCTAGCATTTGCTAAAGGCACCAAGATCCTTGGAGACAAGGGATTGACAGCCACAGTAGTGTTCCTATGCTTAAGGGGAGCACAGGAAAGGGTTCAGGGAAATACAACTGGGTCCTTGTACGTCATCTGAGAGGAGGGCCCAGAGGAAAGTCTGGCATGCACATTAAAGGACTCTTGGGATTGGAGGGGAGGAGTTGGGGGATGGAGAGGAAGGGGTGAGGGGAGGGGGACCAAGGGGTTCAGGGGGAGGAGAAGGGAGGGAGGGAAGTAGTGTACCTATTAAGTTTGTATGAACAGAAATAATAATAAAAATGTTTAAATAAAAAGAAACATGATATTTCAAAAAAAAAAGAGTTTAAATGGTCATTCTAATGAAAGTATAGAAGACAGATATGCTAAGAGAAGCACAGACAGTAAAGGTCTGACCCAAAACATTTCAGAGGGAAACAAAGATTTTATTTGGAGAACCATATTGTCTGTATTTTGCTTATATCCTAAAACTTTGAAAGAAGTTGAGCTAAAAATATTAGAGGATCTCATGACCCAGACAGCATGCAGTTTAGTGCAGTGTAAGAACAGTGAAATAGATAACAACAGCCAAAATGAATACATGGTGCAACGAACTCTTCAGAGTTCATTCAGAATCAGGTCAGCCAAATCTTTCCCCATTCTAAAGCTCAGGGAACCTCAGGAAAGGTAAGGGGGGGGTAGGACTCTAAGAGCCTGAAGTGGGGGAAGTCCACCACTGGACCAAGACCTTCCACTCAAGGCGGTGCAGCTACTGCATCTAGAAACTCACTGAAATGAGATTTGTCCTTACCAGACCTGCACAATGGCTGAGAAATCAACATTCACCCATAAACTAACAAATATTTCAGGAGAAATAATTTCAAGCAAAGGGAACTGCAGGGACTAGGGCTTGACAGATGAAGGGGATGGCCCCTACCATTGGGTTGCCCAAGGAAGGGCTACTTGATTTACCATAGAGGCCTGAAGTCCCACTAGAGCAGAAGATCCAGAGGGATCCTTGGAAATCATAGCAGCAGATGGACAGGAGTGTGGTAGGGAGTGGGATGAATTGATGAAGGGAAAGTTGAAGAGGGGATGAAGGAAGGGAGAATTTGGGGGCAGTGATTACTACTCCTCATGCTTATAAAGATAGGCAGAAATTATTAATAATAAAGTAAAAAATGGGCACCTGCCCCTCATGTCACTCCACTTCTGGAGTCCATGAGTTCTTTTCTAGTTCCTTGCCCTCCATGAATTCCATGCTTAGAGTCCATGAGTTCTCCAGTGCACCCTTGTCCCTCATGGTACTCAACGTCTAGAGTCTGGGAGTTCTGTTCTTTCTATCCTCTAATAAACTCTGCCTAATCCTCAAAAAAAGTTTAAAAAATTATATTATGATGTCTTTGGTGGTGGAAATTTAAAGAAACCATAACCTTGATTGTGTGGTATGATTACTTGTGAATATTTTTAATGAAATATACAATGAAAAAGAGAACTAGGTTTATAAAAAAAACATAAAATCTGTAGATTCATGAGAAAAATTTTGTGAACATCCTTGCCACCTCTGATGAAAAAACTTTTAAAAAAGATAAATGCCATTGAAAAGCCACAATTTACTTGTCACTGGAACAATAGAAAATGAACCCCAAGTATAAGATCTCACCAACCAAATGCTCCTTTCCAAAAGAATGAAAATTCTTTTAAAAGTGTAGCACCTAAGATCAGAGATGCAAAGCAACTGTCTTCAGGAGAGAGTCCCTGGTATTAGCTGTGGTTCTAAAAGTACAAACTCCATCTCAAGACTGTGGCATAACTTGGCAATGTCACCCATGGAATATTGGACTTGGGGTCATTAAATATGCAGAAGTTAGGGTGTCATAAACTTCTTCAAAGTACTGCTGAAGTCAGGCAATGTTAGAATGAAAATATGTCATGATAGTAAAATCTATATTTCAGACATATAACAAACATCAAACTAAATGGTGATAAACTAAAGACATTCCTATTAAAATCACAAACAAAAACAAAGGTTTCTATTCTCTCTTTTCCTATTCAATAACTAAAGTTCTTTGTTATGCTTCTAATTTTAGTAGGAACATTTTTAGACCATTTTGCTTCTACATTTATGTAATGTAATCACACATAATGAAATGTTTCTATATAAAATCATCTAGGCTCTGAAAATAGTGGAGGAAATGTGTTTTTAGATGACTGGTCTGAAATCATGTTTTTGCTCTTGATGGAGTGTACAGAATAGTTACAACTCTTGAATTCTCTTATTCTGCACCACTGTTGTCTATGAACATCTGACTCTTGCTTAATAAATTTTACTTATTTATTTACATATTTATTTTCAAACTGATGTACAGTTGTTGAAAAATCTATTCTTATGATAGAATTTTAATTTAAAATTTCAGATACTAATAGTGACAGTTTGTGGATTATCTTAGAATATTTTTTTTAATTTCCTATTGCAGAACCTGAAATTCTAAAAATATAATTCATGGGAACTTAAAAATATCATCTATGAACAACAAATAAAAGAAAATATGCCATATTTGTGTTTCTGAGACTGAGCTAATCAGCCTTACATGATTTTCTCCATTCATGCCCACTTTATCACAAGGGATATTACTTCAGTTTTCTTTGTGGATGAAACAAATTCCACTGTATATATCCACCACATTTCCTTATTCACAGTTATTGTATACCTGTGTTTGCTTCTTAACTTGAGGATTGCAAATAGTAAATTAATAAGCATTATTGTGCATGCATATTTGTGACATACTGACTTGGAGTCCTTTAAGTAAATATTCAGAAGTAATATAGGTGTATGTTACATTTTTCATCTTGAATTACTTGATTTGAGAAGTTCAAGGAGTCAAAAATTATCCATGTATTCAGAATGAAGACCGTATGTGTGATCACGAACACGTATAATTTATTCCATGTGTTTTCTCATTATCAGCCTTCAGTTTTTTCCACATCATTGGATACATACTGGCTTCTACCTTTTCTTCCAGGAAGCACTTCCTTACTGAAACAAAATGTATTGATCTTATAAGTAAATTGATGCTGCTTGATTACAAAATAATGTCATTTGTGTCTTTTTTGTTACCTTAGATCTAGCATGATACATGATACACAGTGATTTAAATTATGGAAAGAAGAATGAATGCTCAATCGTACTTGGGCAAATTTACTCATCAGTTTTCTAAAACTCAGTAGATAATGTTGGACCCTGAGACCCTCGCCCTAAAATTCACAAAGCAGACTGGTTCAGGCCCACAGTATAGCCCTTGCTTGTAGTCATTCAGGCATCCATTGTTCACAGCCATCCAAGCATCCATTGTTAGTCATTGCTTAAAACTATGTACAGCCTTGAGCTTTTTACAGGTATTTCCCCACCCCTTAAGACCTCAGGCTCTTCAGTTCTGGAAAAGCAAGTTTGCACAAAGGGGAATTCCATCAATGAAGGTCACCCAGAATGAACAGCCTGCGGTTAGGCAGGTGGACTGGAACGATCACCAAGAGCCAACTCCACCCGAGCTCTTGCCGACCAATGACTGTAAAGGTCATAGAAAATTCCTCAGCTAAGCAACCCCCCCTACCCCAAGACCCCTTAAAAACCCCTTGCCCGAGCTGCTCGGGGCCGCTTCAGTCTGTCCTGCAAGAGAGGTTGCTGGAGCCGCCTGGCGCGTCGTTAAATAAAACTTCATGCTATTGCAGTGAGAAGGGTCTTGGTCTTTCTCTTGGTGGCCTCGTTCCTGACTGAAAGACGGGGGTCTTTCATTTTGGGGGCTCGTCCGGGATTCGAGACCCCCGAGAGATTGCCCCAACACCGGCCTCGGAGGTATGTGAGCGCTCCTGTCTGTGTTTACTTGTGCTTTGTTTAAGTCTGTGTCTGTTTGTGTTTGATACTGTGTCTGTTTGTTTCCTCTTATGAGGTTCGGGGCGGTCAGAAACTGCGAGACAGACGTGTCATATCACAGAGACCGTGAGGGTCCCGGAGGACGCTCTGGACTCTCTGTAGGGGAAAGGACAGAAGTGTCCATTCCCCATCTGGTTTTGTCTAATCTGCTGTCTGTAGTTTGTCTAATCTGCAGTCTGTAGTTTGTCTGATCTGCAGTCTGCAGTATTTGTGTCTTGTCTATCTTGTCTTGAATCACTAAAAGGATATTAGGAAAAGAACCCAAAATCTGAGTGTTGAGGTAGAAAATTTTGCCTGTGATGATAAAGAGTTACTTAAAATGTTCTAACTTGATTGGTTACTTGGATTTCTTATAATATGTGGGTTTTATGTTTCAAAATAACAAGCTGTGGCCACTATAAATTTCATTGCGTGCTTATGATCACATTTTGGTTTTTGACCGTGTTTACTATTTGGCATGCTCAATTTAAATGCACGTGGACACTTAGGAATAAATCATTTTGATAACGTTAAAAGGCCTGAGTACGTACTGACCAAAATATCTTGTTTTATCTTGAAGCTTCACAAAAAGTGGCATTGTGTTTTTACCTAGGATCTGGTAACATCACTTTTGTAGTTCCTTTAAAAGTTTGTTTTCCCATGAGTAATACCAACATATCTAACAGCCAGAAAGGAAAACTGATTTCTGAAAAATTCATTGGAATTCCTTCATTCTCCTGGTATGTACGAGTTCCCTTTCTTGGGGACAAATCTGCTTTCTAATTCCCTGTTCTCAGGTGTACTCCTGTGTTCTGCTATATAATGATTTTTAAGATAAAGTCTACTGCCTCTTTTAAAGGATATTTCTCACAGGATAACTAATGTGAAAACAGCAGGAAACCATCAAATAGAAAGAAATATATATGTATAGTACGTAGAGGTAAAGAAGGTTTTGGGATGAGATATGTTACTTAGGAAGTTAAAGTATGTGCAGGAGGTTTGTGAGTTGGTTACTTAAAAAGAATGTTAAAGTATGTTGTGAAGGTTTGTGGGATGTAGAGTTATGAGAAGACTGAAAATAAGAGATGATGGTTAAAGAAAATATTATTTGTTATGTTTCTTCCATGTTATAAAACAAAAGATATTGAGCCTCAGAAATTAGAAATTAAGAATTAAGCTTCATGTATTCAAATGTATTTCAGTTGTCTGTTTAAAGCAGAAAATTGGTTACTTCTAAAATCCCAACTTCTCAAGGACAGTAGGAATCTTACCAGTGGGGTCATAAATGAGAAGTCTGAGACCAGGGCCCTTCCTGCCCCCAGGGAGATGGCCAGCAGAAGCTGAGGCCCCACCTCAGCTGCAGCTTGGAACAGACTCAAGGCCAACTAGGGAGTTTCTCTAAATCTTGGACTTTACGGTAAAAGAGACTGCTAAACCAACCTCTGCTCACCTTTTGGAGCAGGCCTCTCTTGGAGGGGGAGGAAAAGGGCACCTACAAAATGGGGGAGGGAATGTTTTAACCTCTGTATGAATGTGTGAGTGAGTGTCGGCCTGAGGTGGAAAACCTGTAACACCTCTGGCTCGAGTTTGTAGTCCCACGGCGAGATCCCTAAGATCTCTTAAAGCCACGGGATTCGATTGGGCCAGTTCTGCGTTTCCATGGTGATAACATACAGTCTAGGGTGGGATCGGATTAGAATCCGATCGCAAGTCACGAAACCGCTGAACCCACTATGGCCAAGTTATCACCCATGACTCTGCAAAGAGTGTGGCCAGACTGGTACTTGAATGATCTCTCCTGGAGGGATTCCCAACCTTTGTCTGTCTGCGTCGTGTGGTGGGGATCAATGTGACTCTAGCTCTTGGTCTACGTAGTACAGTGGGGATCAATGTAACTTTAGCTCTTGTTAGTCAATGGAAGGGAATTCCTAGGAATGTTTGCCCTGAAGGAAAGTGTTTCAAGTCTGAGACAATGACTATGCTGTTTAAATAGCATAGGGAATACAGGAAGCTTCAGGCATGTGTGGACCATGGACTCTCCCCTTTTAGTGTCATCGGGTGGGGCTCTGGTGGCATTGGGTGGAGTGCTGGCCTCCCCGGACCACACCACGGGCAGTGTCAGTGGATGTCTTTGCTGACAACACTGTGTATAGTGATTATCAGAACTCTGCTAAGCCACGCGTCCTTTCCTCAAGTCCAGGTTCACTAATTGAAGCCAAAAGAGAGAGATTTCCCCTTCCTGTGTCCAGGGACTATCTAGAATTTGTGAATGCTTAGTTCTACCAACCTAAAAGAGGGTCAAGTTATAGCATATTCTCAGACATGCCCTGTATACATCTTAGACAAGAGATGATCCCAGGAAGATCTTTAAGTTATACTACCATCCAACTAGACAAACAAATGCCAGAAAGTTGAGAGACTATAGAGCTGGACCAAAAGTACCAGCTAGTAATTCAGGAAAAGCTTTGCCTCCCAATGCCCTCAAGACTAAGGTGAAACAGACAGGAATTTCATTTAGCTTCCATGTCAGCCAAAGTTCTTATCTGTCAGAAGTAAACTCTCATGTGGAGGACAACAGGGTTTTCATCTGTTGAGGGAAATAGGTCCCCATCTGGAGGATAGCATCCTCATCTGTAAGGGAGAGGTTGGCACCATCAGGAAGCTTTCATTTCTGCCTTGGAGGTAGAATCCTTTGTTTCTGTTTGTCCTAGGACTTTAAAAATAGGACAGGTGACCTAGGACTTAGTATAAAAAAAAAAGAAAAGAAAGAGAAAGAACCAGAAAGCAAAGAAATCAGAACTTGACATTTGCCTTAGGGGATAGGTTAAACAGGCACCCCAAGCAGATAAACCCAGGACCCCTCCCGACAGGGGAAAGGTGGAAAAAGATGCTTCGCATATGACCAGACTGGGCGCTTTGAGACTGTTGTGAGCACAGAAAGCTTTCATGTGGCCTATGTCCCAACTATGGGAATCTCCACTGGAGGAAGATTGCCCCCTGAACCCCAAGGCCCAGGGGTCGAGCGAGTTCTCTGGTGGAGACCAATGAAATGGCCTGAAGCTCTTAGCTTCCTTCCGATGGGAAAAAGGAGTTTGCCACTGATATTCAGCAAAAGGAAGCCCAAAAGTGCCAGGTTGAGCATCTCGTGAGAACCTTGGGTTTAACGTGCAAATGGGAAGCCTCTTTGTTTCTATGTTAATAGACAAGGGAGCACAAAATTCTAGTGCTCAACTTCCTTCCTAGGCTTTTGTCAACTTTTGATTTTACTAAAATGTTTAAGATCAGGAAAATGACAGGCTCATTGCACTCACAAAGTAA
The DNA here is from genome assembly GCA_023101885.1 of Typhlomys cinereus. NCBI lineage: Eukaryota > Metazoa > Chordata > Mammalia > Rodentia > Platacanthomyidae > Typhlomys > Typhlomys cinereus. The sequence goes on along the minus strand of JALPQD010000068.1, from coordinate 824,190 downwards.
CTACTGAGATTCCTTATATGCTTAATAGTGATGCTTTTTAGGCATTCCTTTGTTTACATGCCTGAGTGCCCGAATATTCAAGGTTTAGGCTTAATAGAATAAAATAGTTTAGCACTGTTATAAAGTCATCCACGTGGCTCTGGTTTTAGACGCACCAAAGGTATTAAAAGAGAAAATCATGGGTTACAGAAAATGCCAGATAGCATGTAACAAAAGTCTGCAGTTTAAAGACCCTAAATGCTGCCTCCTTATCCAACCATTCTGATGGATAAGATTCCAACCTGATAAGATATTATCTCAAGGAAACATTTTCTGGAGAAAAGACATGGCTTTATTTAGGAGAAATAAAAACATAGAAATTGTCAGGTCTTGGTGTTTCTTCCCAGTTCAGGCCTAAAGCCTGTTCCCTGGGGAAGGTCACTGTAACCCCATGGGCAGGTGCTAGGAATTTCTTGGTATGTCACAATAACGCCCAGGGACAGGTGCTAAACATTCCCCCCTAAACATTCTTTCCTAGGTAATTTACATTTTGCCCCGGGCTGGCGTGAGTCCCCAGGCCTAGCCCGCCTAGACCCCTTCTGCCCCTGCCACACCCCTCTCCACCCTGGCCACAGGGGTTTGGGCTCCGTGGTTGTTGACCTCCTCTATTAGAGAGATTAAGAAAACTGGAGTGGTGTTTGACGCCAGCCTATTCCTGCTGCTTTCCTTGACAGTATTCAGCATCGTGAGTGTGAAGGCCTACATTGTCTTGGCCCTGCTCTCTGTGACTATCAGCTTTAGAAGGGTATGATCCAAGCAATCCAGAAATCAGATAAAGGCCACCCATTCAGGACATATTTGGAATTTAATGTTGCTAGATCCGAGGAATTGATTCTGCTCTCAGTCATGTGAACTGCACCATAAAAGAACTCAGGTGCCTTTTCTTAGTTGATGATTTACTTGATCCTCTGAAGTTTGCAGTGTTAATATGGGTGTTTACTTATGTTGGTGCCTTGCTCAACGGTCTGACACCACTGATTTTAGCTGATTTCACTCGTCAGTATTCCTGTTATTTATGACTGACATCCCAAGTGCAGATAGATCATTACCTAGGACTTGCAAGCAAGAATGTTAAAGATGCTATGCCTAAAATCCAAGCAAAATTCCTGGATTAAAGCGCAAAGCAGAAAAATGAAAAGATGCTATCATAGGAGGAATTATTCTTTTAATAATTATATTGCTTAAGCTCACGCTGGGACTTATAAAATGTTGGGGACACGTATAGTTAATTGTAAAATATGTTCCTTACTGAAATCAAAAGGAGCTCAATCTTTCTCTCTCTATATATATATATAAAAAATGCAGTCTCTGTTACAAGTATGTGGGCTCAGCCTCTTGGCTATCTGGTGCAGCATTATAGACTGGCTAGATTTGCAAATACTGAGAGAATACTTCTGTTAAGTGCCATTATCCTCAAGCAATGGGATAGGTTCTTGGAAAAAATGTCCTTCCTAAAAGTAAAGCTGTCACAGAAGTTTCAGTAAACGGGTCCAGATTCACTAAGCCAAGAGAGTTGTTTTTGTTCTCCATGCTGCTGACTCCTTGCCTCATCTGATCCAGGGGAGCCCTGGTCTCGAGGCTGCAGCTCTGGCCTGAGGCACCCAAGAAAGACAGTTTATGCTGTAGAATTAAAACCAGAGACATAGGTTGGTGAGAAGTTTAATAAAGTTTTTCCCTTGTCCTAAAAGGTTGCCTAAAGTTAAACTCAGTGCTTGCAGAGGGAAAAAGCAATGGCAAACTTAAGGAGTAAACTAGGAAAAACAGCAAAACTCCAGGTGTAGCTCCAGAGTAGCTCCATTAGCAAATCAATGCTGGCTTTTCATTTAGATCAGAGAAATGGTGCAACATCCCTTTGGTCCCAAAAAAAAAAAAAAAAAAAAAAAAAGGAAGACTTATGTTGCTTTATTTTTCAGAACGAAAAAAGAAGATAATTTAGATTGCTCTGTACAAAGAATCAGTTCGCATTGTTTTGGACAGGTTTTAAAATATGATCTACAGTAGCCAGAGGAAAAAGGTCTCCTTGGCTTTTACACCTTGTAAACGTGTTCTTTTACTAACTCCTGCTTGCTTGTACCCACAGCAAGACTGCTGAGCTTGTTTGGTTTATCTCATGTGCCTTCCCAATTACAATGATCTGGTCCTTCTATAGATTCTGGAGACTCAATCTGCCTGTGTTTTGTCTCTTTTAGACCAACCTTGAGGTAATAAAGCCATCTATCAAAGACCTCTAGACCAACCCAGCATTTCATAGATGAGAATGTCAGACTGCTCTTATTTCCTTCACCCCGATTCAGCAGGAAGCATCCAGATCGAATCATCGCCCTTTATCCCCAGAGCAGTCTGAATTCTCAAATAGGTTTATGGGAAAGTGAGGCAGGATTAGAGCAGCTATGCTGGGATGGGTCTCTCAAGGTCTTTGGAATTCTGAAGAGACGTCCCCTACTGCTGGAATCGCCTGGAAGGAACACCCCTGCTGAAAAACTGACTCCAATTCTCCCAGAAATTTACCACGAGAACTGTGACTAACACTCCATGATGGGAGTGTGCCTATAGAAAAGGGGGGAATGTTGGACCCTGAGACCCTCGCCCTAAAATTCACAAAGCAGACTGGTTCAGGCCCACAGTATAGCCCTTGCTTGTAGTCATTCAGGCATCCATTGTTCACAGCCATCCAAGCATCCATTGTTAGTCATTGCTTAAAACTATGTACAGCCTTGAGCTTTTTACAGGTATTTCCCCACCCCTTAAGACCTCAGGCTCTTCAGTTCTGGAAAAGCAAGTTTGCACAAAGGGGAATTCCATCAATGAAGGTCACCCAGAATGAACAGCCTGCGGTTAGGCAGGTGGACTGGAACGATCACCAAGAGCCAACTCCACCCGAGCTCTTGCCGACCAATGACTGTAAAGGTCATAGAAAATTCCTCAGCTAAGCAACCCCCCCTACCCCAAGACCCCTTAAAAACCCCTTGCCCGAGCTGCTCGGGGCCGCTTCAGTCTCTCCTGCGTGAGAGGTTGCTGGAGCCGCCCGGCGCGTCGTCAAATAAAACCTCATGCTATTGCAGCGAGAAGGGTCTTGGTCTTTCTCTTGGTGGCCTCGTTCCTGACTGAAAGACGGGGGTCTTTCAGATAATTATCCTACAATTTAATTGACTTCTTGACCTAATCCTTTTTATGGTTAAGTTCAACTTTTTTACTACCTGCCTGAATCACTCTTTCTTTAAATAAATGATAACTGTTTCTCAGGAATAAGTGTTTACTATTATATTCTATAATAAAAGTTAAGCAAATGTAGTTGCTCTTTCAGGTTTTGTTACTAATATTATTCTGAACTTTATTACTATCTATTTTTGAGTACTGGTCAGTGAAATTATAAAAAGAACAATCATGGGTAAGAAGAAGCTACTTAAACAATCAGAAAAAGCAAGAAATTATTAAATCATATACAGTATTAGAAACTAAAATCTACCATGAGTGGACAACAATTTGTGATTTGTAAAGGAGATGAAAAAAAAACCGGAGGTAAGGTCAAAGTGGTTGATTAGGGTGAATATACAGGCCTCATTAATAAGGTAATAATATTTATACAATGAGAAATACAGCTCCATATTTAACTACAAATACTAACTTAGTCTTGGCTCTTGTTTCTTAAGTGTCCCCCATTTGCAAAGGTATGTTTATGGACGTGGACACAACACATTTCAATATTTAATCTACCAATTCAAGAGATTATGTCTTCACTTAAAGGGCAAGGTTCATGTCTGAGCCCCCCACAACAGATTAACAATGAAAATCATAAATTTACTTAACTTACCTTTAATGTGATAGTGGAGACTTCATAAATGAAAATTCAAATGAGGAGTGTTTTATTGTTAGTGATGCAAACATGTTATTAAAGGACAAAAGATAAGATTTAATGGCAGTGACTGAGAGGAGGAGAATTTGAGTTTGTCCAGTTTATTTGCATCTTTGTAGATTTCTTTTCTGCATGTGTGTAGGGAACCCTCAAACCCAAGATTTCCATTTCTTGAAGACAGATGCCAAGGGCAATCCTCACAGTCTCAGTTGCTGGATGCCTCCTATACCAGCATAGTTCTGTGTCTATGCCAGCATAGATGCCAGTCTATACCAGTATAGTCCTAGGCTGACTCCTGTTGACTTTCCTGCAAGGGGTAGGGATGGATCATGTCCCTTCTGGAATTGAGTTCAAGGGCAGAGATTTTTTTTTTTGTGTATTCCTTCCTGTTCTTTGGAAGCCATCTAGACATTGATTAACATACCTAAATGATATACTCAAAGCTTTATCATTGTAATTGTATCACCACTTGCCTGACCTATCAGCAGCCTATTCTCTCCTGGTGTATGGGGCCATTAGGGCCTATCAACATGTCTAAGGATTGGCAGGGCTGTATTGTTGTTGGTGGTCTTACCTATTGTAGACTTTGCAGCTACAGTTTATCTGTCACTATTGAGGTCATAGCTCTGCACAGTGTACAGAGTCACCACCTGTTCAACAGTATATAAGGGATTAGGTTCCAAAATAACCTTGATATGGTTTTTCAGCTATTCCAAGATCCCCTCTTGACCCAGCCTGATTTAATTCTTCCTGATCTCCCTCTGGTAGCCATCAGGATTGCTAGGTAAGTGTGTTGGTTAGGAGACCTTGCACATGTGTAGAGCAAGATACTTTTCATATGAAAGACTATCATGCCAAAAAAAATTAGAAAATAATCTTGATAGATCTGATTATCTATTTTTCAGAAGAAAAGTGTAAAAGAAATTCTTTGTCCTTTTTTGTGTGTGTTTCATGGGAGAAAGGGACAAGAGGTCAAACAGACTTTGCTTCTCCTTGTTTCTCAAGTTTTTTGGTTCAAATTTGGGGAGTTATATTTTTCTCCAATGTTTTACAACAGACACATATACTCTCAATGATTTTGGATCATGAGATTCCTTTCTACATGGCAATTGAAGAAATATCCTGAGAATTTTGCTCCCAGACATCATCTACCTGTTGTCTTTTTTTTTTTTTTTACAATCTCATGGGAATTAAGAATACTCATTAAATTTGTGAACCCGAGTATGCCTCCAGATGTTTCAGGTGTTTACTCTGAATTTCTTTATTCTAAATATTTCTGTTTTGAGTCTGAAGAAATCTCTTGAAAGATTTTTTACTTTTAACCAGGAAGCATTTTTCATGTTGAAAATGATCTTAAGTGAGATAGTCTTTTGCTAAAGGAGTATTTTATTCAAATAGGCTTGAAAATTACTGTATTACAAAATCTTTTCCTGGATATTCATCGCTTATGTTAGCATAAGAAAGACTGAAAATGCATGAAGAAATGTTTATTGCTATATATGTTTATGTATGTTGTAGAATAATTCTATCAGGAACTTTATTCTCTTTTCCTAAGAGAGAATGGTGAAGCACAAAGAGATTAATTTATTCAAGGTCACTTTTTCAATATTTCCTGAATCCAGGATAAATTCAGCGAACTATAAAATCCTAAAAAGTTTGTCCTGTCACTAGCCACAAATAATCTGTCAATAAAGCATTCAAATTAGACAGACATTGAAGAAACTCTAATAGCAACAATAATAATGCATAATAATTTTATCTTTGGGCTATTGCTCACTGTGATTAAAATATTTACACCCATCATGACATTTTATTTACAAAGTGACACTTTAAGATCGGTGTCTCAAGATATTAATAATTAGAATATTACAGGTTAGAATACTGAGCATGAATATAGCTTTTCTAATCTTTACACCTATCGATGCACATTTCTGACATCTGGGCCTGTTTCCAAACTCCCATACCTTGGACCATCTCCTCTGAGTTGGGCTGTGTGAGTTCAAGTTTGTATGACCTTCTGTGGAGAGGCTCTGCATGCTGACACATTGCATAGTTTCACAGTGGCTGGGCTCCAATGCACTCACATTGTGGGTAACATTACCTATGCAAGGCTCCTAGCCTCACAGGTGTCTGATAAAACTCCTGTTCTTCAGATTTACCACAAGTCCTTCAGTGTAAAGAGCTGGAAGTTCAATCAACACTATCATTTCTATCCTCTTTTTTTGTACATATATTATTCTACAGTGTAGTCCTGCTTTAAAATAAAAAAAGTCATGAAGAAAACAGGGAAATGGGTTGTTGGCACATCCAGGAGTGAGAAGAAAGTTGGCATATATAATCAAAATGCATTACCTATATTTGGGAAATTATAAATAAAGGAGAAAAATTGTGATTGTTTTAGGGTGTTAGTTTTCAAACTTATAGATCATTGAAGATGGACTCCTCCCTCATGATTTGCTTTAGTCCCATTTATTTAGTTGCACTAATTTTATTTAAAAAGAGCATATCACAACTGTCTGCATTAGAATTTAACATACCATGTAAAAAAAGGATAGAGGAATTACAAGTAACCTATCTTAAGATACAACATATCATATAGAAGAATCAAGATAGCACTGCTTGCTTGTGTGCCTGTGTGCCTGCCTGCATGCCTGCGTGCCTGCATGTGTGTGCGTGCGTGTGTGTGTGTGTGTGTGTGTGTGTGTGTGTGTGTGTGTGTATCAGAGGACACTATGGGTCCTTGCGAAAGACTAAGGATGACTTTGGGAATCATACTGGGTTGCTTCTATATCCTTTCTGCTTCACTCAGGAATTTCCCAGGTTCTGCCCAGTAGGGCTGGAAGTGCAGGCCACTGCTGTTTCTACCTGGCAGTTTTATGAGAGACCTGGTATCCAAACTCAAGATCTGCTTGCAAGGCAATGTCTTGACCCTTGAGGCATCCCTCAAGCCCTGTTATATGAGTTTTGGTAGAAGAAAGAATGAAATCTGAGTTCTACGTAGATAAAGACTTGGCATTCTGAATTGCCTCAATGATAAGATATAAGATTATGAAGACATACTATTATTACCTCACTTAAGAGTTAATAAAAATTATGCCAATAAACTGGATAAGAAAACGCCCCTCAAAGAACTTAACTTCACCAAATAGCTGAGGCCATGCTAAAAAGTTTAGGAGCAATAAATATCTCTTCAGTGAGATATGTGTTTACATATACCCAAAGGCTCTCCCTCAATGCAGTTACTTTCAGTGCTAATCCTGTTTCTCTGAGTTATAATTCAGAAGCTATAACATTCCTGTTCTAATTTTCTGATTCTCTATTTCAGAGGCTGTTCAAAAATTTATTATTATTATTTTTGACAGTTTTATACAGAAATATATCCATTTTCACTTCTTACTACCCATTACCATTCCTTTTCCAATGCTACTCTGTATGTTCTCCTTTCCAGCCAGTATTCCTCCTATTTCCACATCTTTTTTGCATGTATGATCCAATTGGTTTCATCTTAGATACCTGTACTGGCAAGTGTCTGAGTATTTGCTATGAAATGGAAGACTTAATCAGTAAATAATTCCTCGAGTAAAGAAAATCCCTCTCTGGCATTAACTTTCAATTTTCTGTCATGGTACTTCTCTAGCCTGGTTGTGAGCAAATACTGTCTAGCAGTACCACTCCCCAACCTTCGACTCTTACATTCTTAAGGTATCTTCCTATGCAAGGCTCCCTATACCTTGGAATGGAGATGATTTCAATGTCCTGTTTAGAGCTGAACAACAGTTAATTATTTGTGTATTTTGGCTAGCTGTGGTTTCTATATTAAACATCTTCCACTGCAGGAGATTACTGCTTGGTCAAGTACAGAGAGATTCTCTAATCTATGGGTTTAATGAGAAATATTTAGATGGTAACATTATCAAGAAATTATAATTAACACTAAGTAGTTTGTTCCTACCTAGGACCTATGGTTTCCTCTTCCCTAAGTATTTAACTAGGTTTCCAGTATCAGGCGTTTGTTCCATACCTTAAAAGTGGACCTTAAATCCAATCAGAAAGAACTTGGTTATCCCCATACTTTACACTCTTTCTCCCTCTTGACAGAATAATTATAATTATAGTTTGCTGCATTCACAGCTTGCTAACAATGGTCAAAGTTCTAAACCTGTTTGCCATGATATCCTGGACTCTCTCTCTCTCTCTCTCTCTCTCTCCCTCTCTCTCCTCTCTCAATCAGTTTGGTTTTTTTTTCTTTTTTTATTAAAAATTTAATTATACATTTTAAAATTTTTTTACCAGTTCCCTCCCTCCCCCCTCCTCCCCCGAATCCCCTCCTCCCCCTTCTCGCCCTCCCCATCCCCCAGTGCCTCCCCCCCAATTCCCAGAGAGTGCTTTATTGTGTATGCCTAACTCTCCACTGGGTCCTCCTCTCCGATGACATATAAGGACCCAGTGGCATTTCCATAAGCCCTTTCTCTTGTTCCCCTTAAGCATAGGAGCACTACTATGGCTGTCAATCCCTTGCCTCCAGGGATCTCAGTGCCCTTAACAGATCCTAGACTTTATGAGGGCAACAGTGCACTGGACATTGCGCAGGGCATGCAAAGTCCCATTATGATTGCTTTGGCCCCAACTATTGTTGAGAATCTTGCAAATCATTGTTCCTCCCATCCTTTTGCTCTTACAGTCTTACCGCCCCCTCTTCCGTAAATGTCCTTGAGCTCCAGCATGGGGGGAGATTAGGCTGGCCTAGTTCTATGTGATTGATATAGAGTCTCTGAAGTTCTGGATTGTGGTTTGTTGATTTTCTTTTGCAGTTTTGCTGCTCCTGCAATGCCCTGCACTCCATCCTGCTGGGCACTGTATGTCACCCCCTGGCCAGAGACAAAAAGCTGTTACACTGGAGTCTTGTTATAATAGCACATTCAAGGGTAGATGCAATAAGAGTAGAAAACCTCAGTGAGGGAGGGGTCCATCACCCATTTGCAAAATGATTACTTTTTATCTACTAGACTATATGCCCTCCCCTTCTGGTGAGATCAGGAAAGAACGTCTGTGAACTTAACCAGGTTTCTCATTACTTACTTGCAGACCTTGATGGAGGCCTATTTTCTCTGCTGTAACATGGTCCCCTCTCTCCTTGTTTCTGGTGTGGCCCTCCTACCCCATCTCTCTTGTTCATAATCTTTGCAATTACTGTGTTACATAGGTTTACTTTTGAGTGTCTCAATGTGGGCTGGGTGAGTTTGGTACTAGGAGCCACCTATTAGGGAGTACATACGGCGCTTAATTTTCTGGGTTTGGGATACTTCACTTAATATAATTGTTTCTAATGACATCCATTTCCCAGCAAATTCCAGTAATTCATCATATTTGATGGCTGAGTAGTACTCCATTGTATAGATGTATCACAGTTTCCTTATCCACTCGTCAACTGTTGGACATTTAGGTTGATTCCATGACTTTGCTATTGTAAACAGTGCTGCTATGAACATGGTCGAGCTTGTGCTATCGAAGCGAACCTCTGCTGCATGGGGGGTTATTCCCAAAAGTGGGATAGCAGGGTCATATGGCATTTCAATCTTTAATTTCTTTAAGAATCTCCAGACGGCTCGCCAGAGTGGCTGTATGAGCCTGCATTCCCACCAACAATGTAGGAGAGTTCCCCTCTCTCCACATCCTCTCCAGCATTTGTCGTTGTTTGTATTGTGGATTTTTGCCATCCTGACCGGGGTGAGATGATATCTCAGGGAAGTTTTGATTTGCATTTCCTTGATGGCGAAGGAAGTGGAGCATTTTTTAAGATATTTGTTAAACATTTTAATTTCATCCCTGGTAAAGTTTCTTTTAAGTTCCAGGGCCCATTTTTTAATTGTGTCAGTGTTTTCCTTGGAGTTTAGTTTTCTAAGTTCTTTGTGCACTCTGGACAGTAGAGCTCTGTCAGATATGTGGTTAGGGAAGATTTTCTCCCATTCTGTTTTTTGCCTGTGAGCTGGTGTTACAATCTCTTTATCTGAACAGAAGCTCTTTAATTTCACAAGATCCCAACTGTTGAGAGTTGGTAGCAGTGACTGTGCCATTGGATGTCTGTTTAGGAAGTGTTGGCCTAGCCCAATCAGCTCGAGGGAGTTCCCTATCCTTTCAACTATGGTTTTTAAAGTCTCTGGCCTTAAATCAAGGTCCTTGATTCATTTGGAATTAAGTCTTGTACATGGTGACAAGTACGGGTCCAGCTTTAATCTTCTGCATGTGGAGATCCAGTTTTGCCAGCACCATTTGTTGAAGATGCTGTTCTTTTTCCATTGGATTCTTTGGGCCCCTTTGTCAAAGACCAAATGGCTGTATTTTTGTGGGCTTATATCTGGGTCTTCAACCCTTATCCATTGATTTGTGTGTCTATTTTGGATCCCGTACCAGGCTGTTTTTATAACTATGGATTTGTAGTATAAACTAAGGTTTGGTATGGTAATACCTCCAGCAGTGTTTTTGTTACTCAGGATTGTTTTTGCTATCCTGGGTCTTTTGTGCCTCCATATGAATTTTGAGATTATTTGGTCAACTTCTTTAAAGAATTGCTTTGGGATTTTAATTGGAATAGCACTGAATTTATATATTGCCTTTGGTAAGATGGTCATTTTTACAATGTTGATTCTGCCAATCCAGGAACATGGGAGGTCTTTCCACCTTCTGGTGTCTTCTGCTATTTCTTTCTTTAGGGTTTTAAAGTTTTCATTGTAAAGGTCTTTTACCTCCTTAGTTAGGTTTATACCAAGGTATTTCATGTTTTTAGGGGCTATAGTAAATGGGATTGTTTCTCTCAAGACTTTTTCGCTTCTTTCATTCTGGGCATATAGGAAGGCCTCTGACTTTTGCACATTTATTTTGTATACTGCCACCCTGCTGAACTTCTCAATTTGTTCCAGGAGCTTCCTGGTGGAGTTTTTGGGATCCCTCAGGTATAAGATCATGTCATCTGCAAATAGGGATAGCTTCACTTCTTCCTTGCCAATTTGAATCCCTCTTATGTCCCTTTCTTGTCTTATGGCTTCAGATAAGACTTCAAGTACAATATTGAATAGAAGTGGTGAGAGTGGACAGCCTTGTGTAGTTCCTGATCGAAGTGGGAATACTTCCAATTTTTCCCCATTGAGCATAATCCTTGCTGTAGGCTTGTTGTATACAGCTTTTATTATATTGATAAAGGTTCCTTTCATTCCTACAGTCTCTAGTGTTTTGATCATAAGAGGCTGTTGGATTTTTTCAAAGGCTTTTTCTGCATCTATTGAGAGTATCATGTGGTCTTGGACTTTGGACTGGTTTACATGATGAATTACATTTATTGACTTGCGTATGTTGAATCAACCTTGTGTGCCAGGGTTGAAGCCTACTTGGCCCCATGAATGATCTTTTTGATATGTTTTTTAATCCGATTTGCTAAGACTTTGTTGAGAATCTTTGCATCTGTGTTCATCAGAGAGATCGGCCTATAGTTTTCTTTTTTAAGTGAATCTTTATTAGGTTATGGGATTAAGATGATATTATCTTCATAGAAGGAATTTTGTAGTGTTCCTTCCTTTGCTATTTGATGGAACAGTTTAAGGAGTATTGGTGTTATTAACTCCTTAAATGTCTGGTAGAATTCTGTGCTGAATCCATCTGGCCCAAGACATTTTTTGGTGGGAAGATTCGAGATTGCTTCTTCAATTTCCTTGTATGTTATAGGACTATTTAAATAATTCACAACTTCCTGATTCAATTTAGGAAGTTTGTGTTTACTTAGAAATTCATCCATCTCTTTTGTGTTGTCAAACTTCACAGAGTACAAGTTTTTGAAATATGATGTTATAATTCTCTGGATTTCTTGGGTATCCGTAGTGATAACTCCATGTTCATTTCTAATTTTGTTAATTTGGGTTTTCTCTCTCTTGCTTTAGTTTAATTTAGCTAGGGGTGTATCAATCTTATTGATTTTTTCAAAGAACCAGATTTTTGACTGGTTGATTTTTTCTATCGTTTTCTTAATCTCGATTTCAGATATTTCTCCCCTTATTTTGCTAATCTCCTCTCTTCTACTACTTTTGGGATCAGATTGCTCAAGTTTCTCCAAAGCCTTAAGCTGCATCGTTAAATTATTTATTTCTGATGTTTCCATTTTTCTGATGTAGGCATTAAGAGCTATGAACTTACCTCTTAGAACACCTTTCATTGTGTCCCAGAGATTTTGGTAAGTTGTATTTTCATTTTCGTTCACTTTCAGGAAATCTTGAATTTCCTGTTTAATTTCTTCCTGAGTCCAGTTCTCATTCAGCATCATATTGTTAAGTTTCCAGGAGTTAATGTATTTTCTCTTGTTTGTTGTGTTGTTGTCGATGTCCAGCTTTAGGCCGTGGTGGTCTGGTAGGGCACAGGGTAGAATTTCGACTTTTTTGTATTTGTGTAGATTCATTTTGTGGCCCAATATGTGATCTATTTTGGAGAAAGTTCCGTGTGCTGCTGAGAAAAATGTGTATTCTTTGGTGCGTGGGTGAGAAGTTCGAAAGAGATCTGTAAGGTCCATTTCAGTAAGGGTTTGGTTAAGCTCCAAAGTGTCTCTATTAAGCTTTTGACCTGTTGATCTATCCCATGTTGAGAGGGCGGTGTTGAAATCCCCGAGAATTATCGTTTGGGGGTTGATCTCTTGCTTTAGGCGCTGTAGGGTTTTCTTAATGAATGTGGAGGGGCCCATATTGGGTTCCTATATGTTCAGTATTGTGAAGTCTTCCTGGTGAATTGTACCTGTGACTAAAATGTAGTATCCATCTGTGTCTCTTATGATTTTCTTTTGTTTGAAGTCCACTTTGTCTGAAAGCATAATTGCTACCCCTGCCTGTTTCCTGGTTCCATTAGCTTGCAAGATTTTAGACCAGCCTTTCATTCTTAGGACGTGCCTATCTTTTGTGGTGAGATGAGGTTCCTGAAGGCAGCAGATTGTTGGATTGTGGTTTTTAATCCAAGTTTGTAATCTATGTCTCTTAATTGGTGAGTTAATGCCGTTGACATTTAATGTTATAATGGAGAAATTTTTTTTAATTCTGGACATTTTTTATGTTTAGTAGATTTTGTAAGCATGTTGTTTGATATTTATATTTTGGTGGTATTATACTTCCCTTCTGTCCTCCTGGATACGCTTGTTCTTTTCTTCAAGCTTGAGTATCATTTCTAGCATTTTTTGAAGGCCTGGTTTGGTAGACATATATCCCTTCAAGTTGTCTTTGTGCTGGAAAACTTTTCTTTCTCCCTCAATCATGACAGATAGTTTTGCCGGGTATATCAGTCTGGGTTGGCATTTTTGCTCATTTAATACTTGAAGTATGTCTCTCCAAGCTCTTCTTGCTTTTACTGTTTCCATTGAGTAGTCATTTGTTATTCTAATAGGTTTACCTTTAAAAGTGAGTTGCTTTTTTTCTCTTGAAGCTCTCAGCACCCTTTCTTTGTCTTGAATGTGGAGTGTTTTGACTATTATTTGCTGTGGCGATTTTCTATTTTGGTCATATCAGTTTGGAGTGCGAAATGCCTCTTGTATTTCGATAGGCCTCTCATTCTTTAGTTGTGGGAAGTTTTCATTTATGATGAATTGAAATATTTCCTCAGGTGTTGTATTTTGGGATTCTTGTTCTGGTATTCCATGAATGCGCATGTTAGGCTTCTTCAGGGTGTCCCATATTTCTTGAATGCTCCTCTCCAGTATCTTTTTGGCTTTAACAATCTCTTCCATTGAGCTGGTTAATTCTCCTACTTTGTCTTCAAGATCTGAGATTCTATTTTCTGCCTCATTTGTTCTGCTGGTAAGACTCTCTGTTGAGTTTTGGGTTGAAGATAACTTATCTCTTAGTTCAATTTTAAACTCTGCCTGAGACTGTTTTACCTGCTCTATACCTATTTTTGTTTCTTGAACTGTTTTTCTCAACTCCTCCAGGTTCCTGTTGTGTTCCTGTTAAAAGTGGTTGACACGGTTATTTAACTCTTCTCGGATTTCCTCTTTCATATTATTAATCATGGTAATGATCATACTCTGAAAGTCATTATGTTGGGTCTGGCTTTCATGACTATTTTCTATGGATTTGTTCTGGTCGCAATCCATCGTTATGGGATTGATTCTTTTGGTGGGAGATTGTTCTTCTTGGGTTTTGTTTCTCGTGGATCTGCACTTTGACTTGTACATTGTTGTTTTGTGTTTTAGGACCTTTCAGTTTCTGTGTGTTTTTCACTGAACCGATGTAGTTGGTATTGTTACACCTGCCAGTTGTTACTAGTGCTTGCCTTGGATTGGGTATGTTTGTGTATTGGTATTGTTATATCCTAGATGAGACTACTAGGATGTTAGTACGTCAGTTAAGTAACCAGGGGATGAATATAAGTATGGTAGTGCACTTTTACAATCTAGTGTCTTGGTGAAATGTGAGGGTGGGTGGTGTACTCCCTGGAGTTGTATGTTTTTGGGGTGGCTGTATGAGGAAGCTGACCTACAACATTGATACTAGAAAGGATCAGTAAGGTGAGAGAAAGGAAAAAAAAAAGGTTTACTTATCTTTGAGCTGGATGTGAAGAGTCTCTCATGTGATACAATGGTTGTAGTGAAGTCCAGATGTATGGCCTGTGTTCTCTTTGTTCCTTAGAGTTTTGCTTGAGTTTCCTTTGGACTCTATTGAATTCTGAGTAGCAGTGTGTCTTCCGTGGACCACGTGTGTAGGTCCCCGGTGGGCCAGAGAGGCAGAGGGTCTGATGTTGATGGCAGAATTCTTCACCTGCTACCTGGGGGGGGGGGAAGGGGCGCGGGGGCGGGATGGCACGAGGGGCTGGTGTCCCGGGCGGGGCCCGGAGGCTAAGCCGGCGGCCACGCGCGGGTGCTGCTGGCCGGGCGGCTCGGCTCCAGGTTGGGGGGCTGGGCTTGGAGGGGCTCTCTCTCACCTGGGCACTGGTCGGGGTTCTGCGCGGAGGGGGGGCTCTCTCAATCAGTTTGTAATCTTCCACATGCAGCTGTTCACAATCCTCAATTTCTGAACCTCTCTGCTCACTATCTGAAAAAGTGTGACTTTCTTCTCCCTTTCAGTCTTTCTCTTTTCAGCAACTGTTGACCTTTACAGCTTTGTTGCTCTGTTTTGTTCTTTCTATCCCTAAAAAAAATTCTCTTCCAATGTCCTTCTGAATGTCTTTTAGATTCTCTTATCTTTGAGACTAAGAACCAGGAAAAGGGGATCCTGTGTTTGCCCATTAAAATCATTTCTTAAGCAAAAAAATAATATTACTCCCTGTAAATGTGATTGCCTGTTTGCAAGCATTTGCCATGGGTCATCAAAACTTTTCTGCAAGTTGATGGTAAATCATAGCTAAACAGTTTAAAGAACAAGGGGATTTATTATGGCTTATGATTGTCAGGTTACAGTTCTTATTCCAGATTGGCAGGAGATCTTATACCAATAAGAGAATTGGCCTTATCAACAGTACTTCTAAAAGAGAGACAAACCTCTCTTGCCAGGAAGTGTGTCTGTCCAAGTATGCTGAAAAATATCAATTCCCCAATCTCCTCCCTCTATCTTTCCCACATGTCCTGGGCATAATCTTACCTCCATGGGCTGGGCCTTCCCCATCTGTTAGACAATCTCTTATAGGGATTCAGGGATTAACCCAACTTCTAATTCTTTACAAATGTCCTCAGAGTTCTAGGATTCAGATATCAAGTTGATACCACATCTATCGTATGGTTGAAGGTGGGTCTCCACAACTGGTGCTGTTTCAGTTTTTGGTGATTTAATAAAAGAATTGATGAATCATTCATAAGTAGCTAACTGTGAAAGATTTGTCTGAAAAAAGAAGCAGCAACATGTAGATATGGTTTAAGGATGAAGTAGGCTCAAACAAAAGAGCTCCCATGCTCAGAATGCTTTCTTAGAGTTCTTTTTTGTAAGCCTATTGGAGGTGAATTTTATATGTGTTATATAAGTCAGTAGCTAGTTTTTGCTCAGATGCAACCTCGTATTTCCTGTACCTTGTAGGTTTAATCCCTCAGTGAAATAAGGGTATAAGGAATACAGGTACTTCTTGCATTATTCATAAATGGTGAGAGAAATGTGGGGAGAAATACATTTTAAATATCGAGGGCATAAGAACTTCCCATCTCTTGCCCCATGAATATTCCTAAATATATTTTATTTGCAAATATTGCTTTAAATATTTTTGAAAGATTAGCATTTTAAGTAAAAGTATAACATTTTTGTAGAGCTGAAAAAATTGAAGCCAGAAATAGGGAAGTTTAATATAATGTAAATTATAGCTTGAAATGCAAATATAAATTCATTTTAGGCATACAATGAACAGGAAAGAAAATAAAATTCTCTATGTTTACTGTTCTTAAATGAATGTCACTTTGGATAAAGATAAGTTAACCTGATCAAAGTAAAAGAAAGATGTTAATATATATACTGTATATAAACCTGAATATTTCACACTAAAACATGAGAGACCCTTGAACTACAGCCAATTAAGAAAAAACTTACATGGATTTGCTTTCCACCCCTATTTCTGTAGTTGTTTAAAAGAAGGGCATACATTGATAGCGAGAAAACTCTGAATATCCTTATTTCAAGGTGAAAAAGATCATTGATAATGAAGACAACTTTTCATCTTTACCAGCATGAAGATATTACCAGAGTTATCTATATTCACATTTTTATGTATTTTGATATATGTTAAATATACATGTTAATATATAACTTATTTTTTGTCAGAATTTTCATTCTAATGATTTTTTATGTTATTCAAACTGAATTAAGAGTAGTATGAAAGAGTGGGAGAATAAGCTTTCTATCACATGCTTATTAAATATCTCTGAAATTGGTACAATACATTTTGTTACAGGGTTCTGTTGCATCTAATAATTTTTAAACTTTTTTTTGCCTAATTATACAAACTTAATAGGTATCGCACTTGTTCTCCCTCCTCCCTTTCTTCCCATCTATTCTCCCCCATTCCATTCTCGTCCCACTTTCCTTTTTTTATTAAAAATGTAATTATACATTTAAAAATATTTTTACCAGTTCCCTCCCTCCACCCTCCTCCCCCAGAACCCCTTCCTCCCCTTCCTCTCCCTCCCCATCCCCCAGTGCCTTCCCCCCCAATTCCCAGAGAGTCCTTTATTGTGTACGCCTGACTCTCCACTGGGTCCTCCTCTCCGATGACATATAAGGACCCAGTGGCATTTCCATAAGCCCTTTCTCTTGTTCCCGTTAAGCATAGGAGCACTACTATGGCTGTCAATCCCTTGCCTCCAGGGATCTCAGTGCCCTTAACAGATGCTAGACTTTATGAGGGCAACAGTGCACTGGACATTGCGCAGGGCATGCAAAGTCCCATTATGATTGCTTTGGCCCCAACTATTGTTGAGAATCTTGCAAATAGTTGTTCCTCCCATCCTTTTGCTCTTACACTCTTACTGCCCCCTCTTCCGCAAATGTCCCTAAGCTCCAGGATGGGGAGAGATTAGGCTGGCCTAGTTCTATGTGATTGATATAGAGTCTCTGAAGTTCTGGATGAAATGCCATATGACCCTGCTATCCCACTTTTGGGAATAACCCCCCATGCAGCAGAGGTTCGCCTCGATAGCACAAGCTCGACCATGTTCATAGCAGCACTGTTTACAATAGCAAAGTCATGGAATCAACCTAAATGTCCAACAGTTGACGAGTGGATAAGGAAACAGTGGTACATCTATACAATGGAGTACTACTCAGCCATCAAAAATGATGAATTACAGGAATTTGCTGGGAAATGGATGTCATTAGAAACAATTATATTAAGTGAAGTATCCCAAACCCAGAAAATTAAGCGCCGT
Organism: Typhlomys cinereus; assembly: GCA_023101885.1. Taxonomy (NCBI): domain Eukaryota; kingdom Metazoa; phylum Chordata; class Mammalia; order Rodentia; family Platacanthomyidae; genus Typhlomys; species Typhlomys cinereus. Next base: position 806,437 of record JALPQD010000068.1, on the reverse strand, counting down.
ATGTACTCCCTAATAGGTGGCTCCTAGTACCAAACTCACCCAGCCCACATTGAGACACTCATAAGTAAACCTATGTAACACAGTAATTGCAAGGATTATGAACAAGAGAGATGGGGTTGGAGGGCCACACCAGAAACAAGGAGAGAGGGGACCATGTTACAGCAGAGAAAATAGGCCTCCATCAAGGTCTGCAAGTAAGTAATAAAGAAACCTGGTTAAGTTCACAGACGTTCTTTCCTGATCTCACCAGAAGGGGAGGGCATATAGTCTAGTAGATAAAAAGTAATCATTTTGCAAATGGGTGATGGACCCCTCCCTCACTGAGGTTTTCTACTCTTATTGCATCTACCCTTGAATGTGCTATTATAACAAGACTCCAGTGTAACAGCTTTTTGTCTCTGGCCAGGCGATGACATACAGTGCCCAGCAGGATGGAGTGAAGGGCATTGCAGGAGCAGCAAAACTTCAAAAGAAAATCGCCCCACTTTCCATACTTGCCCCCTCCTCTCATCCCTTTTTCTTCCTTCTTCCTCTTTTGGTGCTTCCTGCTTTCTCCCTCCCATACTCCAGAACATCTTTTCAGGTTGGGGCTGAATTTCCCTCTGAGTCATCTGAACTAGTGACAGTTCAGGACCCAATGGCATAGCTTGGGTTCCCTTCTTGGTCTGCCTGCTAGTACAGGAACTCTGTTATTACTGTTTAACCCATTGCCTGTAAGGATCCTACTGCCTGAAGCCTTCTTCCCTGTGATCTCTGCTAGACTTTGGAGGCTTATTGACATGTCAGCCATTGTGCAGATCAGGCAAGGTCCAATCATGTTGTGGCTGTATCCTGGCTGTTACAACCCCAACTTTTGTGGAGTATATCACATAACATTGGTCCTCCCAACCTTTAGGCTTTTACAATCTTGCCGGCCCCTCTTCTGCAAGATTCCCTGAGCTTTAGGATAAGGAGAGATTTGGCTAATTTGCTTCCAGATGAATATTATAGGGTTTATGGTGTTGGTCCCGCCCAGGATTTGCCCCAGGGCATGGCCAAGCACATGGGACTAAAGATGGCGCTGAGGGCAAGGGTCTTGGGTGTAACCTGATCACTTCACAGAGAGCCTTAATTGGCTTTCAGGTATCTACCTGCCCTCTGTGCTGATTGACATTGGACTTCACCTGTAGTATCTGAAGCTTGCCTTGACCTTTGACACAATTGGATGCCCCCTTTTAAACTTATTTCTAGACCATTTTAAGGACTTTAAAATAGGACAAATGATCTAAAACTTAATGTAGAGAAAGGAAAGAAAAGAGAAAGAGCCACAAAACCAAAAAAAAAAAATCAAAACTTGATATTTGCCTAAGGAGATAGGTAAAAAATTAACAGGCACCCCCAAGCAGAAAACTCAGGACCTCTTCCGACAGGGGAGAGATAAAAGGATGCTTTGAATATGACCAGACTGGGTGCTTTGAGACATTTGTAAACACAAGAAGCTTTCGTGTGGCCTATGTCCCAAACATGGGAATTTCCACTAGAGGAAGATTGCCCCCTGAACCCCAGGGCCCAGGGGTCGAGCCCGCTGGTGGAGACCAATGAAATGGCCTGAAGCTCTTAGCTTTACTCTGATGGGAAAAAGGAGTTTGCCTTTGATATCTAGCAAAAGAAGGCCCAAAACGCCAGGTTGAGCATCTCATGAGAACCTTGGGTTTGACATGCAAATGGAAAGCCTCTTTGTTTCTAGACTAGGGAGCACAAAATTCCAGTGTTCAACTTCCTTCCTAGGCTTGTGTCAATCTTTGTTTTTACTAGAATGTTAATGATCAAGAAAATGACAGGTTCATCAGTCACTCACAAAGTAACTACTGACATTCCTTATATGCTTAATGATGTTGCTTTTAGAATTCCCTCGTTTAATAAAACAAAATAGACGGTTCATATGGTTTTTAACCGGTTTTAAGATATGATCATAGAGATTCACAGCTGCCAAAGAAAAAAGGTCTTCAGTATATAGATTAATTCTTAGTTTTTCACCAAACTAAGACAATGTTATTCCAGGTGAGGTAATAGATTTTCTTTACTAACTGTTGCCTGTAGCTTGTTTGGTTTATCCCAGTGCCTTCCTAGTTATAACAGTTTAATCCTTGTATAGATTTTAAAAGTTTAACGTGCATTTTGTTTTTTTTAAAGTTATTTATTTATTCAATTGTGTGTGTGTGTGTGTGTGTGTGTGTGTGTGTGTGTGTGTGTGTATGTATGTGTGTGTAGAACCACGGGCAAATTCGGGAACCACCATGGATGCCTCCACCTCCTCCTTGTTTACTCTGCCCCGGGATACACAGGCTCCGGCCTACCAGGACCAGAAACGCAGGCCACCCCCACTTCCAGCCAGTGTCTATACGTGGGGTCTAGGATCCGAAATCAATACCTTCTGCCTGCAAGGCAGAGGCTTAAGCCCTGAGCCACCTCTCCAGCCCCTGCATTTTGTTTTTTATAGGGACCTTAAAATAATAGAGCCATATCCCAGCACTTGTTAGATGGGGATACCAGGCTGCTGTCACACTAAACGCCCCATCTCGGCAGGAAGCAATTAAAGAACAGTCGTTGACCCTTATCCCTTGAGCAGTCTGGATCGTCAAATAGGTTAGGGGGTAAAATAGGCAGATTTAAAACAGTCATGCTGGGATAGGTCTCTCAAGGTCTTTGAAAGTTTTTAAAATTCCAAAAATGATATCTCCCTCTGCTACATTAAAAGGGGGAGTAAGCCCGCTCTGCTAGATTAAAAGGGGGAGTAAGCCCACACCAACAGCTAGAGTTGGCATTATTTACCATCAACGTTTTAAATTTTAAATTTTCAAAAAGGACAACTTAAATTGAGATCCCAAAGACATTGGAAAGCCTATCCACCTAACTTTCTGTCAGGAAACTATCCACGTGTATTTTAAGAAAATTTAACTGTAATTGTCATAAGCCTGACTTAACTCAAGATGGCTTGATTGATATCTTGCCTAGAACAAGGTGGAGTTGATCCGGGTTTGACCTAACATCTAGTAAAAATTGTTCTTTTTTTAAAATTTTTTTATTATTATTATTTTAATTCAATTGTGAGCGTGCGCACGTGCGTGTGTGTATGTATGTGAGTGTGTGTGTGTGTGTATGTGTAGAACCACGGGCGAATTCGGGAACCACCATGGACCGCCTCCACCTCCTCCTTGTTTACTCTGCCCTGGGATTCAAAGGCTCTGCCCTACCAGGACCAGAAATGCAGGCCGCTCCTGCTTCTGCCCGGCATCTATACATGGGGTCTAGGATCCGAACTCAGTACCTTCTCCCTGCAAGGCAGAAGCTTAACCCCTGAGCCACCTCTCCAGCCCCCAAAATTGTTCTTTTAATAACTATATCGCTTAAGTGTTTTTTCAGCATATCTCTCAGCAGCGCTCCATCTATGAGACCATGCTACAGACATCCATGCCATGGCCCCCCCAGAGACGGGATTCAAGCTTGGAGGCTTGTGAGGCCTTGGTCTAATGACAGATCAGACAAGCCTGTATCGCCCCTGTGAGCCACAATGCAACTTCACCAGGACACATGCTCCCTTACCTGGTGCTGATGCCAAGCTGCCTGACTGAGAAGACCAACCAGGACAGGACAACAGTGAAAGCTAATACTGAGACTGACGGGACATTGGACATACATATAACTAATTGTAAAATATAGTCTCTACTAAAACAAAAAGGGGAAGATGCTGGGCCTGCCCAGGATTTGGCCTAGGGCATGGCTGAGCACATGGGACTAAAGATGGCGCTGAGGGCAAGGGTCTTGGGCATAACCTGATCACTTCACAGAGAGCCCCAATTGGCTTTCAGGTATCTACCTGCCCTCTGTGTTTTGTCAATGCAACCAGAAGCTGTGTAATAGAGCGTGTGAATGAGTGTGAGTGGGCTATAACACAACACGCCATGGGTGCGTGGACACTACATTATGGTATTCTGAATTATGGTTTGTTGCTGCTTTCAGTTTTGCTGTTCTTGCCCTGATCCTGATTAGTTGTTGAGGTCTTTTCCTAACCAAAGATAAAAGACTCTTTAAATGAAAATCTTAATATAAGAAGAGATTCAAAAGTAGATGGAAGAATAGGAGTAGGACACAGCAGTGAGTGGGGTCAATCTCCAGAATGTTGGTTGGTTACCATCTAACTGACAGTCCCTATACCCTTCCTGACTGGGGAGATCAAACCTGTTCAATCCCAAGTGAACATGTACTGCATGTAATTAGTGAGATGTCTGATGCAGCTCACTCTCACTTCCCTTCCTTTTCACTTGGGATTGAAAATGTTTGATCTCCCCAGTAAAGGGGGGTATAGGGACTGGAAGTTAGATGGTAACCAACCAGAAAACTGGAGATTAACCCCTCTTACTGTATATATTGATATAATTTTTAGTTTTACTTTTTCTGGAATTAAAAAGGAGGCATGCAGACACTGCTTCCATATATTTGAAAACTTCTCCTAGTTAAATCTACCTCTGATATGTCACAAAATAAACACTTCAAAATTATAAATGTTAAAAATGTGAATCTACAGGGGCCATATACACATTTCCATATGTTTTTGGTGGTATGGTCTTAGACCCAACAAAATAATTATGAATATTTGGCTTATGGAAGGTTCTATATTCATAGAGATGTTAATTCTTCATTCCATATGTTCACGTTTGGGCAATATATTTCTCCAGTGAAGATTTCTATGTATTTACTCTAAAATTAAAGTCAGTTACCATTTGCTATTTGGAAGGAATTGATATTACAATCAGAAAATTTAAGCCTGCATTTCATGATACAGTTTTCCATGTAGTTTAGGGTCTGGCATGCAAAAAATGGCTTCCATGTAAGGTGTTATAAATAGGAAATTGAATACTGCTTACTGAATTTTTCATTTTGGGAAACTTACACATCTCTGATTCTCAGATTCTTTACTTAAATGATAGGAAACAATGATTGTTTATTGCCTAGATTAATTCTGAGAACTAAATGTCATGATATATTTTAGAATTTTAATTTTTGAGACAGGACTTAGTGAATAGCTTTGGTTAATCTGTAACTCACTATCTATGATGGATTCAAATTTGTGATAATCCTTCTGTTTCTTCTTTTCAAGTGTGCACATTACAGACTTGTGTCACAGGCAAGAATTTTTAAATCTATTTTAAAAGAATCATATCTGTCCTAATGAAAATAATTTATAGCATCTAATAATCTTAGTCCACTTGTGTGCTTTAAGTGATGAAATATTATGTATGCTAAATACCTATAGTCTATTTGGCATATTACTAACAAAAAGTGAAGTGGTATCAGTTAATATTTGCCTATTCCTATTAAATATCTTAAGGTTTAAAACAAACTTTCCACATCCAAAATTTGATAACTTGTGTCTATTAAAACGAACAATATAGACATTAAAAGGAGGAAGGACATGGAAATTGATTATAGTAGAAGTCATAATGCCTCACAAAGTATATGAATTGTGAAGAGTGATGGATTATGGAAACTTAGTTTGAAGAGGCTGGGTTGTGATCTCAGAGAAGAGTGGCAGTAGGGCTGAAGAGACTGGGCTGTGACATCGGTGATTAATAGTGCCAAAGCTGAAGCGGCTGAATTCTGACATCAGCCAAGAACAGTAGCAAGGATAAGGAGACTACAACAGCAAATAAAAGCCAAAGTTGGCAATTGACTAGCAGCAAACACCACCACAGCAAGTCCACACAGAGGAAAAGAAAGCCAAGCCCTCCCCCTTTCACTTCCTTTTATCTGGTTAGCTGCTGGACAGTACCACCCACTGAAGGCTGGTTCAAGGGCTTCCCTTAATTATCACTTCTTCACAGCTGTGTTTAAATTTCAGCCTGCAGTGGTCTAGTTGACACCTGTATCTATTATGTGTAGTAAATAATTGTGCTTGGTCCCAATGGTAATTTCAATCAAAAAGTAAACTATTTGAAATGCACTTATAACATCAACTGTTATATAAAAATAGATGCAAAATTGCTATTGAATTTTTAGAAGCTGTTGTGGTTTGAATGTGGAATGTTCCATACAGACACAGGTGTTTGAATAGCTAAACGTCAGTTATTCTCACAGCGATCAACACCATTAAAGAAAAACCTTCTGTTCACTGAAATAATAGTGAAAGTTTGCTGAGGACAGGACACCACACACACCAGAGGTTCTAACTTATAAGAATGCAAATTCATTGGGAAAAGTAGGATTTAAGTCAACCAGATAAAGGAGTTTTGGCTTCTGCAAAGCATAGGCACACAGGTTACGATAGCGGTGATCCAAGGGATTTAAGCTTCATAACAAGGTTACAGCAGAAATTGGCAACATCATCCATACAGTGCTGATTTTGGAGGCATGAACGTATGCAATTGAGGGAACATGGATTCCTCCTTAAACATTTCAGAGAGTCACTGAAGTCAGCCAGTATTTCTGTCAGGAGTTCCTAAGAGTCCTTTATATGAAGCTTTGCAGTTGAAGTCCGGACTACATTGGATATGCTAAAATCTTAACAATATCAGAGCTATGAATATTTGCTAAAGAGGACTATAGGTAAAGTAAAGGAGCCAACCCAGTTGAAAAACATTTGGCATACAAGGCAAAGTTAACAGGTGGAACCACCTAATCCCTTTGGAACTGAGAAATTTTCATCATGAATTTGAAATACTTGACAGAGAGTATCAGGCTCAGTATTGACTTTGTCAGCAGGGTTTTCATCTTTCCTAGCTATGTTCCCATTTCTTCATTTTGGAATGGGATCTTTACACTGTGCTAATGTATGTTGAAAACATGTAATTTTTGTTTTTTCTTAAATATTTATTTTTTTCACGTCTATGTGTATGAGAGAGCACTGTGTATACCCATGGAGGTCTATGTGTGATTTCAGGAATCACCCTGGGTCACTCTACTTCCTCTTTTTTTTTTTTGTTCTGGAATTACCCAGGCTCTGCCTTCCAGGACTGAAAGTACAGGCCACTACCATTTCCACCTGGCATTTTCACTTGGGATCTGGGATCCAAACTCAGGAACTTCAGCTTGTGAGGCAGAGGCTTAACCCCTGAGTCATCTCTCCAGCTCATAGTTTCTGTTTTGATTATGCAGGAATCATCAAAGTTAAGAAATTTTCTTGTATTCTAGAACTCTAGACTTCTAATTAATACTGGGACTGATATAGACTTTGGGGGCTATCCATCACAGAATAGCAATGAGCCTGCAGCTAAGGGGCAAAATGCTGTGGTTTGAGAGTAGAGTACCCCCCAAGCCACCCTCGCAAAAAAAAAAAAAAAAAAAAAAAAAAAAAAAAAAAAAAAAAAACCTCATTTGTTCAAACATTTGAACTGCAGATGGTAACACTTTTTGGGAAGATCATGGAACCATTAGGAGGTGGAGCCTTGTTGAAAGAAGTACATTACTGGAGGGGGACTTAAGGTTAGATAACCTGATTTTGCTATCTGTTGTTACACTCTGCTTCCTAAGAATGGCTGAAGTATAACGGTTTCCCTCCTACTTCTGCCACTATTCATTTTCTGTCTGCCAACATGTGTTCCCTTTGATGATGGACTTTATTTCCCCTGAACCTAAAACCAAAATAGTAAATCATTTATCTCTTAAGTTGTTTGGATTAGATATTTTCTCATAGTAACAAAAGAGTAACTGAAACAAAATTGGATGAAAGTGTTATTAATACAAATTAATCAAGGAAAATTTTCATTTGAATGATAGTAGGTATTATGATCTAAAATGTTTATGTGGCCAAATGAGTTGGGCAATTTAGGATAAGAAAAATGTTGATCAGCCTCTTAGGAGATTTATGAAAAAACATTACTGTACATTATTAGTTCATGTTGTTCTATACTTTAAAGGATAGTCATAACAAATTTATACCCACTGATCTACAATACTTGCTGGAGCATGAATAAAGTTAGCTATATGTCATCCAGGATATCCTAGATGAAACAGGGTAGGCTTCACAAGTGAAAAGATTTGAAAATAGGAGTGAATCTGGCAAGGAAGATGAAGAGTTGCAAGGAGAAAAGGAGGAGGAGTGGAATTTGGATCTAAGGGGTGAAAATATTATAAGTTCACTATATTTATATATGCAACATTAAAAAAGAATAGAAAAGTAATTTATAACTTGTTGGACAGAGATGTAATTCAATAGTATAACATTTGCCTAACAAATCTGAGGCCCACAACTCAGTTCCTAATGAAGATCTAAATTTAGCAAAGCTAAAAAGAAAATTTCAATATGTGGAAAAAAAGAAAGAAGGGGAACTATGGGATTCTTATTTATAGCCACATCCTAAATTGACATTACTAAGCACTTCCCTGCCTAAAATCATAGTTACCAAGATTTCTTTTTTCCATATGAAAATTTTACATTACTTAGATTATAATTAAAGAACACAAGCATGAATACCTGAATTGGTATCTGGGCTATGAACTGCTACTCTATGAATGTCATTCTCTGTGTGTCATTATTCACTAATCTAAAAATGAAGACAAGCTACCTAAAATATATCTGTCCGAAATTGAAATAGGATTTCAATAATGTATATTCTTAAAGTGTAGAATTTTATTCAAAACAGTTATACATGTTCTTTTGTCTTTTTCCCTTATTTTTTTCTTTTGTCATTAAGAATTTTTCATATACAAGCAAAATGAGTTTATGTCATTGCCCTAACCCATCTTCTACCCATTCCCTTCTCTCCCTCCCTCCTTTCCCACTCCCCTCCTCTTCCAGCCTCCTCTCTTCTATCCAGTCCTTCCATGCCCCTCTTATCCTCCCATCCCTCTAAATGTGTAGATCACAGGGCTTCTTTTGCGATGCTTATTCTAAGGGAGCCATATAGCTGTTGGAGTATATGTGACTCTTCAGTGGGCAGTCATGAGTGGGGAGGTTCTTCCTTTCCCTGTATAATACCTGCCCCAGAGACACTTTCTATGTGCAGTTGTTTCTACTGAAATACTTGCTAGTCCTTGGGGAAATGTTGATATGTCAGCTATTGTATAGATCTGGTGATAGAAGATCCCATTGTAGAGAGGTCCGGGGAACAACCGACCTGTCACAGCTGGAGTATATTGGTCATAAGTGCAGTACACAAATTTTAGGTTCTTAAAATTGCACCACCCCTCTTCTGCAAGGTTCCCTATACCTTGATGAGGGGAGGGATTTCAATACCCTCATTAGGGCTGAATATTCTAGGGTCACTGATATTCAACACTCTGGCCAGATATGTTTTTTGTCTCATTAGTCTTCCATGGTTGAGCTGTGAGAACTTTTATCTAAGAGTTAAGTAAGAATTGCATAGTTGTTGGTTTACTATTGAGATTTTATTGTTAACACTAAGATATCTATTCCTGTCTAGTGTCTGTTTTCTTCCTTTCTACTATTTTTTAGACACTTTACAGTATTGGACATGAATTCCCTGGAAATAAGAGGGGATTTAGAACTTTTTAGAGAATAATTGTTACTTTTAGGTCTTACATATTGCTGTTTCTCCCCTGGATTCTTCTTGCCAGAGTTGTGAAAGAATGCAACATTAATGACTGGGTGAGGCTCTTTATCCCTCTTTTCCCCTTGATTCACCTTTGTCTTTTTCTCCCCTCCTTTACTCCTTGTTAAGACTTATGTCATGGTTTGAAATGTGTCCCCCACAGTCTCATGTGTTTGGCAAGGTCATGGCATCTTGAGAGGTGGAGCCTTGCTGGAGGAAGGCAGTCACAAGGGGTGGGCCTTGAGGTGGATTAGTCCCACTCTACCTCCAGGAGAAGTCTGCCTTTGCAGCAAGCAGTCTGCAGCTCTCAGTTTCCAAGATGACTGCGGTGACTTAGCCTCCTCCAGCTTTGGCCAGCCAGCCATGCCGCCTCTGCTTTGAGAGACTGTACCTTCCCTCTGGAACGGTAAGCTGAATAAACCTCCCTTTCTCCCTTAAATTGATTGACTTTGGGTGCTCTCTCACAGCAATAGTTAAGATTAACCATTACAACTTATCTCATTCCATCTATTTTAGGACTTTTCCTAAATAATGCCTTTATTAATCTACATCATGTGTCTTTTGTCTCCACTCCTTTGAGAACTTCTCCCTCATGTTTCCCAACTTGAATTCCTTTATAGTGTGGGTGTTATAGAAAATTCCCATTGACTATGCCATTTTGATGGTTCAGTACTGGAATCCACTTATAAAGGAAAATGTGTTTTCTGTCTGGGATGCTTCACTTAATATAACTTCTTCTAACTCCATTCATTCACTAATAAATTTCATTAATTCATTTTTTAACAGTGCATAATATCACACTGTGTACATGAGCCACATTTTCATTTATCATTCATCTACTGTTGAGCATCTAGGCTGATTCCATTTTTCTACTATTCTGAATAGGCTTGCAATGAGCATGAAGGTAATTGTGTCTGTATAGTAACATGTAGATTTCTTAGGAATATTCTTAGGAGTGTTACAGCATGGTCATATGTTATTTCATTTTTTATTTATCCAAATGGATGAACAAGTGTGCATTCCCACCAGAAAGGTATGAGGATTACCTTCTCACCTCATCCTTGCCAGCATTTGTTACTTTGTGTTTTGAATTTTAGTCATTCTTTTGGGTGAGATGATATCACAGGGTTGTTTTAAAATGAAATACCTTGGAATTAATCTAACCAAGGATGTGGGAGACTTGTACAATGAAAACTTCAAAACCTTGAAAAAAAAACATATTACAGAAGATACCACAAGGCCACTCCCCTGGGCTGTTAGTCACCAGCAGTCTTTGGCAGATCCAATTTCATAAGACATAGGTGTCAAAAACAAAACATCAAAAAAATAAAAACATCTTCAACAAATAGTTCTGGCAAAATTGAATATCTACATACAAAAGAATGGAATCTGGACCCTTATCTGTCACTCTGAATGAAAAGTAGCTCCAAATAGATGAAAGATCTCAATGTTAGACCAGAGACTCTAAAATCCTTAGAAGAAAGAATAGGGATCAGTATTTTCTGAATAGTACTCTGAATGCACAGGAAATAACAACACTCAACAAGTCTGATATCATGAAATTAAAAAGCTTCTGTTTGTAAAATATATTGCTAACAGAACAAAAAAGGAACCCAAGGAAGGGGAGAAAATACCCCTTTGCCACATATCTGTTAGAGGACTAATATCCATATTACACAGTAAACTCAAAAGACTAATGCCAAGAAGGTAAACAACTCTAACAAAAAAATGGCCTTAGCCTTTTGGGCTGGTGTCTGAGTCTAGCACAGGGCTCATCTTCGGTGACTCCCCTGGGCTGTGAGTCACCAGCAGTCTTTGGCAGATCCAATTTACTCTTTCATGGGAACCAGTGCAAGGCAGCCTTAGCAAACACTCCTCTTCAGTCAACCAATAATAGTACCTCCAAGATTTTTACAGAGTCCACAGGCACCACAAACTAAAGCTCTATCCATCAAAAAGAAAGGAATCTTCACATCCAAACCTAAGGTAAGTAACACTTTTTATTTTCCTTCTCATCTCTTTTAACAGTCACCTCTCTTTCAGACATCTGTACAGCACACCTCAAAGAGCATACACCTGCCTTTCAGGACATTAACAATTTACCCTCATATACCTGGAAGGAACTAATAGTTACTATAATAGTCTAAACTCTACCACTCGACTACTAAATTTACTCTATTTCATAATATTATTTTGATCTAATGCTTAACCCAAACACACTTAACACACTTTGGCACCCAATCCCAAACATCCAGGCAAATCTAGACCTATACTCTGTCACTTCCAGAATGAGAATAGGGCCTTCACACTGTTTTAATAGCTTACCATCTTACCCATGAAATAACAGCAAGCAATCCTAGACTGAGACAAAAGCACTTAGATAAGCAATAACAATAACGTTAAAGTATAGCAATTCTGTCTGACTCACAAGAGTTATAAACACTCACCTAGAAAGACTCTAGAAATTTAACATAAAATGACCCAGTCACACCATAAATCCACCAGAAACAACAACAAAAAACACAACAGTGCCCCAACAAAAAACTTTTGACCCTGTAATAATGGATCCCAGAATAACCCCTCAGATATTAGTCAAGAATTCAATAAACAAGACAAGGTTTTTCAAGCATGAACTTTACCATGATGAAAAAATGAAAGTGAAATTCTAAGAAGAGTTAAATAACTGCATTAGCCAATATGAATGGTAGCAAAACAGGCAACTAGATGAAATGAAAAAGGCAGTTAAGAAACAAAACCATGTAATGATATGCAAGATATTCCACACAAGTTTGAGCCACAGTAGCCATAATCGGACTTTGCTTGACCTGCAAAATGACTGACAATTCAATGACCTCCCAAAATTTAGCATGGATCACAGGCACTAAGATCCTTAAAGGCAAAGGATTAACAGTCATAAGAGTGTTCCCATACCAAAGGGGAACCCAAGAAAGGTCTCTGGACAATGCCAATGAACCCTTACACCTCACTAGAAGGGAGGACTCAGAGGGAAGTTTGGCATTCACAAAAAAGGATGCTCCAGGGAATGGGAGGGGGAAAGGAGGAAACACTGGGAAAAGGGGACAATGGGGAGTGAAAGGAAGGGGAAAATGGGAGGTCCAAGGGGGACAGGGGAAGAGTGGAGGAAGGGAGGGGAATGGGATACTTATTAAGCTTGTATGATTGGGAAAAAATAAATAAATATAATAAAAAATTAAAAAACTACAAAAAAAGAAACAAAACCAGGTATAGAGCAGTTGAAAAAACTCATAAAGAGATTAAGCTTGAAATTAAAAATAAGTAAGCTATAATACAAAATTCAAAAATAAGTCTTCCGAGGAGACCCAATGAATCAGAAAGTAGAATATCAGAACTAGGAGACAAGATGGCAGAAAAAATTGGTATAGACAAAGAGGTTGTAAAAACTAGAACAAATACTAGAGAGGAATATGCAAGAATTATTGGATTCTTTGAAGAAACCTCCTCATTCATGGAATACCAGAAGAAGAAACCTGTAAAGCCCTCCCAGAAGAGATTTTTCACACTATCTTATCAATAGCTTTCCCATACACCAAGGATGATAAAAGTGAGAAAGTCCTATGAGAAGCAATTCCATTTACCACAGTGACTAAAAAGTTGAAATCCCTGGTATAAATCTGAACAAGGAAATGAAAGATACCTGTATAATGAAAACTTTAAAATCCCAAAGAAAGAAATTTCAGAAGACACCAGAAAGTGTAAATACTTTCCAATTTCCTGTATAATAGAATTAACATCATAAAATTGGCCATCCTACCAAGTGCAATATGCATATTTAATGCTATATCAACCAAAATTCCTAGGCAATTCTTCACAGACGTTGAAAAAGCAATCTCAAAATCATATGGAAGCACAAAAGGCCCAAGATAGCTAATCTATTCTTGGGTAATGCTGGAGGAATCACCATGCCAGACCTTCAACAAAACTACAAATCCACAGTAATAAAGAGTGCAAGGTATTGGCTCCAAAACAGACACATAGATCAGTGGATAAGATTGAAAACCCACAAATAAGTCCCTACATATACAGTCATCTGATTTTCAACATAGGTACTCAGAAAACCCAATGGCAAAAGAGTAGTATGGTATCTTCAACAAATATTGCTAGCAAAACGGATAGCCACATGCAAAAGATTGAAACTAGTCTCTTACTTGTCACCATGTATGAAAAATCAACTCCAAATGGATCAAAGACCTTAACATTAGGTTAGACACTATAAATATCCTGGAAGAAAGAAAGGGTAGGTAATTCCCTCAAACTGATTGGCCTAGGCCAATACTGTCTAAACAGAATTCCAATAGCTCAGGAAATAGAACCAACTCTCAACAAACAGGATCTTATTAAATTAAGGAGTGTTTGTTCATCTAAAGATATAGTCAGCCAAGTAAAAAGACAACCCAGAGAGGACTAATAGAGTGTACAAAGAAATCAAAACAATTAAACACCAAGCAGATAAACAGCCCAATTAGAAGGTGGGCCATGAAAGAAATAGAATTTTTCCTGGAAGAAATTCTAATGTCCAACTAATACCTTAAAAAAAAGTTCCACCTCCCTAGCCATAAAGAAAATGCAAATCAAAACTACCCTGAGATATCATCTCATACCCATCATAATGGTTAAAGTCCAAAAGGTAAGCAATAGCACATGCTGATGAGGATATGGGGAGAAGGGAACCCTCATCTATTGCTGGTGGGTAAACAACCACTATGGTGATCTGGATGGTGGTTCCTAAAAAGGTTAAAAATTGAAATGCCATATGAACCTGCTAAAGCACTGCTTGGAATATTCCCCCCAAAAATCCTTCATCATACTATAGAGACATCTGTAGATCTATGTTCATTGCAGCACTATTTGCAATAGAAAAGTCATAGAATCAACTTAGATGCCCAAAAATTGATGAATGGATAATGAAAATATGACACATATACACAATGGAATACTACTCAGCCACCACAAAAAAAGGTGATTAATGAAATTTTCTGGTAAATGGATAGGGTTGAAAATGTCATGCTGAGCGAACTATCCCAAGCACAAAAAACCAGCCATCACATGTTCTTTCTTATTAGGGGAACTTAATTGCAAACCTTCATTATGACATACTCAAAGACAAATAATTTTATTACCCTTTATAACCATGAAGGATTTGAAATAGGAAACTAGGGCAAAAAAGAATGAAGACAATGAAACAAAGGTCAACTGAGAAATAAGATCACCATCAAGAAAGACCCATAATTAGTGAGATATCTAATCTGATCCACAGTCAATATCCTTCCTGATCTCTGGTACTTGGATTGGTTTCAAGCACTAACATGTTTTCCCTGTCATGGGGGAGGTCTAGTGATTAGTAGACAGCCCGATGAAGTACTGGAGTTTGACACCACCCACTACTGTGCCCTACTCCTGATCCTCTCTCTCCTTCAAGTCTTCTCATGTATAATGGCCTCTCCTTAACAGTTTCTGTATTGTTGTATAGGAGAGGATCTTAAAGCCCAGATATGATGCAGTCTTGTTCTGTGCAAGAGCAAAATCAATAACAACCTGAATACAGAGCAATGGCAACCCTACAAGGTTCATCTGGAACCAGGCCAGCCAAATCTATCTGGACGCTCAGGACACTTTGTGGAAGAGGGTCAGTAAGACTGTAAGAGCCTAAAAATGAGAGGTTGCTGGACAAGTCACTCCATTCAAGATAGGGTAGCCACAGCCAGGACCTCATAGCAATTAGACTTGAACTTATCAGACCTGCACAGTGGTAAACATGTCAGCATACTCCCATGGAATGGCAGGATCTCAAGAGAAATGGTTTCAGGTAAACTTATGGGTAAGGGGTCAGACATAAGTAGGGGAGTACCAGTATGAGTACATTGCCCAAGGAAAGACTTCTCTGTCTGTCATAGAGGCATGATCCCCCTTGAGAACAGATGATACAGAGGGAACCCCAGGACCCATAGAACCAAAGGACAGGAGAATAGGAGGAAGTAGACTGGGCCCACATAGAGTTGGGATGGGAGGAAGGGAAGGGATGGAGGAAGAGAGGAAAGAACAGGGAAGGCAAGGCCTATTTTCGAATAAATTTATTTTAATAATTAGAACTTAAAAAAGAAACTTTTTTCAGGATGAAATTCAAGTGTCTAGCAAATCTCTTTTCTTTTATCAATTTCTTTTTTTGTTGTTAACAAATGTGTGCTGACTATGAAATTGATACATTTTCTACAGATACATAAATCATAAATGAGAATTCTTGGCTTATCATGACATTCTTTTCCTTAAGGTATAAATTTAAAAAAAATACTATTTGCTGATTTTTTATTTTTTACTTTTGCATTTGTGTATGTGTGTGTGTGTGTGTGTGTGTGTGTGTGTGTGTGTGTGTGTGTATTTCTGAATATATTAGAGGGTACTGCTTGTACCTATGAAGACCCAAGTGTGACTTCTGGAATTACTCTGTATTGCACTACTTCCTCTTTGCTTTGCTCTGGAGTTTTCCATGCTCCACTTTTCCAGGGCAGGAATACAGTCTATTGTCATTTGTGCCTGGCATTTTTACTTGAGATCAGGAATTTGAACCCAGGACCATCTGCTTGCAAGGGAGTGGTTTCACCCCAGAGCCATCTCTCCAGTATAATTTTTTTAGTTTTTTATTATTATATATTAATTGAATTTAATAAACTTAAATAGCAGGTTCATCTGCACTTTCATGTACCTGAATAGTTGTTGGATCATACATTACATATGATAGGTGTCATTTAAACTAATTTCAGTTGGGACCACCAATTTCTAAGGCACAGATAGAATCAGTGGTGAAAATGCCTATTATTCTTGCTGATTTATAGGAAATCTGGAGGCAAAGAACTAAGAATCTCCAGAATCTCACAGGTTAGCCAACTTTACAGGCAGAGCAGGGGTGAGGAAATCAGGTATCTAATAAGTATTAGAGCTAAAGAAAAATACCTGAAGGTTGTCTTCTGACTTTTACATATGCATGTTGGCATATGTGTGGTTGTATTCAATCCTTTAGTTAAGTGTTCAACTCACATATTTAAAAGACCGAGATTAATTTTGTGCAGATATACGAATCATGGATAAAAAGTGATTTAACAAAGTGGAACATATGGAAGTGTAAAAGTAGTGCTTCCTGCTTGAAAACTGAAGTCACATATAATCACACTTCTATATAGTACTATAATTACAGGAAATCATATGTTCAAAAGAATACCTTAAACAGTACCACAAGGAATCAAGCCAGAAAATCCATAATATGGAACATATTGCTAGACAAATAATCCAGTTCTTTATATATTATAACTTAAAAAGAAGGATTTACACAGACAAAAAGAGACATCAACCTAATTCAAGTTGATTTATAAAAAATTTTTTGCATTGAAGTGGAAATCTTTTAACATGTAAGTATGACTTATGGTATTATAACTATATCTCAGTAAGGTGTTTTATTTTAAAGACTTAAAAAATTGTGAGAGTGTGGTTTGAAATTAGTATTTATGACATTAAGGGATCATTTTTAAATCTGCTCTGGACTTCCCTGGCAATGAGGCTATTTTAAAATGTGTATATCAATTAAACATGTTCACTTTTCTTTCTATTGCTGTGCAATAAATAACTACAAATGCAGCTATAAATGTAGCAGCTTTGGCTGAATGGCTAAGGAGCCATGCCCTTTGCTACTTAGAAGTCCTCTGATTTGTTTGAGAACAATTGTGAGCTGTATCATTATTCTCTTGAAAGGACTTCGGCTCTGACTGAATATCCTGACCTTTTTCATCTTTGTGAGATTTTAACAAAAGCTTGTAAAGGCATACTTCAGATTTCTTTCCTATGCTTCAGTTTAGAGGCAAAATATTTTAGCATTTTCTCTTATACCTATGCTGAAGACCTCAAAAATTACCAAAATGTAGCAGATTTTGTTTAACATTTTATCATGTAATTTATACCCTATTACATGTTTTGACCAACCTTTCAGCAAGTTACTTGCAAATCTCCTCAGCAAAGCATTCAGGTTGTTTGTGCTTATATATTCTACTACTCACAAAATGCAAAAGTTTTTTGGTTTTATTTTTCTTTAATTTCAGTGCTTCCTATCAAGCTTCTTAATTCTTTCTGTTTAAAAGAAAATAGAAATAAATATAAAATGTGCCTTACTTTATCCAGAACCATATCTGAGAGATTTCTAGCAACTTTCAATTCAATACGAATTGTGCTTCTAAACCAAGTCTTTCTTCTTGCTCTTAAATTCAGTCCCTCCTCTACTCTTAAATAATTCCTTATTTTAAGTATTTATTACAATACAGTTCACATTATCAAATTCAAATTGGTTGTTCATTAACGTACACAAAATGTTAAAAAAAAAACTTCTACTTCATCACAACGCTATAAAGAATAATCTGGAATTTTGTTCATTTAGGGTTTCACTATATTGTCCAGGCTTGCCTCAGACTTACACACTTTTGTTTCTGTTTCCTGAGTGCTGGGATTACAGGCATGTACCAGACACAGAATTTCTCTTATGTGAGATACGTTGTTCTAAAGCCTTTTGTGACAAAGAAGCCAAAATTGTTTTTAATTATTCATTTACATTTTGTTGTATTATATTTTACTTTGTATGCATTTGTGTGTGTGGCCTATGGCTAGGAAAGGACAATTTTAATCTACAATATGTACTAAAGTGGTGGAATAAAACTTGTCAGGTTTGTGTAACAAACTCCTTTACCAATGACCAATGTCTATGACCTAAGAATAAAAATCTTTTTTTTCTCCCACATTTTATTCCCCCCCTCTGATCATACAAACTCAATAGGTACCCCCTTCCTCTACCTCACCATTCCCATCCCCAGTCATCCTCCATTGCACTCTCCTGGCTTTTCCCCTTCTTTCAGCTCCCACTTTCCCTCCCTCCCTCTGTCCAGTGCCTCCTTCTTCCTCCTTCCCATCCCCTGGAACATCCTTTTGTGTGAATGCCAACCTCCCTCTGAGTCCTCCACCCTAGTGAGGGTTCAGGACTCAGTGGTATAGCCAGAACCCCTTCTTGGGCTTCCTTTAGTTGGGAATTCTATAATGACTGATTAATCCCTTGCCTCTAAGGATCCTAATACCTGGAGCCTTCTCCCCTGTGATCCATGCGAGATTTTGGGGAGGGGGTCATTGATATGTCAGCCATTGTGCAGGTCAGGCAAAGTCCAATTCAGGTTGCTGCAGCACTAACTAGTGTGGAGTAACTTGCATATCGTTGGTCCTCCCCATCTTTAGGCTCTTAAAATCTTGCTGCCCTCTCTTCCACACGGTTCCCTGAGCTTTAGGATGGGGGGAGATTTGGGTGATCTGGTTCCAGGTGAATAATGGAGGGTCTTTGCTGTACTGAATTATGGTTCATTGTTGTTTTCACTTTTGCTTTTTCTGCACTGTCATTGGCTGCATGCCGATTGGTATCAAAGGTCAAATCCTACCCAAAGATTAAAGACTGTTTAAATGAATATCTTAATATAAGAGGAGACTCACAGAGAGATTTAAGAATAGGAGTAGGACACAGCAGTGTGTGTGTGTGTGGGGGGGTCATTGTCCCATTTGCGAGATTGTTACCATCTATTTGCCAGTCCCTATATCCTCCCTGATTGGTGAGATCAAACCTGTTAAGTCACAAGTGACCAGGAAGAGAAATGAGAGTTAACTGCATCAGATGTCTTGCTACTTATGTGTAATGCTTGAACATGGTCTATTTTCTCTACTAAAGCATGATGCCATATCTCCTTTTTTTTTTAGTTCCTCCTTCCCCTTCCCTCCTGTTTATAATCCTTTATGATTACAGTGGGTATTAAACATTTGCCTTCGAATATGTCATTAAATGGGTTTGGAACTAGGATCTACTTATAAGAGATACATACAGCATATAACGTTCTATGTCTCAGATAATTCACTCAATATATTTTTTCTTGTTCCATCCATTACTCAGCAAATTTCATTAATTCATCTTTTTTGATGGATCAGTAATATTCCATTGTATAAATGTACCACATTTTCATTATCCACTTGTTAACTGTTGGACATTTGAGTTGATTCCATGACTTTGCTATTATAAATATTGCTGTTATGAACATGTTTGTGCTCTCGTGTCACTGTAGTGAATTTTTGCATTAAGGGGGATTATTCCCAGAAGTGGTATTGCAGAGTCATATGGCATTTCAATCTTTAACTTTTTTAGAAATCACCAAAATGATTGCCAGAGTTATTATATAAGCCTGCATTTCCACCAGCAATTTATGAGAGTTCCCTTCTCACCACATCCTCCCCAGCCTTTGGTGCTGTTTGCATTGTGGATTTTTGCATTCCTGACCAGGGTGAGATGATATATCAGAGAAGTTTTGATTTACATTTCGCTGATGGGTAAGGATGTGGAGCATTTTCTAAGATATTTGTTAGACATTTCAACTTTGTCCCAGAAAAAGTTTTTTTTTTTTTTGAGTTCTGAGGCCTATTTTTTATTTATTTATTTATTTTTATTATTATTTCTTGAGGCCTATTTTTTAATTGGGCCATTTATCTCCTTGGTTTTAGTTTTTTAAATTCTTTGTGCAGTCTGCATAATAGAATTCTGTCAGATATTTGGTTAGTAAAGATTTTCTCCCATTCTCTGGGTGGCCTTTTTGCTCAGTTTACAATCTCTTTATCTCAACAGAAGCTCTTTAATTTCATAAGATCCCATTCGTTGAGTGCTGGTTCTAGTCACTGAGCTGTTGGATTTCTGTTTAGGAATTGTTGGCCTAGCCCAATCAGCTCAAGGGAATTCCCTACCTTTTCAATTAGCATATTTATACTCTGGTCTAATTTTTTTATACATTTCTATTGATTATTTTATTATTATTATTTAATCAATTGTGCATGTATGCGTGTGTGCACGTGTGTGTGTGTGTGTGTGTGTGTGTGTGTAGAACCACGGACGAATTTGGGAACCACCATGGACCGTCTCCACCTCCTCCTGTTTACTCTGCCCCGGGATTCACAGGCTCCGCCCTACCAGGACCAGAAACGCAGGACGGCCCCGCTTCCCCCCGGTGTCTATACGTGGGGTCTAGGATCTGAACTCAGGACCTTCCACCTGCAAGGCAGAGGCTTAACCCCTGAGCCAACTCTCCAGCCCCACTCTGGTCTAATATTAAGGCCCTTGATCCATTTGGAATTAATTTTTGTGCATGGTGACAAGTACGGGTCAAGGTTTAATCTTCTGCATAGGGACATACAGTTTTCCCAGCACCATTTGTTGAAAATGCTATTCTTTTTCCATTGAATTTTTGGGCCCCTTTGTCAAAGATCAAATGCTTGTAGTTGTGTGGGCTTATATCTGGGTCTTCAACCCTTATCCATTGATCTACATGTCTATTTTGGAGCCAGTAGCAGATTTGTAATATAGATTAAGGATTGGTATGCCGATATCTCCAGCAGTGTTTTTGTTACTCAGGATTGTTTTGGCTATCTTGTGCCTTTTGTGCTTCCATATGAATTTTGAGATTATTTGGTCAATTTTTTAAAGAATTGCTTTGGGATTTTGATTGGTATGGCTTTGAATCTATATATTGTTTTTGATAGGATGGTCATTTTTAAGATATTGATTCTGCCAACCCAAGAGCATGGGAAATCTTTCCACCTTCTGTTGTCTTCTGTAATTTCTTTCTTTAGGGTCTTAAAGTTTTGATTATAAAGGTTTCTTACTTTTTTGGTTAGATTTATACCAAGATATTTCATTTTGTTAGGGGCTATAGTAAATGGGATTGTTTCTCTTAGGGCTTTTTTACTTCTTTCATCATTGGTATATAGGAAGGCCACCGATATTTGCACATTTATTTTTTAATCTGTCACACTGCTGAACTTATGTATTAGCTCAGGAGTTTCCTGGTGGACGTTTTAAGATCACTCAAGTATATGATCATATCATCTGCAAATAGAGATATCTTGACTTCTTCCTTTCCTATTTGAATCCCTTTTGTCTCTCTCTCCTGTCTTATGGCTCTAGCTAAGACTTCAAGTACAATATTGTATAGAAGTAGTGAGAGTGGACAGCCTTGTCTACTTCCTCATTGAAGCGAGAATGCTTCAAGGTTTTCCCCCTTGAGTATAATCCTTGTTGTTGGCTTGTTGTATACAGCTTTTATTTTGTTGATAAAGGTGCTTTCAATTCCAACTGTCTGTAAGGTTTTGATCATTAAAGAATATTGGATGTTGTCAAAAGCTTTTTTTTGCATCTATAGAGAGTGTTATGTGGTCTTGGACTTTGGATTGGTTTATAAAATGGATTACATTTATTGATTTGAGGCATATGTTGAACCAACTTCGTGTGCCTGAGAAAAACCCTACTTGATTACAATGAATGATATTTTTATGTTTTTGAATCAGATTTGCTAAGATGTTCTTGAGAATCTTTGTATTTGTGGTCATCAATATGTTTGGCCTATAGTTTTCTTTTTTAACTATCTTTATTAGATTTGGGATTAGTATGGGATCAGCTTCCTAGAAAGTATTTGGAAGGGTTCCTTCCTTCGCAATTTTATGGAACAGTTTAAGGAGTGGTGATCTTAGTTGTTCTTTAAATGTCTGGTAGAATTCTGTGCTGAATCCATCTGATCCAGGACAGTTTTGTGGGAAGATTTGAGATTACTTCATCAATTTCCTCATATATTATAGGACTGTTTATATGATTCAAAACTTCCTGATTCAATTTAGGTCAGGTGTGCTTACTCAGGAATTCATCCATTTCTTTGGCGTTATCAAATTTCATGGAGTATAAGTTTTTGAAATATGACCTTATAATTTTCTGAATTTTTTGGGTATTATTTGTGATAACTCCATTTTCATTTCTAATTTTGTTAATTCAGATTTTCTCTCCTTTGATTTTGGTTAATTTGAGTGTATCAATATTATTGATTTTTTTCAGAGAACCATCTTTTTGACTGGTTGATTGTATCATTTTCCTTATCTCAATTTCAGATATTTCTCCCCTGATTTTGTTAATCTCCTCTCTTCTACTGCTTTTGGGAATGGATTGTTCTTGTTTCTTAAAACTTTAAGATGCATTATTAAGTTATTTAATTGTGAGTTTCTATTTTTTTGATATAGGCATTAAGAGTTATAAACTTAACATCTTCGGATGGCTTTCATTGTGTCTCTGAGGTTCTGATATGGTGTATTTTCATTATCGTTCACTTCTAGGAAATCTTGAATTTCCTTTTTGATTTCTTCCAGAACCTAATTTTCATTCAGCATCATAGTGTTTAGTTTCTAAGAGTTAATGTATTTTCTGCTTTAGACCATACTGGTCTGACAAGGTACAAGCTATAATTTCAACTACAGTGACATGAGCACAACCATGTTTATTGCAGCAACATTTACAATAGCAACGTCATGGAATCAACTCACATGCTCAACAATTGACAAATGGATAATGAAAATGTGGTACATTTATATAATGGAATACTATTCAGCCATCAAAAAATTAATTAATGAAATTTGCCAGGAAATTCATGGAATTAGAAAACATATATTGAGCGAAGTATCCCAGAGACAGAAAGTTAGATACATATGTACTTCTTAATAGGTGGATCCTAGTACCAAACCCACTCAATAACATATTCAAAGATAAATCTCTCTAATATCTACTGTAATCACAAAGAGTATAAACAGGAGGGAAGGGAAAGGAGGGTCCCCCCAGAATAAAAGAAGAGAGGGTTTCATGCTTCAGTAGAGAAAATAAGTTACCGTCAAGTATTACTTATAAGTAGTAAGACATCTGGTGAAGCTCACTCTTACTTCCCTTCTTGGTCACCTGTGACTGAAGAGGTTTGATCTCAACAATCAGGGAGGGTATAAAGACTGGCAAATAGATAGTTACCATCTGGCAAATGCACACTGACCCTCCTCCACACACACTTCTGTATCCTACTCCTATTATTCCATCTACCTTTGAATGTCCTCTTAAATTAAGATCTTGATTTAAATAGTCTTTTATCTTTGGTTAGGAGGTGACCTTAGATTCCAATAAGGATCAAGCCAAGGGAGGTGCAGGAAAAGCAAAACTGAAAACAACAAATCATAATTCAGAACTCCAAAGACCCTGCATTATTCACCTGGAATCAGATCAGCTAAATCTCTCCCCATCCTAAAGCTCAGGGAACCTTGTAGAAGAGGGGGCGGCAAGATTGTAAGAGCCTAAAGGTAGGGAGGACGAATGATATGCAAGATACTCCACACAAAAGGCTGCAGTAGCCATAATTGGACTTTGCCTCACCTGCACAAAATGTCAGTGACCCTCCGAAGTCTAGCATGGATCACAGGGGTTAAGGCTCCAGGCAGTAGGATTCTTAGAGGCAAGTATTTAACAGATATAATACAGTTCCCATACTAACAGGGAGCCCAAGAAGGGACTCTGGGCTATGCCAGAGTCCTTACCCCTCACTAAGGTGGAGGACTCAGAGGGAGGTTTGGTATTCACACAAAAAGTATGGTCCAGGGGATGGGAGGGTGGCAGGGGGAGGCACTTGGGAAAAGGGGAGAGAGGGAGAAATGAAAGGAAGGGGAAAATGGGGGAGAGTAGAAGGGGGAACTGAGGAGGGAAGAAGGAAGGGAGAGGATGGGGTTACATATTGAGCTTGTACAATTGGGATTAAAAAATAAAACATGGGAGAAAAATATATTACCCTTCAAAATCACTTGTCTAATCAGCTATTTCATTTGTTTTTAAATTTGCACAGATAACTCAATGCTTAAGACCCTGCTTTGCAAGCAGAAGGTCCTGAATTCAAGTAAAAAGGGCAGCAGCAAGCACTTCCAGCTAGGAAATCCTAGAACCAAGTAAAAAGGAGGTAAAACCTTTGAATGTGCTCTTATAACAATATTCCAGTTTAACAACTTTTTGTCTCTGGCCAGGGGGTGATATACACTGCCCATCAGGATGGAGTGAAGGGCATTGCAGGAGCAGCAAAACCGCAAAAGAAAATCAACAAACCACAGTCCAGAACTTCAGAGACTCTATATTGACCACCTAGAACTAGGCCAGCCTAATCTCTCCCCATCCTGAAGCTCAGGAAAATTTGCAGGAGAGTGGGCGGTAAGATTGTAAGAGCACAAGGATGGGAGGAGTAATGATATGCAAAATACTCCACAAAAGTTAGGGCCAAAGCAATCATAATTGGACTTTGCATGCCCTGCGCAATGTCCAACACACTAATGACCCCACAAAGTCTAGCATTTGCTAAAGGCACCAAGATCCTTGGAGGCAAGGGATTGGCAGCCACAGTAGTGTTCCTATGCTTAAGGGGAACACAGGAAAGGGTTCAGGGAAATGTCACTGGGTCCTTGTACGTCATCGGAGAGGAGGGCCCAGAGGAGAGCCTGGCATGCACATTAAAGGATTCTCCGAGGATTGAGGGGGGAGGCACTGAGGGATGAAGAGGGAGGGGTGAGGGGAGGGGGAGCAGGGGGGTCGGGGGGAGGAGGAGGGAAGGAGGGAAGCTGTGTACCTACCAAGTTTGTATGAGTGGAAATAATAATAAAAAATGTAAAAAAAAGATTTAAATCACTAATTAAATGTCATGGATTTTCCAATAAAGAAAAAAAAAAAAAAAAAAAAAAAAAAAAAAGGAGGTAGAAGCAATCCAGGATTGTTCCTGAAATCACTCTTGGTTTTCCACAGGGACACACAAATACACACAAACACACACACACACACACACACACACACACACACACACACACACACACACACAAATAAATAAAATTTAAAATTGGTATACTGCTTTTATAAATGAATGCCTAGATACCAAATATTTAGGTAGTATATGTAGAAAATATGTTAATACAGTTGAGAGAATGCTCTGGTATCAATACTGTTTTCTACTTGTGTTATTTTAAGTGTATCTAAATATTTATTTTGTTTCTAATTCCTTTCAGTCCAGAATATCTGTAAGCAAGTACCATTGGTTATCTGTTAGGAATAGAAGACATTAGAAAGTTTCTGTCCACTGTATCAATCAATGATGCAATAATATTTTACTTGTTAGAGAAAAGGCATAACAAGACTTGTCTCAACGTTGATAATGTTTTGACAATAACCATTGGCCTCTACTGGAAGACAAGCAAGGTGAGCTGAACTAAACCTACCACTCTCATCTTGCATATGAAGCAGTTTATTACCTTTCTCTATGGAACAGATTTAGTTATGGGAATGGCCAGATGCTATAGGACACATATACACCAACAAACATGAAAATCTTAATTTGGATCCCAAAAACAAACACATGAAACATCCCAGGGCATCAGTGAATGCCTTCAGTCCATGTGAGATGCAGTTAGGTAGATACCATGATCTTCCTGAATAGCCAGTTTAGCCAAAAAGATCAGGTCCATATTCAGTGAGAAATTCCACCATATTTAACTAATTAATTAATTAATTAATTAATTGGGGTAATAAAGGCAATTGGAGACATTCTGTCAATCTCTGGCTACCACACAAACTTACACACTTGCATTGGTGAGTGCACTTGCATAAATATGTGTATACTATGCACACACATCCACATTCACATAACAAAAAGATGGTCATATGCTAGTCAGGTGAGGTGTGGCCCCATTGGTTTTATGTCTTAGATTTATAAATATGTCTTAGCTAGTCACAAGAGTAGCCAGAACATCTCATTTTGGTTACTTGGTCTCTTCTTGCAAGTCAGCTTTCTTGTTTTTTTGGAACCAATTAGTCTTAGAATCCTACGTTGGTCCCAATAATGAATTCTTCATTTCTTTGATGATTGGATATTGTTGAAACTGTCCAACTTTATTTGTAGGGTTTACAAGCACTTCAAAGATAATGAGCAGATCATCTCACAGCACCACACATAGTGCTCTGGCTATAAAATATTCAGTCACATCAGTACTCAATAAAATATATTTTAAATCAAAAAGAATGTATCTGGAGTCCATCTCAGGTAGCTTACGTGCTGAAAATATAAGAGGCTAACATATTTCTGTGGTAATTTCCAGTTCCCATAGATCTCAGTCAATGGGTGTATATGAAAGCTCCAGACTTCTATAGTTCTATTGGGCTAGCAGATGTCAAATATGCCAAAAATAAAACCTGTGGCATGATATGTTCAACAATTTCCTTGGCCTGCTGCTTCAAAAAACCCAATTTAAAACTGTCTTCTAGGTCACCTTGATTAATGTGTCCAAGGGAACACCTTAATGTAATATTTCTTAGTTCTAGCACTAAAACATGTCTGACAGTTCTTGTGCTTCTTACTTATTTGTGGAAACTACTGAGGACAGAAATCTTTGTCAGAAATACAAATCTGAATATTAGTGGTTTTCAGGAATTGCATGGTTCAATAGTACCTCTTTTCAATGTTAGAGCCGATGGCACAGTTAGTAGCAAAGTGAAATTATACAAAAAGACAACAGTCAAATTAATGACATACCAGTCTCTAGTCTGAGAACTCAGAGGACCAGGATGAGAGCATGTCATTCAACTTGCAATAGTCTGTTTGAAGTTGTTATGTCTTCCCTGGTGACTTTTTATTGGTCATATTTGGCTGTTAAGTTTTGACATTGTAGATTATAATATTTCTGTGTGCACCATGTACTGAATTAATAATGGTCTTCATCTATTCTAACAGGAAGCAGTGTTTTGTTGAATAACTGATTAGAGCTTGAGTGGCTCTACCCCTCAGTTACAGCTCAAAATCTGTCTTGAGGTATGACAATAACATTCTGTTCAACAAAAAGCAAAACATAAACATTTACAAAGCACTCAATAAATGACACCAAAAGTTTCCAACATAAGCCTACTTTGACCTATCTGTCATGGATTATCACATTTACCCCGAAAATATTCCATGTCATTAGCTTAATCCTATTATATTGGAGATCCGAAAATATTTTTATTTGAATGCAAGCATTCAAAAGTACAGTTTTGAATTCCCATGTCTTTCAATTTTATATTTACATGAATACAAGATGGTGCCTAGTAGGAACCTAGAATCTGTGACACAACTTCTTACCTGTGTCAACTGACCTAAGACATTTATATCCATTCTTTTAGTGTTACACACATGAATAGAGTAAGTTTATGATATTTCTATCCCTTAATGCCCAATCCTTTACTTCTTCCCCTTACAACCTTTATTCTCCCTCGAAAGACTGTCTTTTTTTTTTTTATCAGAGAAGAATGTTTATTTAACCAGCTTTATTTTCAGCAAAGCCAATGGTATTTTCACATTGATTGAAAACTGAGTCTTATTTGAGGCTGCAAGTGACACAGGCTGAACAGAGGTGTTTGCATTGTTGCTATAGGGGAGCTCAGTTCCTTTTTAAAGAACCTGTGTCTTGTGGGATGCCATGGGAAACCAAAAAAGGGACCAAAAACAAAGTCAGTTCATTACACTGTATCTCTCTATATTCCTTTCCTCTACTTTCATCCAGAAGCCTTCAGGGTCACTTTTCTTTCTACATTCTATGGCATATCATGTTTTCAAAATTATTTAATTTTTTAGTTTGTTTTTTATTGTCATTGCTGTCATTAGTGTTGGATGTATGTGTACATGTGTATGATGCATAGGCCAACCTTGATAGTTCTGACAAAGAGGCAAGCAAGTGACACCTTTCTGAAAATTTCTGACCATTGTAGCTTGCTATTGCAATTCCCAGGGAAAACGTAAACACTAGATGGAACAATGTTTTACTCACAGAGGGAAGATACAGAGCAAGATCAGATTGAACAGTGGGCACTAATCACTCATGACAGTTTATACCTCTCTGTAGCCAAGCTAAAATTTGCATGCATGGTCCTTTTTTGATGCAAAAAGTAGACTATCTTTTGCCAGCAGAGTGCACATATGAGTCTGACTATGTGACATATAACATACATTACAAAGGAGTGCCCACTGAATCTAAAATAAGGCAAAGTATTTTTACAAAAAGTGGTAAGTTCAGAACAATTAGCAAGAGCCTTTTTTTTGGTCCAAGTAAAAATTTAGGCTCAATCATTATTCTTCTAGAGCTTAGAAAGGCATTGAAATATGGTAAACTCCCTAAATAGCATTTATTATGGTCTGCCTCTGAATTGTCCTCTAGAAGGTCAATACTAGATGAAGCTGTTCTTGAAAATTGTGGAACCTTTGGGATATGGATCCCAATTGAAGGAAGTGACTCACTGGAGATTTCATATCACAGTCTTATTTCCTGTAAGCATATTCAATTTGAATAGCCACCTTCATTCCAACCACCACTGATTCCTGTCATCATGCCTTTCTCATCATGACAGAATGTATTCCATTGAAATATAAGATCAAGTATATCCCTCACTTTCTTAAGATGCTTTTGTCAGGTGTGTGTTCACAGCAGTAATGAAAGTAACAAATATAGAATCCTTTAATTTTATGGGAGTCTCAGATAGAATAATTACCACAAAAATATCTGATGTATGTTGTGAAGATCAAGACAGTAAAGACGTGTCAAGGTCCTATCTCTAGAAGTCATCCTACCAGCACACAAATACCAAATCCCTAATTTTTGCATATCTTTCTCTCTCCATCCTTCACCTTAAGAAAGTATGGAAGTTATCATCATCAGATCCAATGAATGGTTTTAATGGAAAAGAGAACTTTTAACCACCAGGTGATCTTTCTGGATTTATGTTTTTGTTATTAATTAATCTTTGAGAATGTCTTTCTTTCATTTCCATTCATATATTTAACCTCTATTAGTATTTTGTTGGGCAAAACAAAAAGGTTGAATTAAATTGCTCTAAGTAAGGAGCAAAGAAACTTCCCAGATTATTCCCCCTTAGTTCACTGTTGGCATCATTCAGCCACAAGGTGGCAATATAAGTCTTTTGAATTAGCAATTTTATCCAAAGGTGCATAGAGATTGGAATGAAAACTTGGGCAGATATTAAAAAGCAGGAGACAGATATAAACAAAGGCATACTTTCCTATTCAAACATAATTTTTGTCTAACAGTAATACGAAATAGATGTGTACATTTCTGAAGGATGGTAAGAATGAAAGGGATGCTAAAACAGAGAACTCAGCTACTTAGATTATTTCTATTTAGAAATTCCTTTCCATTATTATTTGATAAGGTGATGTACTCTGTTTCTTCACAAACAGATAACAGTTATAGCTGACTCAAAATGCAATCATAAGCAAAGATTCAGATAAGTGGGGATTTTCAATTGTTTTTGATAAATAATATACAAGTATTGAGTATAAAAATGTCTTATTGAAACATGTTACACTTAATTTAATTGTCAACTTGAAAGGATTTAGAATTACCATAGAATCATGCCTCTTTCCCAGTTTAGTAGCGTGTTTCCACAAAGTCTAACTCAGGAAGGAAGACCCTTTCTATCAGTATGGACAGCATCAGCTGATGGGTTGTGGTCCTAGATTCAAAAAATAGAATGTGAGCTATTCCCCAGCATTTATCATTCTTTTTAAATTAAGTACAGACAATATAACCAGCTGCCTCATTTTCCTGCTGCTGTCTTTTCTGCCATGATGGACTGTATTTGCTCCAATTGTAAGACAAAATAAATTCTATTCTTTTAAGTTGCTTCAGATATTTTTTCACATCTGTATATCTCCTATACTTGTTCTTGCTGCTCCTCTTTTCTCTGCAATTGTTTCTGTTTCGTATGGCCATTGCACATATATTTTATTATTTTCTCTTGGTAATCCCTGCACATTAGTTTTACTGCTTATCCAACTTAATAGGTTGTTAATTCTATACTGAAAGTACTGTATAGATCTTATCATGGTTGCCACAAAATACTCATGCTTGCTGGCACATAGATGGTATTACATTTTAAAAATCTACCTATAAAGATCAATAAACATTTTCTATATTTAATTTATATGTTGCATATAAACTTTGCAATATTTGACAGTTTTTAAACAGAATGCTGAAGAACATCCAATTACAGAGCATCAAACCATTGTTTGAATTGACTTTGTGTATGCATTAGCTAAGAGTCATAAATTATATCACATACTTTTCAAATGTTATTATTTGAGGTTTTCTTGAGCATGACCTGTCTTATGCAATCACTAATCTTTTTAGACCTTAAAGAATTTTGAAAATAACTTTTGCTTCCTTTATTTCTCTGTTGTAATTCAGCTATCATGCTAAAAGTTCTCCCTAAATACCAGTACAACAATTTATTTATTTAAAACATTTATTTGCAGGGTGAAAATCTGCAAAGATTAGTGACAGTCTTAAAAGGAAATGCTGACATAGTTTAAAAATCACTTATGATACAATATGAAATAAGTCACAGAATCAAGTGTGCTCAAATGTTTATTGTTCACTGACTTCATTTCTCCTTTGAGAATGTTATTTGTGAAAATATTCTGGATGCTGTAGCTGACAGCATTCATTTTCAATTTTCTGATTACCATGCACAAAAAATATTTATAGATATTCTCATTTAGGAAAATGGATGCTCCTGTCCATGACTTCTTGGAGACATTCTTACTGAGATTTTAAGAGCTTCCCATAGGGTTTCAATCAACCATGAGGTAACAGAAAAATTACAGAAGGGAGAATTCTGGGAATACCTGATGATTGTAACTAGTTACCTTCATGACAGAAAGGTTCACAAGTTACAGAACTGAAAGGTGTCATAGCAGAGACCACTGAGATTTTCTTTAAATCCTTAATGTTATGGATTATGACTAAATCTAAGGAAGGAAACAGTGATTAAGTATAAATTATAATTAGTTACAAATTAAATTAGTTCAAATATAAAATGATTATCCCAGGGCTGTGTCCTTTTTAGTAGTTTTCATTGAAAACTTCATTATTTGGTATCAGTCAATTTCAATGTACTATCAATTTTTCTGATAAAAATCCATTGTAAACAGGCGGCTTCAGCCTCAAAATTACACAACCTCACTTTTAACTCCAATGAAAGGAGACTTTAAGATTTTCTGTTTAAATCTATAAATCTTTTAAATTATATTTTTCTCTTTTTGACTTATACTAACCTCTTCATGAATTTGTAGTGCCATAAAAATGATCAATGATTCATTTTCCCTCCTACTGAAGTAAAATATTAGAAAATACTTAAAGGAAAGGCAGTTCTCCACATGGAACAAAAATTCCTACTGTGAAGTCATGGGCAACTTTATTTCCTTTACTGAACAACAGGAGCTATAAAGGCAAAAGGTCACATTGCATGTATTACGATGCTGAGCTAACAGCAGGAAAAGCCAGCTAGTGGTCACAAATAATAAAAGGGGAACTGTTAGTATGAAGTAGTTTGTCTGAATGTGAATATCATCTCTACACATTTCAGAGGTTGTCATTTGGGGCCAAAATAAATTTAGAAGAACTCTTTGTTTTAATTTGCCTCTCATATGGAGAGAAATAAAAAAGCAGATTCTCCTGAAACCTAAAAGGTACTGTTCCACAATGTATGAGACTTTTCCATTTTCAGACTCTCAGGGTAGAACTTATTAAGTGACTATGTCAGCTGAGACTGGAGGTCAGAAAAAGTGAATGCTTAATGTATTACCTACCTTGGCATAGCACAGGACTTAGGAGAAGTTGACTAAGCATGTTCCAGGATTAGGTTCAGGAGTTTTTTTGCCCTCAGTATGTACTATCTCATATCTGACTCTACAAGAACAGGAGGAAGAGGAGGAAGAAACAAATTGAACTTAACAGATTAGTTAGCATTCCAGGAGACTCCACTCCTATAGAAAGTATTGGATTTATTTTGCATTTGTTTCCAAGCAATGCATACAAATACTTTTCTGTTATTCTGAGCGCAATGCCCATTGTGATTTTCTTGATACAGGATGCAAGAAGCACTGGGAAATTTTAGTTTTCATTCCACTTTTGATGCTCATTGTACAAACACACTTTTAGCAGTTTTGTGTATCTTCATCCCGCTATCTCTCTACAAGGTTAAAATATTCTTTTGGATTTCATGGGGGTTACTTACAAGTGAATCAGTACACTCCAGGTAGTCACATGTGTAGCTTCTGTTACAAATTTTACTTTTCACCAAAGTAACCCTGAATCTTCACATAAATATAAAAATATTAGGCACATTGACTTGGCTTTGATAGCCATTGCAGTTCACATGCATGGTTTCTGTCATCATACATGCAAAGTACTCTTCTATACAATGCAAGCAAAGGCTGGTTCATATCCTGTACTATACTTCTGTAGAAATCTTTCATTTTGTGTTTTGGCATTTCAAAGATTATTTCTGTAGCATCTTTTATTCCATGTGCCTTCAGATAGTGCTCAATATTGTTAACAAAAATATCAGTTTCTTCCTTGGACCACGTCCCCTGCTTCCATTTATGCCCTTTGTTTGTTAGAGAATCTGTATCTTCTTTAGTTGTAAACCATGCCTGGCTAACCGCTGAAACTTCCTTGTTCCCCAAGGGAGATATTTCATCTAGTTGCTCATTCTGTAAAATCTGGATTTGTGTCGCAGTTACCTCAGTAAGTTCTCTTCTGCCACTTCAGTGGTTGAAGTTATGGTCACCTCAAAGGTCTGATCATTTTCTGAAAGCAGAAGTGCAACAACTGATATTCAAGGATCTGCTCTGATCATCCTCAGAGGACAAAGCCTCTTATGTGAAGGTCAGTACTATCTTCTGAGTATACTTCATCAGGTTCATTCTGAGGTCAATTAAGTATGAGATTCCTGTCTATGTCCTGAGTAAACGTCATTGAGTTCACGGCTTCTACTCACACTGTGTCAGAATCCTCTTCAACTGTGCTCATTCTCAAATCTTATCAAAATCTTATTTTGTTGTGAACTGCAACAAAAGTTATAAGTAGTCCATCTTTTTCACAGGAATCTTCAGTAGCTTTTGATGGCTAGTGTTGCAAACATGGAGACACACTGCTTCTCTTACCTCAGGGTTTCCTGATAAACTACAGAAACCTGGTTTAGCTAGTGTGGGATATCCAGGCATAATTAAAGCCAAATGCACACTTTGTGATTTGTTCCATTTTCATTTTGCTTGACAGTTCTGAAGTTGTGATTTCATACAGCCATGTGTCCTGTGGTAGATGGATCATTCACTTAGGTAATACACACATAAACAAGGAAAGACAGAACAAGTGAAAGAAAGAGCAAGCAAGAGGAAGTATATGAAAAATTGAAATGGCAAGGACGACTACAGTAAGAATTTGTGAAAAATTGAAATGACAAAAACTATTACCAGCTTGTCTCATTGTCACATACAAACTGAAATGGTTACCGGCAATCTGAACATATTCACAATGACAGGCCAGGATGCTTGACTGGAGCAGCAGACTCTGTCCATTGAAATCTTTCACAAAGGTCCAATTCAAAAGACATGCTGGTTGACTATAAATTTATATGGCTTAAGTCATCACAGTAAGAATACCATGAAGGGATAAGTGCTTTTGGCTGCCTAATAAATTGAAAATGATTTAATTCTCCAGAACTGATTTTGTTTGACTCTAAGTTTGGGCAATGATGCTAGTAGTGTCATGGATTTAGAACAGTTCCAGAATAATACTCAAAAAAGTACCTCTCCAACATCTTTTTTTTATTTATTTTTATTTCCACTTATACAAACGTAACAGGTACAGTGGTCCCCCCCTCCCTCTAACCATCTATTCCCCTGTGCCCCCCTACCAACCCCCTTCCCTCCCCATCCCCCAGTGCCTCTTCCACCCATCCGGGGAGCATCCTTTAATGTGCATGCAAAACTCTCCTCTGGGTCCTCCTCTCCGATGAGGTGCAAGGAACCAGTGGCATTTCCCAGAACCTTTTCCTGTGTTCCCATTAAGCATAGGAACACTACTGTGGCTGTCAATCCCTTGCCTCCCAGGACCCTAGTGCCTTTAGCAAATGCTAGACGTCATGAGGTCAATAGTGTGTTGGACATTGCGCAGGGCATGTAAAGTCCAAATATGATTGCTTCGGCCCTATCTTGTGTGGAGTATCTTGCATATCATTGCTCCTCCTATCCTTGTGCTCTTACAATCTTACCGCCCCCTCTTCCCCGAATGTCCCTGAGCTTCAGGATGGGGAGAGATTAGGCTGGCCTAGTTCCAGGTGATTGATATAGAGTCTCTGATGTTCTGGATTATGGTTTGTTGATTTTTTTTTTCAATTTTGCTGCTCCTGCAATGCCCTTTACTCCATCCTGATGGGTATTGTATGTCACCCCCTGGCCAGAGATAAAAACCTGTTCAATTAGAGTCACATTTATAAGAGCATATTCAATGGTAGATGTAATAAAAGTAGGAAACCGTGGTGAGGGAGGGGTCAATCACCCATCTGCGAAATGGTTACTTTCTATCTGCCAGATTATATGCCCTCCCCTTCTGGTAAGATCATACCCCATCAGTTGTAAATAATCAGGAAGGAAAGTCTGTGAACTTAACCAGATCTCTCATTATTTACTTGCAGTCCTTGATGGTGGCCTATTTTCTCTGCTGTAACATGGTCCCCTCTCTCGTTACTGGTGTGGCCCTCCTTCCCCATCCCTCCTGTTCATAATCTTAGCAAATTACTGTAGTTATTACAGAGATTTATCTTTAAGTGTCTCTAAGTTGCTTTCATACTAGGAGCCACCTATTAGGAAGTAAATGCGGCGCATAATTCTCTGTGTCTGAGATACTTCACTCAATATAATTGTGTCTAATCCAATCCATTTCTCAGAAAATTGCATTAATTCATCATTTTTGATGACTGAGTAGTACTCCATTGTATAGATGTACCACACTTTCCTTATCCACTTGTCAACTGTTGTACATTTGGGTTGATTCCATGACTTTGCTATTGTAAACAGTGCTGCTATGAACATGGTCGTGTTTGTGCTATCGAGGTTAACCTCTGCTGTATGGGGGGGATATTCCCAAAAGTGGAATCACAGGGTCATATGGCATTACAATCTTAAATTTCTTTAAGAATCTCCAGACGGCTCACCAGAGTGGCTGAATGAGCCTGCATTCCCAATAGCAATGTAAGAGAGTTCCCCTCTCTCAACATCCTCTCCAGCATTTGTTGTTTGTATTGTGGATTTTTGCCATCCTAACCGGGGTGAGATGATATCTCAGGGAAGTTTTGATTTGCATTTCCCTGATGGCTAAGGAAGTGGAGCATTTTTTAAGATATTTGTCAGACATTTTAATTTCATCCCTGGTAAAGGTTCTTTTAGTTCCAGGGCCTATTTTTTAATTGGGCCATTTGTTTAGTTTTCTAAGTTCTTTGTGCACTCTGGATAATAGAGCTCTATCAGACATGTGGTTAGTGAAGATTTTCTCCCATTCTGTGGGTTGCCTTTGTGCTCGAGTTACAATCTCTTTATCAGAACAGAAGCTCTTTAATTTCACAAGAACCCAACTGTTGAGAGTTGGTAGCAGTGACTGGGCTATTGGATGTCTGCTTAGGAACTGTGGGCCTAGCCCAATCAGCTCGAGCGAGTTACCTATCCTTTCAACTATGGTTTTTATAGTCTCTGGCCTTATATCAATGTCCTTGACCCATTTGGAATTATATTTTGTACATGGTGACAAGTACGGGTCTAGTTTTATTCTCCTACATGTGGAAATCCAGTTTTGCCAGCGCTATTTGTTGAAGATGCAGTTCTTTTTCCATTGGATTTTTTGGCCTCTTTGTCAAATATCAAATGGCTGTAATTTTGTGGGCTTATATCTGGGTCTTCAACCTTATCCATTGATCTGTGTGTCTATTTTAGAGCCTCAACAAGGCTGTTTTTATAACTATGGATTGGTATACAGACTAAGGTTTGGTATAGTGACACCTCCAGCAGTGTTTTTGTTACTCAGGATTGTCTTTGCTATCCTAGGTCTTTTGTGCCTCCATATGAATTTTGAGATTGTTTGGTCAACTTCTTTAAAGAATTGGTGTGGGATTTTAATTGGTATAGCATAGAATTTGTATATTGCCTTTGGTAGGATGGTCAATCCAGGAACATGGGAGGTCTTTCCACTTTCTGGTGTCTTCTGCAATTTCTTTCTTTAAAGTTTTAAACATTTCATTGTAAAGGTCTTTTACCTCTTTGATTAGGTTTATACCAAGGTATTTCATTTTTTTAGGGATTATAGTAAATGGGATTATTTCTCTCAGGGCTTTTTCACTTCTTTCATTCTGGGCATATAGGAAGGCCACTGATTTTTGCACATTTATTTTGTATGCTGCCACCCTGCTAAACTTCTTTATTAGTTCCAGGAGTTTCCTGGTGGAGTTTTTGGGATCTCAGGTATAGTGTCATGTCATTTGCAAATAGAGATAACTTGACTTCTTCCTTGCTGATTTGAATCCTTTTTATGCCCCTTTCTTGTCTTATGTCTTCAGCTAAGACTTCAAGTACAATATTGAAAAGAAGTGCTGAGAGTGGACAGCCTTGTCTAGTTCCTGATCAAAGTGGGAATGTTTCAAGTTTTTCCCCATTGAGTATAATTCTTGCTGTGGGCTTATTGTATACAGCTTTTATTATATTGATAAAGGTTCCTTCCATTAAAACCTTCTCTAGGGTTTTGATCATAAAGTGCTGTTGAATCTTTTCAAAAGCTTTTTCTGCATCTATGTAGTGTATCATGTGGTCTTGAACTTTGGACTGGTTTATTTGGTGAAATGCATTTATTGATTTGCATATGTTGAACCAACCTTGTGTGCCAGGGACAAAGCCTACCTGATCCCCATGGATGATCTTTTTGATATGTTTTGGAATCCGATTTACTAAGTCTTTGTTGAGAATCTTTGCATAAGTGTTCATCAGAGAGATTGGGTTATAGTTTTCTTTTTTAAGTGTATCTTTATTAGGTTTTGGGATTAAGACGATATTAGCTTCATAGAAGGAGTTTGGTAGTGTTCCTTCCTTTGCTATTTGATGGAACATTTTAAGGAGTATTGGTTTTATTAGTTCCTTAAATGTCTGGGAAAACTCTGTGCTGAATCCATCTGGTCCAGGACATTTTTTGGTTGGAAGATTTGTGATTACTTCTTCAATTTCCTCATATGTTATAGGACTATTTAAATAATTCACAACTTCCTGATTTCATTTAGGTAAATTGTGTTTACTTAGGAACTCATCCATCTCTTTTGTGTTGTCAAATTTCACAGAGTATAAGTTTTTGAAATATGACATTATAATTCTATGGATTTCTTGGGTGTCAGTAGTGATAATTCCATTTTCATTTCTAAATTTGTTTATTTGGGTTTTCTCTCTCTTGCTTTTGGTTAATTTGGCTAGGGGTGTATCAACCTTATTTTTTCAAGGAACCAGCTTTTTGACTGGTTGATTTTCTGTATCTTTTCCTAATCTCGATTTCAGCTATTTCTTCCCTTATTTTGCTAATCTCCTCCCTTCTGCTGCTTTTGGGATCAGATTGCGCTAGTGACTCTAAAGCTTTTAGGTGCATTGTTAAGTAATTTATTAATGATGTTTCCATTTTTTTGATGTAGGCATTTAGAGCTATGAACTTACCTCTTAGGAGAGCTTTCATTGTGTCCCAGAGATTTTGGTAAGTTGTATTTTCATTATCGTTTTGCTTTCAGGAAATCTTGAGTTTCCTTTGTAATTTCTTCCTGAATCCAATTCTCATTCAGCATCACAGTGTAAGTTTCCAGGAGTTAGTGTATTTTCTGTTGCTTGTTGTGTTGTGGATGTCAAGCTTTAGGCCATGGTGGTCTGATAAGATGTAGGCTAGAATTTCAACTTTACTGTATGTGGAGATTTGTTTTGTGGTCCAATATGTGATCTATTTTGGAGGAAGTTCCGTGTGCTGCTGAAAAAAATGTGTATTCTTTGGTGCATGGATGAAAAGTTCGATAGAGATCTGTAAGGTCCGTTTCAGTAAGGGTATGATTAAGCTCCAAAGTGTCTCTGTTAAGTTTTTTACCTGTAGATCTATCCCATGTTGAGAGAGGACGGTATTGAAATCCCCAAGAATTATCATTTTTGGATTGATTTCTCCCTTTAGACGTTGTAGTGTTTGCTTAATGAATGTTTAGTGGTTTTTGTAAGTATATTGCTTTGCTTTTAATATGTTATACTTCCCTTCAGTTCTCCCGGATATGCCTGTTTTTTTCTTCACGCTTGAGTATCATTTCTAGCATTTTTTGACGGCCTGGTTTGTTGGACATGAATCTCTTCAAGTTGTCTTTGTGCTGGAAGATTTTTCTTTCTCTGTGGATCATGATGGATATTTTTGTGGGGTATATCAGCCTGGTTTGACATTTTTGCTCATTCAATACTTCAAGTATGTCTCTTTAAGCTCTTCTTGCTTTTATTGTTTCGACTGAGAAGTCATTTGTTTTTTTAGTAGGTTTACCTTTAAAAGTGACTTGTTTTTGTTCCCTTGAAGCTCTTAGCACCATTTCTTTATCTTGAATGTGGAGTGTTTTCACTATTATTTGCTGTGGCGAGTTTCTATTTTGGTCATATCTGTTTGGGGTGCAGAATGCCTCTTATATATGGATGGGCCTCTCTTTTTTTTAGATGAGGAAAGTTTTCCCTGATGATCATTTGAAAAATTTCTTCAGGTGTGGTATTTTGAGATTCTTGCTCTGGTATTCCATGAATACACGTTAGGCTTCTTCAAGGTGTCCCATAACTCTTGAATGTTTCTCTCAAGTATCTTTTTGGCTTTAACAACCTCTTCCATTGAGCTGGTTAATACTCCCTCTTTGTCTTCAAGGTCTGAAATTCTGTTTTCTGCTTCATTAGTTCTGCAGATAAGACTCTCTGTTGAGTTCTGGGTTGAAGATTACTTTTCTTTCAGTTCAGTTTTGAACTCCGCTTGAGTCTGTTTTAACTGCTCTATGCCTGTTTTTGTTTCTTGAAGTTTTCTTCTCAACTCCTCCAAGTGTCTGTTGTTTTCCTCTTCAAAGTGATTGATGCAGTTATTTAATTCCTCCCGGATTTCCTCTTTCATAATATTTAACATGGTAATGATCATGTTTTGAAAATTGTTATCCTGGGTCAGGTTTGTCTTGGCCTTTTTCCATGGGTTTGTTCTGGTTGGAGTCTATCATTACGGGATTAATTCCTTCAGTGGGAGACTTGTTTACTTGGGTGTTGTTTCTCATGGATTTGCACTTTGACTTGGGCATGGTTGTTTTAACTCTTAAGATCTTCTTTCAAATTCTGTGCGTTTTTCACTGAACTGAATTATTTGGCCTGGGGTTTTGAGGTTGGGCGGGGGCAGACCTTACCTAGGTCGTGGTGAGTCTCTGCTGGACTGCATGCGTCACCTGGGGCAGGGGAGTGGGGAAAGGGAGGATGTGGTGTCAGCGGGGTGCTATTTAACCTGGGGGAGCTGGGGCGTGGCATGGGATGGAGGTCCTCCCGGCCCTGCTTGGCTCTGGCTTTGGCAGGCTGGTGGGAGGAGCATGGGTCCCTTGGGCTGCCTGGAGTTTTGGGGGTGGGTGGGTGCAGAGCTTACCTGGGTCACAGTGAGTCCCGGCTGGACTGGGCGCTTGTCCTGGGGGCGGCGGAGTGGGGAAAGGGTCTCTCCAACATTTTATTGAGCACAGTAAGATGTTTCTTTGAAACATCTTTTAGTTTATTTCCTTTTTTGCCTGTAAGATGAAATCAGAATCTAAATTGGATTATTGAAGTTACATAAAACAATTTGAAATGTAAATAAAAGCACATTAAAAGGAAGATATATACACTGCTAATAGTTGAGAAGGAAGGCAAGTAAGCCATCACATGTAAAAACTTAACTCTAACAAAGAGTTATAGATGTAGACATTTACCTACTTTAATGAACTCATCTGCATTAAAGTTGCAAGATGACCAGAATTCCTGGTGACCCATGTTCATCTCAGGGGTGGCTGAAATAATGCAGAAAAAATAGGAGCAAGGACAACTGAGATTTTATTTACAAGATTAACAGAGATACTAAATATGTCTTGGTACAAAGAAACTAACAATTTCTGCCTTGTTTGGGAGGTATAGGAAGATAAAAACAGATTTGATAAGTATGATTTACTGCTTAGACAACAATGTCTATATAGATGCTAAAATAATATTAATAACTTCAATAATAACAAAATTAACCATCATTTACTGAATTTTTACTATTTACCATGTGTTTACTTTAAATATAAATGATCTTGTTATAACCTTCCTTGGAAGGTTTTTTCTATCTCATTTTTATGGTGAAGACAACAAAACTTAAGTAGGTTATGTATCTTTCTCAAAGCAAAAGGAAAACAAAAAAATAGCTCATCCATTTTCTAGTATTCTAATTTTCTTCAACCTTGTGTCTTGTTTTTAATACAATACCTTCTGGGAGATGCTCATAGACATACCATAACAAGAGATTCACCTAGCAAGTAGTGATAGGAAAAGCAATTTGTACTATGCCATGTATCTTCATCAAGTTCAATATCTACTAATACAATAATGATTCAAAAAATCCCATAATAAATAAAGGAATTGAATTTTATCAACCTTCTTCAAATATAGAATTCAGTTTGGTTAAACATTTATTAAGATACTTAAAACCATTCTGGGAGGCAATCTCCAGTGAAGTCAAAATGTAGAGTGGCCCCACCATAATTTTACATATCTAATGCAATGCATGATTTGCAATGTACATTCAAAACATCCTGTTCAATCTTTATAATGCTCTAATTCAGATATGATGGTATCAATCTAATTCCTAGACAAACATTATCAAGTTCTATGAGATGATGTATTTACAAGGTCACAACTAATAAATGGTAAAACTGGGACAAAAATAATTTCTTTCCAACAACTTATCCAATGTTCTTGTGTTATATTGTACTATTTACTCAATATCTGTAAATGTAAGATTAATTTATGTGTTTAAATAAATATTCAAATACACTTAAAAAGATTTAAAAGAATGCGTGAAAAAATCATTTATGTAGATTAGAAGTGAGGAACATATCTTATAGACCACACTGTAAAAAAAAAGTAGGTGAATTGACTTTATCAGAGTAAAGCATTTTAGTATAGAAAATTAATCCAATCATCTTACTAACAGATGTTGCTAAATTCAATAATTGATGAAGAGGTAAGAAATCAAGAATATAAAACATTGAAAATAGATAAAGTATGAGAATATGCAAATCATAGACTGAAAAATCCAATGTACAATGATATAAGCCTTTTTTAAAATCAATAAAAATTAGATAAAAATCCATTAAAGTGTATTTCTATTGGCACTCCACAATGCTAGATCTTTTCTGGGTTTTGAGATCCTCTCCTATCCAACAATACAAAAACTGTTAAAAAGATGTTTTTATATAAGAGAAGGCTTGAAGGAGAAGGAAGAAGAGGAAGAGGGCATAGCAGTGAGAGGGGTCAACCCCTATGCATGACTTTGCTATTGTGAGTAGTGCTGCAATGAACATGAATGTACATGTGTCACTATTTGAAGCACTTTTGTAGTATTATTAGCAGTGATATTGAAGGGTGATATGACATTTTGATTTTTTAGAAACTGCCATACTTGTCTCCAGAATGGTCGTACATCTGTATTCTCACCAACAATGTAAGAAGGTTCCCTTCTTCCAGCATTCTCTCCAAGATTTGTTGTATATATTTTGGATTTTTCACCATACTGACTGGAGTGAGACAATATCTTTTGATAGTTTTGATTTGCAGTTCCCTAATGGCTAGGATGATGGAGCATTTTGAAGGTATTTGTTGGATATTTAAATTTTGTGCTGAGAAGAATTTAAGTTCCATGAGCCATTTTCTAATTGGGCTGTTTATATCTTTGGTTTTTAATTCTTTTAATACTTTGGGAATTCTGGATATTTGTCCTCTATTAGGTGTGTGGTTAATGAAGAATTTCTTCCATTCTGTAGGTTGTACTTTTGCCTTTAACCTGTAACAACTTTAGCTGAACAAAAGTTGTTTTATTTCATGAAATCACATTTGTTGAATGTCCGTGCTATTTCCTGAGCTATTGGGGTCCTGTTTAGACATTGTTGGCCTAGGCCAATCAATTAGAGGGAATTACCTACCCACTTGAGGTGGGGTTGTGATGCCTTAGATGTCCTGTTTATAAGCAGTACACGGTTAATTATTTTCTGCACTTTGGCCAGTTTTGTATTTCTTTAAAAAATAAGTGGAAGGTTGGCCATTTCAGGAGGAAGCTTCTAGTTTGAGTCTTAGTGCTTCTTCAATTTATGGATATAATGAGAGTTGTTTAAAAACCAGTTGATGTAGTGTCTTTATTGCTAAACCTCCATAGCCTGCACCTTCCAGGTGT
Source organism: Typhlomys cinereus (assembly GCA_023101885.1). Taxonomy (NCBI): domain Eukaryota; kingdom Metazoa; phylum Chordata; class Mammalia; order Rodentia; family Platacanthomyidae; genus Typhlomys; species Typhlomys cinereus. The sequence continues at coordinate 763,601 of JALPQD010000068.1, read as the reverse complement.
CAATGCCCTCCCCTTTCATAGGTACTTTGTTCCATGCCGAAGAGTAGTCTTTAAATCCCATCAAAGAGCTGTGGATTTCCACCTTGACATTTGTGCCAGTATTACACTGCTGTTTACTTCTTAACAGGATTATTGTTTTTGCAGTTTGCAGCTTTCGTGGATTGATGAGATTACTGATTGCTTTTCAACTCCAATGACTTCCACAGTACTTGCAAAAGTCTGTGCCGTTTGGTGTGGAGAGGCAAAGTTTTAATCTCTTTCTTACTGACAACTTATTAGTAAGTATCACATATGTGCTGCTTCTAGTATTTTTTAATAGCCTCTGGGTTATAGTAGGATCATCACATGACTTTTTTTTTGTTTTGCCACATCTTCATCTCTTTATGTTCCCCTGTACAGGGAATGTCTGTTATTGTTCCTTTTTCAAACACTAAACTTCATAAACCATATTAAAAATATAGGAGGTCTCTATCTGTTTGCATCCTACTTTTTTGTTACTCTCACACCACCTCCTATTCCCTATCACTTCATCTCTCTTCCAAGCAGTAACTCCCATTATTTACCCCATACCTCTGCCACCCATGTTATATTGTATTAAACTCTCTCAACAAGTCCTGCTCATTGATCCCTTTTAGTGTTCTGGGTATTACAAAATAACAAACCTCTGCGGCACAACATGTTGCCTCTCCTTGGACCACCACAATGATTAGGGGCATTTGCCTTCACTTTTCCAGCTTTGGTTCCCAAGGATTCCACTGTATATTCTTATCTTTTTTGAGTTTCACTACTATGGTTCTATAGCATAGCTTGGAATCTGGTGTGGTGATATCTACAGCAGTATTTTTATTGTTCAAGATTGTTTTGGATAATATCAGCTTTTGTGTTTCCATATGAATTTTGAGGACTGTTTAAATTTCTGTTAAGAATTGCATTGGAAATTTGATTGACATTGCATTAATTTTGTATATTATGTTAATTAAGATGTTCATACCCAAACAAAATTATATAACTTAAACAGGAAGAAATTACAAATTTTGGTATTGTATAAAACTAGACCTAGCTTCTTAGTCAATACTGCAATACAATGAGTTGTTTTGTAGCAAAATAATGGAGGAAGAGTCCACAATTGAAATAAAAGATAGAATACAGTGTTATTAAAAATACCTTATTCCAGACCAGACAAACTGGGATCTCTAGTGAATGAGACAAATGATTTGTTGCCCCTACAATATCCTATGTCATCCTTCTTTATGTAAGATCATGAAAAGTATATTCATAGTCTGATGAGTATTGTATTAATTCTGTCATAATACGCATCAGTTATTTTATTACAGAGTCATTCACTGATGATTTTTCACATCTACTAAGTTACAATATTTAAATTTTTATCCATCAAAAATCAAATTCCATATTCTTACAGGTAGCAGAGTGCTTTTCAACAAATTTTTTTACCAGATTTTTGTCCTAAATGTAGTGTTGTACCTTTGAGTATTGAATTTTGTCTTTTTATCATATTTTTACAGAATGTTATATGCATGATTTTCAATTAGGCCATTTAGGAAATGTCACAGAAATTAATATGCTGACATTTGAAATGTAAAAATAGTAATAAAGAATTAAAAGGAATGCAAAGATTATAATATGTTGTATTTAATATTGTCATTGGAAAGCCAAATTTCTGAAGGATATCCTTCTTCTATATTTAATTTACAGTGCACTGACAGATTGCTATATCCCAATGAAATTGTTAATGTGTACATAAATACAACATGCACAAAAATCGGAAAATTTCACTGCTCATAATTTAGATTATCTTCATGAAATTTTATTGCATAATCATATTCAAAAATAATGTAAGCATTGTTAAAAATGAGACAGAATGAATGTATAATATATGTGACTTGATTTCATTATACAATGTGGAAAAGTAAATATTATCCACTTGAATTTGAAATACTTGGTTCTGTTTCATATCTCAGGGGAGAATAAATTGATAGTGAGGCAATTTATTTTCTATTTAATAACCATTTTGCTATAAGTTTCAAAGGTTTTGGTCCATTGTATATTCTTTTTCTTGCATAATTTTCAGCATGAAAATTCCGTCCTATATATTCTGCTGCAAATACTATTTTGAATTTCTAATATATATATATCACTTGTACATATACACAGATGCTTTCAGAAAGATTGTGGCTGGTATATTTTGTGAGCATTCACACAGATAGAACCTCAATAAGGTAATCATGTAAATTGAAACTGTCTGGGAAAGAAGAATCATAGCTTATAAACATTCAATGAATAATCATTGTAAAGATTCAGAATATGCTCACCACTGAAATGACTCGATAGAAACCAATGTTCTAAGGCATGAAATATTTTGACAATTTTTACGACCTTTCCATTGATTGAACAAAGCCCTAACTATGAAGACTTTGACACTCTAGAAGATGCTATCATCAAGGAAGAGTGAACATTTATTTCATTAATGTTTGAAGTTGATGGACTCAATCCTATGTCTAAGATGGTAAAAATAACATTTTGAAACCGTGAAAGGGAAAAAATCTGCAATAGGGCAAGTCCAAGCTATAAGGACCATATGTTAAACTGTCATTAAAATAACTATTATTATATATAAATAGATATCAACATATATATATTATATGCACACACATATATGTAGAGAGCGAGAGAGAGAGAGAGAAAGGTTAGTGGAGAAACATGCTATAATCTAAATATTGAAGTCAGAGATTTTTAATTCTCAGAATTAATTCTCACCTTCCACCTTGTGAGTATCTAGGTGTTAAACTCATGCTTTCAGGTTTCGCACATAGACACCCTTAATACACTGAACCATTTGCCCATTCTGTGTTTTAAATAATTTGATCAAAGTGTGACCTGGTGAACTTCCTTTTAAGCTGAACTTGGTTAGAGACTAATTAATTTCCTGCAACTGAATGCTGACTTTTCCCCATTTGGAAAAATTGTCAATCATTTTTTTTCTGAAAGCTTATTTTCTTACTTTGTCATGGTTACTCTTTCTACTGCTGTGAGACAACACTCAGACTCAAATTTAAGGGAGAAAGAGGAGATTTATGCAGTTTACAGTTCCAGGAGGGGAGATACAGTCTGTTATGGCAGAAAGGACACGGCAGGCAACAGTAGCTGGAGTCAGTTTAAGTCATGTCTTTCTTGGAGGAATCTGATTACTGTAAAAGGGAAGATGAGTTTCCTAGAACAGGGCAAGATAGTCCTTGAGCTTTTCTGTTTTGAGATTCCTTTTTATTTGGTATACTCCTGGGAAGTTACATCCAGATTTAGTGTTGATATTTGTGCTGTAACTATCTTACTCCACATAATCTTTCCAGGTGGTCATCCTGCTAGTCTGTCAATCCCAGGTGCAGTCAAGTTGACAACATTTCTTTTTTCTTTACTTTCCTTTTTGCACTTCTCCTTAGTTTCCAATATGCAAAGTTTAGTTTGATGGTAGTATCAAATAATCCCTTTAGGCCTTCCTGTGGGCATCCTTGACCAGTACACTTACCTTACTTTTCTGAGTGGATTTCTGGAATAGGATCAGTGGGACTTGAAGCCAAGCTGGGTCAGAGAAGGATTTGTAAAAACCAAAACCAAATCAAATTTATTCCTAAATCTAATCCCTTATATACCATGAAACAGGGAGATGATGTCTATACATTGTAGACATATATACTGACAGACTACAGACATGTGCAATGTCAACAATAGGTGGACCCATGACTACCAATGCAGTCTGTCAATTTTTAAACATGTTAATATGCCCTAATGACCTCATTCATTGTGAAGAATAGGCTATTATTTACAAAGGTCAGCAATAAGGTGGGTGATACAATTATAATAATGAAGCTCTGTGCCCAACTTTTAAACATGCTATGTCTTCATGGCCTCTAAAGAAGAGGAAGAGATGTGCAGGAAACACCTCTTACCCTGGCCAGTTCCAAGGTAGGAGAGGAGCCACCTTGGCCCCTCTGGGAAGCCCAGCAGGTCATACATTTCTGTTACAGAACAACAGGAGATCGCTTACCACCAGGTATAACCTTGGCTTCCACTTTAAGAAACTAGAGCCTTAGGATTCAGTTTTCCCTACACCTTCCTAAATTTTTTTCACTCTTTTCCTTTTTGCTCTTCTAACTAGATATTATTGATACCCTCCTCTGCTTGAGGAAGTCTGCTGTTAATATTTTTATATGGAATTTTCCAGGTCAATTACTGCATTATTTGTCTCCAATATATCTGTTTTATTTTCATAAACCTTCTTATTTTTTTCATGAATTGCTACAAAAACCTTCATTTAATTTTGCAATCATAATTTTTAAACTTGGTAAACATAGTAGTGTTTTTCTGAATTCCAAGTCATGTTATCAATTTCCATTTTGTGGGTTTAATAGGCTTTTACTCTTTTAGTCATGCAAATAGTTGCATGAGTTTGCATAATAATTATTTACTTCCATAGGGGCCATTCTTATTTGAGGAGATGGCTGCCATTTCTAGGTTTTGTAGGTATCATTTGGTGGTTTCAGACTTTTACATCCTAATTTATCCAGGAATTATGGATAGAGTAGGTGTTAACTATCCTGGACAGACAAACTATGGTGGTATGATTTGCAGTTAAGCTGGATTACTTTCTGTATTCTGAGATGAGATAGTATTACCTACTATGCTTTATGATATTGTGAGGCTACTAGCTGGACTTTCCAGTCATTGAATCTAATATTGATCCAACAAAGTGAAGCTGCAGATTATGTTTCTTAGTTAGACAATACTGTTTAATGTAGTGTGTACTTGGATAGTATCCTAATGCTCTGAGACTGGGTGAAGACTACTGAGTTGAGACTTGGCTACATAGAGAGGGCAGGATCAGTGACTATGGCTCAATATTTACAGATTTATCTTGGCCTTCTGGTTTAGGGCAGGCTTAAACAGAGTACCAAAGTTTGAGAAAGTTGCTGCTCAACTTTTAGCAATGGATAGGCTACATGAGAAAAAAATGCTGATGTATGAGTGTCTGGGAAATGCTTAATTAAATAAATAAGGTTAATTTTTATTGAAACTATTCATTTCATTATGAATTTCATCTTACTATACCTTCACAACAAAATGTAGCTTAGTCCTGAATCAAGTATCTACATGTTCTGGTCTAACAAAGTTAACAAAGAAAATAATCATTCCTGTACCATAGTTTGCTAGAGATTGCCAAAACAAAGTGACACAGACACTTGACACAAACCAGAAATTTATTTTCTCACCATTCAGGAGGTAAAACAATGAAGAATGTGTCAAGGTTGGGTTGATTGTTCTAAGACATATAAGTGAATAATCTGTTCTTGGTCTAAATTGTTCTCTCTGACTTGTATGTGGCAATGTTTTTGTGTTATTACTTTGTCTTCCCTCTGGAAGTATTTTTGGTTACTTTTCCCAAATTTTCTTTTTTTTATTGGTACATCATTTGCATTGACTAGTGGTCTATCACTTTTACATCATTTTAGCTTACGTTCTTACGTGACCTTTTCTGTCCATACACTCATATTTTAATTGGATAGAGGTTAGGACTTCATGTTGTTTGTTTCTTATATAAAAATAGTTCTGCCTTATACCACATTTTACCCACTGAAAGAAACATGGGTTGTTTTGGGTTTATTGCTATTATGACCAAGGCTGTGGTAAATATTCATATATATGAATTGTGTCAACTCAAGTTTTCATTTCTCTCAGATAAAGTTTCACAGGTGTGTTGGTAAGGTGTATTGCAGTTGTTGTCTACTTCATTAAGAAACTATTAAACTGTTTCTCATACTCACTGTAGTGTTTTCCATCCTCAGCACCAAACAAAATGTTGCTATTTTTCCACATTCTTTCCTATGTTATTGTCACTACTTTTCAGGGTAACCACTAAGTTAAGTGTGGACTAGTATCTTTTTATAGGTTTACTTTTCTTTTCTTTTCTTTTTTTTTTTTTTTTTGGATGTTGCTCCCGTTATGGCTATTTATTACATTTATTTTTCATATTTATTCTCGCTTTCCTAGTCAGCTTTTCACAAGTACAAATGGCTTCCATGGTCTGTAAATGAACACTTCCCACCACAAGGAGGATGGACAGGAAGATGTCCAGCACAGAGCCTTTATTTTACATGTCATTTCCAAGGAGAACATCGTTTTAGGTGTGCAGTCAACAGAACATATAAGAGAAAGCGACAAGGAAGGTAACTGGCTCAAGTCCCTCCATGTACCTTGTACAATGCATGTCTGAGCACCTGTGTGTCTGGCTTGAGTGGAGTAAGACACACTGATCAAAAGCCACAGACAGAGTTGCCGTCCCAGTGGCAAGCAGGCTAGGTGCTGCGGCAGCCGACCCCAGCCACCTTCCTGCCTTCACTCTAAATTGAGCAGCTCCACGTTGAAGATGAGGGTGGCATTGGGAGGGATGACACCAGGATGGCCCGTAGCTCCATACGCCATATCGGGGGTGCAGGTCAGCTTCGCCCTCTGTCCCAAGCTCATCTGGTCAGCAACCTCTTCAAAGCCTTTGATCACTTCCTGTTTGCCAATTCTGAACTTGAAAGGTTTGTTTCTGTCCCTGGAAGAATGGAATTTCTTGCCATTTTGGAGCATTCCTGTGTAGTGAACCACACATGTCTGCCCTTTCTTGGGGAATGTCCTTCCGTCTCCCAGAGAGATGGTCTCGATCTCCACGCCCATCGCGGCCCTGCAGGCCCCGCCTCCGGGGGGTCCTCGCTGCTGCCTCGACCACGGCTCGGCTCAGGCCCGGCCCCGCAGGCGCTCCAGCTCGCCTCTGTGCCGCCACTGCAGGGCCAGAGGAGCTGCGGCTTGGAGTCGGGACCTGCGCCAGGAGGTGCCTACTTTTACTTTCTTAATGTTTAATACTGATGAAAAGCTTCATGTGTTAGTTTGCTCTCTGTATGTATTCTTTGGAGAAATGTCTGTTCATTTCCTTTATCCATATGCTAATTGGATTGTTTTCAATTGTTGAATTCTAACAGTATTTTTTATTTAATAAAGAGTAATTCTGTATCAAATATATGACTTAAAATATTTCTTTCATTTCTGAGCTAGTCTGTCAATTGTCTTAATAGGGTCTTTCACAGAACATATGTTTATATTTTTAAAAAGAGTCATTTACCAATTTTAATTTTATGTATTGCGTTTTTGAGATAAATAGGTCTAAGATCTTTTTTTCTTAATCTTATGTCTCTCTTATTTTTCAAAAAGCCATATGCTTTATATTTAAATCCATTATCTATTCCTAGTTAATTTTGTAGAGTAGAAGATTTAGATTTAGATTTTCTTAGTCCAGTTATTAGAGCATCCTTTCATTTTTAACTGCTGATACCTTAGAGTACTGTGTTCAGTCAGAATGATATCAGTGGGAATACATTGATTATCAATGAGGACAAGAAAAAAATATTAGGTTTTCCTCCATTTGCATAATCTTAAATTTGGGAAAGTCTGATCTACTGGTAATAATTATAGTGTTGTGTGCCTTTATGCATTAATTATGTGATTATGTGATTTTTTCTTTATTAGTCAATTAATATAATAAATTTCACTGGTAAATTTTCAATTTCTGAATAATTGTTGCATTACTGGAATGCAATGCATATGGTAATAGTTTACATATTACTTTTACATTCTTGATTTTACATTTTACAATATTTCATGTACTTTTAAATTCTATTTGTTAGTGTGTTTGTGCGTGTGTGTGTACATGCATGCACATGTATGTGGACATGCACTGGCCATGGGATTCAGTTCATTATACAATGTGGCAGACAGGGACCCACATCATGTTGAAAAACTTATGGCAAGCACTTTAACTTGCTAAGGCATATTCCTGGCCCTTTAGAGTAATAGTTTAGAGATTTTTTTTTTTTTACTTATAGAAATTATGCAGACTTTTACCCCACCCACCTGGACGTGCTCAGTCCAGCCAGGACACACTACACCCTAGGTAAACACCCCCGCTCACCGCCTGAACCCGAGGCAACCCACTAGTCCCAGTTCCTTCCACCAGCCAGCATGAGCAGGTGCTGCTCCAGGCCAGGGAGGATACCTGGGCCACGCCCCAGCTCCCCAAGTTAATTGCACCTGCCACCAACACCTCCCCGGTTTCCCCACACACTGCGCCTTAGGTAAGCACCCCATGCTCATCCCCAAACCACAGGCAACCCACTAGTCCCAGCTCCTCCCACCAGCCAGTTGGAGCAGGAGCTGCTCCAAGCCAACTAATTCAGTTCAGTGAAAAACACACAGAAATTGAAAGATGGTCTTAAAAGATAAAATGACAATGCCCAAGTAAAAATGCAAATCCATGAGAAACAAAACCCAAGAAAACAAATCTCCCACTGAAGGAATTAATCCCATAATGATAGACTCCAACCAGAACAAATCCACGGAAAATATCCAAGAAAGCCTGACCCAAGGTAACGGCTTTCAAAACATAATCATTACCATGATCAATACTATGAAAGAGGAAATCCGGGAGGAATTAAATAACCGCATCAACCACTTTGAAGAAGAACACAACAGACACTTGGAGGAGTTGAGGAAAACAGTTCAAGAAACAAAAATAGGCATAGAACAGCTAAAACAGACTCAAACAGAGTTGAAAACTGAACTAAAAGAAAAGTTATCTTTAACCCAGAACTCAACAGAGTCTTATCGGCAGAACTAAGCAAGCAGAAAATAGAATTTCAGATCTTGAAGACAAAGTGGGAGTATTAACCAGCTCAATGGAAGAGGTTGTTAAAGACAAAAAGATACTCGAGAGAAATATTCAAGAGTTATGAGATACCCTGAAGAAGCCTAACATGCGCATTCATGGAATACCAGAGCAAGAATCTCAAAATACCACACCTGAGGAAAATTTTCAAACTATCATCAAGGAAAACTTTCCTCATCTAAAAAAAGAGGCCCATCCATATACAAGAAGCATTCCACACCCCAAACAGATATGACCAAAATAGAAACTCAATATAGCAAATGATAGTTAAAACACTCCAAATTCAAGACAAAGAAATGGTGCTGAGCGCTTCAAGGGAAAATATTTTAATGCAATCATTCGCAAATTACAAATTTCACATTTTGATTTTTGCTATTAGAAATTTTAAAATAATTTAAGTTTCACTTCTGAAACACTATCAAAGTAATATTAATCATATATTTTTCTTAACACATGCCCTTTTGTTCTATATATTAGAATTCACTCCTCAGGGGTTTTGGCTTACTGTGAAAACTCTTGTGTCATAAGATATATATTTTTCTTTCTCCCTTGATCATGACGGATAGTTTTGTGGGGTATATCAGTAAGGGTTTCCTTTGTCTTTATTTCTTTAATATAATTAATAATAGCTTTTTTCCATTTTGAAATATCCTTTTATTAAAGAGATAAGATAAGGATATATAGTTGTTTAAGCAGAAGTATATTTTCTTATTTGTCATGAAAATATATATTATATTATTGCCCTAACAGTTGGTTATTATTATTATTTTTAACATTTTTTGTTATCTCTGCTCATACAATCTTAATAGGTACACGGGTTCCCTCCCTCCCTCCTCCTCCTCCCCACCCTTCTGCTCACCCTCCCCTCACCCCTCCCTCCCCAACCCCCAGTGCCTCCCCTCCCCCAATCCCCGGGGAATCCTTTAATGTGCATGCCAAACTCTCCTCTGGGTCCTCCTCTCCTCTTTCCACCTGATGATTTGTATTACAAAAGAAGTTTCAACTAAAAAACTATTTCTTCTTAAGTAAGTAGAAAATGAATTAAAAAGCAAGTTGTTATCCCTTTTTTACTTGTTTCAAACTTGTTTTTTAATTCATTTTCTACTTACTTAAGAAGAAATAGTTTTTTAGTTGAAACTTCTTTTGTAATACAAATCATCAGGTGGAAAGCTAAATTTGCTATGAGTACGCATTTTGTATATGCTGTGATTTCATTTTTACTCATCGTTAAGTGTGACCAAGTTCCCTCTGTATTTTTGCTTAATAAAGTTTTGTAATTGATCCATTGCTTATTTAGAAAAATATTACTTAAGATTATGTGTTTTTATGATATTCCTTGTGTTGTTCACTGTATATTAATCTCATGCAAATCTAAATATCTTAAATATATTAAGGGCTCTTCCATTCCCAAGCATAAGATCCAGTTTAAAGGATGTTCTTTGCTAACTTGAGAAGTGTATATATTCTGTTGTCATCCATTTAGTTTTCTGTATGTTTGTCATGTTTAATTAGTTAATAGTTTTGCTACATGATCAAATTCTGTGTGAATTGGAATGTTTCTTAATTTGCTGTACTTTAGTGGAATTGGGGTGTTGTGTAGTTTGGATTAGTGTCTCTCTAAAAGCTTCATATTTTGAAGGTTTGATAACTAGCTTGTGGACCAATTAGGAAGTGTTTGGGTCATAAGTGTGCTAATTCCAGCAATGTGTTATTTAATTTAATTGATGTGAGACTATGTAGGATACACCATGCAGATCATGAAGTTTATCTCAACAGTTTTTCTCATTCTGATTCCTTCCTCTCTCTCTCTCTTCATACCTTCTTACAGTCGTAGGTGAGTAACTTTGCTCTAACACATGCTAGAAAACCATAATGCAAAACAAATCATTCCTTGTTTTAATTTTTCCCAAGTATTTTCCAAAGCGACAACAAAGCTAACAGGTACTAACTTCAAAATATTGCTACTAAATGATATATTTTCCTCTTTACAGCTTTAGCATTTTGCTTTATGTCCTTTGGCGTTCTAATATAAGACATCTATATATTAATACTCATTTTTTGATAAACCTGATTATCAGTGGAAAATGTTTCATTTTTGTCACTAGTGGCAACTGTAACCATTGTGCATGTTTTGTGTGATAATTAATAAAAGTACACTATTTAAATCTGTCCTTCATTACCTGTCATAATTTTAACTTTTATGTATCCGAAAGATAAAACATATCTTGTATGGAGAGTATGTAATTGTATCTAATTTGAAAGTATCAAAATTTTTATTAATGTATGGAAATTCAGGGTTTATCTGATATTACATTACCAGGTTTTCAGTATGCTTTATGCATTTCGTTCTGTAATCTTTCTCCATTACTGTATTTATCATACAAACATAGTTAGCATACTATTTCAGCTTCTTAGAGTCAAATACTAATCTAATTGAAGTTCCTTTGTATATGATAATTTTTTTTGTTTTCCTGATGTTAAGGGTTTCTTTAAGCTTTGGTAGTTTGCTTTTAACATGACTAAACATGCTTCTTTATGAAGCTGTTTAATGTTGAGTTTATGAAGGTACTACGATTTACCAATTGAAATTTTTCATTAACTTTGGAGAGTTTACATCAAAATAATTCTTTTTTTTAAATTTTTTATTATTTATTCAATTGTGTGTGCATGCGTGTGTGTGTGTGTGTGTGTGTGTGTGTGTGTGTGTGTGTGTGTGTGTGTAGAACCATGGACGAACTCGGGAACCACCATGGACCGCCTCCACCTCCTCCTTGTTTACTCTGCCCCGGGATTCACAGGCTCTGCCCTACCAGGACCAGAAATGCAGGCGCCCCTGGTTTCGCCCAGCGTCTATACGTGGGATCTGGGATCCAAACTCAGGACCTTCTGCCTGCAAGGCAGAGGCATAACCCCTGAGCCACCTCTCTAGCCCCCAAAATAATTCTTTTGACCTTCAGGCACTCCAAATTTCTTTTTGCCATTATTTGTGTGTTTCTGCATGCATTCTCTTAAATCTCAGTTCCTTTGCTGTATTAGTCCAGCTTTATGATTGTTAGCATAAAACCACAGAGTCAGTAAATCATAGACAGTAGAGGTATGTTTGATTCTTAATGGAGACAGGCTTTATCTGGTGATGGTCTTTCTTCCTGGCAGAGTTCTGAAGTCTGAAGTCTCTCTTATAAAAATCATTAGCATTCAACCATTAAGAAGAGAACTTACTCTTTGTCAAAGACCAAATGGCTGTAGTTTTGTGGGCTTATATCTGGGTCTTCAGGCCTTATTCATTGATCTGTGCGTCTATTTTGGACCCAGTACCAGGTTGTTTTTACAACTATGGATTTGTAGTATAGACTAAGATTTGGTATGGTGATACCTCAAGCAGTGTTTGTGTTACTCAGGATTGTCTTTGCCATACTGAATCTTTTGTGCCTCCATATGAATTTTGAGATTGTTTGTTAAACTTCTTTAAAGAATTGCTTTGGGATTTTAATTGGTATAGCATTGAATTTGTATATTGGTCATCATTACGATGTTGATGCTACCAATCCAGGGACACGGGAGGTCTTTCCACCTTCTGGTGTCTTCAGTAATTTCTTTCTGTAGGGTTTTAAAGTTTTCATTGTAAAGGTCTTTTACCACCTTGGTTAGGTTTATGCCAAGGTATTTCATTTTTTTAGGGGCTATAGTAAATGGGTTTGTTTGTCTCAGGGCATTTTCACTTCTTTCATTCTGGGCATATAGGAAAGCCACCGAATTTTGTATATTTATTTTGTATCATGCTACCCTGCTGAACTTCTCAATTAGTACCAGGAGCTTCCTGGTGGAGTTTTTGGGATCCCTCAGGTCTAAGATCATGTCATCTGCAAATAGGGATAGCTTGACTTCTTCCTTGCCGATTTGAATCGCTTTTATGCCCCTTTCTTGTCTTATGTCTTCAGCTAACACTTCAAGTACGATATTGAATGAAGTGGTGAGAGTGGACAGCCTTGTCTAGTTCCTGATCCAAGTGAGAATGCTTCCAGTTTTTCCCCATTGAGCATAATCCTTCCTGTAGGCTTGTTGTATACTGCTTTTATTATATTGATAAAGGTTCCTTCCATTCCTACTGTCTCTAGTGTTTTGATCATGAAAGGTTGTTGGATCTTGTCAAAGCTTTTTCTGCATCTATCGAGAGTATCATGTGGTCTTGGGCTTTGGACTGGTTGCAAAGTCATGGAATCAACCCAAATGTCCAACAGTTGACGAGTAGAAAGGGAAAATGTGGTACATCTACACAATGGAGTACTACTCAGCCATAAAAAATGATGAAGTACTGTAATTTGCTGGGAAATGGATGTCATTACAGACAATTATATTGAGTGAAGTATCCCAGACCCAGAAAATTAAGCACTGTATGTACTCCATAATAGGTGGCTCCTAGTACCAAACCCACCCAGCCCACCTAGACATACTTGATGATAAATCTCTGTAATACAGTAATTGCAAGGAGTATGAACAGGCAGGATGGGGTAGGAGGGCCACACCAGAAACAAGGAGAGAGGGGATGATGTAACAGCAGAAAAAATAGGCCTCCATCAAGGACTGTGAGTAAGCAATGAAACATCTGGTTAAGTTCACACACTTTCCTTCCTGATCATCTACAACTGAGGGGGTGTGATCTCACCAGAAGGGGAGGGCATAAAGTTTGGCAGATGATAAGTAACCATTTTGCAAATGGGTGATTGACCCCTCCCTCACTGTGGTTTTCTACTTTTATTCCATCTACCTTTGAATATACTCTTATAACAAGACTCTAGTTTAACAGCATTTTATATCTGGCCAGGGGGCCACATCCAATACCCATCGGAATGGAGTGAAGGGCATTGCAGGAGCAGCAAAACTGCAAAAGAAAATCAACAAACCATAATCCAGAACTTCAGAGACTCTATATCAACCACCTAGAACTAGGCCAGACTAATCTCTCCCCATCCTGAAGCTCAGGGAAATTTGCGGAAGAGGGGCAGTAAGAGTGTAAGAGCACAAGGATGGGAGGAGCAATGATATGCAAGATACTCCACACAGATTAGGGCCGAAGCAATCATAATTGGACTTTGCATGCCCTGTGCAATGTCCAATACACTATTGTCCCCACAAAGTCTAGCATTTGCTAAAAGCCCCAAGATCCTTGGAGGCAAGGGATTGACAGCCAAAATAGTGTTCCTATGCTTAAGGGGAACACAGGAAAGGATTCAGGGAAATGCTGCTGGGTCCTTGTATGTCATCGGAGAGGAGGACCTAGAGGAGAGTCAGGCATGCACATTAAAGGATTCTCTGGGGATTGGAGGAGGGGAGGCACTGGGGTTTGGGGAGGGAGGGGTGAGGGGATGGCAGGCAGAGGGGTGAGGTGAGGAGGAGGGAAGGAGGGAAACGGTGTACCTATTAAATTTATATGAGCGGAGATAATAAAAAATGTTAAAAAAGAAGAGAACTTACTCAAACATGGAAATACATGTGTATTTTATATTCATGATATTTATCTAAATATATATATATACATATTGAGCTAAACTAAAGGTATCTGTGTTTAATGACTTAAAGTAAGTCATAGTCTCTGAAAGATCCTATCTCGAAAGAGCATAATTAGATAAAATCTGGCCATTTTAATACCTCAGAAATATCAAAATGTGCATTCTGGTGAACACAGTGTCCTGCATCCTTATCGGAACAATCTGGTAGAATATGTCTCAGTTTGAAACAACACCAAGTGCTGGAGAGGATGTGGAGAGAGGGGAACACTCCTACATTGCTGGTGGGAATGCAGGCTCATATAGCCACTCTGGCGAGCTGTCTGGTGATTCTTAAAGAAGTTAAAGATTGAAATGCCATATGACCCTGCTATTCCACTTTTGGGAATAACCCAAAATTCACTTTCATAGCAGAAGCACAACCATGTTCATAGCAGCACTGTTTCCAATAACAAAGTCATGGAATCAGCCCAAATGTCCAACAGTTGATGAGTGGATAAGGAAAATGTGGTACATTTATAAAATGGAATACTACTCAGCCATCAAAAATGATGAATTTATGCAAGTTGCCGGGAAATGGATGGAAGTAGAAACAATTAAATTGAGTGAAATATCCCAGACATGGAAAACTAAGCACTGTATGCACTCCTTAATAGGTGGATCCTAGTACCAAACCCACTCAGAGACACTCTAAGACAAATCTCTGTAATACCTACAATAATTGTAAATAATACAAACAGGAGGGATGGGGAAGGAGGGCCCCACCAGAAACAAGGAGATAGGGGACCATGTTACAGCAGAGAAAAGTGGCCACCATCAAGGACTGCAAGTAAGTAATGAGACATCTGGTTAAGTTCACAGACTTTCCTTCCTGATCATATGCAACTGATGGGGTTGTTCTCACCAGAAGGGGTGGGCATATAGGTTATCTGATGGAAACTATTTTGCAAATGGGTGATTGACCCCTCTCTCACCGCACTCTCCTACTTTTATTCCATCTACCTTTGAATATACTCTTATAACAAGACTCTAATATAACAGGGTTTTATCTCTGGCCAGGGGGTGAATTCCAGTACCTATCAGGATGGAGCCAAGGGCATTACAGGAGCAGCAAAACCAAAAAAAAAAAACCTTAATTCAGAACATCAGAGACTCTAAATCAAACACATGGAACTGGGCCAGCCTAATCTCTCCCCATCCTGAAGCTCAGGGAAATTTGCGAAAGAGGGGGCGGTAAGATTGTAAGAGCACAATGATTGGAAGAGTAATGATATGCAAGATACTCCACACAAGTTAAGGCTGAAGCAATCATAATAGGACTTTGCATGACCTGCGCTATGTCCAACACATTACTGACCCCACAAAGTCTAGCATTTGCTAAAGGCACTAGGATCCTTGCAGGCTAGGGACTGACAGTCACAGTAGTGTTCCTAAGCTTAAGGGGAACACAGGAAAGGGTTCTCAGAAATGCCCCTGGGTCCTTGCACCTCATCGGAGAGGAGTACCCAGAGGAGAGTTTGGCATGCACAATAAAGGATGCTCTGGGGATTGGGGTGGGAGGCACTACGGGATGGGGAGGGAGGGGAGAGGGGAGGGGGGCGAAGGGTGGTTGGGGGGAAGTGGAGGTATGGAGGGGACCAGTGTACCTGTTAAGTTTGTATGAGCGGAAATAAAAAAAAAGAATATGTCTCAGTTTATAAAAGATCGTTTCAAAGAAACATCTTTTGCGATAAGGACATGGCTGTATTTTTTTAAAATTTTTTTATTATTATTTATTCTATTGTGCATGTGTACATATGTATGTGCGCGCGGGCATGTGTGTGTGTGTGTGTGTGTGTGTGTGTGTGTGTGTGTGTGTGTAGAACCACGGACAAATTCGGGAACCACCATGGATTCCTCCACCTCCTTCTGTCCCGGGATTCACAGGCTCTGCCCTACCAGGACTGGAAACACAGGCCTTCCCCGCTTCTACCTGGCATCTATACGTGGGATCTGGGATCCGATCTCAGGACCTTCCGCCTGCAAGGCAGAGGCTTAACCCCTGAGCCACCTCTCCAGCCCAGGACATGGCTTTATTTAAGAGAAATAAAGAAAAATATGGGAATTGTCAGGCCTTGGTGTTTCTTCCCAGTTCAGGCCTAAAGCCTGTTCCCTGGGAAGGTCACAGTAACCCTATAAGCATGTGCTAGTAATTTCTTGGAATGTCACAATACCACCCATGGACAGGTGCTAAGAATTCCTCAGGTAATTTAAGTTGTGTCTCTGGCAGGAGGTATTCTTCTGGGTATTAGGAGTGCCTTTTACCTCCTCTTAGGTTTTTTGGAACTAGCTTCCTGCTCTCTGATCTAGAGAAGAAGCCTGCTTTTTAACTTTAAGTCAAATTCTAAATAGAGATTCATGTCTAGTCACTTACAATAAGTAGACTTGTTAGCCAGAATGTGTGCACTGATTTTAAAGAAATTAGAGAATAACTTCTAGAGTCTTAAAACATAGGTGGGTAAAATTCTCACCTATGTACTAACTCAGAAATTCCAGAAATATAAGACTATGCTATCACTCCACTAGAACCATAAAAGAAACTGTGATACCCTCTTACCTTGGCTGAAGGCCAAGGAAGAGACCATCATGCCAGAAAGTCTAAATGCCAAGACTGCCCCTGGAGATGGTATTTGCAATCCAAACTGGAAGAATCCATGTTAGAAGCAAAGGGGGCCATGTCTTTCCTATCCCAAACAGCACTCTTATGAGAAATCACAGAGATGGACCATTTGAGTGTACTCCCACCAATGATCGCCTCCGCCCTGTAAGAGACACCCTTGGCATATGGGGCTTGACTGGACCCCAGGTTTGGAGAATGCATGGTTCACAGATGGGTTATTTAACTGATAGCAATATACTTCTGGAATTCCTCAAAGGAAGACATAAACAACCTTACTATTAAAAGAATAGAAGGATGCTATTATAGGAGGAATTATTCTTTTAATAGTTATATTGCTTAAGTGTTTTCTTCAGTACGTATCTCAGTAGTGCTCCATTAACAAGACCATGCTCTAGGCACTTATGGCCTTTGAATATCCAAGCCATGGCCCCGCTAGAGACGTGGTTCAAGCTTGGATTGCAGAGACTGCATAAGCTGCATGCAACTTCCCAAGCTAGAACCTGCTGCCATGCCTGGTGCCCATGTCAACCTGCCTGACTGAAAGGATCAATCTGGAGAGGACAACAGCAAAAGCTCATGCTGGGACTTATGGGGTGTTGGGGACTCATATAGTTAATTGTAAAATATGTTCCTTAATGAAATCAAAAGGAGATCATTCCTCCTCTGTGTATTTAAGAAAGCAGTCTCTGTTAAAAATGTCATCTATGTAGGCTCAGCTCTATGGCTATCTGGTGAAGCATTATAGGTTAGCCAGGTTTGGAAATACTGGGAGAATGTTTCTGTTAAGTGCCTTTACCCTCAGGCAATGTGTTAGGTTCTTGAAAAAATGTCTACCCTAAAGGTCATTTTTGCTGACTATGAAATTATATGTCTATTGTAGGTGCAACATTCTTTACCCCAAAATTTTCTGTATAAAAGCTGTCATGAAAGTTTCAATAAATGGGCTCAGAATTCAATTGGCCTAGAGAGTTGTGTGTGTTCTGTGCTCCACCTGGTCTGGGGGAGCCCTGGTCTCAAGACCGCTACTCTGATCTGCAGCAACTGTGGTGATTTCTTAAAAAGTTAAAAATTGAAATTCCTCATGACCTTGCTATATCACTATTGGGAATAATCCCTCATAATGCAGCAATTCACTACAATAGTAGGAGCATAACCATGCTCATTGCAGCACTATTTACAAGAGCAAAGTCATGGAATGAACCCAAATGCCCAACAGTTGACAAATGGATAATGAAAATGTGGAACATTTGTACAATAGAATTATACTCAGCCATCAAAAAAATGAATTAGTGAAATTTTCTGGGAAATGGATGGAATTAGAAGAAATTATATTGAGTGAAGTATTCCAGACACAGAAATTTAGATGCTGTACATATTCCCTAATAAGTGGATCCTAGTTCCAAACCAGCTTAATGACATATTAAAGGAGATGACGTTTGAAATGATTGGGATACAGCCAAGGGCAGTGCAGAAATAGCATAACTGAAAACAACAAACCAAATTCAGAGCAACAAAAACCCTACATTATTTGTCTGGAACAAAACCAACCAAATCTGTCCCCATCCTAAAGCTCAGGAAACAGTGCAGAAGAGAGGGTGGTAAGACTGTAAAAGCCTAAAGATGGGGAGGACCAAGGATATACAAGACACTCCACATAAGTCAGGGCTGCCAACAGCCAGGATATAGCCACAATGTGATTGGATTTTGCCTGACCTGCACAATGGCTGACATGTCAAAGCCCCCCTCCCAAAGTCTAGCCGAGATCACAGGGGAGAAGGCTTCAGGAAGCAGGGTCTTTAGAAGCAAGTGGTTAACAGTAATAAAAGATTTCCCATGCTGATGTGCAGTCTAAGAAGGGGCCCCAAGTTATGACACTGAGTCCTGAACCCTCATTAGGGTAGAGGACTCACAGGGAGTTCAGCACCCACATAAACGGATGCTCTGGGGGATGGGAAAGAGGAAGTGTTTGGCAGTAGGCACCGGAGAGGGGGAGTGAGGGAGGGGAATCAAAAGGAAGGGGGAGTGCAATGGAGGATGATGGAGGAGATGAGGAGGTACCTAATGAGCTTGTATGATTAGGCAAAAATAAAACATGTAATAGAAATATCAATATGTGTTTTAGAATGGTTAAATCAAACTTAAAGCACGATTACATTCTAAGAACATTTTATTAATTAAAGAAACCATTTCTCTTCAAAGAATGACCAACTTCATGATTAATGGAGAAAATTTCCGGATGATCATAAAATATTTTGCAGCCATAAAATATTAAAAAGCTCAAGAGTTATGATGACCTCCTAAAAGGAAATGAACATGGCTTTAAAGTATTCCCAATGGTCATAAGAATGAAAAGAATTAATGGCCATTATATAAGCCATGTAAAAAGTAATTGTGAGACCATATTGATTTATACAGAAATAATTACATAAAGTTAGGATACAAAAATTCATATCTAAAATTTTCAGCTTTTTTTTTTTTTTTTTTTTTTTTTTTTTCTTTTTTTTTTAATTTTTTTTTTTTTTATTATTATTATTATTTATTCAACTGTGTGTATGTGTGCATGGTGCGCGCGCGCGCGCGTGTGTGTGTGTGTGTGTGCGTGTGTGTGTGTCTGTCTGTGTGTGTGTAGAACCACGGACGAATTCGGGAACCACCATGGACGCCTCCACCTCCTTCTGCCCCGGGATTCACAGGCTCCGCCCTACCAGGACCAGAAGCGCAGGCCGCCCCCGCTTCCGCCTGGCGTCTATACGTGGGATCTGGGATCCGAACTCAGGACCTTCCGCCTGCAAGGCGGAGGCTTAACCCCTGAGCCACCTCTCCAGCCCCCAATTTTCAGCTTTTTTAAGTTGCCATAACTCCACAACTCCATTTACCATTACTCTAGTGTAGACTCCCTATGGAAGCACTACCCATAGTAGAATTTCTCTGTTTTGTCCTCATGTCTCTTGGAATTACCCTTTGAAAACTGGATGGAGACAGTCATCATTCCACAACTTTTATCTACTCAGCATTTTGAAACTCCCAGAATTTATTGTGCCATGAAGAGCTGTGTCCCATACTGTGCCTGCATTCATATGAGCTCTAGCTGAAGCAGTCAAGCAGAAATGGGATGTGAAGGGCAGACACTCGAATCAATTATTTTTAAGTAATTGTAAGGTTTTCAGGCCTCTAAAGCTTCATATTTTTTCTGCAGACTTTTTTGCTATTTTGTTCTGACAGCAGTAACATATTTTTAAATCTTATAAATATTTCTATGTTGTTTTCCTATTTTACTGATTAAAAAAACATTAGTTTCTTTCTAGCTATAGTTTTCCCTTCTCCAAAAAGAATGTATAGCAGCATGCTTGATTTTTCTTTCTTAGCAATACTTTCATTAGCTTGATAAACAAATGAGATTATTTGAGGTAATATCAGGAGTGGTTTTTATATGTGTATTTCTTTGCTAAGTTATGTTGGCATTATTTTTCCCTTCTGTCTTCTTGGGTGTGTTTGCCCTTTGCTTCAAACTTGAGTATTTTTCAATGTTTTCTTGTTTTGGCCTTGTTTTGGTTGTCATGCAGGCCTCAAGTTATCCCTATGGTGGAACATTTTTCTTTCACTATTAATAATAACTTATAGTTTTGATGGCTATAGCAGTCAGTGTTAGTATTTGTGATCATTCATAGCTTGAAGTACATCTCTCCAAGCTCTTCTGGCTTCTACTGTTTTCACTGAAAAATCATCTGTTCTTCTAATAGGTTTACATTTAAATGTGATTTTTTTTCTTGATGCTCTTAAAACATTGTCTTTGACTTAAAATGTTCACTGTGATTGTTATTTGGTGTGGCAAGTTTCTATTTTGGTCATGTCTAATTGTTGTGGTATATGTCTCTTATACTTAGATGAGGATCTCATTCTTTTGATGAGGACAATTTTCATTCATGCTAGTGTGAAAATTTTTTTCTGGTGTGGATTTTTTAATTTATTGTTTGGGAATTTGATGAGTGTGCAGATTTTGCTCCTTCAAGGTGTAACATAATGCCTGAACATTCCTCTCAAGTATTTTTTTTCAACTTTTTCAACTCTTTAATTGAACAATTTTGTTCTGCAATCTTGTCTTCTATTTTCTGCTTCAAAAGTTCTGTTGTTGAGACTCTCTGTTGAGGTTTGGATTGTTCTTATCTTGCTTTTAACTTCAAGTTTAATCTCCATCTGAGACTTTTTTCAACTTCTTTTGCTGAGTTTTTTTCTTCAACTGCCTTTTCATATCATCCAGTTGCCTATTAGTCTCCTGTTCCTACTTGCTAATGTGGTGATTCAGTTCCTCTCAGAGTTCTTCATGCACTGTTTTGATCATATTAATAATCAATCTTTGAAAAATCATTATCTGGGTTGTTGATTTATTGGCTAATATGCAAGAAGTTATTCTTGTTATAATCTATCATTATTGGCTTGACTTTTTGTAGGTTTTTTTTTTTGTCTTGGATTTGGTTGTGTTGTGTGGATTTACAACATTTCGTGTTTGGTCTACAGCTACTTTGTTTGTACATGTTTCTGACTCTTTTAAGTCATACAGAATTATCCCATACATACAGTTTTTGTGACTGCTTGACTGGGTGTTAGGGTGGTCTAGGGTTGCTTAGTGCTGTTTTGTGGTAAAGTTATTATAGAAACAAAGGAGTATGCAAGTCCTTCTCTGTTTGAGGAGTGATAAGTTTTGGTCTAGTTTTAACTGGGAAATTTAACAGTGGTTGTTATTGTTAGGTGAGGTTTGGATTAAGAATTGCAATAGCTTTAAGATGATAAAATGTGGTGCATAATTAGCCAGAGTTTAGAGTTGAGTGGGATATCATAGCTTTACCATCATTAGGGGTATCTGAGGGTGAATGGTTAAGACTCTGCAAAGGTGGATGTATGAAATGTTCTGTACACTGTATAGCAATTTTAAGCTGTGGTGATTATCAACTGAAGTTAAAAGGAAAATAAAATAGATGACTTATCTTTTTTATTAATTTCTTCAGCTCATATAAAGTTGATAAGTACCCCATTCTACTCCCTCCCTCCACTTCTCCTTGGATCCTCTTATTCTCTCCCCATCTTTGTTCTTCCCTTCCCCCCTCCCTCCCCTTCTTCCAGTGCCTCCCCTCCCATTCCTGGAGCATCCTGTTGTGTGCATGTCAAACTTCCCTCTGGGTCCTCCTTTCTGATGAGGTGTAAGGACTCAGTAGCTTTGCCTAGAGCTCTTTTTTGTATTCCCCTTTAATATAGGAACACTATTGTGGCTGTTAATCGCTTGCCTCTAAGGATCCTAGTGCCTGTGATCCATGCTAGACTTTGGGGATGCAATGATATGTTGATCATTACACAGGTCATGAAAAGTCTATTATGATTACTTCGGCCCTAACTTGTATGGAGTATCTTGCATATCATTGCTTCTCCCCATCTTTAGGCTCTTACAATCTTACCACCCCCTCTTCTGCAAATTTCCCTGTGCTTTGGGATGGGGAGAGATTAGATTGGCCTGGTTCCAGGTGGTTGATGTAGTTTCTGATTTTCTGAATTATGGTTTGTTGACTTTTTTTTCCCAGTTTTGCTGCTCCTGCTCTGCCCTTGGCTCCATCCTGATGGGTACTGGATGTTACCCTCTGACCAGAGATAAAAAGCTGTTAAAATAGAGTCATTATAACAGTAGATTCAAAGGTAGATGGAATAAGAGTAGGAGACCACTGTGAGGGGAGGCAGTCTCCCATTTGCAGAATGGTTACTTTCTATCTGCCAGACTTTGTGCCCTCCTTTCTGGTGAGATCATACCCCATAAAAATGCACGTGGCCTGGAAGGAACGCCTATGAGCTTAACCAGATGTCTCATTACTTATTTGCATTCCTTGATGGTGGCCTATTTTTTTGTGCTGTAGCATGATCTCTTCTCCCCTTGCTTCTGTTGGGGCCCTCCTTCCCCTTCCTTCCCTGCTTATAATCATTGCAATTACTCTAGGTATTACAGAGATTTGTTTTTGAGTGTCACTAAGTGGGTTTGGCACTAGGATCCACCTATTAGGGAGTACATATGGCACTTAATTTTCTGTGTCTGGGATACTTCACTCAATATAATTTTTTCTAATTCCATCCACTTCCCAGCAAATTTCAATAAATCATCATTTTTGATGGCTGAGTAATATTCCATTGTATAAATGTACCACATTTTCCTTATCCACTCATCAACTTTTGGGCATTTGGGTTGATTCCATGACTTTGCTATTGTAAACAGTCCTGCTATGAACATGGTCATGCTTGTGCTATCGAGGTGAGTTTTTCTTCTGTGGGGGATTATTCCCAAAAGTGGAATAGCAGGGTCATATGTCATTTCAATATTTAACTTTTTTACGAATCGCCAGACAGCTCGCCAGAGTGCTTGTATGAGCCTGCATTGCCACCAGCAATGTAGGAGATTTCCATTCCTGCCACATCCTCTCCAGCATTTGGTGTTGCTCGTTTATAGATTTTTGCAACCCTGACCCGGATGAGATGATATCTCAAGGAGGTTTTTATTTGCATTTTCCTGATGGCTAAGGATCTGGAGCATTTTTTAAGATATTTGTTAGACATTTCAAAAAGTTTCTTTTAAATTCCAAGGCCTATTTTTTAATCGGGCCATTTGTTTTCTTGGTGTTTAGTTTTCCAAGTTCTTTGTTTTCCAGTTCTTTCTGGATAATAGAGCTCAATCAGATATGTGGTTAGTGAAGATTTTCTCCCATTCTGTGTGTTTCCTTTGTGCTGGAGTTACAATCTGTTTATCTGAGAAGAAGCTCTTTAATTTCATAAGATCCCATCTGTTGAGTGTTGGTTGTAGTGACGGTGCTATTGGATTTCTGATTGGGAAATGTTGGCCTAGTCCTATCAGCTCAAGGGAGTTCCATATCCTTTCAAATAAGGTTTTTATAGTCTCTGGCCTTATATTGAGGTCCTTGATCCATTTGGAATTAAGTCTTGTGCATGGTGACAAATACGGGTGGAGTTTTAATCTTCTGTATGTGGAGATCCAGTTGTGCCAGCACCATTTGTTGAAAATGCTGTTCTTTTTCCATTGGATTTTTTTGGGCCCCTTTGTCAAAGATCAAATGACTGTAATTGTGTGGGCTTATAACTGGGTCTTCAACCCTTATCCATTGATCTGTATGTCTATTTTGGAACCAGTACAAGGTTATTTATATAACTATGGATGTGTAGTATAGACTAAGGTTTAGTATGGTGATACCTCCAGGAATATTTTTGTTACTCAAGTTTCCTTTTGCTATCTTGGGTCTTTTGTGCCTCCATATGAATTCTGAGATTGTTTGATCAACCTCTTTAAAGAATTGCTTTGAGTGTTTGATTAGTATATTATTGAATCTGTATATTGTCTTTGATAGGATGGTCATTTTTATGTTATTGATTTGCCAATCCAGGAACATGGGAGGTTTTTCCACCTTCTGATGTCTTCTGTGATTTCTTTCTTTAGGTTTTAAAGTTTTCATTGTAAAGGTCTCTTACTTCCTTGATTAAGTTTATGCCAAGGTATTTCATTTTTTTAGGGGCTATAGTAAATTGGATTGTTTCTTTCAGGGCTTTTTCACTTCTTTCATTCTGGGCATATAGGAAGGTTACTGATTTTTGTACATTTATTTTGTATCCTGCCACCCTGATGAACTTCTGTATTAGTTCCAGAAGCTTCCTGGTGGTACTTCTGGGATCACTCATGTATAAGATCATGCCATCTGCAGAGATAACTAGAGTTTTTCCTTGCCGATTTGAATACTTTTTATGCCCCTTTCTTGTTTTAGGGCTTCAGCTAAGACTACAAGTACAATATTGAATAGAAGTGGTGACAGTGGACAGCCTTGTTTAGTTCCTGATCAAAGCAGGAATACTTCAAGTTTTTCCTCATTGAGTATAATCCTTGCTGTAGGCTTGTCATATACAGCTTTTATTATATTGATAAAGGTTCCTTCCATTCCAAACTTCTCTAGGGTTTTGATCATAAAGGACTGCTGGATCTTGTCAAAAGCTTTTTCTGCATCTATCAAGAGTATCATGTGGTTTTGGATTTTGGAGTGCTTTATATGGTAAATTACATTTATTTACTTGTGTATGTTGAACTAAACTTGTATGCCTGGGGATAAAGTGTACTTGATCTCCATGAATG
This sequence comes from Typhlomys cinereus, assembly GCA_023101885.1. Classification (NCBI taxonomy): domain Eukaryota; kingdom Metazoa; phylum Chordata; class Mammalia; order Rodentia; family Platacanthomyidae; genus Typhlomys; species Typhlomys cinereus. The sequence goes on along the minus strand of JALPQD010000068.1, from coordinate 738,501 downwards.
ATCTTTTTGATATGCTTTTGAATCTGATTTGCTAAGACTTTGTTGAGAACTTTCGCATTTGTGTTCATCAAGGGATTGGCCTGTAGTTTTCCTTTTTAAGTGTATCTTTATTAGATTTTGTGATTAAGGCGATATTAACTTCTTATAAAGTATTTGGTAGTGTTCCTTCCTTTGCTCTTTGATGGAGCAGTTTAAGGAGTATTGGTGTTATTAGCTCCTTAAATATCTCGTAGAACTCTGTGCTGATTCCATCTGGTCCAGGACATTTTTTGGTGGGAAGATTTGAGATTACTTCATCGATTTCCTCATATGTTACAGGACTATTTTAATATTTCAAAACTTCTTCATTCGATTCATATAACTTGTGCTTACTTAGGAATTCATCCATTTCTTTTGTGTTGTCAAATTTCACAGAGTATAAGTTTTTGAAATATGATGTTATAATTCTCTGAATTTCTTGGGTATTGGTAGTGATAACTCCATTTTCATTTCTAATTTTGTTAATTTGGGTTTTCTCTCTCTTGCTTTAGGTTAACTTAGCTAGGGATGTATTAATCTTATTGATTTTTTCAAAGAACCAGCTTTTTGACTTGTTGATTCTCTGTATTGTTTTCCTTATCTCAATTTCGGATATTTCTCCTCTGATTTTGCTGACCTCCTCTCTTCTACTGCATTTGGGGTCAGATTGCTCTACTGTCTTTGAAGCTTTAACCTTCATTGTTAAGTTATTTAATTGTGATGTTTCCATTTTTTTGATGTAGGCATTAAGTGCCATGAACTGAACTCTTAAGGCAGCTTTCATTGTGTCCCAAAGATTTTGGCAAGTTGTATTTTTATTATCGTTTACTTCCAGGAAATCTTGGATTTCCTTTGTTTCTTCCTGAATCCAATTCTCATTCAGCATCATATTGTTAAGTTTCCAGGAGTTAGTGTATTTTCTCTTGTTTGATGTGTTGTGGCTGTCCAGCTTTAGGCCGTGGTGGTCTGACAGGGCACAGGTTAGAATTTCAACTTTTTTGTATATGTGTAGATTCGTTTTGTGGCCCAATATGTGATCTATTTTGGAGAAAGTTCCGTGTGCTGCTGAGAAAAATGTGTATTCTTTGGTGCGTGGATGAAAATTTTGATAGAAATCTGAGAGGTCCATTTAAGTAAGGGTTTGATTAAGTTCCAAAGTGTCTCTGTTAAGTTTTTGACCTGTTTGGCTTTAGACGCTGTAGGGTTTGCTTAATGAATGTAGAGAGGCCCGTATTAGGTGCATTTATGTTCAATATTGTCAAGTATTCTTGATGTATTGTACCTGTGATTAAAATATAGTATCCATCTGTGTCTCTTATGATATTTTTTGGTTTGAAGTCCACTTTGTCCAGTAGCATAATGGCTACCCCTGCTTGTTTCCTGGTTCCATTAGCTTGCAGAATTTTGAACCAGCCTTTTATTTTTAGGATGTGCCTATCTTTTGTCATGAGATGAGTTTCCTGAAGGCAGCAGATTGATGGATTATGATTTTTAATCCAAGTTTACAATCTGTGTCTCTTGATTGGTGAGTTAATTCCATTGACATTTAATGTTATAATGGAGAAATTATATTTAATTCTGGACATTTTTTATGTTAAGTGACTTTTGTAAATGTATTGTTTGGCTTTTAGCTTTTGTTGGTATTATACTTCTCTTCTGTCCTCCTGGATACGCTTGTTCTTTTCTTCAATCTTGAGTATCATTTCTAGCATTTTTTGAAGGCCTGGTTTGGTAGACATGTAAGCTTTCAAGTTGTCTTTGTGCTGGAAAACTTTTCTTTCTCCCTCAATCCTGATGGATAGTTTTGTTGAATATATCACTCTGGGTTGACATTTATGCTCATTTAATACTTAAAGTACATCTCTGCAAACTCTTTTTGCTTTTAGTGTTTACATTGAGAAGTCATTTGTTATTTACATAGGGTTACCTTTAAAAGTGACTTGTTTTTTATCCCTTGAATTTCTCGGCACTATTTCTTTGTCTTGAATGTGGAATGTTTTGACTATTATTTGTCATGGAGAGTTTCTATTTTGGTCATATCCGTTTGGGTGTGGAATGCCTCTTGTATTTGTATGGCCCTCTCTTTCTTTAGATGAGGGAAGTTTTCATTTATGATAATTTGAAAAATTTTCTCAGGTGTGGTATTTTGAGATTCTTGCTCTGGTGTTCCATGAATGTGCATGTTAGGCTTCTTCAGGGTGTCCCATAACACTTGAATATTTCTCTGTAGTATCTTTTTGGCTTTAACGACCTCTTCCATTGAGCTGGTTTATATTCTCACTTTGTCTTCAAGGTCTGAAATTCTATTTTCTGCTTCCTTAGTTCTGCTGATAAGACTCTCTGTTGAGTTCTGGATTGAAGATAACTTGTCTTTTAGTTCAGTTTTAAATTCTGCCTGACACTCTAAGCCTATTTTTGTTTCTTGAACTGTTTTTCTCAACTCCTCCAAGTGTCTGTTGTGTTCCTCTTCAAAGTGGTTGATGCAGTTATTTAACTCCTCTCGGATTTCCTCTTTCATAGTATTGATCATGGTAGTGATCATGCTTTGAAAGTCGTTATCCTGGGCCTGGCTTTCTTGGATATTTTCTGTGAATTTGTTTTGATTTGAATCATTTTGGGGTTAGTTCTCTTGGTGGAAGATTTGTCTTCTTGGGTTTTGTTTCTCATGGTTCTGTGTTTTGACTTGGACATTGCTGTTTTGTCTCTTAAGACCTTTCAGATTCTCTTTCTTTTTGAATTAACTGTTTTTGAATTAATAGTTGGTATTATTACTCTTGGGCAGTTATTACTAGAGTTTGCCTTGGAGTTGGTACATTTGTCTGTTACTATTTCCTGGATGGGGATATTAGGCTATTAGTACATAAATTAAGACAGGTTTAGTAAACAGGAGGTGAATATTAGCATGGTAGTGTGCTTTTATGATTTAGTACCTTGATGTGAGGGTGAGTGGTATAGTCCCTGAACTTTTATATGGTTTGGGGGTGGCTATATGGGAAAGATAATCTACAGTGATTAATAATTGAAAGAAGCAAGATGGTAAAAAGGGGTTTACTTATCTTTGGCTGGATGTGAAGAATCTCTCCTATGTGATACGATGATTTTAAGGGCCTTCAGATGTATGGCGTTTGTCCCTAGAACTTTGTCTGGGTTTTCCTTGGACTCTGTTGAATTCTACATAGCAGTGTGTCCTCCTTGAGATGCAGGGTGACCCGGAGCATCAGGGGTGGGTGGGCAGGTGGACCAGCAAAGGGGCTGGTGGCGAGCTGGCAGCGCACTTTACCTGGGACCTGGGGAGTGGCTTAGAGGTCCCATAGGTGACTTATCTAAAGGGCAGGTGAAAAGATTCTCTTCTGTTAATGGTAAGACTCTTCTGGTCCTCAGTTGTATTGTGTTTGTCTGCTGGCACCTGGCCTGTGATTTTGGTAGCGTATATTATATTCTTGGAGTATTTTTTGAGAATTAGTAATGGAAGGTCTGGCAAAGGTTTAGGTTAATTATGTAGTGAGGGGGATGGATGAGGTTAGGTGGGAAATGGAGGATCACTGGGGCAGAGCCATAACCTCAGTAGCCTGACCCAGTTATAGGAGACTGGAACCCAAAAGCTCTTCTTAAGAGAGCAAAGACCATGAGGCTGAGCCATGGCCATGGTGGCTGGGCTCAGGTATGAGAGCTTAATCATACTTTTTTACTCTTTATATAGCTAGACAGGAAATTTCCTTTTGTATTCTACTTATTTTTATTATTCTCAGATATTAGTAATTGCTAAAATTGAGCAATTCCTACTAACATCTGTAAGTTAGAATTATGATTAAGATATCAACAAACCTGTGCTTATAAACTTTCAAATGTAGATGAAATAGAACATTTTTTTCAAGGACACAATATAGCAAAACTTACATAAGGAAACCTAGCTATATTAAAACAATGCTTATGAAACAAAAAGTTTAGTCATTAGCCAGTAACTTTCCCAAATTTGAGACATTATGCCAAGATTGTTACAATGTCAAATCTTTCAAAGTAAGACCACATATAATTTTTATGAACTCTTCTGGAAAATAGAGTGGCAGGAAATATCACAATCCCATTTATAAAACTAGAATTACCATGAAATTAAAATAAGACTAAGCAACTATGAGAATGTTCAAAAATACCAGAAATATCTATACACATAAAATTTTTAAATATATATATATCAACAAATATAATATGAATATGTCTTAAAATATATATCATGGTAGTGAAATGACTGATTCAATATTCAAATGCATATTATTTTAAGTGATGTCTACAAGCTAAAGAATAATTATAATCTTACCTGAATACAAATGAAAAATATTTATCTAATATGAAACTCATTTTAATAAAAAGATACCCATCAAATTAGAAATGTAAACTCAGCCAAATATGTCTTAAAAATCTATAACTACCTTTGGAGTAAATTCCAATCAAATAGACCCTACTACCAAGCCTGATATTGAGTTCAATCTCTAGAATCTGAAAGGTAGAAAGAGAGAACATTGGTAAATATCTGACTCTATAGAGAAGCATTCTCATTTCTTGCTGGTATGAATACAGAGTGGCAAAGTCACCTTGGAATATAGTCTAAAATATTTTAAAAGTTGTATACAATGACATAGTAAAGTCTAGCATTTTTGCTCCTTGTTATTTTTTCAAATGATTAAAAGCACATCCAAGTATATACCTGCAAATAACATTTATAGAATTACTATTGTTCTATAATTAAAATCATGAAAACATTGAGGCCACAAAGATATTGTTCAATAAGTGATTGAATAAAAAAATTTCAGCAACCCTTGCAATCGTATATTTTTTTCATCTAAATAATAAATGAACTATAGGTCACAAAAGAATATAAAGAAACCTAAAGCATGTTGCTAAACGAAAAAGTCAGTCTGAAAAGGATGCATATGATATTTTTCTGATTGTATAGCATTTTTAAAAAGATAAATCTATAATACAAGAAAAAGTTTAGTTGTTCCTAGATATTTTAGGTAGAAGGGGAGCAGAGAATGTGTAGAAAATAGGGAAATTTTAGAACAGTAAAACTACTCTGTATATTACTGTAATAACATACATCAAATTATTCATTTATCCATATATTTCTAGAACACAGAGTAACTCTGAATGAAACTTCGACTTTAGCTACTGATAAAGTATCAATATGAATTTGTCAATTGTGACCAATGTAAGTTGTCACTAATAAGCAACTGTTAACATGAGTGGATAGTAGAGAGGAGATAAATAATAATTTTCTATTAAATTTTCCATAACACGAAAACTGTCTTTAAAATAAAGTCTACTTTATAAAATAAGGCCTTTACCTCTTGGTAATCATAAAGTTGTTCTTGATAGGGGGAGAAGAAACTTTATAGTCTATAAAAACTTGACTTGTTTTATTTGGATTCTGTCCTTCGTTCCATCAGTAACATTAATCCTTTACTAAGATTTAGTTTTTACTCAGGTTTGAAGTGAAAAAAATATCTATTTTTGACTTTGTGATAAGAATTTACTTACAATTTTTTTATTATTTATTAAATTGTGCATGTGTATGTATGTATGTGCGTGTGTGTGTGTTTGTGTGTGTGTGTGTGTAGAACCACGGACGAATTCGGGAACCACATGGACCCCGCCACCTCCTTCTGCCCTGGGATTCACAGGCTTGGTCCTACCAGGACCAGAAGCACAGGTCGCCCTCGCTTCTGCCTGGCGTCTATACGTGGGATCTGGGATCCGAACTCAGGACCTTCCGCCTGCAAGGCAGAGGCTTAACCCTTGAACCATCTCTCCAACACCGAGAATTTACTTACAATTTAGTCACTAGTTGTTGCCTATTATTTGAAATGGCATGAAGGTTATCCATAAGACATGTGACTGAAGTGAAAATGCCTGAAATATTTCCAGACTTATGATTTTAAATTAACTTGAAAAAGTAGCAATCAGGCTCACAGTGTAATGTACTTTCAGTATGCTTAAGAAAAATGAATAATTAAATCTTAGATATATAGATTAACTTTAAAAAATGTTTCTTCTTTTGAGACAGCCAATTAGTTAATGGAAGTAATAAAAGAAACTTCCTATGAAATAGAGAAGTCATGAGGATAATTTGGCTGGTTTATGTAAGAGCATACAATTATAAGAAAATATTTTTCTACTGGAATCTAATAAAGTGAATTTTTCTCAACTTAATTTCTTGTTGGGAACAAACAACTTGACAAGCCAATATTAAATATCAATGTTTTTAAATATTTTTATCTCCGCTCATACAAGCTAAATAGGTACACCAGTTCCCTCCCTCCCTCCTCCTCCACCCGACACCTCTGCTCTCCCTCCCCTCACCCCTCCTTCCCCACCTCCCAATGCCTCCCCTCCCCCAATCCCCAGAGAATCCTTTAATGTGCATGTCAAACTCTCCTCTGGGTCCTCCTCTCCGATGACATACAAGGACCCAGTGGCTTTTCCCTGAACCCTTTCCTGTGTTCCTCCTGAGCATAGCAACACTATTTTGGCTGTCAATCTCTTGCCTCCAAGGATCTTGGTGCTTTTAGCAAATGCTAGACTTTGTGGAGTCAATAGTGTGTGGGACATTGCACAGGGCATGCAAAGTCCAATTATGATTGCTTCGGCCCTAATTTGTGTGGAGTATCATGCATATCATTGCTCCTCCCATTCTTGTGCTCTTACACTCTCACTGCCCCTCTTCCGCAAATTTCCCTGAGCTTCAGGATGGGGAGAGATTAGTCTGGCCTAGTTCTAGGTGGTTGATATAGAGTCTCTGAAGTTTTGGATTATGGTTTGTTGATTTTCTTTTGCGGTTTTGCTGCTCCTGCAATGCCCTTCACTCAATCCTGATGGGTATTGTATTTCACCCCCTGGCCAGATATAAAATGCTGTTAAACTAGAGTCTTGTTATAAGAGTATATTCAAAGGTAGATGTAATAAAAGTAGGAAAGCGCAGTGAGGGAGGGGTCGATCACCCATTTGCAAAATGGTTACTTATTATCTGCCAAACTATATGCCCTCCCCTTCTGGTGAGATCACACCCCCTCAGTTGTAGATGATCAGGAATGAAAAGTCTGTGAACTTAACCAGATAACTCATTGCTTACTTGCAGTCCTTGATGAAGGCCTATTTTCTCTGCTCTAACATGGTCCCCTCTCTCCTTGTTTCTGGTGTGGCCCTCCTACCCCATCCCGCCTGTTCATACTCCTTGCAATTAATGTATTACAGAGATTTATCGGCGAGTGTGTCTAGGTGGGCTGGGTGGGTTTGGTACTAGGAGCCTCCTATTAGGGAGTACATATGGAGCTTAATTTTCTGGGTCTGGGATACTTCACTTAATATAATTGTTTCTAATGACATCCATTTCCCAGCAAATTCCAGTAATTCATCATTTTTGATGGCTGAGTAGTACTCCATTGTATAGATATACCACTGTTTCCTTATCCACTCATCAACTGTTGTACATTTGGGTTGATTCCATGACTTTGCTATTGTAAACAGTGCTGCTATGAACATGGTTGCACTTGTGCTATTGAGGTGAACCACTGCTGCATGGGAGGTTATTCCCAAAAGTGGAATCGCAGGGTCATATGGCATTTCAATCTTTAATTTCTTTAAGAATCTCCAGACGGCTTGCCAGAGTGGCTGTATGAACCTGCATTCCCACCAGCAATGTAGGAGAGTTCCCCTCTCTCCACATCCTCTCCAGCATTTGTTGTTACTTGTATTGTGGATTTTTGCCATCCTGGCCATCGTAATATGATATTTTAGGGAAGTTTTGATTTGCATTTCCCTGATGGCTTAGGAAGTGGAGCATCTTTTAAGATATTTGTTAGACATTTTAATTTCATCCCTTGTAAAGTTTCTTTTAAGTTCCAGGGCCCATTTTTTAATTGGGCCATTAATTTCCATGGTGTTTAGTTTTCTAAATTCTTTGTGCACTCTGGACAGTAGAGCTCTATCAGATATGTCGTTAGTGAAGATTTTCTCCCATTCTGTGGGTTGCCTTTGAGCTCGTGTTACAATCACTTTATCTGAACAAGAGCTCTTTAATTTCACAAGATCCCAACTGTTGAGAGTTGGTATCAGTGACCGTGCCATTGGATGTCTCTTTAGGAAATGTTGGCCTAGCCCAATCAGCTCGAGGGAGTTCCCTACCTTTCAACTATGCTTTTTATAGTCTTTGGCCTGATATCAAAGTCCTTGATCCATTTGGAATTAAGTCTTGTACAAGGTGACAAGTACGGGTCCAGATTTAATCTTCTGCATGTGGAGATCCAGTTTTGCCAGCACCATTTGTTGAAGATGCTGTTCCTTTTCCATTGGATTCTTTGGGCCCCTTTGTCAAATACCAAATGGCTGTAATTTTGTGGGCTTATATCTGGGTCTTCAACCCTTATCCATTGATCTGTGTGTCTATTTTGGAGCCAGTACCAGGCTGTTTTTACAACAATGGATTTGTAGTATAGACTAAGGTTTGGTATGGTAATACCTCCAGCAGTGTTTTTGTTACTCAGGATTGTCTTTGCTATCTTGGGTCTTTTGTGCCTCCATATGAATTTTGAGATTGTTTGGTCAACTTCTTTAAAGAATTGCTATGGGATTTTAATTGGTATAGCATTGAATTTGTATATTGCCTTTGGTAGGATGGTCATTTTCACGATGTTGATTCTGCCAATCCAGGAACATGGGAGGCCTTTCCACCTTCTGGTGTCTTCTGCAGTTTCTTTCTTGAGGGTTTTAAAGTTTTCATTGTAAAGGTCTTTTACCTCCTTGGTTAGGTTTATACCAAGGTATCTCAATTTTTTAGGGATTATAGTGAATGGGATTGTTTCTCTCAGGGCTTTTTCACTTCTTTCATTCTGGGCATATGGGAAAGCCACTGATTTTTGTACGTTTATTTTGTATCCTGCCACACTGCTGAACTTCTCAATTAGTTCCAGGAGCTTCTGGTGGATTTTTTGGGATCCCTCAGGTATAAGATCATGTCATCTGCAAATAGGGATAGCTTGACTTCTTCCTTGCCAATTTGAATCCCTTTTATGCTTCTTTCTTGTCTTATGGCTTCAGCTAAGACTTCAAGTACAATATTGAAAAGAAGTGGTGAGAGTGGACAGCCTTGTCTAGTTCCTGATCAAACTGGGAATGCTTCCAGTTTTTCCCCATTGAGCATAATCCTTGCTGTGGGCTTGTTGTATATAGCTTTTATTATATTGATAAAGGTTCCTTCTGTTCCTACTGTCTCTAGCATTTTGATCATAAAAGGCTGTTGGATCTTGTCAAAAGCTTTTTCTGCATCTATGGAGAGTACCATGTGGTCTTGAACTTTGGACTGGTTTATATGATGAATTACATTTATTGATTTGCGAATGCTGAACCAACCTTGTGTGCCAGGGATAAAGCCTATTTGGTCCCCGTGAATGATCTTTTTGATATGTTTTTGAATCCTATTTGCTAAGACTTTGTTGAGAATCTTTGCATCTGTGTTCATCAGCGAGATTGGCCTATAGTTTTTTTAAATTTTTTTTATTAATTCACGTGTACATATGTGTATGTATGTGTGTGTGTGTGTGTATGTGTGTGTGTGTGTGTGTGTGTGTGTGTATGTGTGTGTGTTTGTAGAACCACGGGCGAATTTGGGAACTATCATGTACTGCCTCTACCTCCTCTTTCTTACTCTGCCCTGAGATTCACAGGCTCTGCCCTACCAGGACCAGAAACGCAGGCCGCCCCACCTTCCTATATGTGTGGTCTAGGATCCAAACTCGGGACCTTCCGCCTTCAAGGCAGAGGCTCAACCCATGAGCCACCTCTTCAGTCCCTATAGTTTTCTTTTTTAAGTCAATCTTTATTATGTTTTGGGATTAAAACGATATTAGCTTCATAGAAGGAATTTGGTAGTGTTCCTTCCTTTGCTATTTGATGGAACAGTTTAAGGAGTCTTGGTGTTATTAACTGCTTAAATGTCTGGTAGAACTCTGGGCTGAATCCATCTGGTCCAGGACATTTTTTTATGGGAATTTTTGAGATTACTTCCTCAATTTCCTTATATGTTATAGGACTATTTAAATAATTCAAAACTTCTTGATTCAATTTAGGTAAGTTGTATTTACTTAGAAATTCATCCATCTCTTTTGTGTTGTCAAATTTCACAGAGTATGAGTTTTTGAAATATGATGTTATAATTCTCTGGATTTCTTGGGTATCGGTAGTGATAACTCCATTTTCATTTCTAATTTTGTTGATTTGGGCTTTCTCTCTTGCTTTTGGTTAATTTAGCTAGGGCTGTATCAATCTTATTGATATTTTCAAGGAAGGTTAATATCAATTTTTAAAAAAATTAACTTCTGATTTTGCCCATCAATCATAGTGTATTTTCATGCTTTGAATAGTGGATCTTTAGAGCATCAATTAATTTATCATGATGAACACTGTAAGTGAAACATAGTAGTTCATTAAAATACAGATAATTTTTCTATAAAATAGTACCTATGCATAAGTTGAACACACAGTTCTAATTTTTTTTTATTCAATTTGGCATGTAAAGTGGAGTCTTCCGAAAGATACTTTGGATATAGTGACTGCAATGGCTTTTTTTTTGACTATTGCTGAGAAATTATACTAATCATTGCTAGTGTCATTCAACTTTGAACTCTTGCAAGTCTTGTTTATTGAGCTAACAGATTGCACACTTATTTGTTGGTTTTGGAAAATTTCAATACTTTGGCTTCACCAGAATAGCTTTGATTGAAAGTGCAATGTCATTATTTGAACAAAATAAATGCGTAACCCTCTGATCATGGCTCTGTGCACATAACCTCTAGATGTGGTGATATTTATATCTGGGAAGCAAATGGCTGTTTATAGTGTCCTTGAACATGGAATGAATTTGAAAATTAAGACTCACAAATTAGAGAAGTAAAAATTGATGACAATATTATTTCTAATACATGGCATCAAAGGAAATGGATGAAATGAGATTGATATCCTTAGTTAACTAAAGATTTGGTACATTAAAATCAAAAACATAAACAGAAACTGAAAAATATTATTATTGTAAATACAAGTTCATGCATGCATATTCACATTATTTCTTTACTAAATTGTGTTCAGTGTTCTCTTTAGAAAATAAATAAAGTAAAATAAGTGAAATACTTGGATCAAAATTTCTATATTTTTGTTTTGCTTTATTATTATGATTTTCAGGTAAAACAAAGTAAAACTTCCATTTTATGGACTCAATATTTTTGTTCCATCAGGTCAATCAGTGAAGAAAATTTCAGTAGGAATGTACCTTGTCATGATGGAATGCTTATTACAATCTAGGTCAAAAAATACTAGGATTAAATCACTGAGAAGACAATCAAAGCATAAAAAATAAGCTTTGATTCTGTCTTATATATGTAGACATCATATTTATGTCTTGCTCTAATTTTTTTTGAAGGTCACATGACTCAGCTTTATTTTTTCAATACATTTTTATTATTATTTCCACTCATACAAACTTAATAGGTACACCAGTTCCTTCCCTCCCTCCTCCTCCACGCAAACCCTCTGCTCCCCCTCCCCTCAACCCTCTCTCCCCATGCCCCATTGCCTCCCGCCCCAAGTCCCAGAGAGTCCTTTATTGTGCATGCATGACTCTCCTCTGGGCCCTCCTCTCCGATGAGGTACAAGGACCCAGTGGCCTTTCCCTGAACCCTTTCCCGTGCTCCCCTTAAGCATAGGAACACTACTGTGGCTGTCAATTCCTTGCCTCTAAGGATCTTTGTGCTTTTAGCAGATGCTAGACTTTGTGAGGTCAATAGTGTGTTGGACATTGCGCCATGCATGCAAAGCCCAAAGTGTCCAGCAGGATAAAGTGAAGGGCATTGCAGGAGCAGCAAAACTGCAAAAGAATGTTTTGTTATTTATGAAATGTAATCTAAAAGTGATTTGCTTAGAATTAGAACTGTGTTGCATTCTTTTATTTTTTTATTTTCACTCATACAAAATTAACAGGTACACCAGTCTCCTCCCTCCCTCCAACCTCCCACCGCCCTATCCTCCCCTCCACTCCCCCCACCCTCTACATCCGCCAGTTCCTCCCCCTCCCATTCCTAGAGCATCCTTTAATGTACATGCCAGACTCTCCTCTGGGTCCTCCTCTCCGATGAGGTGCAAGGACCAAGTGGCATTTCCCAGAAAACTTTCCTGTGTTCCCCTTAAGCTTAGAAACACTACTGTGGCTGTCAATCCCTTGCCTCCAAGGATATTAGTGCCTTTAGCAAATGCTAGACTTTGTGGGGTCAATAGTGTGTGGGACATTGCACAGGGCATGCAAAGTCCAATTATGATTGATTCAGCCCTAAATTGTGTGGAGTATCTTGCAAATCATTGCTCCTCCCATCCTTTTGCTCTTACACTCTTACCACCCCCTCTTCCGCAAATTTCCCTGAGCTTCAGGATGGGGAGAGATTAGGCTGGCCTAGTTCTAGGTGGTTGATATAGAGTCTCTGAAGTTCTGGATTATGGTTTGTTGATTTTCTTTTGCGGTTTTGCTGCTCCTGCAATGCCCTTCACTCAATCCTGATGGGTATTGGATGTCACCCCCTGGCCAGAGATAAAAAGGTGTTAAACTAGAGTCTTGTTATAAGAGTATATGCAAAGGTAGATGGAATAAAAGTGGGAAATCGCAGTGAGGGAGGGGTCAATCACCGATTTGCAAAATGGTTACTTTTTATCTGCCAGACTATATGCCCTCCCCTTCTGGAGAGATCATAACCCATCAGTTGTAAATGATCAGGAATGAAAGTCTGTGAACTTAACAAGATGTCTCATTACTCACTTGTAGTCCTTGATGGTGACCTATTTTCTCTGCTGTAACATGGTCCCCTCTCCCCTTGTTTCTGATGTGGCCCTTCTACTCCATCCTTCCTGTTCATAATACTTGCAATTACTGTAGGTATTACAGAGATTTATCCTTGAGTGTCTCTAGGTTGGTTTGGTACTAGAAGCCACCAATTAGGGAGTACAAGGGCGCTTAATTTTCTGGGACTGGGATACTTCAATTAATATAATTGTTTCTAATGACATCCATTTCCCGGCAAATTCAAGTAATTCATCATTTTTGATGGCCGAGTAGTACTCCATTGTATAGATGTACACATTTTCCTTATCCACTCATAAACTATTGGATATTTGGGTTGATTCCATGACTTTGCTATTGTAAACAGTGCTGCTATGAACATGGTCGTGCTTGTGTTATCGAGGTGAACCTCTGCTGTATGGGGTTTTTTTCCAAAAGTGGAATAGCAGGGTCATATGGCATTTCAATTTTTAATTTATTTAAGAATATCCAGACGGCTCACCAAAATGGCTGTATAAGCCTGCATTCCCACCAGCAATGTAGGAAAGTTCCCTTCTCTCCACATCCTCTCCAGCATTTGGTGTTGTTGTATTGTGGATTTTTGCCATCCTGACCGGAGTGAGATGATATCTCAGGTAAGTTTTGATTTTCATTTCCCTGATGGCTAAGGATGTGGAGCATTTTTTAAGACATTTGGTAGACATTTTAATTTCATCTCTAGTAAGTTTATTTTATGTTCCAGGGCCCATTTTTTTAATTGGGCTATTTGTTTCCTTGGTGTTTAGTTTTCTAAGTTCTTTGTGCACTCTAGATAATAGAGCTCTATCAGATATGTGGTTAGTCAAGATTTTCTCCATTCTGTGGGTGGCCTTTGTGCTCATGTTATAATCTCTTTATCTGAACAGAAACTCTTTAATTTCACAAGATCCCATCTATTGAGATTTGGTTGCTGACTGTGCTATTGGATATCTGTTTAGGAACTGTTGGCCTAGCCCAATCTGCTCGAGGGAGTTTCCTACCCTTTCAACTATGGTTTTTATAGTCTCTGGCCTGATATCAAGGTCCTTGATCCATTTGGAATTAATTCTTGTACGTGGTGACAAGTACAGGTCCAGTTTTAATATTCTCAATGTGGATATCCAGTTTTTTCAGCACCATTTGTTGAAGATGCTGTTCTTTTTCCATTGGATTTTCTATGCCTCTTTGTCAAAGATCAAGTGGTTGTAGTTGTGTGGGCTTATAACTGAGTCTTCAACCCTTATCCATTGATCTGTGTGTCTATTTTGGAGTCAGAACCTGGCTGTTTTTATAACTATGGATTTATAGTATAGACTAAGGTTTGGTATGGTGATACCTCTAGCAGTGTTTTTGTTACTCAGTATTTCTTTTACTATCCTGGGTCTTTTGTTCTTCCATATGAATTTTGAAACTATTTGGTCAACCTCTTTAAGGAATTGCTATGGGATTTTAATTGGTATAGCACTGAATCTGTATATTACCTTTGAGAGGATGGTCATTTTTATGATGATGTTGATTCTGCCAATCCAGAAACATAGGATGTCTTTCCACCTTCTGGTGTCTTTAAACCAAGGTATTTTATTTTTTTAGGGAGTATAATAAATGGGTTTGATTCTCTCAAGGCTTTTTCACTTCTTTCATTCTGGGCATATAGGAAGGCCACTGATTTTTGTACATTTATTTTGTATCCTGCCACCCTGCTAAGCTTCTGTATTAGTTCCAGGAGCTTCCTGGTGGAGTTTTTGGGATCACTCAGGTATAACATCATGTCATCTGCAAATAGGGATAGCTTGACTTCTTCCTTGCCGATTTGAATCCCTCTTATGTCCCTTTCTTGTCTTGTTGCTTCAGCTAAGACTTCAAGTACAATACTGAATAGAAGTGGTGAGAGTGGGGAGCCTTGTCTAGTTCCTAATCGAATTGGGAATGCTTCAAGTTTTTCCCAATTGAGTATAATCCTTGCTGTGTACTTGTTGTGTACAGGCTTGCCTATATTGATAAAGGTTCCTTCCATTCCAACTGTCTCTAGCATTTTGATCAAAAAAGGCTGTTGGATCTTGTCAAATGCCTTTTCTGCATCTATCGAGCGTATAATTTGGTCTTGGACTTTGGACTGGTTTATATGATGAATTACATTTATTAGTTTGCATATGTTGAGCCAACCTTGTGTGCCTGAAATAAAGCCTATTTATCCCTGTGGATGATCTTTTTGATATGTTTTTGAATCCAATTTACTAAGACTTTGTTGAGAACCTTTGCACCTGTGTTCATCAGAGAGATTGGCCTATAGTTTTCTTTTTTAAGTGAATCTTTATTAGGTTTTGGTATGAAGACGATATTTGTTTCATAGAAGGAATTAGGTAGTATTCCTTCCTTTGTTATTTGATGGAAAGAAAAATTTTCCAAGTAAAGACAATTTGAAGGCTTACATGACCACTAAACCAGGCCTTAAAAAATGGCCTATGCTTAATGGGAACATAGGAAAAGGTTCAGGGAAATGCCACTGGGTCCTTGTACGTCATCAGAGAGGAGGGCCCAGAGGAGAGTCAGGCATGCACAAGAAAGGACTCTGGGAATTGGGGCGGGAGGCATGGGGGGATGGGGAGGGAGGGGTGAGGGGAGGGGGAGCAGGGGGCTGGGGGGGGGAGGAGGGAGGGAGGGAACTGGTGTACCTATTAAGTTTGTATGAGCTGAAATAATAATAAAAATGTATTATAAAAAAGTGTTAGAAAAGATACTCAATCTTGAAGAAATTAACAAGCATATCCAAGAGAATAGAAGGGAAATATAAATACAACCACAATCTACAAGCTAAATAATACACTTTTGGGGGACTGGAGAGATGGCTCAGGGGTTCCTGAGTTTGGAGCCTAGACGCACGTATAGATGCCGGGCGGAAGCGGGGGCGGCCTGCATTTCTGGTCCTGGTAGGGCGGAGCCTGCGAATCCCCAGGCAGAGTAAACGAGGAGGTAGAGATGGTCCATGGTGGTTCCCAAATTCGACCGTGGTTCTACAAACACACACACACACACACACACACACACACAAACACACACTAACAACAGCAACAACAACAATGCACAATTGAATAAATAATAATTTTTTTAAAAAAATACACTTTTTGGAATTTATTTATTTTTCGCTCATACAAACATAATAGGTAACCCGGTCCCCTCCCTCCCTCCACCCCTCCCTGAATCTTCCTGCTCCCTCCCTCCTTTTCGCCTTCCTTTCCCCCCTCCCTCTCTTTCTCCCAGTGCCCCTCCCCCAACCCTGGAGCATCCTTTAATGTGTATGTCAAATTTTCCTCTGGGTCCTCCTCTCTGATGAGGTGTAAGGACTCAGTGGCATTTCTTTGAACTCTTTCTTGTGTTCCTCTTAAGTATAGGAACACTAATGTGGTTGTTAATCCCTTGTTTCTAAGGATTCTAGTGCTTTTAGTCCATGTTAGACTTTGAGGAGTCAATGATATGTTGGTCATTGCGCAGATCATGCAGAGTCCTGTTATAATTGCTTCAGCCCTAACTTGTGTGGTATCTACAAGCTAAATAATACAATTATGAAAGCCAATAAACATAAAACAAAGTCAGGAATTAAAAGTAATTTCCACATTATAACCCTAAATGTCAATTGGAATAACTCACCAATCAAAAGACACAGATTGCAAAGATGAATTAGAAATCAAAACACATTCATCTGCTGCCTTCAGGAAACATATCTCACCAAAAAAGATAGGCATATTCTAAAAGCAAAAGGTTTGTCAAAAATTCTTCAAGCCAATGGAACCAGGAAACATACAGGTGTAGCAAATATGGTATCTTCAAAAGTGGAGCTCAAACCAAAGAAAATAGTAAAATGATACAAAGAATCAAACAGACAAAAAGCTGGTTCATTGAAAAAATCAATAAGATTGATAGACCTCTATCAAAATCAAGAGAGAGAAAACCCAAATTAACAAAATTAGATATGAAAATGGAGTTATCACTACTGATATCCACAAAATTCAGTTAATTATAAGGTCGTATTTGAAAAACTCATACTTCATGAAATTTATAACTTCAAAGAATTGAATGAATTTCTGATTAAATACAACTTATGTAAATTGAATTAGGCAATTTTAAATTATTTAAACAGTCATATAACAAAAGAGGAATTTGATGAAGTAATCTCCAATCTTCCCATATAATAATGTCCTGGACCAGATGGATTAAGCACAGAATTCTACCAGTCATTTAAAGAACATCTAACATCACTACTTCTTAAACTATTCCATAAAGTAGCAAAGGAAAGAATACTTTCAAATAGTGAAGGAAGGAACACTTCCAAATTCTTTCAATGAAGCTAATATCATACTAATCTCCAAACCTAATAAAGATACATTTAAAAAAAAAAAAACTATAGGCCAACATCTTTGATGAACACATGTGTAAAGATTTTCACAAAATCTTAGCATGTCGGGTTCAAAACATATCAAAAATATCATTCACTATGACCAAGTAGGTTTTATGCAAGGCACATAAGGTTGGTTCAACATATGGAAATCAATAAATGTAATCCATCATATAAACCAAGCCAAAGTCCAAAAATCATGATTCTCTTGATAGATACAGAAAAAGTTTTGATGAGACCCAACATTCTTTTATTATCAAAACCCTAGACATTATGGAATGGAAGGAACTTTTGTCAACACAATAAAAGCTGTATTCAACAAGCCAACATCAAGCATTATACGCAATGGGGAAAAACTTGAAGCATTGCCGCTTCAATCAGGAATTAGACAAGGCTGTTAACTCTCACCATTTCTATTAATATTTTACTTGAAGTGTTAGCTAGAGCCAGAACACAAGACAGGAAGATAAAAGGGATTCAAATCAAAAAAGAAGAAGTCAAGATATATATATTTGCAGATGACATGATTATATACCTGAATGATCCTAAAAACTCCACCAGGAAGCTCCTGGAATTAACAAATAAGTTCAGCAGAGTGCCAGGTTATAAAATAAATGCGCAAAAATCAGTGGTCTTCTTGTATACCAAGGATGAAAAAGTGAAGAAGTGCTAAAAGAAACAATGCCACTTATTATAACCCCTAAAAAAAATAAATACCTTAGTGTAAAACTAACCAAAGAAGTGAGAGACCTTTATAATGAAAACTTTAAAACCCTAAAGAAAGAAATCGCAGAAGACACTGGAAGGTGGAAAGACCTTCTGTGCTCCTGGATTGGAAGAATCAATATCCTAAAAATGACCATCCTACCATGCAATATACAGATTCAATGCTCCAAGCACTTCTTTAGAGAAATTAACCAAACAATCTCAAAATTCATATGGAAGTGCAAAAAGCCCAGGATAGCAAAAAAAAAAAAAAAAAAAAAAAAAAAATCCTGAATAACAAAAACACTGCTGGAGGTATCAACTACTAAACCTTTATCTATACTACAAATCCATAGTAATAAAAACAGCCTGGTACTGACTCCAAAACAGACATGTAGATCAATGCATAAGGGTTAAAGACCCAAATATAAGCCCACACTATTATAGTCATTTGATCTTTGACAAAGGGACACAAAAAAATTCAACAGAAAAAGAACAGCATCTTCAAAAAATGGTGCTGGCAAAACTGGGTATCTTCATGCAGAAGATTAAAACTGGACCTGTACTTGTCATGTGCACAAAAATTAATTCCAAATGAATCAAGCATCTTAACATTAGACCAGAGACTCTGAAAAAGTAGTTGAAATCATAGGGCACTCTGTCAAACTGATTGTGCTAGACCAACAGTTCCTAAACAGAAATAGCACAGTCACTAAAACCAACACGCAAAAAATGGGATTTTATGAAATTAAAGAACTTCTGTTCAGATAAAGATATCGTAAACCAAGCAAAAATGCAAACCACAGAATGGGAGAAAATCTTCACTATCCACATATAGAGCTTTATTATCCAGAGTGCACAAAGAACTTAAAAATCTAAACACCAAGAAGATAAATGGCCCAATTAGAAAATGGGTCTCAGCAAGGGATTAACAGTCATAATAGTGTTCCCATACTAAAGGGGAGACCAAGAAAGGTCTCTGGGCAATGCTACTAAGTATTTACACCTCAGTAGAGTGAAAGAGAGGAAAGTTTGGCATTCACACAGAAAGATGCTCCAGGGAATGTGAGGAGGGCAGGGGGGTGGCACTGGGAGAAGGAGAGGGAGGGGGTGAAAGGAAGAGGAAAAGCTGGAAAGGGTGCAAGGTATACTGGGAAGGAGTTGAGGGAGGGAGCAGACTAGGGTACCTATTAAGCTTATATGATTCGGGAAAAATAAATAGATTAAAAAAAAGAAAATGCGCCTCAGAACTCAAAAGAAACTTTTCCAAGGACAAAATCGAAATGTTTAAACAACGTTTAAAAAAAATTCTGCATCCTTAGTCCTTATGTAATTGCAAATCAAAACTACCCTGATATATCATCTCATACTGGTTAGCATGGCAAAAGTCCATAATACAAACAATACCAAATTCTAGAAAGGATGTGGAGAGAAGGGAACTCATACATTGCTGGTTGGAATGCAGGCTTATAAAAAGTTAAGGATTAAAATGCCATATGACCCTGCTTTACCACTACTGGGCATAATACCCCATAAGGTAGAAATTCACTACTGTTACACAAGCACAACCATGTTCATTGCAGCACTGTTTACAATAGCAAAGTTATGGAATCAACCCAAATCCCCAACAGTTGACAAAAGAATAATGAAAATGTGGTACATTTATGCAATGGAATACTACTCAGCCATCAAAAAAGATGAATTAACAAAATTTGCCAGGAAATGGATGGAATTAGAAAAAAAATTAGTATAGTATCCCAGACACAAACAGTTAAATGCCATATGTACTCCCTAAAAATTGGATCCTAGTTCTAAACCCACTTAATGACCTATTCAAAGATAAATCTCTGTAATACCCACCCTAATTGTAAAAGATTATAAGCAGGAGGGAAAGTGAATAAGCACCTCAAAGGAAAGGAGATATGTGTATATGCTTCAATAGAGAAAACAGGCCATGGTCAGATATTGGATGTAATTAAGGAAGCATCTGGTGCAGCTCACTCTTACTATACTTCCTGTTCACTTGGGACTGAACAGGTTTGAACCCACCAATCAGGGATGGCATAGGGACTGGAAGATAGTAAAAATCCAGCAAATGGGACGCTGATACCTCCCCACACACACTGCTGTATCCTACTCCTTTTCTTCCAACTACCTTTGAGTCCCTCTTATATTAAGATCTTCATTTAAATAGTCTTTTATCTTTGGCTAGGAGGTAACCTTTGATACCAATAAGGATGCAGCTAAGGGAGGTGTAGGAAAAGCAAAACTGAAAGCAACAACAAACCATAATTCAGAACACCGAAGACCCTACATTATTCACCTGGAACCAGACTAACCAAATCTCTCCCCATCCTAAAACTCAGGGAACCTTGTGGAAGAGAGGAAGGCAAGATCCTAATACTCTAAAGATAGGGAAGAACAAGAATATGCAAGATATTCCATACAAACTAGGGTTGATGCAGCCAGAATTGGAATTTGCCTGACCTGCACAATGGCTGACATGTCAATGCCCTCTCCTCAAATCTGTCATGGATCACAGGAGAGAAAGCTTCAGGCTCTGGGATCCTTAGAGGCAACCAATTAAACAGACATAATAGAGTTCCATGCTAACGGGGAGCCCAAGAAGGAGCTCCAGGCTATGCCACTGAGTCCTGAACACTCACTAGGGTGTAGGACTCATAGGGAGGTTTGACACCCACATAAAGGTTGCTCCTAGGTAAGGGTGGCAGGAAAAGGGAGGCACTGGGAGAGGGGAAATAGGGAGGTGGGTGAAACAAAGGGGTAAGAGGGAAGACTGCAATAAGTGAATGATGGGGGTGGGGAAGGGCAATTAGGAGGGCAGCAGTACCTATTGAATTTGTATGATTAGTAACAAAATAAAATGTGGAAAAAAGGATGATAAGAATGTAGAGTGTAGGAAATTCACATTATTTAAATTAGTATAGACACTATGAAAATGCATACCTTTCTAAAAACACTGAAATACAGGGATGAGGTAGTTAATATAGAGATAGTGTTTCTTAAACCATTAAAATTTAAGATGAGTCACTCAATACCATATAAGTCTTTCTGTATCCACATTTAGGTTTGATCTCTACCACAGCAACACATCACTAGCTTGACAATGAATAAATTTTTCAAAATAGAACTATTATGTGATTTAGCAGTTCCATTATTATTACATATCTAAAATATGTAAAAAGAATGTGTGACACATATCTTAATTTCCATTTTTCTTCTAACATTCTTCATGATAGGGAAAATATGGTTTAAACCTTGATGCTCATCAATAGTTGAATAGAAAAAGAAATATTCTAAATGCACAGTGGAATATAATTGGCCATGAAGAATGAAATCTTCTCATGAGAAACACCATTGAACTGTCTAAAAGAAGGCACTTGAGTTAAATAATCCAGACAAGAAAAGACCAATGTGAGCTGATCTCATTCACTTATAGAACTCAAGCAATTTCTTCTCAGAGAGGTTATAGAAAAACAGTGATTAATAAAACACAGATGCAATAAGAAAGAAGGGAAGGTGATAAAAATTTGTGCCTATTAAGTTTGCATGAGCGGAGATAATAAAAAAGGTTAAAAAAAAATAAGCCCTAAATGTCAGCAAAGAAAAAAAAATTGCTTTACAGGGAAAAAGTTACAATTAGAAAAAAGTAAAATCTGCTAAGATTTTGTACTCAACAGTAAAAGTAGTGAAGAAGAATTTTGTACTTCAAATAGATAAAGATATCCTATAAAACTACCACATCCAATTTTAAGTTCAATATTGCAAATATTCTACTGAAAGTCTGTCGCTGATAAAAAAAGAGGGGAAAACAATAATAATGAAAAAAGGGAAAAATAAAGATCACAAAATTACTCTCAACATGATCAAACATCTACTAATGGCATTTAATAAGAGTAAGTTAGTAAAATAGAAAGAAAACTTAAAAATGGCCAATGATATTATGTTCAAAGAAATAACAAAAGGAAAATAAACATGATTGAGAACATAAAAAAGAGTTTCTAAAAAGATAGAGAACCTAACCAATTCAATTTCTAAGAATGTATCCTAAGAAGTCATGATTATATTCAGATTTGATAGTAATGATATTCAAATTGCAAACAAATTAAAACATGTCAATATATAGGAGAAAATATTGCATAAATTTGCAGAAATTGTGGTCAGCCATCATTTCTGGTACTTGAAATAATACTGTTTTGAAAATTTTAGGGAGAAATAAATTTCCAGAATATATCTCCTAATATATTTAAATGGATAATAGAAATTATCAGAAGAAATTATACCAAATTATTGACTGGTTGATTCTTGAATTTTGTAATTGTATGTTTCTTCATTGAAAAATAATCAGACCTTTACACCCCACCCCGCTCTGCCGGTCCGGATGCCCGAGCGCGGTCCAGCCGGGCCTCACCCCGCGCCCTAAGTAAGTCTCTGACCCGCGCACCGCCCACAAGGACCCCAGGTCAGCCCAAAGGGACCAGGCTCCGACTCCCACCATGCAGCTGGAGCCCCGCACGCGGGGCTGAGGGACGAGGAGGACCTCCCCCTGCGCCCGGGCCCCGCCCCAGCTGCCCTCGGGTTAAATAGCTCCACGCCAACGCACCCATCCTCCCTTTTCACCCCACCCCCCTCCGCCTGTCGGGACGCGGGCCCGTTCCAGCCAGGCCTCACCCGGAGACCTAGATAAGTCTGCGCCCGCGCACGCCCACCAGGACCCCAGGCCAAATAATTCAGTTTAGTGAAATTGAGAGATCTTAAGAGTGAAAATGACAATGCCAAAGTCAAAGTGCAAATCCATGAGAAGCAACACTCAAGTAAACAAATTTCCCACTGAAGAAATTAATCGCATAATGTTAGACTCCAAACAGAACAAACCCGCTGAAAAAGGCCAAGAAAGCCTCACCCAGGATAAAGACTTTCAAAATATGATCATTACCATGTTCAATACTATGAAAGAGGAAATCCGGGAGGAATTACATAATCGAATCAATCGCTTTGAAGAGGAACACAACTGACTCTTAGAGGAGTTGAGAAAAACAGTGCAAGAAACAAAAACTGGCATAGAGCAGTTAAAACAAACTCAAGCAGAGTTTAAAACTGAGTTACAAGACAAGTTAACTTCAACCCAGAACGCCACAGAGAGTCTTAAAAACAGAACTAACAAAGCAGAAAACAGAATTTCAGACCTTGAAGATAAAGTGGGATTACTATCCAGCTCAATGGAAGAGGTTGTTAAAGCCAAAAAGATACTTGAGAGAAATATCCAAGAGATATGGGACACCCTGAAAAAGCCTAACATGCGTATTCATGGAATACAAGAGCAAGAATCTCAAAACACCACCCCTGAGGAAATTTATCAAACGATCATCAAGGAAAACTTTCCTCATCTAAAAAAAGAGAGGCCCATCCATATACAAGAGGCATTCTGCAACCCAAACAGATACGACCAAAACAGAAGCACGCCACAGCAAATAATAGTTAAAACACTCCACATTCAAGATAAAGAACTGGTGCTGAGAGCTTCAAGGGAGAAAAAACAAGTCACTTTTAAAGGTAAACCTATTAAAATAACAAATGACTTCTCAGTCGAAACAGTAAAAGCAAGAAGAGCTTAGAGAGACATACTTCAAGTATTGAATGAACAAAAATGTCAACCTAGGCTGATTTACCCTGCAAAACTATCAGTCATGATCGAGGGAGAAAGAAAAATCTTCCAGCACAAAGACAACTTGAAGGGATACATGTCCACCAAATCAGACCTTCAAAAAATGCTAGAAATGATACTCAAGTGTGAAGAAAAAAAACAGGCATATCCAGGAGAACAGAAGGCAAATATAACACCATTAAAAACGAAGCAATATACTTATAAAAGCTACTAAACATAATAAATGTCTGGAATTAACAATAGTTTCTCCATTATAACACTAAATTAATGGAATTAATTCACCAATCAAGAGACACAGATTACAAACTTGGAATAAAAATCACAATCCATCAATCTGCTGCCTGCAGGAAACCCATCTCACCACAAAAGATAGGCACGCTCTAAAAATAAAAGGCTGGTCAACAATTCTACAAGCAAATGGAAGCAGAAAACAGCAGGGGTAGCCATTATGCTATCAGACAAAGTGGACTTCAAACCAGAGAAAATTATAAGAGACACAGATGGATACTATATTTTAGTCACAGGTACAATTCACCAGGAAGACTTCACAATCCTGAACATATATGCACCCAATACGGGCCCCTCCACATTCATTAAGAAAACCCTATAGCGTCTAAAGCAAGAAATCACCCCCAAACGATAATTCTTGGGGAATTCAACACCACCCTCTCAACATGGGATAGATCAACAGGTCAAAAGCTTAACAGAGACACTTTGGAACTTAATCAAACCCTGAAAGAAATGGACCTTACAGATCTCTATCGAACTTTTCACCCACGTACCAAAGAATACACATTTTTCTCAACAGCACACGGAACTTACTCCAAAATAGATCACATATTGGGCCCCAAAATGAATCTACATATATACAAGAAAGTTGAAATTCTAACCTGTGCCCTATCAGACCACCACAGCCTAAAGCTGGACATCCACAACACAACAAACAAGAGAAAATACACTAACTCCTACAAACTTAACACTATGATGCTGAATGAGAACTGGATTCAGGAAGAAATTAAAAAGGAAATTCAAGATTTTCTGAAAGTGAATGATAACGAAAATACAACTTACCAAAATCTCTGGGACACAATGAAAGCTCTTCTAAGAGTTAAGTTCATAGCTCTTAATGCCTACATCAAAAATATGGAAACATCAGAAATAAACAACTTAACAATGCAGCTTAAAGCTTTAGAGAAACTAGAGCAATCTGATCCCAAAAGCAGTAGAAGGGAAGAGATTAGCAAAATAAGGGGAGAAATATCTGAAATCGAGATTGAGAAAACGGTAGAAAAAAATCAACCAGTCAAAAAGATGGTTCTTTGAAAAAATCAATAAGATTGATACACCCCTAGCTAAATTACCCAAAAGCAGGAGAGAGAAAACCCAAATTAACAAAATTAGAAATGAACATGGAGTTATCACTACTGATTCCCAAGAAATCCAGAGAATTACAACATCATATTTCAAAAATTGTACTCTGTGAAGTTTGACAACACAAAAGAGATGGATGAATTTCTAAGTAAACACAAATTACCTAAATTGAATCAGGAAGTTGTGAATTATTTAAATAGTCCTATAACATATAAGGAAATTGAGGAAGTAATCTTGAATCTTCCCAACAAAAAATGTCCTGGATTCAGCACAGAGTTCTACGAGACATTTAAGGAGTTAATAATACCAATACTCCTTAAACTGTTCCATCAAATAGCAAAGGAAGGAACACTACAAAATTCCTTCTATGAACCTAATATTGTTTTAACCCCAAAACCTAATAAAGATTCACTTAAAAAAGAAAACTATAGGCCAATCTCCCTGATGAACACAGATGCAAAGATTCTCAACAAAGTCTTAGCAAATCGGATTCAAAAACATATTAAAAAGATCATTCACGGGGACCAGTAAGGCTTCATCCCCGGCACACAAGGTTGGTTCAACATACGCAAATCAATAAATGTAATTCATCATGTAAACCAGACCAAAGTCCAAGATCACATGATACTCTCGATAGATGCAGAAAAAGCTTTTGACAAGATCCAACAGCCTTTTATGATGAAAACGCTAGAGACAGTAGGAATGGAAGGAACCTTTATCAATATAATAAAAGGTATATACAACAAGCCCACAGCAAGGATTATGCTCAATGGGGAACAATTAGAAGCATTCCCACATCGATCATGAGCTAGACAAGGCTGTCCACTCTCACCACTTCTATTCAATATTGTACTTGAAGTCTTAGCTGAAGCCATAAGACAAGAAAGGGACATAAGAGGGATTCAAATCGGCAAGGAAGAAGTCAAGCTATCCCTATTTGCAGATGACATGATCTTAAACCTGAGGCATCCCAAAAACTCCACCAGGAAGCTCCTGGAACTTATTGAGAAGTTCAGAAGGGTGGCAGGATACAAAATAAATGTGCAAAAATCAGAGGCCTTCCTATATGCCCAGAATGAAAGAAGTGAAAAAGCCTTGAGAGAAACAATTGCATTTACTATAGCCCCTAAAAAAATGAAATACCTTGGTATAAACCTAACTAAGGAGGTAAAAGAACTTTACAATGAAAACTTTAAAACCCTAAAGAAAGAAATAGCAGAAGACACCAGAAGGTGGAAAGCCCTTCCTTGTTCCTGGATTGGCAGAATCAACATGGTAAAAATGACCATCCTACCAAAGGCAATATACAGATTCAATGCTATACCAATCAAAATCCTAAAGCAATTCTTCAAAGAGTTTGACCAAACAATCTCAAAGTTCATATTGAGGCACAAAAGACCCAGGATAGCAAAGACAATCCTGAGTAACAAAAACACAGCTGGTGGTATTGCCGTACCAAACCTTACTCTACACTACAAATCCATAGTTATAAAGACAGCCTGGTACTGGCTCCAAAATAGACACACAGAGCAATGGATAAGGATTAAAGACCCAGATATAAACCCACAAAGTTACAGCCATTTGGTCTTTGACAAAGGGGCCCAAAGAATCCAATGGAAAAAGAACAACATCTTCAACAAATGGTGCTGGCAAAACTGGATCACCACATGCAGAAGATTAAATCTGGACCCGTACTTGTCACCATGTACAAGACTTAATTCCAAATGGATCAAGGACCTTGATATCAGGCCAAAGACTAAAAAAAGCATAGTTCAAAGGATAGGGAACTCCCTCGAGCTGATTGGGCTAGGCCAACATTTCCTAAACAGACATCCAATGGCACAGTCACTGCTACCAACTCTCAACAGTTGAGATCTTCTGAAATTAAAGAGCTTCTGTTCAGATAAAGAGATTATAACGCGAGCTCAAAAGCAACCCACAAAATGGAAGAAAATCTTCACTAACCACACATCTGATAGAACTCTGCTGTCCAGAGTGCACAAAGAACTTAGAAAACTAAACACCAAGGAAACCAATGGCCCAATTAAAAAATGGGCCCTGGAACTTTAAAGAAACTTTACCAGGGATGAAATTAAAAAGTCTAACAAATATCTTAAAAAATGCTCCATTTCCTTAGCCATCAGGGAAATGCAAATCAAAACTTACCTGAGATATCATCTCACCCCGGTCAGGATGGCAAAAATCCACAACACAAACAACAACAAATGCTGGAGAGGATGTGGAGAGAGGGGAACTCTCCTACATTGCTGGTGGGAGTGCAGGCTCATACAGCCACTCTGGCGAGCCGTCTGGAGATTCTTAAAGAAATTAAAGATTGAAATGCCATATGACCCTGCTATTCCACTTTTGGGTATAACCCCCCCCATACAGCAGAGGTTCACCTCGATAGCACAAGAACGACCATGTTCATAGCAGCACTGTTTACAATAGCAAAGACATGTAATCAACCCAAATGTCCAACAGTTGACATGTGGATAAAGAAACTGTGGTACATCTATACTATGGAGTACTACTCAGCCATCAAAAATGATGAATTACTGGAATTTGCCGGGAAGTGGATGTCATTAGAAACAATTATATTAAGTGAAGTATCCCAGACCCAGAAAATTAAGCGCCATATGTACTCCCTAATAGGTGGCTCCTAGTACCAAACTCACCCAGCCCACCTACAGACAGTAATTCCAAGGATTATGAACAGGAGGGATGGGGTAGGAGGGCCACACCAGAAACAAGGAGAGAAGGGACCATGTTACACCAGGGAAAATAGGCCTCCACCAAGGACCCAAATAAGTAATGAGACATCTGATTAAGTTCACAGACTTTTGTTCCTGATCATTTACTACTGAGGGGGTGTGATCTCACCAGAAGAGGAGGGCATATAGTCTGGCAGATAAAAAGTAACCATTTTGCAAATGGGTGATAGACCCCTCCCTTACTGTGGTTTCCCACTTTTATTACATCTACCTTTGAATGTGCTTTTATCACAAGACTCTAACAGCTTTTTGTCTCTGGCCAGGGGGTAACATACAATGCCCACCAGGATGGAGTGAAGGGCATTGCAGGAGCAGCAAAACTGCAAAAGAAAATCAACAAACCACAATCCAGAACTTCAGAGACTCTATATCCACCACCTAGAACTAGGCCAGCTTAGTCTCTCCCCATCTTGAAGCGCAGGGAAATTTGCGGAAGAGGGGGTGGAAGAGTGTAAGAACAAAAGGATGGGAGGAGCAATGATACTTAAGATACTCTATACTAGTTAGAACTGAAGCAATCATAATTGGACTTTGCATGCCCTGCGCATTTCCAACACACTGTTGACCTCACAATGTCTCGCATCTGCTAAAGGCACCAAGATCCTTGGAGGCAAAGGATTGGCAGCCACAGCAGTGTTCCTATACCTAAGGGGAACATGGGAAAGGGTTCAGGGAAAGGCCACTGGGTCCTTGTACGTCATCGGAGAGGAGGGCCCAGAGGAAAATCAGACATGCACAAGAAAGGACTCTCTGGGAATTGGGGTGGGAGGCACTGGGGGATGGGGAGAGGGGTGGGGAGGGGGAGAATGTGGTACAGGGGGAGGAGGAGGGAGGGAGGGAACTGGTGTACCTAATAAGTTTGTATGAGCTGAAATAAAAAAAAAGAAAAATAATCAGAAAGCATGCTTTATCTTTCACTTATATACCAGATATATTATGGTTCTTCCAATAACACAGTGAAGGAGATATTTAAAATCTATTGATTGTAGGTATTGCAAAACAGTTATTGAGAAATCAAGTGACATAAGGTCTCTTACCACAGTTTTCAAGTACAAAGTTGTGGTAATTTGTTACATAGTACCTAGTATATAGTAACCTCTTACTATGTAATAGTTAAGTGGTAAATATATCTTTATGTTTTGCAACTTTCACCTCATGTACTACAAAACAGTAATTGAGAAATCAAGCAACACAAGGTCTCTTATTGCAATTTCTAAGTAGCAGGTGGTGTTAATTCATTATATAGTACCTAGTATACAGTAACCTCTTGGTATATAATAGTAAAGTGGTAAATATGCATTTATATTTTCCAACTTCCGTCTCAAAACTATTTCTCCAACCATACTTATAAGCAAATTTTACTGTAGCTCAAGCTTCTTAAGTCACTTTTTCTGTATATCTTTAACACTTGGCCATTCTGCCTGAACTTTATGAAAAGTACAATACTTCACTCTAATTCACAAAGTATTTAACTGGAGTTAGAAAAATGGAATGCCATTATGTTTCATCAATTTGATTTTGTTCTATTACAATGACTTGTGGTTTGGAAAGTAATTACTTTAAGATCAAATATTCTACTTCACTATACTCAGGTCTATATAAAACCGATCAATTGGCTTTGGCATGGTCAATTTAATACTTTAGAATATCTTAATGATTGCTTGTGTAGCAATCTATGAAACAGAATATGTGAATATCTTAATGATTGCTTGTGTGGCTATCTGTGAAACAGAATATGTTTGATCTAATTTGATAGTCAAAATGGACAAAAATGCTGGGTTGACTCTGCCATAGTCCATTGTTTTGGGATTCTAGAAATGTGATATAAAATGTCAAACATGGTGCTTTATACATTAGAATAGTCAATAAATATGATAATGTGATAATGATGGTAAAAAACTTAACTACAATTACATTTGTTTCTCAATGATCAACAATTTTACTTTTAAAACAGAAGTGATGTATGGCAAATTTTAAAGCTTTTTAAAATTTATGTCTTCAGAAGCCCTAGCTGAAGGTACAATTATGTTCAACATAATACTTTTTTATTTTAGAATTTTTTGTTGGTTTCCTTCATTGTCACAGTATGTTGGAATATTTCAATTTTGCAACATGGTCTTTATGGAGATTTATTAAACTTGTCTGTTTCTAATCTCAAATACCAATGTTTATAACATAGTCTCCATAGACTTCCATTTAAATTATTGTGAAACTTTTATATATTAACTATGACAAAATATTTACTGTCAAGATGCTTACACTTTTGAGAGAATGTTACTTTTTTATGCTTTTGTACAGGAGCATTCATACACAATAAGAGAGACCTCTCATTTCTAGTGTCTCTTCCTCTTCTTACAAGGATACTAGTACGTCAAATAAAGGGCATATTTTTGTCTTATTTAAGCTTAATTACTTCCTTAAATGATCTTCTTCATATACAATAAGAGTAGAGGTTTATATTTTGCATATTATTTTGAGTGGAACCACAATATGTGGGGAATATTTTTTATTTTATTCTAATATATCAAAAATTGCTTTCTCACTGGAATTTTCCTGATATCCAACCAAGTGAAAACTTTGATAAAAGGCATTTTGTCCTACAAGAAATATTCTTACACTACAGTATAAAAATAATATAACATTATCTCAAAAGCACAAATGTTTTTGTCGTTTTCCTCCCCTCAGCTGAACAGATTTGCTGTAATAAAATGATCCTAAGACTTTCTTTTATGGTATTTATAAAGTCTCTTATTAAGGATATTAAGAACTCCGAAAAGGGAATGTCCCTTCCTTGGTAATGAGACAACCGTTCACAAGTCAGAAATAACTTCTGTACCAGATATTAACTTTTAAACAATTTGATCTGTGACTATCACTTTCCAGAATTCAGGAAATACAAAGTCTGTTGTGAAAGTAACACAGTCTCCTTTTGTTCCTCCTGCTCGCCTGCCCGCCCAACCATGACAGGACTTGCTCGTGGTCCTCCATCTCAGGTGAGTTCCACCAGCCCTCAGGTCGCCCTTGTTTCAGCTCCTCCTAAGAGCCAGCCTGAGCAATACCCAGGCTGCCTCTGGTTTGCCTGGGCCATGCCTCGGGTCTCAGCCCCTTTGTTCCTCCTGCCAGCCTGCCGGACAGTCCAGACAGGACTTGCTCACTGTCCTCCATCCCTGGAGCTTGGGTGGGACATTAAGCCAAGTCCCAGTCCCAGGTTAAGAGTTCTGCCATGTCCATCAGCCCCTCTGCCTCTCCGGGCCACCTGGGACCTTCGTCGTGGACCACGGAGGACACGCTTCTACTCAGAATTCAACAGAGTCCAAAGGAAACTTAAGCAAAGCTCTAAGGGACAAAGGCCATACATCTGAAGCCCTCTAAAAATCATCCTATCATATGGGAGAGATCCTTCACATCCAGCACAAAGATAAGTAAAACTTTTTTTTACCATACTGTTCCTTTCTAGTATTAATCACTGTAGATTAATTTTTCCATACAGCCACCCCAAAAATACATGAAACTCCAAGGATTATATCACTCACTTTCACATATCACCAAGATACTAAATCGTAAAAGTGCACTAGCATAGTAATATTCACCCCCTGTCTACTTAACCTGACTTAACTGATGTACTAACAGCTTAATAGCCTCATCTAGGAAATTATAATAACAACAGACAAACGTACCCAACTCCAAGGCAAGCACTAGTAATAACTCCTCGAGAGTAATAATACCAACTAAATCAGTTAGTTCAGTCAAAAACACACAGAAACTGAAAGGCTTTAAGAGACAAAACAACAATGCCCAACTCAAAGTGTATATTCATGAGAAACAAAATCCAAGAAGACAAAACTCCCACCGAAAGAATTAACCCCATAATGATGGATTCTGACCAGAGCAAATTCACAGATAATAGCCAAAAAAGCCAGACCCAAGATAATGAGTTTCAAAGCCTGATCATTACCATGATCAATATGAAAGAGGAAATCTGGGAGGAGTTAAACAACCACATCAACCACTTTGAAAAGGAACACACACACACAAAAAAAGAACACAAAAAAAAAAAAGAAAAGAAAAGGAACACAACAGACACTCAGAGGAGTTGAGAAAAACAGTTCAAGAAACAAAAAAGACGGAGAGAAGTTAAAATAGTCTCAGGCAGAGTTTAAAATCGAACTAAAAGACAAGTTATCTTCAACCCAAAACTCAAGAGAGAGTCTTATCAGCAGAACTAACGAATCAGAAAACAGAATTTCAGACCTTGAAGACAAAGTGGGAGACATAACCACCTCAATGGAAGAGGTTGTTAAAGCCAAAAAGATACTTGAGAGGAATATTCAAGAGACATCAGACACCCTGAAGAAGCTTAACATGCGCATTCATGGAATACCAGAGCAAGAATCCCAAAATACTACACCTGAGGATTTTTCTAATTATCATAAATTAAAACTTCCCTCAACTTAAGAATGAGAGGCCCATCCAAATACAAGAGGCATTCCACACCCCAAACAGATATGACCAAAATAGAAACTTGCCACAGCAAATAATAGTCAAACACTCCACATTCAAGACGAAAAAAAAAAAGATGCTGAGAGCTTCAAGAGAAAAAAAAAAAAAAACAAGTCACTTTTAAAGGTAAATCTTAAAATAACAAATGACTTCTCAGTCGAAACAGTAAAAGCAAGAAGAGCTTGGAGAGATGTACTTCAAGTATTAAATGAACAAAATGTCAACACAGGCTGATATACCCGGCAAAACTATCCGTCATGATCTAGGGAGAAAGAAAAGTTTCCCAGCACAAAGACAACTTGAAGGCTTACATGTCTACCAAACCAGCCTTCAAAAATGCTAGAAATGATACTCAAGCTTGAAGAAAAAGCAAGCATATCCAGGAGGACAGAAGGGAAGTATAATAACACCAAAACATAAATGTCAAACAACACGCTTACAAATCCACTAAACATAAAAATTGTCCAGAATTAAAAATAAATTTTCCATTATAACATTAAATGTCAATGGTATTAACTCACTGATCAAGAGATACAGATTACAAACTTGGATTAAAAATCACAATCCATCAATCTGCTGCCTTCAGGAAACTCATCTCACCACAATAGATAGGCACATACTAAAAATAAAAGGCTGGTCAAAAATTCTCCATGCTAATGGAACTAGGAAACAGGAAGGGGTAGCCATTATGCTGTCAGTCAAAGTGGACTTCAAACCAAAATAAATCATAAGAGACACAGATGGATACTACATTTTAGTCATGGGTACAATTCGCCAGGAAGACTTCACAACACATAATATATGCACTTAATACAGGCCCCTCCACACTGATTAAGCAAACCCTACAATGTCTAAAGTGAGAGATCAACCCCCAAATGATAATTTTGGGGATTTCAAAACCTCCCTCTCAGCATGGGATAGATCAACAGGTCAAAAGCTTAACAGAGACACTTTGGAACTTAGTCAAACCCTTGAAGAAATGGACCTTACAGATCTCTATCAAAGTTTTCACCCACGCACCAAAGAATACACATTTTTCTCAGCAGCACACTGAACTTTTTTCAAAATAGATCACATATTGGGCCACAAAACGAATCTCCACATATTCAGAAAGTTGAAATTCTAGTCTGCACCCTGTAAGACCACCATGGTCTAAAGCCTTGACATCCACAACACATCAAACAAGAGAAAATACACTAACTCCTGGAAACTTGACACTATGATGCTGAGGAGAATTGGATTTCTATTCTCCCAAACATTTTTCACGCCGTTCTTATGCTCCGTCCTTTCCCCCCTTTGCTCTTCTTTCGCTCTAGTCATACATTCTTTCTCTTCCCTTTCGGCCATTCTTCTGGTCATATGCGGCAGCCGCTTCTTTTCACTCGGCCTCATCCTCTGTGGTTTATTCCTCGAATCTTTCATCATCAGAGGAAGTAAAACTGAGAGCGGCAAGCTCTTGGGTTTGATTACCTAGGCTTGAAGTGGGTCATTATGGCTCCCACCTGCACGCTGGTTTTTTTGTTTGGGGGATTAGATGCATCTAATTCTCTTTCTTTATCTTGGTCATACTCTTTGGTAAGTTTGTTTGTCTCAATTTTCTTCTCTCCCTATCCTTATTAGGTTGTCGGGGAGGCTCCTTTTCCCTTATGTACGGTTTGGGGGTTCTTTTTTTGCGCGCACCCATCCTCTCACTACGCGTCAATTCCTGACATCCCTCCCTTGCACTGTTTCTTCTAAAGTGAGCTTTCCATGGCCAGATCGGGCTTTGTCGCATTTTTCGTCTTCAGAGACAGTTTTTTATATCATTTTCCAAATAAAGATCACAAACATAATGAAACAGAAACAAAGAGGTGAAGGATATCCAGGATTACTTTGCAAGAATTTCACGAAGCTCGATCATTTTGAATTGGAAGGTGAAATAGTGAACACAACTTTTCCGAGGCGTAGTCTACCTACAGTTCTGAACCCTCCCCCTGTTACCAGGGGTCTCCGAGGGTGCGGACGATTTGGTTCCCCCCGGGTTTCGCACCAGTTGTTCTGCGCTGCTCGTCTCGCCAGCAAGAACTACGCAACAACTATATGATCTTCTGTATCAGCCTTTAATGCATCTTGTAGGAGGGAGAGCACTAGCTGTCCGCACGGAGACGCCCCCACTGCCTAAACCCACCGCCACCGCTTATATGGGATTCTGTCCCGTCTCTTGGACGGGCAGCACCTAGATTGGTAGTGGCGTGTCACCCGAGTTGGCGTATGGCTTGCGATCAAGGCTAACGGGAAAGGTCGCGGCGCTGCGCATTGGCGTTGTTTTTGCTGAGAGGAGAAGGAACGCGGCGCCATCTTCGAATGGCGGCATCAGGGCTGCGCCCTACAGAGCTCGTGTTACAATCTCTTTATCTGAACAGAAGCTCTTTAATTTCAGATCCCAACTGTTGAGAGTTGGTAGCAGGACTGTGCCATGGATGTCTGTTTAGGAACTGTTGGCCTAGCCCAAACTCGAGAGTTCCCTATCCTTCAACTATGGTTTTTAAAGTCTCTGGCCTAATCAAGGTCCTTGATCCATTTGGAATTAAGTCTTGTACATGGTGACAAGTAGGGTCCAGCTTTAATCTTCTGCATGTGGAGATCCAGTTTTGCCAGCACCATTTGTTGAAGATGCTGTCTTTTTCCATTGGATTCTTTGGGCCCCTTGTCAAAGACCAAATGGCTGTATTTGTGAGGCTTATATCTGGGTCTTCAACCTTATCCATTGATCTGTGTGTCTATTTTGGAGCCAGTACCAGGCATTTTATAACTATGGATTTGTAGTATAGACTAGGTTTGGTATGGTAATACCTCCAGCGAGTGTTTTTGTTACTCAGGATTGTCTTTGCTACCGTGGTTCTTTTGTGCCTCCAATGAACTTTGAGATTGTTTGGTCCTTCTTTGAAGAATTGCTTTGGGATTTGATTGATGCATTGAATTGTATATTGCCTTTGGTAGGATGGTCTTTTTCACATTTGATTCTACCCAATCCAGAACAGGGAGGTCTTCCACCTTCTGGTGCTTCTGCAATTTCTTTCTTTAGGGTTTAAAGTTTTCATTGTAAAGGTCTTTTACCTCCTTAGGTAGGTTTATACCAGGTATTTCATTTTTTAGGGGTATAGTAAGGATTGTTTCTCTCAAGGCTTTTTCACTTCTTCTTCATTTTGGGCATATAGGAAGGCCTCTGATTTTTGCACTTTATTTTGTACCCTGCCACCCTGCTGAACTTCTCAGTTAGTCCAGAGCTTCCTGTGGAGTTTTTGGGATCACTCAGTATAAGATCATGTCATCTGCAAATAGGGATACTTACTTCTTCCTTGCCATTTGAATCCCCTTATGTCCCTTTCTTGCTTATGGTTCGCTAAGACTTCAAGTACAATATTGAATAGAAGTGGTGAGAGTGGACAGCCTTGTCTGTTCCTGATCAAGTGGGAATGCTTCCAATTGTTCCTCATTGAGCATAATCCTTGCTGTGGGCTTGTGTATACAGCTTTATTATATTGATAAAGGTCCTTCCATTCCTACTGTCTCAGCGTTTTGATCATAAAAGGCTGTTGGATCTTGTCAAAAGCTTTTTCTGCATCTATCGAGAGTATCATGTGGTCTTGGACTTTGGAGGTTTCATGTATTACATTTATTGATTTGCGTATGTTGAACCAACCTTGTGGCCGGGATGAGCCTACTTGGTCCCTGAATGATCTTTTTAATTGTTTTTGAATCCGATTTGCTAAGACTTTGTTGAGAATCTTTGCGTCTTGTTCATCAGGGAGATCGGCCTATAGTTTTTCTTTTTAAGTGATCTTTATTAGGTTTTGGGATTAAAACGATTTAGCTTCATAGAAGGAATTTGGTAGTGTTCCTTCCTTTGCTATTTGATGGAACAGTTTAAGGAGTATTGGTGTTATTAACTCCTTAAATGCTGTGTAGAACTCTGTGCTGAATCCATCTGGTCCAGGACTTTTTTGGTGGGAAGATTCAAGATTACTTCCTCAATTTCCTTATATGGTATAGGACTATTTAAATAATTCACAACTTCCTGATTCAATTTAGTTAAGTTGTGTTTCTTAGAAATTCATCCATCTCTTTTGTGTTGTCAAACTCACAGAGTATAAGTTTTTGAAATATGATGTTATTCTTGAATTCTTGGGTATCAGTAGTGATAACTCCATGTTCATTTCTAGTTTTGTTAATTTGGGTTTTTTCTCTGTGCTTTTGGTTATTTTAGCTAGGGTGTATCAATCTTTTGATTTTTCAAAGAACCAGCTTTTTGATGGTTGATTTTTTCTATGTTTTCTTAGTCTCGATTTCAATATTTCTCCCTTATTTCTAATCTTTCTCTTCTACTCTTTTGATCAGATTGCTCTAGTTTCTCTAAAGCTTTAACTGATTGTTAAGTTGGTTTTTTCTGATGTTTCCATTTTTTTGATGGTGGCATAAGAGCTATGAACTTACCTCTTAGAACATTTTTCATTGTGTCCCAATTTTGGTAATTTTTTGTATCATTCATTTCAGTTTTTTCTTTTTATTTCTTTCTTTTTTCTTCTTCGATCATGTTTCAGTTCCAGGTTGATTTTTTCTCTGGTAGTTGTATTGTCTTGTTTGTGTGTTCCGCTTTTGTCGTGGGTCTGATAGGGACAGGTTAGAATTTCAACTTTTTGTATATGTGTAGATTCATTTTGTGGCCCATATGTGATCTATTTTGGAGAAAGTTCCTGTGCTGCTGAGAAAAAATTGTATTCTTGGTGCGTGGTGAAAATTCGATAGAGATCTTAGGTCCTTTCTTTAGGGTTTGATTAAGTCCAAAGTGTCTCTGTTAAGCTTTTGACCTGTTGATCTATCCCATGTGAGAGGGCGGTGTTGAAGTCCCCAAGAATTATGTTTGGGGTTGATTCTTGCTTTAGACGCTGTAGGGTTTTCTTATGAATGTGCAGGGGCCTGTATTGGGTGCATATATGTTCAGTATTGTGAAGTCTTCCTGTGTGTTGTACCGTCTTAGTATATTTATCCTGTGTCTCTTATAATTTTTTTTGGCTTGAATCCCTTTGTCTGATACATAAGGGCTACCCCTGCCTTTTCTGCTTCCATTTGCTTGTAGAATTGTTGACCAGCCTTTTATTTTTAGGGTGCCTATCTTTGTGGTGAGATGGGTTTTCCTGCGGCAAGCATTGATGGATTGTGATTTTTAAACCATTTGTAATCTGTGTCTGTCTTTGATGGTAGATTATCATTAACATTAGTGTTATAATGGAGAAACTTTTTAATTCCAGACATTTATTATGTTTAGTAGTTTTTATATATGTTTGCTTAGCTTTAATGGTGTTTATTTGCCTTCTGTTCTCCTGGTAATGCCTGTTTTTTTCTTCTTCACGCTTGAGTATCATTTCTAAGCATTTTTGAAGGCCTGGTTTGGTGGACATTGTATCCCTTGGTTGTCTTTGTGCGGAAATTTTTTTCTTCTTCTCTCTCCTCCTGATCAGGACGATAGTTTTGTGCGGTAAATCAGCCTGGGTTGACATTTTGCTCATTCAATACTTGAAGTATGTCTCTCAAGCTCTCTTTTCTGCTTTTACTTTTCGACTGGAAGTCATTTTTTTTAATAGGTTTCCTTTAAAAGTGACTTGTTTTTTCTCTCCCTTGAAGCTCTCACACCAGTTCTATCTTGATGTGGATGTTTTTAACTATTATTGCGCTGTGGCTTCTTTTTGTCGTATCTTGTTTGGGGTGGGGAATGCCTCTTGTATATGAATGGGCCTCTCTTTTTTAGATGAGGAAAGTTTTCCTTGATGATCTTTGAAAAATTTCCTCAGGGGTGGTATTTGAATTCTTGCTCGGTATTCCATGAATAGCAGTTTAGGCTTCTTCAAGGTGTGCCCATACTCTGAAATATTTCTCTCAAGTATCTTTTTGGCTTTAACACACCTCTTCCATTGAGCTGGTTTACTCCCACTTTATCTTCAGTCTGAAATTCTGTTTTTCTGTTCTTGTGTGTTGATAAGACTCTCTGTGGCGTTCTGGGTTGAAGATAACTTGTCTTTTAGCTCATTTTTAAACTCTGCTTGGGTCTTGTTTAACTGTCTATGCATTTTGTTTCTTGCACTGTTTTTCCTCAACTCCTCCAGAGTCTGTTGTGTTCTCTTCAAGCGATTGATTCGATTATTATTCCTCCCCGGATTTCCTCTTTCATAGTATTGAACATGGTAATGATCATATTTTGAAGTCTTATCTGGGTGGCCTTTCTTGGCCTTTTTCCGGGTTTGTGTTCTTGTTGGAGTCTAACATTATGGGATTAATTTCTCAGTGGGAAGATTTGTTTACTTGAGTGTTGTTCTTCATGGTTTGCACTTTGACTTTGGCATTGTCGTTTTAACTACTTTAGATCTCTCTAATTTCATCTAAACTGAATTATTTGCTGGGGCTCCTGGTGGGTGGGCAGGGCCTGACAGCGGGGACTTACCTAGGGCGCGGGGTGAGGCCCTGGGTGGAACCCACGCGCGCGTGTCCTGACCGCGGAGCGGGGTGGGGGCGAAAGGGAGGATGGCGCGTCGGCGTGGAGCTATTTAATACCCGGAGGCAGCTGGGCCGGGCGGGCCCGGGCGCAGGGAGGTCCTCCTCGTCCCTCGGCCCCCCGCGCGGCTCCGGCTGATGGTGGGAGTCGGAGCCGGGTCTCCGTGGGCTGACCTGGGGGTCGTAAGCGCCGACGTTGATAGCGCCCCGGCTTGATCTCGCGCAGGCGTCCGACCGTCCGCCCGAAGAAATAAATAAAAAGAAATTCAAGAATTTTCCGAAGTGAATATAATGAAAATGAAACTTACAAAATCTCTGGATCAA